>CM075447.1:17745716-18345716 GCA_037832335.1 Carallia pectinifolia | reverse complement strand
AAACAGCAAGTAAACAGCTTGATTGGGCAAAAAGGAAGAAGCTTTAATGAGAAAAAAGGGGAAAATTTTTCCAGAGAAACCAAGAAGGATAATTTATGGGACTTCTGATTTTGTTTGTTTAGCATTGGATAGACAATGTGTAAGGTGAAGGATAAGATCCCAAAAACAGCCAAAAAATGGACAGGGAAAAGCCAAGAAAAAAAAATGAAAACTTTCTTGAAAGTGTTATTTTTTTTTTCCTCTCTTTCTCTCTCCACCTTTCTCTCTCTACATATATATACATGAGTCCCTCCCTACCTGTCAGCTTATCTTTGTGAACATTTAAAGGGGGTTTCTTGCTGTGTTCAGAGATCTTTGTATCATCAAATGAAATCTCAAATCTTTATTGAATAAATATGGGTTTTTGTGGATGTGTTGGGGGGCTGTTTCTCTGTCGCTTCTTTCTCTCTCTATGTTTGTAGAGAATAGAGGTTAAATGTTCTCTCTTCTCTCTCTCTTTCTCTCAGTCCTCAAATGAACCCCCGAAAAAGGAGAGAAATTATAAGAGAGGGACGCAAAGGCTACTGGCACAGGCTATTTATAATGGGGGTGTTGAGTAAAGAGAGTAACGTGTCAGAACGAAGAATCCAGACATACAAGGGTACGGGACAATATTTTAATTTATGGTCATTAGAATTGGCAGTTGCGCACTGCATGTGCAGCACTCTCGTACTAAATTCAAGTGATATACTTACTATTAAATAAATAATTAAATTTTTTAAAAATTAAATAATTTATTAAATAATACCGAATAAATTACGTAACTATATGAATTTTACTCAGAAATAATTATACAGTAAAACTATTTTTGTTTTAACCCCTCCTCCCTCAAAGTGTTGGTTTTTGTTTTTTGAACCTTTTTTTCCCTTGTTTTACCGAACTTGTTTCTCTGCTTCTCTTCTGAATTTGGTAAAAATTATTGCCTTACTAAGCCATTTTGCCAAATATATTCTATCAAGCCTCCAAGTTTACAAATCGTGATTCGTTATCAGAAATCTAGGTCCTCTCGTGCTAGACAAAAAGATGGCTTCTTCCATGGAGTTAGGTCTATATATTTTAGATTTACCCCTAATTAATTATAATAAATGTTTTCGATTCTGGCTATTAATTGATATTTTTTATTCTTCAACTAACTATCTTCCTTTTATAGTTTCACTATTAAAGAGAAATTACATGACTCTTCAGCTAAAACTTACCATTTTTAGGAGAAATTAAATGAATTGGATTTTGTTCATAACGGGTATGTAAAAAATTCAAAAGCTTCTAGCACATAATTCGGAGTTGCACACCGAACGTGCAAATTTTGGTAGGGAATGAGTTATACACAAAATGTGGAGAATTTATAAGATTGCATTAATTTTCCTGCAAACGAATGCATTTAATCTTGTGGGTTTCACAATAATCTTTAGTATAAATTGACCCATAAAGATGGAGGGGAACATGAAAAAAAAAAAAAAACGAAAAAAAAGACATGAAAAATATGTCGCGCGACACACCCATGTTGCAAAAACAATACATTTGAAAATAGTTTTTGCCGTAGTTTTACCATATCGTACACATCTTTTTAGATACTTGGAACACTATCACCTTAATTCTCCAAATACAGTTTTCTTCTTTTTTTTTTTTTAATTTACAAGGCAGGAAATACCTAAAATAAGTAACTGTATTTACAGAGAGATCTAAAGTTAATTTTCTAATCTACCTTATTAAGCCCTTACCATTTCAAAAGGAAAAGACACGTGGCAGATAAGTTAAAAAGATAGTTCATTCATTCTTCACAAATCATATCATGAAGTCATTAATATTAAGCATTGCGAGCGCCTACAATACAACAGTTTCAAAGTCTGAATCAAGCTTGCTTTCTTTTTAGAAGAAATACAAGTGATAAATAAGCAAAATCAATAAAACTAATAGATAGATGGCTACTAGTTGATAACATTTGTCATCTTCGAATGATAACGATTTTCTTCGGGCCCTATTAATAGTGAAATCTTAGTAAATGTGACGCATGGAGTGGAGTTTTATCACTTTCAATCTGCTAGTCCATTGTATTTATTGGTGATTATGCTTTCCAAGTTGCAAACCATGTCGCCTTTGTTTATTGAGTAATTTTTTTTTAGTAGATATGATATACTATTATGAGATGGGACTGATGAGAAAGAAAATTTAGAATTGAATTTCAACTTTTTTAGTTAAAAATCTTAACTGTCAATCATTTCAAATAAGCTTTATTTTAAAAAATAGAGCCTAAATCAAGGGGAAAAATGTAAACCCACCCAACCCAATCCTTCGACCATTTAGGCAACATTAGGCCCAAAGCTTCTTCGGCTGCAATTTTTTCCTAGGGGTCATTTTCAGGTTCCAAACAGAGAAGTCCAGTATGGTTAGAACAACCTTAGCCTTAAGCAAAACAGCCCACTTTAATCGATTCATGGAATGAAACTATTTGTTTGGTAGCACCATTTGCTTTGCGACTCTGGTCTCAAGTGTTAATTAGAAAGCATTTTTCGGAGTTCCAGCTTTAATTAGAGTGGTTTAAGGTATTGCCTCTACGACTTAAGCAGCTTCTACGGTTGTTTTCACATTTTCTTTTCCCAATTGCTGAATTATTAATTTTAATAGATCAAAAAAAGAAAGTGTTTTTATTTTGTTTTGTACCAATTAAAGATCTAAACTTAAACTTAGAGTTAAGAATTTTTAGATGACTTTATCACTAAATTGATAAATAGTGCAAAAAATCTTTTTATAAAGGATTTTAATTAGAAATCTTATTAACTAAAAATAGGTGTATGAGTTAAATAAATTAGTCATTATTGTAAGATATTGGACATTTAGATTTTGCGCAAACATTTCGGATTTTTTCTTTTTATTTCGTTGAGATTTGTTAGTTTAGATTCTGCAACGGTTATATTTCAAAATTCAAGATGGCTAGTTAAAGATCAAAATGACTAGAGCTTTTACAAGCCAACTAAATCCAAGTTAAAAAAAAAAGAAAGAAAGAAGAAGCAAAAAAACAAAAGAGACGTTTGATGCGTTTTTATTAAGCTAACCTTTACGGTCTCTATTACCGTCGGTGAATTAAAAAAAAAAACAAAAAGTACAATAGTGGATAAAACGACAGCGTTTCATATGGCCGGTGGACATTTCCCTGTCTGTATCACAATGGAAAAAGTTTGAGATGCATACGTTAGTAATGATATTTGATATACATATTGCGATAATTTTATTTATTTTTATAATAAATTTATAAATTAATATATTAACATTTTTTAATGATATTTTTGTAATATTTTTGACATTTAACTTTTTGACAACTAATAAACACCAACCACGTAAGCAATAATTATAAAAAAAAAAAAGAATGTTACTAACATTATTCCTATAACAATTAACAAGTTCGAGAGCCGTAGGTAACGGGCGTATTCTCTTCAATCCTGTTCCTCCCTCCCTCCCCCGCTCCCTCCGCGTCTGTCTTGGAGGATGGAACAACTTCTGTCGCGCAATTTACAAGTAAAAGCATTGCGATTCTGATTTATTTGAAGGTCTCTTCTTCTTCTTCTTCTTCTTCTTCTATCTTGCTTTATTTTTCAAGATTTCCTTTTTTCTCCCACTTTTTTTCCCTTGTTTTTCTTATTTTGTTTTTGTTGGCGAGTAGTGGCAATGTGTCTGTCTGTCTGTCCGTCTGTCTGTTTGTCTACGGGTTACAATTAAAAATTTTCCACTGTTGAGAGAGATGCAGTGAAATTGCGCAAACGACGTACCCAAGTTGAGATAGCGCCTGATTCAAAGAAACCAAAAGGAAGAGAGTCGAGATCTACCGCGTGCGTTCCTCCGTCCTCTCGAATTCATTCTCTGGACGATTTCTTGATAATTCCAATTTCTAGCCGCCTCATTTGTAATTGTGACGGGGGAGAGAACCGGTGAACTGGAGCGGCCGTCGGAGAAGGTTGTGGGACAACTTGAGCGTGGACTACGTAAGTCTCTGCGCCTACCCTTTCTTTTCTTTCTTTCTTTCTCTCTTTCTTTCTTCTTTCTCCGTCTTTCATTCTTTCTCTATGCTGTTTAATTTTGTTCTTCTGTATTTTGCTGGCAATTAATCTTTCTCTTTCTGTTTTATTATTTTTCTCCCTCCCTCTCTCTTCTTTTTATTCTTTTTTTTTGGGGGGGGGGGGGTTTGTCTTTTTTTTCTTTCTAACGTTGTTTTTTCAGTAACTCACATTTGTCCATTCTTTAATTTGATTTTTTTTTCCCTCCACATTGTGTAAAACCCTTCATTTATTTTGTTTTCCTCGGAACTTCTGTCTGCAAATGTTTTATTTTTCACAAAATAATCACTTAAGTGCTGTGGTCATCAAGATTTCCGGTTTTCTACGATGTCTTTCTGTTATGATGCATCATAAATTCATGCATGATACAGCGCTCCTGGGCAGGTACACACTGCGATCTCAAATTCTCCGTAGTTTTTGTTTCATTTACTACGTACGCAAGTTTTGGGATCATTAGCATCGACACTAATTTTATTAATATATATCTGTGGGTAAGTCTTTATTTGGAAATTTTGTTCCTTCGTTCTCCCTTTTGTTTTCTTATTGTTATCTTGTTATTCTTACTAACAAGACTTCACTTTTTAGTTTTGATTTCACGGTAAGCTACAGTTACCCATGTTGAAGGAGCATACAAGTTTTTTTTTTTTTTTTTTTCACGTTTTCATCAAAGTCTCCCTCTCAATTCTCGTCTTTCCTTTTTTGGTGCAGAATTTCTTTCCATGGGAATTATCTTTTGCGATTTAATTTTTCTCATCTGCTAGGTTCATCAAGACCTCGAAGATGTATTTTCTTTACTGAATGATGCAACCAACAGGGTGTTTGGCATCGCCAAGAACAGATACGTACTATGATCACAATTACCCTATGTTTGCTCGTCATTTAGTGGTTAAGCGTTTGTTGAAGTCTTGTTACCAGTAGTATTACTGTTGGTTTTGTTCATCCATATATTTTAAGCAACTTGATAATAAGTCCATGTTCACCTATATTTGTTAACTTGTTTATTTTATAGTCTGATTGTAAGCTTCTTCTTTCTGTTTTGATATTAATCTAAATTTGTTCATCTGTATTTTGATATTAAACTTCTTTTCAGACCTGATTCCTTGGTTCTCCTTTTCATGCAATCTGATTATTTTCTTGTTATTGATAGCAACAATTTTTTTTTCTTTTACGTTTGATTCACATCAACCTATAATTATCTATCTTTAAGCAGTATACATAGCTTTGGTTGCACGTTTTTATGAAGTCTCCAACCCAATCCTTTTCTGCTGCAAATTTTTTAATCAGTTTTGCGTTAAGGTGGTTTAGCTTTTGCAATTAAATTTGACAGAATTATCCATGACTGTTCCTGGCATCATCAACCATGTTTATGATGTCTTTTCTTTATAGAATGATGCAAAAAATAAAAAATGATGCAACCAATGGGAAGTCAAGGACAGATACTTACAGAGATTGCAGTTACCCTGTGTTGCGAAAACTTCAGTGGCGAAGTGTTTGTTTAGGTCTTGGTACCCTAGTATTACTAGTGGTTTTGTTCGTGTATATTTTTACGTAACTGGATAATAACTTCGTGTTCATCTATGTTTTATTTAATATTCTGATGTTAATCTTCTTCTTTCTGTTTTAGGAGAGTGTTCAGCATGCAAAATTCAAGGACAGATAGATGCAAGGATCGCAATTACTCTACTGTTGCTGCATCGGTGGGAATGTATTGTTGAGTCGTGGTTACCTCATCATTATTCTTTGGTTTGTTCATCTATATTTGTTAAGTAAATAAATAATTTATCTTTTATAGCATGTTTTACAAAATCTCAACTCTATTTTCTTTGTTCTTTTCGAGGCTCTTTACTGCAAATATTGAACATGTTTTAATGTTGAAGTGGAATCGTAAAGTTCAATATTTAAACGTTGGCATTAGTAGTTATCTTTGTTTGGCATCATCGCTATGATTACAAAATCTTGATCTCCATACTCTTCTACATGTCAGCAAACTGTTTTGGACTTATCTTGGGGCTTTTCAGTAGGGGTTCCTGTTTTCGGTTTGTTCCCCATAACACAACCTCTGAAGGTTTGTGCTAGTGATAATAGAGACTAGTGGTGCCAGTAATGATTGTGCAAGTAATGATAGATTTCATTAGCTGTGTTTACCTCGCATCCAGTAGAAGTTTCTTTGAAAATTTTTTGGTATAACATTATTTTCTAAAGTCTTCTATACATTTTACATACTTTTTCAGGCTTTAATTTGTCATTTGTTTTAGGACTGCTTTTCTGTTTACTTTTGTTTAATGAATTCATGAGGTGGTTTAATGAATTGTAGGATGATAACTGTTATTTTGATCCAGACTCACATGGACCAACTAGAGATTATCATTGCACATAACAACCCTTATAAGTAGTAAGTGGTTCGGAAGTGGATAACGTCAATAAACATTGTGGAAGTAAGCATTGATGATCATAAAAGCAATCTTCAGTTTACAATGTCATTGACAGTCTTCGCAGGTTGCTTCCCCATCCCTCCATGATCAGCAAGAGCTATCTTCATACAGAATGTGCTTTCCACAGGTGTAGTAGTATGTTTATACCTATGCCGTAGGTAATTAAGGATTAGTAAAGGTATGTTACTCTATCTCGTCTATCCCTCTATAGGTGTATGGATTGTATGCTATGTTCTTGAAAGGGATGGTGTTGCACCAGCATATGATTACATGCCAGTGTTTCTAAAGTCTTAAGTATCAGCTAAGAATTATGGTCTTTTTGTATCTGATTCCTGTGGCTCCGTTTCTGTCAATATTCATCATATTTAAGCTATGATGTATTCTATGGGACTGAAAAAGACGTTGGGCTCACTTTAGCATATTCTTCTGGTGTGGAAATTATTTTCTTCATGCTTTTATGACTGAGACCTTTATATTGTCGACTGGTTTTGTATTGCTGACTAATTTTTGCAACTCATAAAGCATAATTTGTTGTAACCTAGTCTTCCCTGTCTTGATTACTATTAGGAGCATAGTGGGAATTTGATGGAGTAGCTAATCAATTGAATGGGCTTGATGTGCTCCAAATTCATGTTGACGATCATTTCTTGTTGGTAGATGATGATATGGAACTTATTCATTATGCCTTTTCACTGGAAGTTTAGAGACTTTTCCAATTATATCACATGTCCCTGAGGGGACAGGAAAGGTGTTCATTCTCTGTTGGTGTAGTCAGAATCTTTTCAATTTCTTCTTTGGTTATCACTTTTCCCATATTTATTGTGCAACAATATGACATACAATATAAGTGATCCATATTTTTCCATCATGTAAATTTAGCAGAAGAGAGTAGAAGGAAAAAAAAGGTGATGATTGAGGAAAGATTGACGGTGAAGTTTTTATATGGAAATTTCTAATTCAGTTGCTTTAAATGTCATAAATAGATAACCTGAGCATATGATATGCCTTGCCATCTGCAGCGTCCTGTCTGACTCTTGCTCCTTTAAAAGTAAGTAGATTCATTTTCATTTGGAGTTTTATTTGTCATTTCTTAGCTTTTATATTTTTCATTGTTTACTATCAGAAAAGTTCCTTAGCAGCACCTGAAAAGATTTGTATGAGATTTTGCCTCGTGTAGTAACACTGCCATTGTAATGATGCAGTTGGGTTACATACAGCCGATTGTCGTCCAACTTGGTTCTCGGATTTTCGGTTGGCAAGGATTAGCCTTTATATGTATTTGAAAGTCAACGAATTAGCTTGGAGTAACACACAACTGCATCTTTCTTAAGCCATTTCTTTTTCTTTTTCTTTTTCTTTCTTCTCCATCTCTGCTAATTAGTGAGTGCTTCAAACTCCTTTTATATTTCCATCGTCAGTCTTCACCACAATGAAAGCCTTCACTTTTGGGTAATGCAGGTGGCGAACAGATGAGCAACATGGAAACTGAAAAAACCAGGTGGAAGTGCAATCTTATATGTGAAATATATATTACATAGTTTTGTTTTATCAAACTTACCTTTGGTGTGTAACATATTCCTATTTTGTATACTGGTTTTTCTTTTCTTTTTAAAAATAGTTATCGTTTCAAATTGATGCCAGCTTTCATTGATGCCACTTTTTTGGAGTCGCTTATAGAGCTTCTTTAGAGGTTATTTTATAACAGACGTGATGTGAAAGCTTGTTGATCAATTAGAGTTGAAATTCTAGATAGTATTCAAGTTTTATTGGATCAAACTTGCCGAGGTGATAGGGCTCTATTACAAAAGCTGGAACTGGAACAGTGAGTCCATTCTGGAAACCAAGAAAGAGATGAGATGACCTAGGCCAAGGTCAAGGTAAGCTGCGACTTTCTACATTATTTTGTTCTTAGTAAGTCTGTCTTCCTAGTAGGAGTAACTTTTTAATTGTTTCTCCTGTGATCTGCCTGGACCCTTTCTTTTATCTAAGATTTTGTGAATACTCTCTGTTCTTTTGGTTGTGCTCTCGATTAGAAGGTTAAACATTGTAATTGCCGTTTCAGTTTATGGATTTATCATGCTCTTGAAGAAATGACTGAAAAAAGAATGACCTCGATGTCCGACTTACCATAGTCAAGAGAATGTTGGCTGTATCTCTGTCTTTAATTTTCCTGCTAAAAAATCTTGGTTTCAGTTAATAGAAGATGGTTTTTTGTTTACGGTTAGGTTACAATGAACGTCAAGCCAAGCCATGGGGTAAGCAGACAGGAGCTAGCAATCTTTCGCGAGCAGGCGGAAGCTAGCGATCTTTTTTTTTTTTTTGGCTAAAAGGGTAGCCGAATGAATCAGTTCTTACAGGAGGAATCATCCTTGGCCAACTCACACCTATGGAGTCCTGCCTCAGTAGCGGAATAACTGGCTGCGGTGCACGTGAAATAATAGCAAACTCATCACCACAAAATTGCTGTTGGGAGAAGGGAAAACTTGCTAACCAGTCAGCAATCTTATTTCCTTCCTAATATATATGTGATATCCGAACCTCCCATTTTCGTGCCAACAATTCCCTACAATTCAATATCAAGCTTGCATACGGATAAGTGTCTGGCACCCCAATCAATATTGCCTCCATAGCTACTTTTGAATCAACTTCCAACCGGACCTTGGGGACCTGATATTGCCATGCTAGTTGAAACCCTCCCCCCCGGCCCAGCCCCCCCCCACGTGCCCCACAATTCAGCTGAGAATGCTGTACTGGTGCCTATCCTTTCTACAAGCCCACCTAGCCATGTGCAGTTGTGGTATCTAATAACCCTGGCTGTTGTCGCTGGCCCTGGATTCCCATTCTAAGCCCCATTGGCATTTACTTTGACCCACCCCACCTCAGTAGGCTTGTAGCCCACCAATTCTTCTGTTCTCAACCCCAAACCGCGGCCATTCTCTTTTTGGAAGTTAGCAATCTTTCGCTTGACGACCATGTTTAACCTGATCTCCATGGGCCTTGGCCCAAGTGTGCACATTTTAATATAATGGACTCCATCAGTCCATTAACCCAAGCTCATAACTCTGTGTTTTATAGGTCCGTGAGTCGTCCATTCAAATTCAAAACTTTTAAATTATCGACATCGACCACCAATCGTCGTAATTCGAAAGCTGTCAAGGCGTTTGGTGGGATTAAACATACTTTTCTCCTTTGTAACACAAAGTTATAGTGTAATCATCTAGACAGTTCAGAAGTTACCCTTTGTAACACAAGGTTATACTATAATCATCCAGACAGTTCAGAAGTTACCTTGGGAGTAGGAGCAATACTCTCTTATTAACAAAAAAAAAAATAAAATTACGAGCATCGTTTCAACCAAAAAAAAAATTACGAGCATCGTTGAAACAGGACTGTGCTGGGGTTTCCTGACCTTCTGAGTCGTCGTTTTGATCTTTACTTTGTAATCTGACTTTAAGCCTCCATTAGTCTAAAATAAAAAATAAAAATTTGCAAGCATCGTAACTATCGAATCTTGGTCGGAGCGTATGAACCTGAAGACCTATCATTTATGGCCACGCAAAAAGTTGGACAAAATACTTTTGTTTGTCTCATTCCCCGCTGGAAATTCAGGCTACGCTTAAATTAGGTTCAAGTTAGTCTTTCAGATGTCACTGCAGAACAATTTAGTAATTTACTAAGAGACACTCGTGGAACCATCAAATTCAAAGGATATTTGCTCCTGAGAAGTCATCAGTGGCCTGCACTCAAAAAATAAACCATTGGTCGCTTTCTTTCTTTCTTTTTCTCCCAGAGGTTTCAGGACACGAGGGACCATTGAACCAAGCAGGTTTTTGAGCACTGGCACCTTACGCAAGCAGGATGGTATCCCTACCACCCTCAAGTTCCTCCATTTAATGGTGGTTTTTTCCCTTTAACAGAGTTGCGGTGCAAAACACCCACGCAATGAGTATGGACTCATTTTCCCTACTTCTATTGACAACTAACTAACCAACTACAATCTATTTTTATGTTAAAAAAAAAAAAAGAAGAAAAAAAAAGACGTGAGGCAGCATTGGCTCCTTAAGTGAATTAATGTATAATTTTTATTTTGAGTCTATAGGGATACTCTTCATATATCTTTTCCCCGCTTGGCGATGTGTTTCAAAAAAAATAAAAATAAAAACGTAATATGCCTGCTTTTTTTTTTTCTGAAAAAAAAAAACATAAACAACAGAGCAAATAACATTTTTAAGGGAGAAAGAAAAAATAGATAGTCGAGATTAAACACATTAGTTGTAAATTACAGAAATTGTAAAAAACCAAAGACATATTTTATAAATTACAGAAGCAGAACAAAGACCAGAAAACAACGCATCAGCTGCCTTGTTACTATAGTTGATAATATGCCACCCTCTTTCAACCCAGACAACAACATCTCAGTCCCAGACCATAAATACAGTACAACAATATTCAATAGCATTCGGGATGGCAATTTTACCTAGGGCTCAACTATGATCTTTCCAGTTGCATGGCCGTCGATGCTCTTCGCCCAGGCATCTTCAGCCTTGCTTAAGGGATGCTTTGAGTCAATGACTGTCTTCAGCTTCCCCTCGGATACCAGTTTGACAAGATAATCTAAGTTGCTGTTTTTGGGCATCATCAGCAGTGGCACCAGCTGCTTCTTGCAAAAAGTGAGTTTCTTTAGAGCAAAAGTCAACACAGAACTGGGCCCCGGAGTAATATCTATAACCTTCCCATTTTCACTCAAATTAGGCTCAAAAGTAGACCAAGGAATGTTTGTTGCACAGTGGATCACTGCATCATACTTCCGACCAGATGGACTCTTCAATGCTGCCCCATCGGGGGTCTTGTAATCGAGAACCTCATCAGCTCCTAAACTCTTGACTAGTTCCATGTTGCGTGCTCCACAAGTAGCTGTCACATGTATGTTTCCAAGTTTAGCCAATTGAACTGCATAATTGCCCACACCACCTGAGGCAGCAGTAATCAGGATGTTTTTCTGGCTGCCACTTCCATCAAGCTTGATGCCAGCAGACTGCGTGAGAGCCTGGTGAGCTGTAAGGCCCGGCAACTGGCAAACCAGCACCTTCAGCCGCTGAAACTCCAACTGGCCTTGTGACCGTCAAGCTCTCCTTGGCCACAGCATACTCAGCTAGGCCACCACCTTCCTGCATTAGTGTTCCATATCATAGTTCAAAACAAAATTAAAATGTAAGAAATAAAAATCTCCAATTAAGGGGTGAAATGATGAATCATCATCTTCGCCATGGTTGTTCTTTTAGTATGCTGAGTAGCAGCTTGCAACTAATGGCTACTTGAGAGTGTGTACGATTCCCACACCGTGTAAATTTTCAATAAGATGGAATTATAAATTAGTGCAGCACATCGAGCACACACACATACCAGTAGACACATACCGCAAACGCTGGAGACAAGTTTCAGCCATTTTGATGCCAGTGATGGGGGAAGCTCCCAAGCATTAGTTTCCAAAAGATTTGTAATTAACTTTCTTAACATTATTTGCATCTTTCTTACAGTTTCTGAGTACATATGATACAGAAAATTGGCTCTACAATCAGCAAGATGCTTCTGTCAACTAACTCCTTTTCCTTTAGAATATTGTTTTCTTCCAGAGCCCCTCATGCTTTTTTGTTACTCGTCCACAATCAGGACTTAAGACAACGCGAGCTCTCACATAATAACGTATACTTCTAACAAACCATCCATTGATGTTTGAGAAAGTAGAAATAACCAACTTACAGAAGAGGGGAAACAGTGGCAATGACAATACTGAATGAGCACTTACAAAGTGACTAAGCAAAGCTACAACTTTGTCGCCAGTTTTGAAATTCTTTACTCCTGGTCCAATCTCTGCCACCTCTCCTGCCACATCAGTTGCTGTTGCAACAAATAATATTGTTTGAATAAAGGGTCATATGAAAAACAGGGAACTTCAATAGGAGAAAATCTGCCTATCATAGAGTAACCACAAAGAATATTCTGCTTTTAGTGAAGGAATATAAATCAGGTTTCCCATTGCCATTGTCGCTGTGAAACAGTTAACAAATAAATGATATTTCTGTATCTGCAAATGGTTGATGGTTCAGCAATGCATGAAACCGGAAAAGAAAAGTTTCTGTCTGAAGGGAGATGTCTCATTTGCAATCCCCCAAGTGAAAACATTATCCAAACAGACTGTGCCACATACAGATCATATTTATTTTTATTTTTATTTTTATTTCTCGGGACAGAATAGAAAATCCCAGCCGTAAAACCAAACACAGTTCTGTTAGGTATAGCTTAAAAGCAAATGCCAAAAGTTACGGCCTTACCAGGAATGAAGGGGAACCTGCGAGGAAAAAGAGGACGCAACATGCCTTTCTGAGTTTTCCAATCAACGGGATTAAGAGTGGTTGCTTCAATCTTTACCAAGACCTCATCTGTCTTTGGTACCGGGACTGGAACTTCGACATGCTGCAACCAACCAGCAGCAGTAAATGAAACATATATTTAACCATTAAAGCTAGTAGCCTCCTGACAGGCAATCACTAATCGTAGCACCCTGCTTCCCCAGATCCTCTACCTTGAATTTAAGAAAGACGGACACACGGCCGCACGCAAACCCGCGCACACACGCAATAAATAAGAAGTCCCTCACACTTTACTCAATTTGTGCGCTGGTACTGGCATTGTGGATAATTGGATTTCGCACATAATTATAAGTACAATTCTGCAAATATTCAGGGCTTTGATAAAACACTTCCAAACATTCCCACCAGCTACATCACTGTCTGGGAAAGGGGGCTATTGCTAATTAAGAAGAACATTTCATTTTTCACTTAAAAACGAAGCAAAGTTGCCATTGATTTATTGATAGGATGAATTTCACTCAACCCAACCATCAAAACTAGGGCAAACAACGTCCAATGAGAAGATCTTGTCATTAATTAGACGATAAAGGAAAATCAACAAAGTAAATCTCCATTATTAAAAAAAAGGACGCATCAAACTAACCTTTAATCCAGCTGCCCCACCTCCGTAGCCATCGTAGCGAACGGCATGCATAAGCTTGCCCGCCATGTCCAGAAGAACCGACGCCGTTTCGAGAATAGAATAAAGAAGAACAAAGAAGAAGTTACCTGTCCTCCAACTGCCACTGCACGTGTGGCGGTGCCAGTAACCACGCACATATGTATATATAATCTGTGGTGCGCACAAATCCTCCAAACTCCAACGATGACTAAAATAGGCTACCTAAAACAGATTAACTGCGTAGGCCCACTTCATAGACACGTTTCAGTAAACGTATAAAAAATATATAATTAATTAAATAATATTAATAATTTATTTTTTTAAAAACAAATTTAATAATTTTTTACAATTCAATAATCTAAACAATTTAAATCTCTACACGTCGACAGCGGACAGCATGCTCTCTTAAATGAGTTCGCTTATTTTTTCCGTTAACTAGGTAAGTATTGTAACCTAATGTTAATCCATAAAGTGGCAATTTTTGCAGTATCTTGGCCTCGAATTCGGATAGTAACAAAGAAAAATATGCTAATAGAGCTTCGATTTATTTGTTAAAAAAAATTTTTTTGAGTAAAATATTTATAAAAAAAATTTATAATAAAAATAATAATTTAAGTTAACATACAAAAATATCATTAATTTTACTTAAAATAATAAATTCAATACAAATTTTAATAAATCTAACGCTAATTTTACCTAATATAATAAATCTAACATGCTATGAAATTTTTTAAATAAAAATTATCTATTTCGATAATATGACACTAATTTATATGATTACTATATTATCGAAACAGATATATTTTTATAAATCTGTCATCAAAATTAAAAAATTTTATTGATATAAAATTATTACGTATTAAATTTATTATTTTAAATAAAATTGGTTAAATTTGTTACTTTTTAAAATTAATACCAGATTTATTATTTTAAATAAAATTGATGATATTTTTGTACATCAACTCTAATAATTTTCTCTTATTACTCACTTTAAATACATTTTGTATTTTTCGTGTAAAACAACTTATGCTCATATGAACGTAAGTTATTTTATCTGAAAATTCTAAAAATTTTTAAATTTTTTTGTTAACTATTTATTTTATATAAAATAAACACCAAAAAATAAAAAAAAATTATATAAAATCTTTTATACAAAACAAATACGTCCTAAATCACCGTTCAAACTGTTACCTCCCGCATGCTAAAATAGACTATACACCATCAAATAATACACTGCGATTTCGTTAAAAAAAAAACAAGAAGAAAAAAACAAAAAGAGGATAATGTGCTACGATTGTAAGGCAATGCAATAATAAAAGGTTCCGTTGTTTGGCATGTTTTGCTGTCTGTCGCTCGTGCGAACAAAAGAACAAAGATTGTCAAATCCAACGATCTCATCAAACTATTGACAGCTTTTTCTATCTCTTTCTTTTGTACAAATTTGTGAGGGAGTAATTTACTGTTTTTTTTTTTTTGGTTGTTTTTTACGGGCTAAAAAGAGTGGTCAATTGTTAAGTTGCGTCTCGATTTGATCAATCAATTTATTCGCCAATTTCACCCGTCTCATATATCTCATTCTGATCTTGAGGAGGAGAAAGAACAATCTCACCTCCAATTCAAAAAAAAAAAAATCTCAATGCTTTAGCGACGCGTTTCAAAAACTATAGGGTTCCATTTGTTGGGTTTGATGTGTTCCATAATACATCGAGTGAATCTGCTTGCATTATGCAGTCTTGATTTTTCCGCAAGCCAGAAGGCCCAAAAGTCTGGATCATCCATACCCAACAAAAAAAAAAAGGGTGATGGACCCAAATGTTAAAAAGGAGCACCAAGTACAACGATGCACGGATAAGTCCATCCATTCAACTTATAAGTTTTCTGCTTTTTTTTTTCTTTTGTTTCCAATTTTGTGTAGATAAACTTTTGATGTATCTATCAATATATATGAGAAACATTAAAAATTCAATTAGGGAGGTTGAGAGGATATTTATGAAATATGAAACAGGGAGACTTTTCTGTTGGGTTTTCTAACGACGACAGAAGAAAATGATTGAGAAGAAGAAAGAAGAGCATAATTATTAGGAATGTACGAGAGATTTTTTTCAGATCCAAACCAATTTGGATATATTAATATGGACTATAGTAATTAATGATTAAAAGCATTTTAGTAGGATTATAGTTAAATTAAAAACCAAAGAAATGATCGCCGCTCATATAGTATAATTAATTAAAAATATTTAAATTTATATAAAAAGTTATGCGTTTGAATTTTGTCAGTACCAAACTTACTGCTCGCACCTCCCAATGCTCTCCGAAAAATAAAAAAAACGTTTACGTTAAAATGTAGCAGCAAACCCCGCGGTGATGGCCGAGGAGAAGAGACATTATTGGAAACTTCTCTTGCCACAATTATTGCTAGCTGGCTTTCACAATGCACTAGTGATCACCTAACAAGTCCAGTCATCTGGTAATCTATTAATCTGAAGAGCGTATCTATCTGCGAACTGAGCTCCACTGTCGTATTGTACAAACAGAATACTTTTCACCGGCGAATCAGTGCACTACAGGTAACGTTACGTCAACGCAAACGTCAGTGGCTTTTAGGCGTTTTCTTGGACATGTATGCTAGTGCTTCCAGGTAATTGTTCCACAAATCTGAAACCATACTTGAAACCATCTCCGGAACCCCTCAGCAAGCCCCGGCTATTCCGTCAGCAATCCTTCCAGGTAAGATCTCATCTTTTCTGCTAGACCCCCAATAGCCGATCCCATAATAGAAGCAGAACCTGCAATAGCCTTTACGAGTAGCTCGAAAGCACTAGATACCAAATTACCAATCACTTCCATTATCATCTCTGAGATATAATGGAAACATGACTTGATGGCTTCTGCAACTTGCTCTAATACTCCTTGCTTGCCGGGTACTTTGAATGCTTGAATGACTAACACCACAAAATAAGCGGTAGCGGTGAAGATTGCTCGAGAAATTAGGTTCGTCGACGCACTAATGGCAAAGAAAATGAACTTGATGAGGAAAACTATCATTTCCCTGTCGTGGTAGAAAATATAAACTTAAAAGAGTCTCATAAATAGAGAAGAAGAATGCAAACTCGTGGAGGCAGGTATAAAGTAAAAACAACAACGAACAAAGTCACAAAAGTAGAAGTAACAAAATTTCATTTGTATGAACCACATGAATTTCTTTTTGTGTTACTCTATTCTGTTATTAAGATTGTCCTTTATATGATTGTTTTAAATTTTCCTAACTAAAATTTTTTAAGTTGACACATTTCCTCCTCTTATTTTCCTCTTGTAATCTACCTTCTTTTGAAATACTCTAAATAGTATTCAGGTCAACAAACATGATTTTCTCAGTTTATCCCTAATTGGTATAATATCTATTTTGCTACCAATATCTTCATTGCTTTTAAGTTAAGGAATTGTCTATTATTTGTTGTACAAGTACTGATTAGGAGTTGTTTAATTGGTCTAATTAGTTGAATCCGTTAAAATTTGATCAATTTGATGATCTGCTGTTGTGAAGTATAATAAGGGGTAGTTGGTGTCCTCACTCATCAGCATCAACATCGGGCGCATTTTCAATTGAGAGATCTCAACTAATACATACCAAATAAACCACAACATGCCAAAGGGAAAGATTTCAACCAATTAATTAATTAAGCACGTATGAGCTATGACGTCGATAAACTTAAGCAGTGCTGTAAGCTAAATCAATAATTGATTTTTTTTTCCCCATGGGATCCGATCAATCTGACCCAGCACTTCGCAACATCGCACCTGAGGCATTTCTCTTTCGTAGTTGACTAGATTTCTGGACCTGTCAAAATAGCATTGAAACTTTTGAACTCTTTATCGCCGTTCATAATGCCTATGAGTTGCTTTCATAATAAAGAAACAGTAGCTGCAATGCCTAACCGAATATGATTGGAACATAAACAAAGTCGTCAGTCTGTCCGGAGTGGAAGCAGCCACTTCTGCATCTGTAAAGAAATGCTAAAACTTCTTCACTAAGAGAAGTATGAGTCGATTGCAAAATCTTTGGAGAAAGGAGAGGTCAAATAAAATACCAATACCACTACTAATAGGTCCTCTTTGTACGTCTGCGAATTGTCTCAAAGGGGTTCTATAGCATTATCAATCCGTTCAAACGAAACCCATTCATTCTACAAATATAAAAGATGAAAAAAAGAAGCTTTAATTAGAGATGATTCACCAACATTGCTGCATAACTTTTTTAAATTTATGAAATTGCATTATATCCACTAGAAAAAGATCATGTTACATTTGTGAATTATTAAGAATCTTTTGGACAGTCCTCTCAATAAAAAAAAAAAAAAAGAATCTTTTGTACAGGAGAGGACACAAAATCTGCCCCGCTTATTGTGTGTTTGTGCATGTCCACCAGGACCACCACCAAAATGCCCATGTCAAGGACCACAAAGATAATTTATCTAAAAAATAAGATATTTCCTAGTTAGAGACCATTTGACGTCTGAGTACCTGGTAGATCTACTAGCGCCAATATTACGTTCTTCTTGCTGCTGATGGAATAACAAGAATCCAAAACTCAAACCACATGTTCAACTATTTAACCTATCGGAATCATTTTGCAATAGACATAAAAATCTGCAACAGCCTAAAAACTCTTCATTATTTATGTTATCTATGCACACTGTACAATGAAACATTAAGCAGCTACAAAAGATTCAAATGCGGAAACAAACTCTCCTATATACAAAGAGATATTACAATTCTTTGCTTCATTTCTGATTCACTCTCCTTTTAGTTTTCTTTAAGCTTAAAGACAGAATTAACATACTCTTCTGTGTCCCAGAGAAAAGAACCAAAAGCAACTGCTTCCAAAACCAATCTCTTGAGACTCAAAAAAGAGGTCAAGATCACGCTATCATTCTGAAGCAAGTCAGTCGCCTCATCGCCAAAAAGTGCACAAATTTGTTTCTCGATCAAATTTACAGCCTCCTCAGATTTTGGTTTTGCAAGACTCTGCAATGCTTCAGCGTCAAATCCCATCACAAAGCACTTAAAGTTTCCACCTTTCCATTCCTGCTTACTTTGCTCTTCACTTGACAAAGAAGCGGATTTCATGTTGCTTTTGCAACCAAAAACAAGATTGGTAAATAAGTAAGGTAATGACTCTGGAAACTGGAAGCTTGTATTTTTATCAAGATGAAGAATTTGGCGACCCAGATCCAGACACTGTTCCAGATTATGCCTCAAGGAGGCAGACTTCAAGAAGTAACCATAGAAGACAGAGGCTGCATACACTCGGGCAAGATGGAATTGTCCGATCTCAGTTGTTGCCCAATTTTCTGTGACACTAGAATTTGCTCTCAAGCCAATCACTGCAAAGACATGTTCCCTTACCATCTCCAAAACCTCGAAGCTATATATAGACTCCAGCTCCCAAACCTTTGAAGGCCAAATCTCTAGTCTGCTATTATAAACACACCTTGACAGCTTTGGAACCAAAGGAACTCCGATTTCAGAGAATCTATACAATATAAGCATGTACATAACATCTTCAACAGCAGTTTGGCACTCTTCCTCTTTAAGTTGAGCAATCCTCCTGGCGTTCACGAATATCAAAATATCAAGTAAGTCAAATTAGAGTGATCTCTCACAACATTTTTCAAAAAATTCAAATACAGAACTCTAAGCCCACCGACTATGCTACAGTGACTCATCTCTCCAATATGTCATCATAGCCAATAGCTGCAATGCGAACATCCATTACACCGGTTGGACACATGTTTGCAATGATCACATATTTGCATTGCATATGGTGCCATCCATCTTTGTAATCAACCGCTCTGCATTGTAGCCATTTAATTTGAACGGTTCCTCTGTGTTATTTATATTAACAGTTAAGAAGCTACATATCTGTTGGAACAAATAAGGGAAAATCAAATGTAGTCCCAGGATCAAACTCCGTCTTAGCCTTCCGCCAACGAAAAAAACAACCAATAGTACAAGCCTAGCTCTAAAAAGCACCATTCTGTCTTCAAAATTTTGTACCACGGAGAGTGACCTGGGAAAATCATACTTTCAACACAGTTACGACCATTTCATAAGTAAAACTTACCCCTCAGGTCTATAAATTCATTCTCTCTTGAAGCCACAAGAAATGAAAACCACCTGAACGCTTAAAATTGAACAACTGTTTATGGATTCCTTATCAACTATATATCATTCGCCAAGCTCTGACTGTTTGTGATAAGGATAAACCCATGTTTGCTCTTAAGCTCAATCAAGCCAAAGCGACAGCCCAAGTGGGCCGACTCCAAATCGTTCAAGTAAGGCAGGCTCAATTTCTTTTATTTGCCACAGTAACAGACGCTTTTGGTCCCAGGTCAGATGAAAACCTGATAACACTTTGAATAGAAAAAAAAAGGAGAAAGAAAGACAGGAAAACCAAAAAGGCAGGAGCGAGGAACGAACTTGTGAAGGGAAGCTTCATCGGAGCCGGAGCTAAGTAACATGCGAGAGATGGCGTCATCCCTCTCGTTCGCCAACAGCTTCAACTCATCGGCGGCCGCCGCGTGAAAGAACTGCTTTTGATTTTGAAAGACGATGGTCAAATACTTCCCTGCGACCGAACGCGGCTCCAACGGAGTGTTCAAGCTAAAGCTGCTGCTACGGCTACTGCTCGGCTCGCAGTGGCTGGACCACCCCGCTTTTGCCACAACCACAGCCGCCGGCGGTCGTACTCCTTTCCCGCCAAACAGAGTAACGAAATCGGAAGCGGAATTTGACAGCGAACTGCGCGATTTTACCGCGGACGGTAAAAACTGGAAGGAAAGGGATTTGTATGTGGGGAGGCTATAGTCCATCAAAACCTAGAGGAGAATTTAGCAGCAATCTAGGAATTTTGATTTGGCCCAGGAAATGGTAAGACAACGTTTATATAACCCTGAGGACTGAGATACGGATAAGGAATCAGATGACCGTAATTGTAGCTCAACTCTGCGAGTAACAGTGGCGTGTCGTGATATTTTAAGCGGCAGTCAACTTGCCAACTTGGCAGATGAATGACTCATCTCATTGGTTGAGTTTCAGAAAAAAACTCCAGCTATAAAACAAAAAGAAAATTAATAAAATTGATTTCAAAAATACGTTCGAATATAATTATGTCTTTATTTTATAAAATTATATTTTTATTATTTACAATAAAAAATATATTTAATTATTTTTTATTACAACAAATAAAAATCACATTACAAAAATTAAAAATACAATTATATTCAAACACATTGTCAACTCCCTTTAGTTCAGATGATAGTAAAGTTATTTATCACCATTCAATTTTGCTTCCGTTACACTTTTTGTTTTTTCGTTTTTTTTCGATTGGCCCACTTCTGCGAGCCAAAATATCTGGAGGAAGGATATTGTTTTTGGAAAAAGTTAGGCGTAAATATTAACAAAAATAAAAAAAAAGGAAAGAGAGTTGATCTAAAAATATGCACAGCACCCTGAAAAAAAGTAAAGTCGCTAAATCCCCCGAAGTGGGAGCATTTTGGATAGGGGCTCGCAGGCCCGGGATGTTAGAAATTGTATTTAATAAATGATTTTTGTTATTCTGGAAACAACAATGGAATCAAAACGGTGGGCTACCCCGAATACTAGCGACGCATAAAGGCGACAAATATCCCAAGAAATGACGTACAAATTTAATGTTAGATAAAGCATAGAAAATTGATTCCAATAGCCAGCATTGTCATCAAGTGTTCGTTGGCATACATTATCCTTATAGTTTATTCATACTTATCAAAAACTTTATAGTTTTTTGGCAGCTTTCGCTTTCTCACTCTCTCGCTCTTCCTACTTCGAAGTTTTAATAATTTAAAATAATTTCTTTAATTGGATCCAAACAAAAAAAATGTCGTTTATATAATTATTTTTAGTAGTTATCCTCATTTTTTGTATCAATCTTTTATTTTATATTTATCGCGACTATTGAGAGTACTGATAAAATCTAATTTTAATGATATAATTCAAGAGTCTCAAAGTTTTATTTCTTCGGCTTAATTAATTCTGATAATTGATCGCTTATTTTAGTCTCTTTTGAATTTCGTTCTGTTTGGAAATGTAAAAAAAAAAAAAGGAAGGAAAAAAAAATTGAAGGCAGAACACTGGATGAGTAACGTAACCAAAAGAAATAGAATCCCGTTAGACATACTGAGCTCAAATTTAGATTCAAATAAATATTATCATAAATACTATTTATGAGATTTGTTAAAAAAAACTTTTTTAATTTCCTTCAAATTTTTTTAAAATAATAAAAAAATTATTTATTGCTGTAACATTTTCCAAAGAAATATATGGGGTAGCTTTCTTTCTTTTTTTGTAAAAAAAATACATTACAAATATATTGATAATTACACTTATGCACTGAAATTAAGGCCACTGTTGTTATTTTTGTTCATCTTCTTCTATAAAGAAGATTCATTATTCGAATATTATTTAATTCAACTAAATCTCTTTAAATTAACAATTGTATTAATAAGGTTAGAATTAATATTACGTATATATAATTAAATTAATAATAAAAAGAGACCATTATTTTTAAATCCAGTTATTAAAGCTCAATCAGACACGTATGAAGTACGCCAAAACATCAATTAAATTACCACTTGGAGTGGTATGTGACGTAGTTATGAGGAAAAATGTCCAACTCAAAGAAGCATCTAACCGAACAAATATCTCATGGAATAGCGATTGACGGATGGAATATAATGCTTTGTTTAATTTGATAGAAAGTAATAGAAAAAAAAAATAATAATAATATTATAATAGATAAAAAGTAATGATTAAAAAATTTTGAAAAAAAAAATAAATAATAATTTATAAAAAATAAAAATTAATTATTTAAATTAATAAAAAATAAAAAAATTAAATAGAAAGTATTTTACTTTCTATGTCTTTTCTTTTTCTTTCTTATACTTTACCAACCAAAGCATAAACGCTAAATTATAGCAAACAAACCGGTTAGTTACTTGGATAAAATGACTAGAGTTCAGTTTGGGATCTATATGTTGGTAGTCATATTTGATATTTATATTGTGACGAACTTATTTTTTTTGCGACAAAACTTATAGTTTTTCGACAAAACTTATAGTTTTTATAACAAAAAATAATATGTTAATTTCTTATATCATATTTTATTAAATTTATTATAGAAATGAATAAGATTATCATAATAAGTATATCAAATATGACTACTATCGTATGAATCCTAAACTTTTTCCAAATAACTAATGCTACGACGGCGTACAGATATAGACGATTTCGGTCCATTCGTGCAAAACTAATTGCGTCCGAGACAAGCTCGCTGCCTGCTACTATTCTTAAGTAAATTTCTTAAATTTGATCCACGATGTGGGGGTAAATATAATGAGTCTCATCCATCCAGTGAAGCAGAAACCAAGAATCAAAAAGAAAGATGCAACCATTAATTTCATCATATATTGTATTGAACATCGTGGCTCTGTCAAAAATGAACTCGTTCCTGCTGTGCTTCGCACTGATTAGCATGGTTTTCTTCTATAGCCAAGTGGTGGCGGCACAGAATCTTGATCTCGGGGCGCTGAACGCTTGCAAAAGATCTGGGTATACGTTGCCCGGGTGTTATAAAGAGGAAGAACTGAAGGCCCCTCCTCGACGAGCCAACCCCGGAGCTGGCCGTGGCTGCAGCCACACCACTCGCGGCCGCACGTAATCACGTCGTTTTGGCTACTTTCCAGAAATTTGTCCTATCCCGTTTCCACATTTAAGCAGCGATATATCACACAAAAATTTACTTTCCAAAGTTTTCGATAATTTTACTGTAATTTTTTAAAATTAAATCTTAAATATACTTAATATTACTTTAAATATTAAAACTTTAATTGTTATTTATGAAGTTTCGTGCAAAAAATTTTCGTAATATTTATTATCATTTATCACATATAATATATTTTTCTTATCATTTATTTTTTTTTCATCAACTTGTATGAGCTAGTTATGAGTTTGATTAGTACTTGAATGGAAGGAGCATTAAGATCAGTAATGGACTTTTGTTACCTGAATTATCCAATTCCAAAAAGGATATCATAACAGCCATCGATCAAATTATGCGCATTTGCATGATTGCAACGGTTAAAATTTTTGATGATGCTCGTATTAACAAAAAAAAGAGAGAGAGAGAGAAGTTAAACGATAGTCATAAGACATCTGCAAGGGGAAAAATTTTCTAAAATAACCATAAAATTTGCAAATTTGGAAAACAACGAGAGGAATGTTAAATTTTCTTTATTTTTCCCAACAGGAACGGACGGTGCGCAAGAATAATGGTAAATCAATTACTGCTAGACGGAGCAAAGAGGTCTGAAAGACGGACAGCGGCAAGCATAAGCGGAATGATGGCATCCTTTTATCCTGCCTAATTATGGGTTTTGTATTCTAATTAATGATAATTTGATGAGGTTAATCTTGTGTGTAAATAGCCCGTGAAGATGAACTAAGGTAAAGTTTAGCCAAAAGATCCTGTTTAAGATAATTTAATGAGTAAATGGTAAGCATTTAGAAATTGATTAATTAGTAAAGATATATGCATTAGATAACTTGTCCAAGAAAGAGAATCCAGTCTTAGCAACCATGCTAATTAATAATGATTCAATGTATGTAGATTTTTTTTTTGGGTACATAATTCAATACCTATAGATTCTCAAGCCAAGTTTAGAGACTACTAGTTATTGCCGCTTCCAAAAAAGGGTCAATCTTGGCAGTGCCAATCGAATAAAGGTCTCAGCAGTCAGGACTGATCAAGGGATTATGACGAGCTTGGCGTTGCATGGGCCGTGGGCTCTAGTTTATGCGTCTATTTGGTTAAGCTGGTGCGGATCACCATCACTTATTATTAATTATTATTGTCGTTAAATAAAATTAGTTTGTAGTGTTTTGGTTATGTAACTTATATTTGTATTTATTATTGTTGTTTGAATAGTAAAATAATTATTTGGGTCCAAAATTTTAATTTTGGAAATATAAAAAAAGTTATGGATTATAAGTAATCAAGCATAATTTTTAATCCAATATTATCTGGTAACAATTATTTTAATCAAAAAATATCACAGTGCTACTCGTTTAGTCATATCTCTACTTTTAGGAAAAATTATCCGCAAACAACAACATTTAAAAATGTTTATCAAATATTATTTCTGTTAATGTTGGGTGCAGATATTGTATGTTACTCATTTGCACATATTACCTAATCTGTTTTGCATATTATATGGTTTTTGTCAAAAAAAAAGTGTGCGACATCTGCACAGAGCTCACTCCACCCGTCTCGCCTGTATCCAAGATCCTCGTCTATGTAACGGGATTTATTATCAAAAGTGGTTAATTGCGGCCTGAAAAAATTGGAAATGCAACGTGCTCCTGCGAAGAAACAATAACCTACAGAATTACCGTGAAGAAAACAATAGGTTGATAAATTAAGCCATTAAGAATGTTTCAACTCTTATTAAGATAAGAATGACCGTGGCATAAACTACCCTACCTGAAGCCCATGGTCAAAATAGCATATATTCAACTAATGCATCCTCAAGGACCATTCAATCAAAACTATTTACCAACGGCAAACTGTTATCAGATCTTACCAATTTTAGGCAATTTGTTAAAGGGAAATCAAATCAAAAAAAATAAAATAAAACTATATATATATATATATATATATATGATGGCTTTGCGAGCTCATTGTAGCCAAGATAACCCCGGCAACATTTTGCAGCGAAGAAATATTGCAGTAACAGAGCAAAATTTGTAGGTTGCTGTTGAGTCAGTGACGATGGGTCTGCCCGGATGGTTAAAGACATGCATCTTGTGTTTGGCTCTAATTAGCATGATGATGTTCAACCAAGTTGAGGCAACGAAGATGCTGGATCCAGGCGTTATTGACCCCTGCAAAAAATCTGGGTATACCCTGCCCGGGTGCATTAGAGAAAAGGAAAAGAACATGCCTCCCCAACGTGCTAACCACGGCTACAACCGTGGCTGCTCTTCCATCCATCGATGCCGCCATTAGTCCCGGACAGGCGATTAAGAGGCCATTAGGCAATTTGGCAGTGTTTGGAATGTGAATGATGCTGATGGTGATTGGCAATTTGACATTGTCTATGTATTAATTAATCAAATCGACAATACTGTTGCCACATATTATTGTTTTTTCTTTTCTTTTTTATTTTAGAAAAAAAAATAAAATGGGAGATATTGTGTTCAGTTGTCCGTCATAATTAGGTATGGACCGCCACATGATATAAAGGTTTTTTAATAACAGATCCATGCTAACAAGCGTCCTAGTGTCGGAAAAACGTGATTGAGATAAACTTTTGACTTCAATCAATTATTTCCTTTTGTAATTCTTAAAAAAAAAAAAAAATCAATTAATCCCTCATTAAAACAAATGATTAATTTCCAAATAGACCGCAGGTTAGACCGCATGACGGCAACCATTCTCAAATCTTACAAGAATCAGATGACTCCAAATCACCCGGCCAAGTTTCTCACGAAAAAAAAAGAAAAAATCACCTGGCCAAGTTTTTGCCGTAGAACAGTTTGTTCTTGCAGATGCGATTAAAAAGTCGCAGACAGACGTTGAAATTTTATTTTATTTTATTTTATTTATTATTCTTTTTGAGGAAATAGACGTTGGAATTGAAAGCCCAGAGGTGACAGAGAAGAAAGTAGGAGGCCCAGTCGTTTCCCGTTAATAATTCTTTTATTATTCTGTCGCGGGATCCATATGCCACATGCCTATGTATTACTGGTTGGCTCTACCCATCACCTAAGAATTCTTTTTTTTTTTTTTTTACTGAACAACCATCACCTGACAATTCGTCAAAGATTTTAGGGGGAATATGTCTTAAAGCTTCGTTGACATGGCAGAATCTACGAACATGCACTCCACAATTGGTTGCAGACTTAAAAGCAGGCGGCCATGCCCAGGGACCACCTCAGAGAAAAGGTTGGCGAAAAAGGGCACTTTTCCACCTAAAAGCATTTCAACAGTATACTGTTATCTTTTATTGCGAGGGACCAAAAATGGACCGCTCTATGTATCCGTTGGCCTCGTAAACAAGCAAGCAAGACACCTCTAATTTATTCCAATTGGGTGGTCCGAAATCCATTTGCCTTTTTCTCCAGAGACGTTGGGATACAATCGTAAGAACAGGCCAAAAGAAGCACATAGATTAATCAAATAGCATTACGATACAACAAAACTAGCTCAGAAAAGAATGTTACCAGGACAAGGGAAGAGTGATTTAGTGGTCCCATCATGGCGGTGGGTAGATAGCCTGAATGATAAGTTACTCTTATTTTAAACAATCTTAAACAGATAAAAAAGCGAAAAGGGGCACCAAAATCACTAAAAGCCGAAAAGGGGCATCCAAATCACTTGCCCCACAAGACTTAATTAGATCAAGTCAGTAAGAATAGCTGAACATCCGGACATCCTCGGCTGGCAGCGGCTGAATTCCCCGCTTCATCTTGATTTTCTCAAAGCGTCGTACTTGGGAACTTGCAGTGCCCGAAACCTGAATGATTTTAGGACAAGTTATGGAACAAATTACCATCACAATTGTTTTAATCGAGCCGCCAAAAATCCATCCCAACACAATTACACCATTATTTATATCTATAAATCCAACATTTTTTTTAGACATCCTAGATTTAGTTCATCTGATTAAGAAAATGAAACAGTTGAGAAGATCAAAACTTATTTTTTTTGTTAATATAATTTTGCTGTCATTTGAATTACAAGAACAAGACATTAATTATGCAACCCTAGTGTTATGAAAAATCCAAGAAACAATCGGATGGTCAGGAATAGAGCACTTACTTGGATCCTTAGCCGTCGGAGTGGCGAGCCCATTAAAATTACAAGATCCACCAATCTTCTGGAACTGGGCCCAGTACGAACTGAAAGCATAACTCGCGTGCCAAAACAGTGAGTTGGGTTTGAAACATTCCTTTCCGGGTTGGATCGCGTCACAAGTTTTGTTCCCCTGCGAGCACGCATACGACAAGGCCTCAGCGACTGCGGTGCGATTGGCCCCCTTGCCCACCAGGCACCATAACTTTCCCTTGTACGGCTCATTATTCGTCGGCGGCGGCAACGGCTCTCTATAATCAGACAACGGCGTCTTCCCGCTCAGGTCGATCTCGTACACTTTCGACCCATTCGGGTACAGCAAACCAAAATGCCGCTCCGTGCCTGGACCCGGTTTCTGATTCTCATTATACAAGGCGAAGACAAATGCCGGGATAACCGAACCGGGGCGGGCCGGGGTGCCTATTGCGGGTTTGGCCGTTAACCTCTTAACGACATTGCGATTGTACGTGGCGGCATTGTAAATGTTGCATCCGATTTGGTCGACATCCCCAGCACTGGGCCAGCCCGTTTCGGCGATCAAAATCCGGATATCCGGGTACCCGAGTCGTTTCATGCCGAAGATGACGGCGTCGACCATTTGGTCAAAGAGGTTGGTGTAGGTTAAATTGGTGACGGGGTCGGTGTATGTGATATTCTTGGAATTGAAAAGTGCGTAGTCCAGATTGATGTTTTGGGGGTCCTGGGCCCACGCGAAGTAAGGGTAAACATCGACGAAGAAGAAGGATTTGGTCCGGTTCAGGAATTGCAGCATTGGTTTGATTATCGGGGCCGAAATATCGGACCGGAACGTGCCATTCGACGGCGGAAACGAGGACTCCAGGACGTTCAAAGCCGACGGCGTGCCGACTTTGATCTTGTGGAGTTTATGAGCTTTTAAGGAGCTCTTGATTCGGCGCATGGCAGGGACGAGATTGAACCATGTTCCTACATCGGGGTTAGTGAGTATCTCGTTTCCGACAAGGAGGTACCGGATTCTGACATCTGAGTAGAAGGGAACAACGTTTGTTCGGACCCATTGATCCGAGAAAGATTGGCTTTCGGAGACGTTGGGGATGAGATTGTTTGGTAGCATGATGGAGACTCGGAGGTCGGTGTGCTTGAGGGCTTTAAGGATCTTGGGGCTGGCATCGTAGATTTTGACCTGGCTGCCCTTGAGGGTTTGGGTAATAAGCTCCACTGACCGTGAGGGAGATGGCAGATTGTTTCCCAGCTGACCGTAGTTGACGCCCACCTTTTCTGAGATCTCTCCACCTGCAAATCAGCCCAACTGGGTTTTAGAGAGGGCCAAAGCAGAAATACGGAAAAAAAAAAAAAAAAAGGGAAGCCAAAGCAAATCTTGTTCATTATCTAGGAGGGAGACTCACTGGAAAAACAAACTAAAAGAGCGAAAATGGAAAGAGGTAAAACCGCCATCTCCATCGTCATGTTCTATTGGACAGCGTAAAGCAGAGACAGAGAGACCGTATACAGAGGGCCAGAGGGGTTTTAACATTCATCAGCAGAATAGAGAGATTGGAGGTCTTAGCATTAGTTAGAAGCATTGGAGAACACATCGCGGCCGTAACCCCAAAAAAAAAGAAAAAAAAAAAAAGAAAAAGCATGTGGGACGCGTGTTGGGTTAATAAATTAAAATCATTGAGAGGGGGAGAGAGCGACGAAGTAGAGCTGTGCCCAAGTTGGACCTTTTCGTGTAAAAGGACAAAACGTAGGGGTGATTTTACTTCTCCGGGCTGGCTGACGCCGGCGTGCGTGGGCATCATAATACGAGCAGTATTATACCATCTTATATTCTATAATATTCGAAAGATCAATAATTCATATGATAATTTATTTATTTTTTTAATTTAATATTTTTTAAAATTTAATAATTTAAATTTATACATGTTAATTTTATATTTATTATTTTTTTAACAACGAAAAAAGATTCTATAAAATCCTTAGACAAAGATCAGAGGAACTTTCATCTGTTAAAATTTCATTTAATACTTTTAAAAGGGCCGATTCACCTCTTAAATATTAGAAGAACTGAACGTGACTTCGCAACAAAAGTTTAGAGGAGTGAGTTTACTTTTTATATTGTGCATCACTACTTACAGCGAATTGAATCCCTAACATGAGTGAACTAAAGAAAATACAAGTGTGAGAGTTCAAACTTTAAATTAATTGTATAAATATATATCAATTTATTACATATCTACTACTTCATATGGTGTGCTTTTGTAACTTACCTCTTATGATGTTATGTATACGGATGTGATTAAATGTATCACTTTTCTGATGCTGTGTTTTTTTTCTTTTGGACCAAGTTCTGATGCTGTTTTCAACTTTGAAAAAAGAAAAAGCAAGAAAGAGTGACAACCCGGGGAGGGAGAGAGAGCCCAGGCCCAGGCAAGAGGTAGTGGATCAGGTTACATATGCGAATATGTAGTAGATATGTTTATGACCTTCTCGGAGATATGCGAACATGACAAGGGTGACCAAATCCAGAGAGAGAGAGAGATGATTCTGACCTTCTCGGAGATCAGCCTTTGCCTATGCTTGGTTTCCAGGAACGAAAATGATATGTGGAAATGCAAATATATAAATATACTGAATACATAATAATTTAAATTATTATATTATAAAAATTTATTAAATATTAAAAAATATAAATATAAATAAATTATTAAATATTATTAAATTAATTATATATTTTTTATATACTTTATTAATTATATTTATGTAGCTAAATTCTTGCAGATCTACTGTTAAAACTTAATGAAAGTGGGACATGGTTGGTGAGTAATAAAAGGGCACGTTTAAAAAAGTACAATTACCCGTTGATTGTTGTTGGAGTGGGGACCAGTCCCGGTGGCCTCCATCCACGGTGAATTGTGTGTGTTAGAAGCCATATAAAAAAAAAAGGAATTGCTTTACACGCCTCGGTGACGTTAGCGAATTTTGGCTGTATTTTCTTTTCAAAAAATTTATGCTGTGTTTGTTGTACTTGGCAAAGGTGTGGAAAGATAACGAAGATAAAGAAAATAGTAAGAAAAATAAATTATTTAAATAAGTGAAAAAATTATAAAAAAATATTTTAAAATAAATAATAATTTATAAAAAAATAATAAAAAAATAAATTATTAAATAAGTAACAAAAAATTAAGAAAAGATATAAAAAATTTAAAAATAATGATTACAATTTTTTTCCATCAAAAGAAAGCATAACAAAGAAGTCTTTAGTACCGGACGGCCTGACTGTAAAGCTGAATTATTAAAAAATAATTTTTTAAAATTTTTGAAAATTTTTGATATTTTTCATCCTTAATACCAGACAGCCTGACTGTAAGATCGGATTATTAAAAAAATAATTTTTAAAAACTTTTTTCAAAATTGTTGATATTTTCCGGTCCTTATTTTTCTGAAAAAATATATAAAATTATTTTTTTATTGCCGTTGGCTCAGTCAAGTAACCTGTCCATTCTCCTTTGGTTACTTTACATTCCTTGGGTGACGTAAGCGAATTTCTTTTTTTTTTTAAATCTCTCTTTTTATGTCTTATTTAACTGTTTTTATAGCGGTAAATCCATCATTTAAGTATTAATAGAGCCAATGAAATTTCGTCACTGAAGTTTGGATGGACAAGTTTAAGACCCAACGCTGATCACAAACTTTTACCACCTTGGGCCATATAACATTTTATCAAGAAGTACGCAAGCGCGAGAACTTGAACCCAAAGTTTTAAATATAAAAATATATTAATTTATTATTAAATTACTATTTGAGTTGGTCATCAATTTTTTTTTTTGATATCGATTTTTTCGCTTTTTTGTTCACGGCAAAATTGCAAATTCCGGCATTAGCATAAAGAAAGACAATTTGGACAATGAACATGTCACTTCAAGAAGGAGCCAAAAAATTAAAAGAAAAAAAAAAACGCATCAGTGAAGAGCGGGCCCAAAGGACGCATAATGGCGCCAATAAAGAAGATGGACCAACCAACGTAAACATCAAGGCGAAAAAAGACCTCATCCGGGTGTTTGTTGTTCAATCTTTTCACATAGCCATTGTATTTTTTGGGCGGTAGATTTCCGATTCGTACCAAAGCCAGAAGGGTCAGATAAACTTGCAGATTGGGTTTCAGATAGGAGACCCATCCATTCATCCATCGGTCACCTATTATTCTGGCATTAGCTTCAAACAGTCAATGTTGGCCCCATTTTAGGTATTATTGTTTGTCTGTATCTCCCAAAGTACTACATTTCCCTTTCCGCTCCAGTGCATGTAAATCATTAAAATTGCATTCACCCGCAACAACCAGAAGGTGATTCTCCAATAAGAATCCAGTAACACTACGCACTTCCCTTCCCATCAATCATTAGCTACTTCCATATTTTCTACATGTAGTAGCCACGTTACTATTCTGAGTACAAATCGACTCATCCACATGACATGGGGTAATGGCTTTGAGATGCGTTATGATATCTATGGGAAGGGAATATATTATACATTCAAAGTCAAAGTTTGACACATTGCTCCGACCAAAAAAAAAAAAAAAGTGAGTTTGGCACAGATAACTATGCAACAAACCTATAAAAAATTGCTCAATTTCCTCTCTTTTTTTCCCTTTTGAGAAGGGGGAGTTAGTGTAGCTGCCTCACTTGGGCTAAGTTCAAGGGTCAATTGTTCTTTTTTTTTTTTTTCTGTTTTTTTTGTTTATTAGAACTGATAGTTTTACGATAAGAGGAAAAGAGGTTGTGTATCAAATCTAAAATTTGAATCTCAAACTTAAAAATTAAAAGCATTAAAACTCGACCAATCGGACGATGCCCAGTACTGCTGATTGCTCAATCTCAATTTCCCGCAATGACCATGTCAATCATCTTGACCCGGCTATACTTTGGTGGCCCAAATATTGTTGATCCCACAATGGACCTTACCTGGTGTAAGAGGGAATGGCCTAGGCCCAACGTCATGGACAGGTTCTCAGCCCGTTTATTCCGATAAGCCGGGCAACCCGACCCGCCCATATAAACTTTGCCGTCTTGAGGGGAAACGAGATGCTTAAACGCGGAGGGACGGAGAGACAGAGAGAGTGAAAGAGGGACTGCAAAGATGAGTCTGACTTTGAGATATGCATCCAAGGCGGCGGCGGCGATCTCTATCTTCTATCTGTTGGCGTTCTCTGCATTGGGTAATCATTTGCTCTTTGGTCATTGATATTCTCTCGACCTTTAATCTTTCTAGATCTGTGGCGTAGTGCTATTCCACTGACTTTGTACAATTTATTCAATTCAATCCACTATTTGTCCGTATGCTTCAAATTAATAGGTTTCTTCACTTAATTTCTCAGCATTGGCGAAGAACTCGGGCGATGTAAAGGAGCTACAGATCGGTGTCAAGGTAATCGGATGCCTTTGGTTTTACAGTTACTTTCTCTGGTATGAGTGTGTGTGTTTGTTTGTGTCTCTAATTGTAATATATATGTCCATACTCTTAAGCAGGACGATAAAATGCTTGGGATTCCGTTTGTTTTCACTATTTAAATATGGGTAATTCTTTGAATGATAGTGGAGGAGATAGATCAAAATGATGAGAGAAAAAATTTGAGTTATGTTGCCAACCCCAATATTGAATTTGGGATTAAGTTTTTTTTAGTGTTGTTGTTGTTAAGTGGATGAGAAAGAGGAGGGTAGGCAGTAGTTGTCTATCTATGCAATAACATCAGTATTTGTTTCACACTCATGCTTTCTTTTCTTTTTCTTTTTGTTTTTGCAGCATAAACCTGAATCCTGTGAGATTCAGGCTCATAAGGGCGATAGAATTAAAGTACATTATCGAGTAAGTGGGATTATGTGATTGCTTCCTCTGTTTCTTTTCTTTTATTTTTTATAACTTGCTTGTATTTAGTGATGCCATTGAGCATATATTTATCAGTAATTCTTGCTTCACTTCTTGTTATTGTAGGCTTTGCAGTTAATCATGTAGTTTAGTTATTTTATTTGTGATGGAAGTTTGACAGTAATCAATAAGTTAGTGAAGTTCTTGCAGAGTGTGAAATGTATGCTGGAATGCCATACTTTTGATTGCAATACAAAATAGTGTTGCATTTTATAAGAGAGCAACAGCCAATCTGAGAAATTTTAAGCCTTGCTGATTCCATGAACACCGACACACATATTTTTTTTCTGCCTGTGATTGAAGTGTTTATTTGTAAGCCGATGAACTCAGAATGTTGTATGTAATATCTCTTTGTTATACGCATCTTAACACAGATTATCTTTATCCACTGCTGTCATTTTCTTTTCAAGTTTTATGGCATCTGAGACTGTATAACGAAAGACATAGATATACGTGTGTGGTATCAATTGCACAAAGTGCATTTTGATATACTATGATGGTAGACTGTTTAAGTGCCATCTTTTTCCTGGCCTTTTGATTTTTGGATTGATTGCTGTGAAAGGACATCAAATTCATTCTTTGTACCGCAAAACATCGGTATCTTGAACAAGACCTTGTTTGCTTTTTCTTTGCAGGGAAAACTCACAGATGGAACTGTTTTTGATTCCAGCTTTGAAAGGGGAGATCCAATTGAATTTGAGCTGGGCAGTGGCCAAGTTATCAGAGGTTCTTGTGCATTAGGAACCATATATTTTTATAATGAGCTCTTCCTTTATTTGTTGATGTTTGATCATATTATTTCGATGGACACTATTTTATTCTTGGCTTGAAATTTTTACATTGCAGGATGGGACCAAGGACTGTTGGGGATGTGTGTAGGTGAGAAGAGAAAATTGAAAATACCGGCTAAACTTGGTTATGGGGATCAGGGTTCGCCCCCTACCATTCCAGGTAACATTGATTTACTTGCCTTGTGTCACCTGGATTTCACAGGCGGCTTAGTGCCTCGCAAAGGTTTCTTTGCTGATTGTGTTGATTATATGGGTCCTTGTGACTAGTAAATCGTGTTATATTTGTAGATCATTGATGGTTCTGCAAAAGATAAATTTTAATATAACCATGGTGTCTTTGTTTGAACGTGCTGCATACTGGCCTGTAGAAGTTGATTTTGTTAGAACTTTGGTGATGGGATCACCAGTCAATACAATATGTTCCTGCCTGGTTAACCAGAAATATTACCAACATAAAATTGATATGTTGTTCTTTGAATTTTTCAGGTGGAGCCACGCTAATATTTGACACAGAGCTGGTTGCAGTGAATGGGAAACCCTCAAGTGGGGGGTCAACCACTGCCAGTGATAGTGAACTGTAGTTACCAGCCAGAGCAGTGGTTCTCCTTGTGGCTTGTTTAGTCAGCCAAAACATTATTTTGAGTGTTAAATTATTTTGGAATATTTAATGTTTGAACTGAATTTGGCATAAGCTTAATTTGATACCAAATGGGTCTTTGGTGAAGGGTCTTTGGTGAAGGGATGCTCTACTTATTTTTCAGGCTTTAGACATTTCATTTTGAGATAGAAGAAAATTATTGTTTCCATACCAAAACAGCTTCGCGACCAAAATTAACTTAAATAAGAAAAGTAAAATCTCACCCTTTGATGCTTTGACAACTCGATGCTTTCCCTTTCATCTTAGTCTTCTTTTCGCACTTCCTGTATTGGTATCTTCCCTAAGCATAAGTTAACTCATGTCTGATAAATAATAATTACGGGTTCTTAATTTTTTTTTATGCATCTTTTATTGATGATCTTAATGTCCCTTCTTTTTTCGATAGATTACGTACGATAGATTCCCCATACCATTTCATTTACTCTTTTTGTTCATCAGCATGCAAGACTTTTATTTACTGAAGTTAGTGACAGTTTTTGACGCCATGCTTGTTAATGTTCCTTTTCTTTTTTGAGCAATTGTCAATGTTCCTTTTTTAAGACAAGCAGCTCGTGTATTCTGTGCAATGTGTACACCAGATAAAAGTAATAAATTTTTATTTTCCCTTTCTTCTGTTCCTCCCTCCCCAAAAAAACGGCCTGATAAAAAAGAGCACTCTTACATAATTAGAAAACATAATTAGAAAAAGTGGGAAAATTTTTGTAATACAATTTATTAAATTTAATATGTAATTATGTTAATTATAAGTGTAATTAAAAGAAATAAAAAAATTATTATTATTTTTTATATACTAAATTTAACTAGTTGTATATTGAATCTAATTAATAGCAATTCCGGACACTTTTCATAGACATTTTCCTTCGACACTAACCTTTTTCCGATAAAAAATTTTGTTGTCGTATATTATTGGAAGTCAACAATAATTTTCAAAAGCAAGAACACAACTAAAATCAAACACGATCATTTTTCATTTTCGTACTCATTGCATAAAAACGTAGTTTAGAGTAAAACATTGAATAAAAACATAGTTTAAGAGCAAAACATTTTAACAGTTTAATTTGTTGAACACAAACAAGAAAGCAGCATCCCCACCCTTTTCGCCAGGTAATTGAAGGGATGATTGATTTTGAATTTCTCTGTTTTTTTTTGGGTAACAGATCCCTTCCGTCCAACGGTAACCGAGAGTGTAGTCGTCACGCCAGATCACGAGCTCCGTTTACGCAAAGCGGAATGCTGCCGTGCCGTTAGATCATTTTTCCATTTTTTTTTTCTATTTTTTGATTTTTGATTTCTCTTTTTTTTTTTGTTTTTTGTCTGGAAGCATCCTGACCCTCCGATGAATGATCCCCACCCAAAAACCCCTACACTCCTAAAACAGAAGACTCTAGAAGAAAGCGTTCCCTTGCTCTCTATCTCTCTGCCGTATTTAAAAGGCCCCCTTCTTTAGCCTCCGCTCGCTGCCTCAATCTCTCTAGATTATTCTGAAGTCATCTACAGCTACCTCTCTCTCTCTCTCTCTCTCTCTCTCTCTCTCTCTCTCTCTCTCTTTCGCAGTCCATCTCGTCTGAATCTGAGCCAATGGAAGAAGACTTCGATCTTCCGGCGGGGGACGAGATGATGATGAACAACGACGATTTCGATCTTCCCGACGAGAGCCCCGCGTTGAAAGTTGGAGAAGAGAAGGAGATCGGCAAGCAAGGTTTGAAAAAGAAGCTTCTCAAAGGTGGTGACGGTTATGAAACTCCAGATAACGGCGACGAAGTCGAAGGTGTCTGGATTATTTCCTTGTTTTTTCTTTTTTTTAAAATTAATTTCTTATGAAAAAGAAAAACTAACAATGGCTTGCTATGTTTACAAGTTATTGTATGCTGGATTCGTTGTTACTTTATTCTGTGATTGTAACAAGCGTTTGGCTGATTTCAGTGCATTACACGGGGACGTTGTTGGACGGGACCAAGTTCGATTCGAGTCGGGATAGAGGGACTCCCTTTAAGTTCACTCTTGGTCAAGGTGAGTTATGTTGCCATGTCTCGTTGTTTTGATATGATGGCAATCAATATGCCCCCCAAGTACTAGTAAGTAGGTGCAATCGCTGACTGCGCTAGTTAATATTTCCTGATATTGAAAAGAAAAGTAAATCACATTCTGTTTCATTTTTAGAAGTTCCTTTTCTGCCCAGTAATGGCCTTAAGCTATGATGGTAATTTGATAGTAGTTAATGATGGAAACGGCAAGACGGGATATTTGAGTTATAGGTTTCGCTTGCTTTGTGATAGGAAAAGTTCAGTTTCGTTACTAGGCCGACAAATTTTTCATTTGAAATTGTTTTTTGGTGGCCAAGAAAAGAATACTTTCACTAAGCAAGTCTGATAGTTACAGTTTTTAAACGCCGTTTTCTGGGAAAATGGAGAAAGGGAGCTCTTTTATGCTTGCTTTAGAATAAGTAGTCCTTGGCGAATCCTTTCACTTGTTTGGTATTTGGTAATGAATATGCCTACAGAACAATACAAATGTCTGGTCCTATTATTTGTAACTTTTTGAGTGAAATTATGTGCTAGATTGGGAATGTTCGTCTCTGTTCAACGAGTTGTTGCTTATTACTTTCTTCTGCAGGTCAAGTGATCAAAGGATGGGACCAAGGTATCAAGACCATGAAGAAAGGTGAAAATGCCATTTTCACCATCCCACCTGAACTGGCATACGGTGCTTCTGGCTCGCCACCTACGATCCCTCCTAATGCTACTCTTCAGTTTGATGTTGAATTGCTGTCTTGGAGCAGTGTGAAGGACATATGCAAAGATGGTGGGGTATTTAAGAAGATACTTGTTGAAGGAGAGAAATGGGAGAACCCGAGGGATCTCGATGAAGTTCTAGGTACACGAGTTCTTTATAGTAGGACTTGTCATTTTGTCTATAAACGTAGCAGACTGACATTTTTCATTAACCATTGATCTTGAACTGTTTTTTCTACAGTTAAATATGAAGCACAGCTTGAGGATGGTGCAGTTGTAGCAAAGTCAGACGGAGTAGAATTCACTGTCAATGAGGGTTAGTATGTTGTGGTTGTTATATGAGCCTCTTGGGGTTCGTAAGTCCTTATGTTGGGTTCTTATCCTTATATTGGGTTCTTATATGTGCAGGTCACTTCTGTCCTGCGCTGTCAAGGGCTGTCAAGACAATGAAGAAGGGGGAAAAGGTTCTGCTAACAGTAAAGCCACAATGTAAATTTTGTTCTCGACCTTGTCTCATCAAACTAGCATACTTGATTGTATTCTTCAACTCACTTTCCTTTGTTTCAGATGGATTTGGTGAGGAGGGTAAACCTGCATCCGGTAATGAAGGTGCTATCCCTCCTAATGCCACACTAAAGATAACTCTGGAGTTGGTATCTTGGAAGACCGTTTCAGAAGTAACTGACGATAAGAAGGTTATAAAGAAAATTCTGAACGATGGTGAAGGATATGAACGCCCAAGTGATGGAGCTGTTGTAACACGTTAGTGTCAAGTCCAGGACTAAGCTTTTATGTTGAAAACTTAATCCATAATTATAATATCTGATGGACCTGGTTTTTTTTTTGTTTTTTTTTCTTTTAGTGAAAATAATTGGGAAATTGCAAGATGGTACGGTTTTTTTTAGGAAGGGCCATGAAGATGGTGAAGATCTTTTTGAGTTTAAGACAGATGAAGGTATAGACTGAGGAAATTTTCTCACAACTTCATCAAATTTTGTTGTCCTTCTATGACAGTTGATTGTGTTCTTTGTACAGAGCAAGTCATTGATGGCCTGGACAGAGCTGTGATGACAATGAAGAAAGGTGAGGTTGCTTTGTTGACCATTGCACCAGAGTATGCCTTTGGATCATCTGAGTCACGGCAGGAGTTGGCTGTTGTCCCTCCAAATTCAACTGTGTACTACGAGGTTGAGCTGGTGTCATTTGTAAAGGAAAAGGAATCTTGGGACATGAACACTCAGGAAAAGATAGAAGCTGCCAGTAAAAAGAAGGAAGAAGGAAATGCATTGTTCAAGGCAGGGAAATATGCACGGGCTTCAAAAAGATATGAAAAGGTACACTGAACAAGAACTTTTACGCCGAGCAAGAACTTTTCGCATTGCATGTTAAGTTACATAATGTCGTACGTAGTATGAATCTTGAAGCATGTTATGGCTGCTTTCATATCGACTCTGCTTTTGCAGGCTGTAAAGTTCATCGAATATGATTCTTCCTTTGGTGAGGATGAGAAAAAGCAAGCCAAGGCATTGAAGGCTACGTGTAACTTAAACAATGCTGCTTGCAAGTTGAAACAGAAGGACTACAAGCAGGCAGAAAAGTTGTGCACTAAGGTAATCTAAGTCTAATTACGTTTGTGCACTTCATTATTGCTTGATAATTCTGCTAATATTGGACTCTATGCATTTGTCTTTAAGTGTGGTGGAACTTTTCAAAGAGATCAACTTTGATGCAGGTGTTAGAATTGGAGAGTCAAAACGTCAAGGCTCTCTATAGGAGGGCGCAGGCATACATCCAACTGGCGGATTTGGATTTGGCCGAGCTTGATATTAAGAAGGCTCTTGAGATTGATCCTGACAATAGGTGTGGCCATTATTTTGGCATCTAGCAATGATGGGTTGTGTTATTTTTTGCCATTTACGATGAATGCTCGATCATTCCTCTTCCTTGAACACCCATGATGTGCATTTTCTCTTTTGAACAGGGAAATCAAGCAGGAGTACAAAATTTTGAAGGAAAAGATGAAAGAATATAACAAGAAAGAAGCCAAATTTTATGGCAACATGTTTGCTAAGATGAGCAAACTGGGAACATCTGATCTGAATGTAAGTGTTCACTGCAATAAAAAGCTAAGAACTAATCGTTGAGGGAGGAACATTAGCTACTTACCCATAGGAGGAGACCATCAATATCAGTGCTTGTCCTTGCATATTTAGTTAAAACAGCGGAGTTGGTGGCCCCTCATAGCGTATCGTAGTTTGTTATTCAATCTATTTCCTTCATTTTATGCGTTTTGTCACTGCTTCTTTTTTGTACTTATACACGTATCTTGTACTTGCGCAGAAAGGGGAAGCCCAAGGGGCTGAGCCAATGAGTATAGATAGCAAGGCATAAACATGATCGAGGAGAATGAGATCCACCTAGTTTCTTTGTTTCTTTAGTCATCTATGTTTTTCTTCTATATTCAGGACGCCTTTCTGTTTGTTATTGAGACGGAACTGTAATGGAGACATTTTTACGAGAGAATCGGTCGGCACTCGCGTTTTCTACATAAGGGATGTCTGAAGTTTTTTTCTTCTGTTATTGTTTGAGTGATGGTGATTGAATTGCATGGGTATTGAAATTGCTTATTCGAGAGGCTTACATAAGATGCTGAAGCTAATGACGTTTGGGAGAAAGGTAGTCTTGGATTGTGTTGTGCAGTTAGATTTCTTCGCTGCATTACTTTTTCTCTACTTCTTGCAATGGCTTGCGATGTAGAACATTATGGTCGATGAGTTCTCTGAAAGGCTGGTATATAAAGTTGAACTGGGTTTCACGCTTATGCACTCGGGTAAAGAAGTCTGTTTAGACAAAAATAAGTATATGTATTTGTGATATTATAGAGTTAGTGTATATTTTTGTTGGTCATTTTAAGAATTTCTCGAGTTTGAAATTTTTCTTAAGATTACCTGAGATTTCTGAAGAAACAAAGAACAATCCGATATAACCTGCAAAGAATCTTAATTAATTTACCTTCAATATGTTCTTGGATACTTGCCACAAAGGTATGCTGTTTTAGCTGTTTTTATTTGTTGCCCAGGATTTAAATAAGCTTGTAATGCGTGAACCAGTTGTTGCAAAGGCCCCTCGCTGATTCCAGGCCCAATGCAGTCTTGGGCGGCCCATCTGCGGAGCTTTAGGTAAAGATTGAGAACAGGTGAAAATGGGTCTTTATTCCACGGCCAGGACAATGAAAGGTCTGGGGTCATTAATTCTTACGAGGTGTCTCAGACAAGCCAGATGTGCTTGTAGAGAATAGTCTGGGAGAAGCCTGGGCGGTGCTTCTCTTTTCTTGTTGAAGTTTTGCCACGCACATACGTAGCCATTTTTTGGTAGATTTGTTCGCATTAATTTTGTGCGTGCTGTTTGTGGCCAGCATGACTTCGGTATTTAAGATTTGTAATTCTCATTACGGTGACGTTTACTAAATCAAACTATAAAAGTACTCGTTCACCCTTTCCAATTATGGCTTGTATACAATTTAGTTGTTGATTAAGCGGAGGAAAAAGAAAAAATTATAGTTTATTTCGTTAAAACAAAAATTTGTTGATCCAACTGAATTCCTTCTCTTCTTTAACATTTAAGCAATTATTGAATCTTCTCCAAACATAACTCTTCACGAAGTAAATGTCAACATTTAATCACCAACATACTCATCTCATCCATCTCTAATGTAGGTACCTATGATCATTTTGTTAAATTGGGTTGCATTTCAGATTTCCATTGTACCAATAATCCCAACTTGTTGTACCATAAGATATAACAGGACATCTTTCTTCTTCTTTCCTTATTTATTTATTTATTTAGAGTCATACTAAGAAGATAAAAAAATAGTTATAAAGTAATCAATGAATTTAACCTTTACAAATAATAAATTAAACTCTAAATATATTTAATATTATCTTAAATTTACTTAATATTACTCTAAAACTTGATTTAAAATAAAATTCATAAAAAAAAATTGTTAAATTTTTTTTGTAAATGATCGTTTTATGATTAATTTCTATATCTTTTTAATTTTTTTCCATTTATTTATTGTTTTAAACGACAAGTTATGCTCCAGGGTATTAAGGTAATTGTGTTTCTCCTCTCGTTACTAAGATTGAGGCCTGAGGGCAACGGGCAATTTTGTTTCTCCTTCCGTAACGGGACTTCGCCTACAGAACGTTACAAATAAAGCACAACGTTCGTGTTCATAGTCTACCTCACCCTGCAACGTTCTGTTCCATACGACAGTTCCAAAAAAACCACAACTCCCGACGCTACAAACCCTAACCTCAAGATCGATGCTGCAACAGTGAATTTATTCCAGGAGACGTATTCATGCTGGTAAAGATCGAAGTTGATTTCATAGTTTTTCTTTTTAACGTAAAGAACTCAAATCTTGTATCATTTTGCAGATTAATCTCTGCTTTCCGTTTTTTTCCTGTTATTTTTCCCCTAATTTTGTTATTCAAGAGAAGTGTAAGTAAAGATGGATGCTGATTTAGAGTGTGTTTGTTTCATATAAAATATTTTATAAGAAAAATTTTTCTTCATTTTTTGGTGAAATTTATTTCATGTAAAATAAGTAATTAATGGAAAATTTATAGAAAATTTTAAGATTTTTAGGTAAAATAATTTCAGTTTATTCTAAGCGTAAGTTATTTTCTGAAAAAAATACAAAGTGTACTTTAAGTAAATGATAAAAAAAATTATTATTTTCACTGAAAATATTTTTTTTATAAATATTTTACAGAAATAAATTATTTTCTAACAAAGAAACGATCTTAATTTGCCTAATTTTTTTGTTTTGTTTTGTTTTGTTTTTTCTTTTTCCTTATTCTTGCAGTTTCTTTTCTCGAGACGACCATTGGGATAACAATCGACAAAGATGTATGTTACTTTCGGTGTTTACTAGTTTTTTTTCTTTTGAATCATAAAGAATTGGAAATTATGAATTGATTTAGATTTCCGTCTGTTTGAGGCATAAATTTAATATCTGTTTTCCTCTTTTTCTTTTAAACATAGAGTATTGGAAATTATGTGCTCTGTTTTTGACCTTTTCAAAATTTTGGAGTCGATGTCCAGGTGGCTTTATTTTTTCCTAGCATTAGTACCTCAGTACCACATAGACATAGTCTTGAAGAAAAAAAAAAATCATTTTTTTATCTTCCACTAATTGTTTTCTCTTTCCTGAGGAATTTAGGATTTAAGGAAATAAGAGCTTCTTTTACCTAGGGGAATTGGACTCTCTCTCAAATAGGAACAAGATATTTGTTGTATTTAAATAAATAAAAAATTTTCTTTTAAAAATAGTTTTTTTGGTTGTTTTTTTCACATTTATTTAATTCATTACATAGAAATCATTTTTAATAATGTTTTATTTTCTTCTCAGAAATCAGTTTGAAAAATGTTTTATTATCTTCTCCTATTGGAGTTAGAATTACTAACCCAAACTATATTCGGAAAAGTTGTATGGGCATATGATTTGGTGGGCAAACAGTATTCAAATTCATATTTATATAATTGTAATAATAAAAAGTGATAAAAATATATAATTGTTTTTTTAATTTATATTTTTTAATTGTAATTATATAAAACATATTTTATAATTACACAAACTAAGTGACATGTAAATACTATTTGTCCATCATTTGATCACGTAGTAGGCGCTCATATATACTACTTGTTTTCTCCCCTTTCGCAACGGAATTAGGATTACTAACACTGTGTTTGGATAAAATTCTTGAGCAAGAGGAAAGTGAGAGAGAGGAAAGTGGAGGAGAGGATCATTAGAGGAAAAGAATATTTTCTATCCTCTCTTATGTTTGGAAATAGGTGATGGGAGGGAGGAAAATTATAAATTCTTTTGTTTGGGAAATGGTGGAAAGTGGAGGAGAAGAATATAAAATATATTGAAATAACAATTTTATCCTTCATAATAAATTCTATTAAGATATTTTGTTTAGGTAAAATTGTAATTTTTAAATTATGTAAGGGTAATTGAGTCATTTAATAAATTTAGTATGAGAACTAACAACTTTCCTCTCATTTTTTGGAGGATTAGTTTTGGTGGGGTAGGGAGGATTAGAGGAATTAGAAACTTTTCTCTCCCTCACTTTTCAAACATTTTCCAAACACAACAATTTACCTTAATTATCTCACTTTTCTCTCCCTCCCCCCACTTTCCCCCCTCCCAAACACAGTATAAACTACATAAGGTTTCCTTTCCTCATCCTAATGCAATAGGAATTAGCCTGACAGGACACTTTTTTTTTTTTTTTTTTTGAGAAACTGACAGGACACTAAATAGCAAAAGAAAAAAAAGAGCCGTTGCGGGTTTTTCTGACGCCTATAAATTGAAAAAGGGGGAGGCGGAGAGAGAGAGAGAGAGAGAGACTTGTAAGCGGGAATTTCCGCAGTCCGTTCATGACAGAAGAGAAGAGTGCAAGACAGAAGAGGGCTTAACGGTTCGTTGATGTTTGGTCAATCCTCTCTCCGTCTCTCTCTCTCTCTCTCTCTCTCTGTTTCTCATCTTTCTTTCGTTGTTTTGTTTTTGCTCGGTTAAAGATCTTTTACTTTTTCTTTTTTATTTTTGTTTCCTAAATTGATTTCAAAATCTTTTGTTTCTTGCAGCGGCGCCGATTGCGGTTGTTTGGAGAAGAGTGCAAAGACAGAAGCGGTTCAAGACGCCACAGTCTTTCCTGGGTTTAACGGTGCGTTCTCCAGTTTCGCCTTTTTATTGTTTGTTAATTCCCTGCTTCTTGGTTTTGTACTTATCTCGGCGACTTGACGCCAAAGGATTTTGGTTCGCTAACGTTATTTTACCACTAATTATCGGACTTACTTGCTTGGGTAAATTGGCTTGGATGAAAAACACGACAAAGTATATATGCATTCAGTTCTTTATATTTAAATGTGTCTTTATATTGTAGATGGGTTGGAAGTATGAGGTGTGTTTTGTTTGGGGCAAAACTGAGAGGAGGAGGCAGACATTGACTCTTTGTTTTGCAGGATTACTATGATTTGGTTTCTTGAGGCAGCACGCCCGTGATTGGAAGAATCAGAAAATCAAAGAAATTGTGCATGTCCGCAGAAAACTCAAAGAAAGGAGCTTCTTTTCATTCTGCAGTTTTTTCATGTCCCTCTTCCTTTTAAAAAGATTGAATAGTTTATATTTCTTTTGAAATACAGGGCAATGAAACCAGTCAAACCACTATTGTAAGATTAACAAAGGTTAATTTCTTTTAAATTGGTTAAACTTATGGAATTTTGGTATTAATGATCTCTTCTATTGTTGCTTTTTAGGCTTCACAGAGATAATATTACACAAATGCATATGCAGATGGAGAAAGGACATAGATGGACAGTGGCGCTTTTTAAGCTCAATATGCCTTCTCATTTTATTGGCTTCTGGTTTTTCAATTATTTTTCCCTCTGTCTTAGTCTTGTAAGTGAAATTTTCAGTAATCTACTTTTGGGGAAGCAAGATAAAGGATGCTTAAAAGTTAGTCAAGTGAGTTAATTTTCTAAGTAAATGCAATTACTTTAAATGTATAACATCATAACCATTTAAATTTAATGTTTCTGCAAGAGGAATTTGCATAATGTCAAATGTCATCCATTACAAAAAAGCGGAATGTTCATAATGTTTATGGTATCGAAGCTCTTGTGAAAGTTGTTAGAGTTGTTAAAGGTACGTGCCATGCTTTTTACAGTATCCTTTTTCTGAAAGTTGTCTTAGGTGGTTTCTTCTGACTTCATACTTTAGAAAGTTTTCCCTTTTCTTTTTCCTATAATTCAATCATTTCAGGCTGTTCACATTACATGGTAGATAATACACTGTTGTTCTTCTTTCCATACAACTAATACCTAATCCAGTCATTAGAGGAGCAATGGAAGTGGATACGGAAAGAACCATGCTTATTTTGAGTGAAGTTCTGTATGTCTTGCAACCTTGATCATCCATAGATAAAAAGAAAAGTAGATGATTCCAAAGAAATTAAATATAAGATTCTCCATCAATTGTTTGCGTTGTTCAAATATAAAATTAATACCTTCCCGATATGCAGCAATATAAAGGTCACTGCTCATGATGCTGATAGCGGGGATGTTGAAGAAGATATTTTCAACTGTAAGTTAATGCATGTCTTTAACATAAAATGAATTACTTTGTTTACACCATGTTGCTTATCTTTTTCCTTCACCGTTAAATAATTGCAGATGGAATTTGGGCAATTATGTGCAGTTGATGGTCTCACAAACCATTACATGAAATGCCATGGGTAAATATCCAAGTTTTTGAACTTTGTGATTCCACTGTTTAGAGCCTCGTTCATTTATTTTGGCCATTAATATATGCAAAAAATTGATAGAACTTGTTTAGTCAGATTGATAGGGAAATAACTCATTAGAGAGGCATGAACTTCAGTATTACTTCCCTTTGCTGAGTAATCTTTTCTACAATATCTGTTCGTGTGCTTATTTATCTGCATGTACTATCAGTGCTAAATTGTAACTTTGTTGCTATATACATATACAATTTAGTTGCTGATAATTCAAATTGTATCCTTTTTACATTATTTGAAAATTTCATTAGTTTTCTTCTTTTTTTTTTTTCAGATTAATACCTTCCTGATATACAGCAATATAAAGGTCACTGCTCATGATGCTGATAGTGGGGACTTTGAAGAAGATATTTTCAACTGTAAGTTAATTGATATATGTCTTTAACATAAAATGAATTACTTTGTTTACACCATGTTTTGCTTATCTTTTTCCTTCACCTTTAAAAGAATTTCAGATGGAATTTGGGCAATTATGTGCTGTTGATGGTCCACAAACCATTATTTGAAATGCCATGGGTAAATATCCAAGTTTTTGTACTTCGTGATTTTGTTGTTCTGAGCCTTGTCGATTTATTTTGGCCTTTAATATATGCAAAAAATGGATAGGACTTGCTCAGTCAGATTGATAGGGAAATAACTCATTAGAGAAGCATGAACTTCAGTATTACTTCCCTTTGGTGAGTAATCTTTTCTACAGTATCTGTTCATGTGCTTATTTATCTGCATGTACTATCAGTGCTAAATTGTAACTTTGTTGCTATATACATATATAATTTAATTGCTGATAATTCAAATTGTATCCCTTTTACATCAGTTGAAAACTTCATTAGATTTTTTTTTTCGATTAGAAGATTTTGTGCTGATTATTTCTTTTCGGGCGTGTTGTTGTATGTTATAGTTGGATTGGTGTTGGCTCAAGGAAGCCTCAAGAAGCTGATAATTCCGCAGCAGTTTTATCTTTCTAACCAGTTTATGCCACAAATTTTTTTACTAGGAAATTTGTTCAATTTGATGCTCACTATTTATGCTTATTATTGATATTGTTTGGTTAAGGCAACTAAAGCTGCATATATCATCAGTTACTCCTCATCCAAGGGCATATTTGCGACAATATTCGAAGGTAGAAGACCAGGCTTTGTCTTTATTTAACAGTTGTATGGCCTTTTCTGTTGAGCTGCCTTTGCTTGTGGATAATTGATTGTTTCAGGCAGTAGCATTCCATTTCCAAACGTGTAAGAGCTCTGACAATCCTTCAAGGCTTTTGAATTGGAGATTGTAAAGTATGATTTAAAATTGGTTATTAATTGAGAATATGTTGACAGAAATGATATTAATGTTGGCCTAAAGGAGAAACATATTGACATGCATAAAACATCCAAAATCTTCTGTGCTGGGAATGCTGTCATTTTGCCTTGAAAACTCCAAGCCAGGTTGGGGGTATGTCCCATCCCATCATTAGCTTTGCTTTAATGCCTAATATAGTGTGTTGTGCAGCATACGCTTTTTGAGGTTTGTGTGCGGCCTTTTCATGCAAGACCTCCAACATGCGCAGGTAGACTTGTATTTCTATTTTGTCTTCAAGTGCTCCCTGTCTTCAGCTTTGCAGTAAGTAGTTATTTTTATCCCTACCACTTCTCTACTTCCCTCTTTCTTGTTTCAAAACCTCTCTTTAACTTTTTTAAAAAATTCCCTTTAATTGCATCCATGTCTCAGTCACTTCTCTCTCCATTTAGCTAAGTACTTTCATAGAATAGCTTTTTGAATGCCATAATCTGGTAGCAATTTTTACTACTTGTTCACCATATTTGAAGGTAGTAATCAAATGCAGGACAACTCAGGGCTTGGCTTGATATATAAAGTAGACAGACAACAAAAAACTGTTTCTAGGCCAAATCATGTCGGATCACTGATTGCTGCAACCCGGGATGCATGTTTGGATATGGGGCATTTATATTCCTTTGCTCATTACTAGTCCTAGAAGTTCATATAGTTGGGGATTGATCTCTCCATAGGCCTGCTATGAGAACATTCGATAATCTAGTGCCCACATTGATCTCATCCATGCCAATCATTATTTATCTTGGGATTTGGCTATTGTGTCAGCAAGGAATAGCAGCCCACGCCATGCTAAACTGAATAAGTGAAATGGGTTGCGTGATATCCTCTTTATATGATAGATGGTGGTTGAAAGTTGGATCTCAAGTTATGACCCCCAATACTGGTGTAGGGCTATGGATATTGGCTGTGTTGCAGCTGCAGTTTAATTCAAAAGACACGGCATGTCAAAGCACTTGGCTGGTAATGAAGAAGCCTCTTGCAGGGACTAACAAAGTCAAGCGAAAACCTTGCATGCCAAGGGTGGCTTGATTATAGTCCCTATTTGAGAGAGAATTTCAGCCTCAAAGCTGAAAAAACTGAATGGCTATGTGGCATCTCTCTCTCCGCTTTCAAAATTTACAATGCTTGTAAAAGGGAAGGGGGCATGGAGGGGTTGCCTTTGGAGCTGTTTCTGAATATTAGTCTGGATGAGAAAATTCCATGAAACACCCTTACTAACAGCAAGGTTACCAGCAATCTCACTGCCATCATTCACAAGGTTTGATATTTTAAGCCGATTTGAAAACAAGATTTGAACTTGATTGAACTTGATTTTAACCACCATCACAAGATTTGAAAACAACAGCAGAAGCAGATTGAACTTGAATCTTCAAGATAGAGAACCCAGCGAATGTTTTCAAATCCCATTGGTTCTGAGTTTAAGGTCTTGTGTTTGGCAATTGTAGATTTGGCAATACAAATCCTGAAGGTTAAAAAAAAAGAATATATTGATCACATTGAGGAGATTGTCCAGTGGATGAGTTGGAAACCCTTTAAGTTGGTGTCTTCTCTCTACATGATTGGCCCATGTATCCTGTCTTTGTATGGGTTTTCTTTGTGACTTGACTTCTTTTGACATTTTCTTATCACTTACAGCAGCTATTATTTCCAAGATCGTTATGATTTGGCAGTTGAACTGATATGAATGGCCATGTTTATGTTGATCATCATGTTCCAACTATAGTTTCACCTCTTTACTAAACATAAGTCATCAAGATTTAAACTTTTAGCGACCATAGTCATGTTGCAAGTTTATTATTTGTTAATTTTTTGCAGCGGCTTATCTTGGTGATCGGTAAAATCAAGGCAAGTACACGGATTGAGGTTTTAATTGCATAAGCTGGCCCTGTTTCACATCACATGTATCACTGTCCTGACTTTCTTCTGTCCAGTTTTCTTCTCGTCCACATTCAGGAGATAAGTAGTGTATATATCCAAGTTATGATTCTGCTCACTGCACTGTGGAATCTTCAGAGAATATCACACATTCGGTATGCTATTTTGTTTCTTTAATCTTCAGTTGCAATCTGTGGATTTTTATTTGTCCATATTTATTTTACATTGGCTTGTTCTTTCAATTTTATGGCAGATCTAACTCTAAGAGTCCAAGCTATTTCGGTGGATGTCATATCTAGACTACCTGGGAGGGTTATGGTTTTGCTCGTATTTTATTATTGTCGTTATGAGGTATGGACTGAGAACTGTTTTGTTTGACTTTGTGTTTGATTTTTCTAAACATAAGAATCCTTGTTGAGCTGGGCTTGGCTTAACTTGTAAAGAACAAGATAAGTCAAATTTGAAGGACTGCCCAATGCTGAACATTTTACCTTTACATGTTTTTCTAGGTAGAGTTTACATGTTTTTCCCCATCAAATTATAATTGGGAAAGAAGTGATAGTTTCATTTTCATAGTAACAAATGCATAGCGCTTCCGAATGAAAGGCACTTCGATGAGATTTTGGAGTTTCTGATAGGAAAAACTGAAGTCCTTTTCTCCTTACTAGAAATGAGCTGCAAATGGAAGTGGGCTGTTAGTTCTGTGCCCCTTTCTTATGCCCACATCAGGCTTTTTTCTTTACATCCTTTTATACCTCTTTCCGTTATTCCAAGTTATCAAATCCTCTATTCCCGACTATATGGTTTTCTTTTGTCTAGGGATCTCTCTGCATTAAGGTTCCAGTTTGGAACTCTATGTGGCCCTCTTCCTGCTTTGGTTTGACTGTGCTTAGTTTCGGCCATTTTGTGGCGGAGCTGCAGCAATTTTTGCTGTCTTGCTATTTATTTCTCAAACCACTTCTAGGCTAATATTGTAATAATTAAATGCCATTGGATGGTTGGATATGTACTTCGATATTCCCAAGCACACTGATTTTCCAATTAATGACTCCAAAGTACTACTAAGAGGCTGGCATTCCTGTCCTTCTCAGGTATGTTGGAAATGGGAATTTGGTTCTTTATTTTCCAATTTTTCAATCTGAAATACAGACTATTTCCGATAAGGAGGATTTTATGCCCGAACAGCTTGTCTTCAACCGGACAACGAGGCTTCGAGACAGCTAAGGTCGGGGTGGGAGGTAACTTAGTTTTCCAAGCACAGCTGAACCAGAACGAGAAGAGCAGAACAAGGACGACAGGCCAGGCATACCGTGGACATTGGGCATGCACGATTAGTTCATGGGCTACTTATTGACGCAATCAAGTGGCTTCTTTTTTCATGTTTTCCCTTCTTCAGTGACGATTGACGAAATCTCAAGCCTCTATGGCTGGTTAAGCATATTGTTTGGGAACATATTACTTGGCAATACACAAATGAATCTTTGAATTCAGATTCAAATGGTAACAAAAAGAGTGGATATAATAAGCAACGAAATAGAGAATCTATTCGCTAAGTTTCTCTAATTAAGAGACCACAAGGTACAATCATCAGAAATTCACAAAAAAAAATTTTTAAAAAAGAAGAAACCCTAATCCCAAGATATCACTTAATTATTAGCTCTGAAAATCCTAAACTCTAACCACCGAAGCCGTAGAGCGTACGGCCCTGCCTCTTCAAGGCGTAGACGACGTCCATAGCAGTGACAGTCTTGCGGCGAGCGTGCTCGGTGTAGGTGACGGCGTCGCGAATAACGTTCTCGAGAAAGATCTTGAGGACGCCTCTGGTCTCCTCGTAGATGAGGCCGCTGATACGCTTGACGCCGCCACGCCTTGCGAGACGACGAATGGCAGGCTTCGTGATTCCCTGGATGTTGTCGCGGAGGACCTTCCTGTGCCTCTTCGCTCCTCCCTTTCCCAGCCCCTTTCCTCCCTTTCCTCTTCCCGACATTTTCACCGCTTTCCTTTCTCCCGCTCGCTGAGAAGATTTGAATGTTCAGACTTTGGCTTTGATTCTGATTATTGGCGAGTTCATTTTGGTTTTATTGGGAGCGAGGTGGTGTGACGACCGTTGGATCATGTGGCGATCCAGGTGAACATTTCGCTTTTGGATATTGCCCGTTGGATTCCTTTTAATTTAATGTGATTGGTGGAAAGGAAGAAGTGGCGGATTGCTGCGCTGGCCAATTTTTTGTTTTGATTTTACTATTTTGGCTTTTTCAAACCGGAGAGGAAAGCGGTGAAAATGTCGAGGGTTTTAAGTTGCTAACGGTTTTCGGCATTCGAAAGTTACCTCAGCTCGAGGGTTTTAAGTTGCTAACGGTTTTCGCATCAGATAGAGACTTAGAGTGAGAAGTTGGGGGGAGAGAGAGAGAGAGAGAGAGAGAGAGAGAGAGAGAGAGAGAGAGGCGGAGCAGGGCAGCAGTGACATAGCCGCCCAGCCAGTGAAGATGGGTACGGATCCTTACGACTTCACCTAAGCTAATGCAATTGATTATCTATATATATTTGTAGTTTTTGTTCATGGGGTTTTCGTTTTTTCGGGGGGACAAAAAAAATGATGGAATGCAATTGCAGGTATCTCAAGGGATTCAATGCAGAAGAGGCGGGCCACTGGTGGCAAGAAGAAGGCTTGGCGTAAGAAGAGAAAGTACTTTCCTTTCATTTCATTGCTTGCTTTACCTGTTTTTTTTTGGCTCTTTTTCCCCTCTTCTTTGTGAGCTTTTTAACTTTTGTTCTGTTTTTCTTGGTTTTGAAACTTTTGGATTCGTTTGGCTACTCTCACTGATGAGAATTGAAATTGGTTTGGAATGAAGACACTGATTTCATTTGTTTCCCTGACTGTTAAGGTATGAGCTTGGCCGTCAGCCTGCAAATACTAAACTCTCAAGCAACAAGACTGTAAGGAGGGTCCGTGTCAGGGGAGGCAATGTGAAATGGAGAGCCCTCAGATTGGATACAGGGAATTATTCTTGGGGTAGTGAGGCTGTTACCAGGAAGACTCGTATTCTTGATGTGGTTTACAATGCCTCAAACAATGAGCTTGTGAGGACACAAACCTTGGTCAAGAGTGCAATTGTGCAGGTGGATGCTGCTCCATTTAAGCACTGGTACCTTCAGCATTATGGTGTTGACATCGGTAGGAAGAAGAAGGCTGCAGCCAAAAAGGAAACCTCCGAGGTGATTTTTTGTTTCGGGTTGCTTTGTTGTTTAGTCACATGTAAAAAGGAAAACTTAGTAATCAAAGACTTAACTCCTCTATTGAGCTACTCTTTTACTGTTATGATTTTTTCTCTCATGATTTTGTTTATGGTGAGCACCTTTGATTTTCTTATTTGTGTACAATTGATGCAAGTCATTGGCAGTGTCAATTAAACCAAGCCTTTGGCATGCCTAAGATGCGTTGTGCAAGCCTGGAATACGTGGGTTTCTGAAAACTTATGGCAAGGAATGTTTAACCTAGGAGCACAGTTGCTTAACTTGTGGAGTTTAAATCTTTGGGAGCAGAAAGCTTTGCTTAATTGCTGTTTTTCTCTTTGTTTTGTTATGTATTTTCCTATTAGTATGGATGATAGTGGCCATACCTCTATAATTACTGAAGAAATTATGCTGTTTTTTGTAGTCTCTTGTTTAAATATAGAAGGAATAATGAACCTTCACAGTATATAAACTTGAAAATGTGTTTCAGTTGGTGAATTTTTGCCATTTTGAAATTGAGTGTAATACCATACCTTACACAGTCAACGGGTATACATTCTGACTTACTTCTATGTGGGAATGTCCAATAGATTTGTGTTTGGTATTTTGACTGGTATTCCTCATAACCTTTTCTGTTTTTAAGCAAAGAACTTCACATGCTTTCTGTGAACAATTGCAGGAAGGGGAAGGCACTACAGAAGAAACAAAGAAGAGCAGCCATGTGCTTAGAAAGCTTGAAAAGCGCCAAAAGGATCGTACCATTGATCCCCACATTGAAGAGCAATTTGGTGGCGGTAGATTGTTGGCTTGCATTTCATCCCGTCCTGGTCAATGTGGCAGAGCAGATGGGTGAGCTTAAATAATCAACAAGGTCTCGAGTTGTTATTTTTCTTATTGAAACACTGTTTCACTTGGTTATCATTAAAACACTTCTTTGTCAGATACGTATTGGAGGGGAAGGAGTTGGAGTTCTACATGAAGAAAATCCAGAGAAAGAAGGGCAAGGGTTCTGGCGCTGCTGCTTAAGTGCAACATTTTTTGCAGTTCCTGCTGTCCTTGCCGTTTGTTACTCTGATGTAGCCCAGCTCTGTGAGCTCTAGATAATGTTCGGACGCATTAGCCATTTAACGATGCCTATTCTTGTTCAAGCGACATTTGCATTAACTTTTCATCTTGTGTCTGGTTCTGCACGTAACCTTCTTAGTTATTTCGGTTCTGGGGCTATACTTTTCATTGCATCAATACTAATATTTTTCACTTTTTGAGTCCATTTGTCAATATCAAATGAATAATTTCATCTGCCTTGTTATAATAGTACCCAGAGCATGGGCGAGCTCGATCATTGTTCCAATCAATTGCTTAAATGTCAGCGGGGTTCTTCCGCATTAAACACTGAATGGCGTTTGATGGAATGAAAACCATTATTAACAGCTAGGAGGCGATGCTTAGGTTTAAACGCACAATGAATTCTCTTAAACTCCTTAATCTGGAGATTGCAATTCCGCAATCATAAACAATCGATGATACAAACAACATAGGTAAAAGAATGAAAATGGAACACAATGTAACTACCTATGATGCATGGCTCTTCAATTTCGGCCTGCAAGTGTACAAAACCTACTGTATATACGGTGAAACTGCACCGTGGTTGGACATCTCTGAACGCCAACGTTACAATAAGTTACACAATTGTCCATCCTATACCCAACAAGTTCGTGAATAGAAAAGGAGTCTCTGATCAAGAAAAATATCAATTGAGTTCATCGGCCGCAGCTAGCAAGCACATTCAAGCTGCAAGGATCTGATTTCCACGCTTCGTGCAAGTGGTCATCATGATCAGATGCACCCACTAAATCCCTAAAGCAAGCTTTCACAATAGCATTGGAAATCTTATCATCAACTCACCTGCTCTCCAATCAAATCAAGACCAACAACGAGGAAACTGATCCCTTGAAATAATAGGAAGTAGAAGTGAATTCCTTGAGCAGATAACAGGCTCCTGATGGAGGCTGTTAACAGTATGAATGCCAGAGCAAGTTCCTTCCTGTATAAACGATTTTTTCTCTTTTTCCCACCTTTCTTGGTTGTCTCTAGCTTGTTTAGGTCAGTCAGGCCTGAATCAGACGAGGACCTGTGGAGACCAGTAGCTTGCCCAAGAGAATCAGATTCCTTTTCAGCAAAGGCAACCAAGTCCGTCTCTGATGATCTTCCTAATTTCTTTGTGACTACCCACTCATAAGAATTTCCAAATCGAAACAATCCTGATATCATTGCATTAAACTTGGTCACAGACATGGTGTTCTCAAATAAAAGGTAGGGGACAATGAATGGGAAAGATCGTGGCGCTGGAATGATATTCAAGATAGACATTATTCCAGGAACATAACAAACAACCCAGGCTGGTAGCTGAGCTTCCGGAAGGAACATGGTGAGTGGGAGTATGATGCAGAAGAGAGTGAAAGAATAAAAAGGCAGGATAAGCTTCCGTAGTAGGAAGAAAAGCAATATCAAATTTGCTTTCTTTGACAAACTCACCTGGAATTTTAAGGGAAAAATATTAGCAGAAAGTACACTCAATATGAGGACCCATAAATGAACTCACAAGTTCACAATTGCTAACTAAACAGAAAACGGCAACTACAAAAAGGAGAGGTGGATTCTTTATTTGATTATCAACCTTTTTGAGCAAAGGATATTAAATGAAATCCAGTGAGTGAAATATATTATTCCTTGTTAGCCAATATCATAAACTGAATTCATTGGAAACATGACAGCCACAAGGTAGCATACAAAATTAGAGATTTTCTCAGTTGTTATATGAAGGCAGATTTGGAAGAAAAAGACTTGATCTAAAGCAATTACACAAAATTTCGGTACCTTTGAGCGTAGTACATCAAGAAAGCACAAGCGAAACAACTGCATTGGTCCTGAATGCCAGCGATGTTGCTGTTTCTTGTATGCCTCATAGGACTCCGGAAGTTCACAAAGGCACTGCAAGAGCAGGACAAATCAGTTTTGTGGCATGTCATCAAATATATAAAGACATTCGGAAAATGGAAGCATGGCAATGCACCTTAACATCATTTAAAAATATGAACTTCCATCCACATAGGTGGGCACGAACAGCAACGTCCATGTCTTCCACAGTTGTGCGTTCCAACCAGCCACCACATTCCTCAAGAGCCTTAATCCTCCACACACCAGCAGTTCCATTGAAACCAAAGAAGTTGATGAAAATACCATTCACCTGTTGCTCAACTTCGAAGTGGAATGACAAGTTTATGTTTTGCAGTCTGGTAAGCAGGTTCTCATCCTTGTTAACAAAGGCCCACCTTGTCTGCACCAAAGCTAGGTCATTGTTCCCCTGCAAAAATGAAAAGGCAAAAGGAGAACAACTTTGCTATTAAATTGTTAAGCAGTGGGAGATCAGCAAAATACAATCATGGACTTGGACAAAACTATGATTGATCTCTTCCTCCCCACTCCCCCCCCACCCCAGGCCCCCCCAAAAAAAACCCCAATAAACACACAAACACTAAACTTTGTGCTTGTGCGCCATACTTATGAGAAACCATTTGATCAATGACATGAAGATGACTGTCAGCCTCTTCCATTGGTACAAATGATGCAAGATTCAAATTTTAGAGGGAGAGTATGCAAACTCCATGGAAATCCCTGGCCCCTTCCTCCCTTTCTCCATTAGCACAAGTGTGCTGTCATGTGTCAAATGTGACGGCTATAGCGATACCAGATTTTCAGCACAATCCATACGGAATGTGTGATGTCAAGTAAAAATGAATAAAGTACCAATAAATTACCAATAATTGGCCATCGACAAAGAACGTAGATAAAAGGGTGTTTCTTGTCTATAACAAAACATCGAGTTCAAACCATTTTATAGTTTCTGCATTCACCAATTTCTCAGAGGCCATGAAATCAGTTACCAGGGAAGCTCTTGTCTGAACTTATCATAACTAATTACATGACTATTCTTGGCAAACCTAGGCATGCAGGACATATATAAGAAAAAAAGAAGAAAAGAGGATTGGCAGGAGGGGGACCCAAAATTTCCCACAAATAACCCATCAAATAGACTTGTGGACTACTACACTACCTAAACATGCTCAACCCAATTAAAACTTTCATAGATACCGACTACCGATTTACCTTGAAGTAAGGGATGGTTTTCTTTAAGAAATCGGGCGCTGGCTGAAAATCAGCATCAAAGATTGTCACGAACTCGTAATCTTTTACATAATCACAGCTCATTGCAGATTTAAGGTTCCCTGCTTTATAGCCAGTGCGTATAAGACGATGCCTGTACAGTATGCGCACACCCCTTTGCTGCCACTTCTGTACTTCTGCCTTGATAAGGAGTTGAACATCTAACTCATCGGAATCATCCAAAACCTGTACAAGCATTCTTTCTTTTGGCCAGTCTAGGATACAGACTGCCGCGATAGATTGTTGATAAACCTATAAGGCACAACGACAATAACAATCACTTGGTGCAGAGTAAACAACACAAAAGGCAGGAACAGAAGAAAACAAGAAAGGAGGAAACTTTACATCATATGGCACCCGCTTAATCCAAACTATTACTAATTTACCATGATCCACGCAATCCAGAACAATAAGAACAGCCTAACATTGCAAATCAGTACCAAAACCTATGATTTTCAATAAATGTGGTATTGTATCTACCATTTGAGTCAGCTAAACAAAATAAAGGCTGAAACTTGCAATCAACGAACTTAAGTGTGTAACAAATAAACCAACAACGAACTTATGACTTATGCAAATAGGAAACCTACATCCGGCTTACCTCCTTCTCGTTGCACATAGGGATCTGCACCAACACCATAGGGTAGTCCTCTACATTCTCCGGCGAAGCCTCCTCCGAGCTACCGTACTCGACGGAGGCCACCGGCTTCAATTTCTTAATCTTAATCCAAAAACACCCGAATATCAAAACTACGCGATCCACCGACTGTATCAAGAAGAGGACAATGCAGACATTGGTCAGGGTCTGCAGCGGGGGAGCCAGGTAATTGGCTCTGATCTCCAGCCACTTGGCGTACACTCGCTCCGCCAAGGCCTCCGCGGACGACTCCACCGACGGCGGGCTGAAATGCCATCCCTTAAAATAAGCAACCAACTCGAAGCAGAGCAAGAGAATGACGAGGAGCAAGAAGAGCTTGATGGCTCTGTAGAGGCGGGAGGAGGAGGAATCGGCGTGGGAGTCGGGGCTGGCGATCCGGCGATTGGCGGTGCGGAGGAGGGAAATGGAGGCGGAGGTGAGCCAGGCGAGGGAGGAGGCGAGCTGGTGGAATTTGAGGATCCAGAGCCAGGAGAGCTGGCGGGCGCTGCGAGTGTGGCCTTTGTCGCGGACGGCGGAGGGATCGGAGGAGGAGGAGGAGGAGGAGGTGCGGATGTCGAGGGTGAGGAAGGGGGAGTTGTGGCCGTCGGAAGGAGGATTGTCGAGAAACTCGCGCTGCTTGTTCCACCATTCCTGAAACTCCCGGTTTTGCGCTCGACTCATAGGTTTCCTGATTTCTTTCTATTATTATTTCTATGATAAATGTGGGAGACTGGGAACCCCTGACGCTCGTCTTTTTGATCTTCTTTTAATTAATTTTAACCTTTGACTAAACTAACCAAAGGTGCAGTGCTCCCCCGCCCCTCCCACCTTTTTCACAACTCAGAATTCTGAATCAGATCTCTCTCTCTCTCTGTAACACATCTGTATAGAATGCATCCATCGATGTCTATGAACTCTTGATCGATTGTATGTGTGTGTGCGTGTGTGATGCGGGCGCGTGTGAGTGAGATTGAGACGACGAGGAGGGGGAAGAATAAACGATAACTTAACAATTAGTAGACTATATTTAGAAAGTGCAAAGCAGTTTCTTAGCGGGATAATGAGATCCAGTGCTCTTCTTTGTTTTTGTTCATAATTTTGCTTGGTTTTGTTGTGTTCTTTTTGTCTCTGTCTCTGTCTTTGTCTTTGTCTTTGCGTGCTTGTTTGTGTTTGTCTTTTTTTTTATTTTTTTATATGTAATAAACACTTAAATTAAAAATTAGAGAAAAAGGACCAAAAAAACAACTGGACCCAAAAAAAAAAAAAAAGAATTGAAAAGAAACGGGGTGAGTGGGAATGCAAGCGAGCAAGCTGGCCATAATTAATCTATTCTTCGCTAATTCTGTTCTGTTCTGAACTTAAAAAGAAGTCAAAATTATTATTAAATTTTCAAATCGAGATAGCAGGATTTCACGCGCAATCACGCAGAAGAGCGAGCAACGGCTCTGCTTACTTAGAGTGTGAAATCACAAATTGCAATAATTAATATATTCTTTGCTAATCTCGGAGAGAGAGAGAGAGAGAAAGAGAGCAGACGTTTGTCCCCATTTTCACATATATATATATATATATATAATCATAGTTCTATTTTTCAACATTTGACATTAGCAGCAAGAATGTCTGTTGCTCTGTAATTTAGTCAATGCTTTAACCACATAAAGGGGCTTCCAAATCCAATTTTCTAGTGACTTTCTTCTTTTTTTTTGTAATTTCTAATGCACCGCAGTTCGGACTGGAAAGAATGGCGGTGAGATGATTGATAGGATTTTTTTGGGGGTGGGGGGTTGGCATTCTCGACGATCCAAAAGGACTGCCGAGGCATCGGAGAGAGAACATGAATGGGCTTCAACTACCCCCACAACTTCTTGTTGAGTGGTAGGAATGGAATGAAATGGAAGGTAGCACTTCTTAAAAAAAAAAAGAAAAAAAAAAACGTTTCCTCTTTGCATTTTGGTTTTTTTAACTTTTTTGATGACTTTGATCTGCCCGTTTGCTGTCTATGATGTGGTTCAACTTCTATCTTTCACAAGGGGAGGATTTTGCCTTCTAATGCAGAACCAACAAACAATTTAGGCATCTTTCACGTAAAATGCAGACAATTTATTTATTTATTTTTTGGTCAGTTGGAGTTAGTAGCCAATGGAAAAGGACGAGAGAAGTTAAACTCTAATTTTAAAACTTGAACTCCAAATTTAAGAGCTAAAAATATACACTTTTAACCAACTAACTAAATTAAATTGGTAAACAATTTATTTATCCTTCTCGGAAAATTTCCCATTCGTAATTTGAATATGAAAACAAGCTCAAGTCAGTGTTACAGACATTTTTGGGTTTGTGTTGTAGGTTGAGATATATGGGCCACGGGGTTCAGTATTTTGGATGACTAGTAGCTTGAGGAAACGGACGGCCTAAAGTAACTAGAAGGTGGATATAAGCATGGGCACCCACTAAGTAAGCCTTTTTCATTTTGTCGGTAGCTTCGTAAAGCCCATATAGTAACGTCGTTGTGAATTGCCTTCCGCCCAATAACGCAAGATTCTTACAATAGGGCCCTTGATTGACTAGAATTTAGGCGCTAAATGCTTGGGCTATTGCGTAACGTTTTTATCTACAAAAATGACCTTCGTAGTGTTATAAGCGATACTCTAGTAATTAGAGATTAAAATTTATATTTTAAAAGTCTTAAATTCAAATTCTAGAAATGATAGAGCAAGATTTATGGAAAGAAAGAGATATTCTCATTATATAGCTCACGCCCGACGAGCCTCCTAATAGATAAAAAAAAATGAGTTTAGTAATTAAGAGTTCGATTTTTAATGCATTTTATTTTAAATTCAAATCTCACTAATTGTAATTAAAGTTCTTTGTAAATGAGTGATATATAAATTATATTACAAATTTTTAATGATCTATACGTGCTTCTTGATTTTGATACGAAGGAATTTCATCTACACTATATTTGTAAAGTTAAAAAAACAACACTTAAAATTAAACTTGGTATGGAGAAATGAAGATTGTAGTTGCCTGCTCGTTGCTGACAACCGTAGCTGCAGCGTGATCCAACTAAATTTTCCTTGGTTCTAAGGTCAATGCCTTTCTTTCCCTCTCGTTTCCTGGCTGAAGGCAAAGCGAAAAACGCAGGGGGGTGGGGAAAACTTACTATGCTACCCAGAGGCCAATCTTATCTATATCTCAATTAGTATATATAAAACATAGTGTACAAGATGTGGGTGCAATGACCCTAAATTTGTCTCTCTTGGATGCATCTTTAGCAAGAAGAACTAAAGATGGATCGCAGTCTACAATTTGGGAATATACCTAGTGATTACCAAGTAAAATTTTGGTGTCAGACTCCTATAGACATATTATTCCAATCCTTAATTGAAGTAAACTGAAAAAACGAAAAAAAAAAAGCAAAATTAGTCTTTTTTTTTTTTTTTCCTGAAACATTAGTATCTAAAAATTTATTAAATTCTGACTAATTTAATTCGAATTAGATAGACTTATTAAAAGGAGCAAATCTCTTTCTGCACTTATTTTCTTCATATATAATACTCAAACTCAAGATCTTATTTAAAATAAATCAAACTTTTCACCACTTAAATCAAGGCCTCCGTAAACTTCCTCTACATTCTTCTCAAAGATATTATAATTGTCCACAAGTTTACGTACACTTCCTCAGCGGAGTCTTTCTTTATTTTATTTTTTTTGACAGCTCAACTAAGTCCACCAATGCATCAGCGAGGAGCGTTCTTTTTTGTTTTATTATTATTATTATTATTGTTATTATTATTATTATTATTTCCTTTGGGTCTAATAGAGGGTCCTAACCTAAGCCCAGAAGACAAAGAAAGAATCAATAAAGCTAGACAAGCATAGGCCCAGAAATGCCTCGAGAGTGAAATCAATTTCTTTTTTTTTTTATCTGAAGTGAAATCAATTTCTGAATAGTGCATTTTGCCTGCTTTTTAGGATGACTCGGTAGCTAGCAGTAGCAGCAAAGACTTTCTTGACACATTCGATTTCCCCTCCAGAGTTTGACAGCTTTTTGCGTTGAATTGTCACAAATGTGGGCCTTATAGTTCCACAACAAAACACGCAGACAAATGCAATCAATGGTTTAGAAGATACCAGGTGGTGCGATTAGGACCCGGACAGCGCGTCTCACGTGTTGAGAAGCTCGAAACGAATAAAAGTGGATTTGTCCCCTCTAGCAAAACGGCCAATAATGTCTATGTTTCGCGCAAGCCCAAAATCAAATTTTGGTTTGGGAGGGTACATTTTTCCTTCACTAATATGAAGAAACATGCCAGGGAGGGCCAAATGGTCCCAAAAAAAAAAAAAAAAAAGCAACTGAATAAACAACATGTACTCTTTTATATAGACTCGAATTTCTTTTGATGCCGGGTAGATGTAACTGAATTGAGCGAGATGCCTACGGTTAAAAACCACAAACATATCAGTCCTAATCAAACATCACTATGTTCACCTTGGCGGTCCAACAAAGAGGCCACTATCACTGTCCTCAATTTTACATTTGCGGTGTTGATTGGTTATTATAATTATATATACAACGACTACAAATATACAATTAACAAGTATTGTGATGTAATATTTTTCTTTGACGCATGCCTTGTACTTATAGTATTTGCGAACGAAATATATGTTCAGAACAGGAAAGAACAGTAATTTTATGGTGAGACGCTTTGAATTGCAGAAATATGGAAACAACGTTACAATTGGGGGCATGAAATTATAGTTGTGGGTGAAAGCAAATGATGGATTGGTTTCTTTCACATCATTAGCCCTCAGTTTCCCCAATCCCCACTATAATGGAAAACCCACCAACAAAGAAACCAAATGGTTAAAGAAGCAAATAAAAGCCTTAACAAGGTAAGAAAAGAAAATAAAAACTCCTCCAGAAATCAAAAGGGGTGATAGAATAGTAACATCTTATAAGCACAGGGCACCTACCCTAACGGACATTATGATTACGGTTACCTACGTAAGAAAACAACAATTATCCTTGAGATCTCTCCTACTCATTCTTCATTTTTTTTTTTCTTGGCAAGGGGTAGGGCCACATCCTGGTGTCGTTTTGGTTTGATGGTGATTCCAGGAGACTACTCGAAGATTTTGCTTCTGTTAGGGATGTGGATTTCAGGATTTGATTAAGACAATTAACCTAAAATTTCCCCATACCATGCCGACAAGCGGGCTAATTGCAGCGCAAATGCGCAATGCTAGGCGTTTTTCCTTGTTTCCACATTTCTTTGTAACAGGAAGTATTGGTGGTGCTGGGGACAGCAAGGGATAGCACTATTCCAAGTTAAAATATAGCCAGAAAACTATACTGATAATAAAAGAATGATTAAGATGTTGATATAACAATATTCTGGACCCAAAATGTGAAAAATTTTTCATTTTTTTCCCCTAAAAAATGCAAGAGAAAAGGCCTTGGATACCCAATAGGTAGTGGTCATGCGTATCCCATCTAGTTTCTGTCCAAAATCTCCAATCGCAAATCACAGATACAGGGACCTAATCAAATTTTGGCTGCCAAAATTGAATGATTTTGTACACTTAAATAAACCTTTAGATGACAATGAGATCATTCAATCGCAAACCTTTAGATTCTCAGAGGCGAGTGGATGGAGTTTACGGTGAATTTGATCGCCAGACAGGCTTAAACTGGCCAGCTCTTGTCGAGGTTATTGTGTCTACCAAACAAATTGAGAGTCCCTTTAGCTTAATCTTTTAATCTGAATGAGACCGCCCACCTAAGCATGCATAACAAAGCCAAAGAATTTGACAATTAGAAAGATTACAAAACACCACTCCTTGCAAAAGTTTGTATTATCGTTGGCCATTTCAAAACGCTTCTTTAAAAAAAAAACAGAAAAATAAAAAAAATATATTGTCACTGTATAAGTCATTACACTTATCAGTGGAGATTGTAAATCATTCGTTAACGTTCTCGTTTAATCTATTTTATTAAGAGAATCCACTGTTCAAGTACTGATGAATTAGAAGCTACCTTCGCTATAGCTCACTCAACAATTGCCAAATTTTGAACTCATAACCCACCCGTCACCAAATCCTTCAAATTAAGTATTGAGGTGATGATACCCAACATTTAGTTAGGAAAAATAGCTAGTATAAAAATTTGAATTTAGTTCGAATACACGAAACACGTATCAAATTATCATCTAAACTAACATTTCTAATAGTCTTTCAAAACCTTTTATTATTATTATTATTTTTTTAAGCTTTTTTTTTTTACGACATTTTTTTTTAAATCTTCCTGAACAGACAAGAATGTCACATGAACATCAACAGTAACTTATATAAAATAGGATGCAACTGTTCCGTATTCCCCCGGCGCCCCGGCTATCACATTCATTAGCATCGTTATGGTGATTAAAATACACTGATCTGCATAGCAATAATGGACCCCAAATAAAAACAAACGACTAAAGCTGCCATACAGAAATCTTTTGTTAAACCCCAGAAACAAGATTTTACTAGCAACCTCATAGAAAAAAAGATTAGACTATTTTTAAAGGCATCTTTAATTACCTGAACCCCACTACATTAGCCACTTTTTCAACTCGCAAATACGTTACAAAAGTGCAAGAAAATTATAAAGCTCAATGATTCATTGGGTCTGGTCGTAATCACACCACTGCCAACCTGGGATTCTTTTGATGCTTTTACCCGTCATCATAAAATAAAATTTTCAAAAAACATATTTTAGAGGAGCAGTTTCAACCTCCAATCTTCTCTTAATTGATTTTTGTCCGCACGGTAGGAAAAAAATAAAAAAAGCACAAAAGCTTCTGTTTTCGGATAATCAAAGAAAATTACAAGAGCCCAGTAAGTGCCAGAAATCATGCAAGGTTGACCCCAGCTCAACATTAGCCAGTGTCCTAATCAGTCATGTTAGATTTTTTAAGAAAAAGGCCCCGACACAGACAGCTGGTTGCAATACAAGCAGGAATGAAAGCAACATCATTGTGCGATCTAGTAGGCACCAATTTATCTGGTCCTCCTAGAAATTCAACCGAGAGTGTCGCAAACGCTTGCAGAACTAAATTAGAATGAAATTAAGCTAATGTCCCTATCTATTGTTATAAATAAGAAGTACACAAAAATTATAATATAATCCGATATGCTAAAATACGTCACTTCATTGAATTAGAATTAATGCATTACATCTTACATTCGGTGCTACAAGGCTTTGCACCAAAATACATATTGGGTAAACTAAGATTATACAGTAGGTAGCAGCGGGATACCTCAAAAAAAAAAACGGGGGGATAGATCCTTGAATTAAAAGGGAAAAAAAAAATTGAAAAATCAAAGGGAAAAAATATACTCTGCTTTAAGCCTAAAGGTAAATGGCTTAGTCGTAGTTGATGTGCTCGTCCAAATTAATGTTTCATCTATTTAGTATTTACAGAAGATGCCCCCTCCATCTGGACCTTCACTGCCAGACCAAAAATAATGGTAATTAGAGCTCAATTTTCTTGCGTGATGCTTGATATGAACCTGCATCAGGCTAATTCCAATCATGATTATCAATGACTTGATTTATCAATTACAATGCCTCGCACGCCTAAATTTTGGCATTGCAATGTTGTTTCGCTTTTCGGATTCTGGCCAAAACCCATTTGAACGATTGTTTGCAGGTCATCGTCACAGAACTGCCCACAATTAGAGAAACAAATTAAGCAAAGTGAAGAGAAAAATTAATCCCGAGAAGGAAAATCAGAAAAAAAAAAACGTGGTTAAAAAAAATACCTGAGGAACACTTTGGTCGAATTCATCAAGCGGAGGTAACGGCACAATGAAGTTTTGGCATAATTCCATGTCCAAGGGATCGACGGAGGATTGAGACACTGTCCTATTAGAAATGTTGTTAAGGAGTCCAGGGTTGTACTGTGGTTGGTGGCCGAAAATGACCGATGCGGAGGAATCTAATGGGAACATGGGCTGTGGCAGCGGCTTGCTTGATATATATGTCTGAAACACACAAAATTTAAGATGCTCCAGTTAGCCAAAAAAAAAGGAAAGAAAAAAAAAAAAGAGAGAGAAAAAATTTCTTTTCGTTGACAATTGACTAAAGAAAGAAAATAAAACTCACATCTTTTGAAACGAGGGTGTCCATGTTGAAATCCAGACTGGTATTGACAGAAGCCAACTTCATTGAGAGGTACTGCTCAAAAAAAAAAAAAAAAACCCCAATAAAAAATTTAGAAAAAGAGAAAAAGCTCAATCATCGGGCATGCGAATAAATTGGCGGGATCGATTACTTTACCTCAACTTGGCGTTGTAGTGACTGGACATAGTTTATAATTTCATCAAGCATAAGGGCTTTTCCAGTGACCTAAAGTCGAAATTAATAAAAAACTGAAGATTAAGAATGGCCAATTGGTTGTAATTTTACATTGTATATTCAAATTATGCAACTTGCACTCAGACCTTATTGCAACCGGGTACAAGATCTTGGAGAAGCTTCATTCGTTCGCTAATTTTCTCGCGTCGAACCTGACCATAGCAAAATCAGTTAGCCAATGTTTATGGAAAGGTTTGCACAGTTCGATTGAAAGCATTTTTTGGTAAAATTGGTCTGAAATGCTCTCACTCTTTCAGCAAGGCTATGGCTATCAGTAGCTTGACCCCTCCTTGCTCTAACATGGATATAATCTTTAGGGGGTTCGGGAGGCTTTGAATTAGCTTTGGATTGCTTCTCGTTCCCATTTCCCTTTGCTTCTTCCTCTACTTTAACAGGACTGTTTTCATTACCAATTCCTTCATTCAGCTTGCTTCGTTCCGCATCCAGATCATCGTTGGTTTCATCATCCTGAAATGAAAAGCTTTTCACTTTTCAGCACCCAAAATTGCTTTTATTAAGTCAAATTGGGAAAATGGACTAACTTTTACATTCCAATAATCCATATTTGTATACCTTTGATGCATTTGCACGTGGGTTTGATGCCGGCTGTTCTGCTTTTCCCTTGGCAACTGCTTTTCTTTTCCTGGAATTCGTCTCATTAGAGGGCTTTCCACTAGCCTCCCCATATGGTACCTGTTCAGAAACGGAGGACTTTTCGGGAGAATTGATCAACTCAGATCGATCCTGCAACGTAGAATTCTTGTCTCCTTTCTGGGATCCAAATGGCTTCAGAGAAGGACTACTCAAAACCCGTGGCATGTTCCCATTTCCCACCAATGGATTGGAGCTATTATGAAATTCGGGATTTTTCAACTCAGGCTGGCTAGTTCTGCCGTTGAAACTTCTGCTGCCAAAGGAGGAGAACCTCGCAGCCCTCTCTGCAAATCCAGGGTCAGCAGTGATTTCTGCCACAGTAGCATTTAAAGGCAGAGATCTTCCCGAACTATGAATACTGAGCTGCTCCTTTGGGAGCCGATCCATTGCCGTCAAACTCAACTTGGGTGGTGAATTCAAAGGGGTACTATAACATGAAGTATCGGCAGCCAACATAGGCCGAGAATGCGGCGAACTCTGACCAGAGTTGTTCCCGCCTATGTTTCCCAACTTTCCAATGAGCTCTCTGATCATAAAGCCCTCGCAGGACAAGTTAGAGTTGGATGCTGCCGGCGAGGATGCCATTGAACTCAAAGCCGATTCAAAGCAGAGGCCTTGATCGGTTGACTTTTCCCAGAGGGGTCTCAAAAGGCAAGATGGTGACTGCTCAGTTGAGCAATTGAGCACATGATTAGCTTGCATTTCCATGGCCGAGGAGAGCGTCTGCCAATTGGGCATTGACGGAATGGACATTGGCTCAAAGTGCAATGGGGGTTGGGGGATTCCGGCACTCAGGAAGAAGTCATTTTCCATGATGAATTGTTATAGAATGTTATTGGGGTATAGCCTAATTTGAAAAGGAAGCCAAATTTGAAGAATTTTGTTGCTAATGCAGGGGAAGAGTGTGATGCAGAGCGGAAAATGTTGATGTTTTGGTGGGTGAAAATTGCTGTTTCAAATTGATTGCACTAACTCTGGAAAAATAGAGAGAGAGAAGTTTGGTAATGATAAAATAATGACCAAAAATGTGTTTGGTGAATATAAAGCTAAGCAAAAGCACAAATACAAGAGGGAGGGAGGTGGGGGACAGGGAGAAAAAGAGAGGAAGGGGAAGGGGACGGGTTCGCTTATGATGATGTAGCTATATAGAAGAATCAAAGTAGGGAAGGGAAGGGAACCCAAGGCAAACTAGCATTAAAGAAAGAAAGAAAAGAAAATGAAATGCAACGTACGTTTGACCTTTTGGTTTTTTTTTTTTGGTTTTTCGTTTGCTTACAAAATATCCTCTTTCACCGCGAAAAGCGGTGAAGTGGGTTATCGCCGGGCCATGGACGTCAAAGCAACTAATATCCATTCCCCGTTTATTGTCTCTTGAAATACTACACTCTTCTTGTCTTGCCATGGAAACCAAAACGAAACAAAGTGTTGGACGTGTCCTGAAGAAATGCCTCCCGTTTCCACCCCCAGATGATCCCCTTCTTTAATTTTAACTAAATCCGTATAATTTCCCGAAAAAACTAGCTTATGCGTTAAGTCATGAAATTCAATAAAAAAAAGGCCCACTCTTTGATGAGAAAGGTTCCAGTCCAGTGACAAGAAGCAGAGTCAGTCAGGTCAGCAATGGTAAATTTCTAAATGGGCAGCCTCATCTCATGGGTATGGGCTCCTCAACAGGAAACTGTGAAACTCGGTATAATTGGTAAAACTTGCACCGTCGATGTTCAACGTACCAAGTCCAAGATAGATGGATCATTCTGTTATCATTTAATTTACTTCCCCTGCCGACTGCTATTGCACCCAGAGGCCGGCATCTCCTTTCTGAAACACTTCCATTTTTTTGGCGTTGTGGAACTTCCATATGTTGACCATAGTCATAGATAGGCTTCATTAACACTTTTGATCCACACATCCACATCCGTGCCATCTCAAAATACAACACCGGATTTTCAAAATCTAAAATCTTTAAAATAGACGAAAAATTATTATTATTATTATTTTGAAACACAAAAAAAAAAGAGAAAAAATAGATAATGTCCTAATCGGCTACGTAACTTATCGGAATAGAATTTTGCAAACATCAGAAAAAACCAAACCACGGAAAGGGTTAAATTGTATTATGAGATGTGTTCGTACTACGCACAAGAATTGGTCTTGAAGTATATGCACTAACACCTCAAATTTTCTTGTCAATTGCGTCATTGATTGTACCAAATGAATACTAAATAACAATCACATGTGAATGCACTTCTAATTATAAGTCACAACATTTCCGTCCATCACAAACAACTTGGTCTATGGGCATTATTATTTTATTGGTTGTAACTACTACCTACAGTCATTAATTAATAAAATTGCATTTTTGCGACGTTTGTTTTTCACTCCTAAAAAATCAATGTTGAAGTTTTTTAAATATATATTTTTTCACCACCTTCCTCTCCTATTTCCCTCCTTACAATTTTGAGTCTTTTTGGGTAATGCCGAAGAAAGCCAATTTTATATATGTCAATCATTTGAGTCAACATGAGGGGTTTCGGTTTGGGGTTAAATTAAATTAGTCAAAGTAAATTAAATTGGTTCTTTTATTGGCCGGTCTCTCTCTCTCTTTTTTTTTTTTTTTTTAATGTCGGGCTTCCAGTTTCCCTTGTACAAGGGGTAGAAATAAATGTAAAGAAATAAAATATTATCTAACGTGTTTGGGCGGAGTCAATCATTGCATTAAATTCCACCCCCTTAGCGGTTAATCCGGGTTTGGCCGGGTTCTCATAATAGACCGACTCACCTTCATTTCCTCAACTTGTATCTCCTTCTAAGAAATATATTACACAAGCGAAGCGAAGCAAAGCACCGCCTCCGCTTCCAAATTAATAAATTATTACTCGTTTTTTGGCCCATAAAAAGGAAACAATTACGGAATAAGTTTTGTTTTATTATAAATTGATGTTTCCTGTACTAGAGGCATTTTCGCTACAATGTTTAGGGGCCTTTTGACATATGGTTGGGCAAAGTGGTAGCTTCCGGATGGAAATGTAATTGGCACACGTCATGATAATTAATAGCTTATTTCCCCTAGAGAAGAAATTTTTTGAGCATACCCTAGCCAAGAAATATCATGTGGTCCCAAGGAAAGTATACTATCAAATGTTGGGTAAAAAGCAAGCAAGCCCAGTAAATAAGGTTGGAGATTCCAAGGCTTTTTTTCGTTGGGGGGTAGGACTGTAAATGAGTCGATACGTTCGTTAAAAGTTCGGTGACTCGACTCGGTAAGAGTTCAGTTCGGACTCGTTTATTTACTAAACGAGCGATACACGAGCTTAAAAGTAAAACTCGTTTAATAAACGAGCCGAACCTGAACAGGGGTAGGCTCGGCTCGGTTCAGACTCGTGAACAGCTCGTTTAAAGCTTATTTAGAGCTTGACAAATATATCATTAGTAATTCGTTTAATATATATACTTATAAGTTTATTTAATGTATTAATGACATTTAATTGTATCATTTAACTTTTAGTATAAATAGTTATCAATTGAGGGTTATATCTTTTATTTCATATATAGTTATTTGAACAAGATTTATACGTGATTAGGACAATAAGTAAGTCAATACTTTCGCTAAAAGTTTGGTGACTTAATCCAGTAAAAACTTGACTAAAACTCATTCGTTTAACTAAGCAAGTGATACATTAGTTTAAATTTAAAACTCATTTAATAAATAAACCGAGTATAAGTAAAGATAAGTTTAGTTAAACTCATAAATAGTTCGTTTAAGAATTTATCTACATAATAATTAAAAAAAACTCATTTATTATGTTATAAAAATAATTTTATTAAATCTATTTTTTAAATTATATATTATATATATTTACATTTATACATTAAAATTGAATATTTATTTTTAATTATTTAAATAAATGATTTTTATCCTTTTATTTTCTGTATAATAATAAAATTTTCAATTTTAATTATTTTATTGGTATTACAAAATTAAATGATACAGTTCGTTAAAAGTTCGAAAGCTCGGTTCGATAACAGCAGGCTCGGCTCGAGGCTCGGCTCGTTCGTAAACGATACTGATACCGAGCCTCATTTTTAGGCTCGTTTAATAAACAAGCCGACACCTGAGTCTGACCAAACTCGACTCGGCTCGGCTCGTTTGCAGCCCTAAGGGGGGGTTTGAAGAGAAAGAGAGAGTTGAAGACGTTTTTTTGATATTATAAGTTGGTAATGGCAAGAAAAGAATGTAGTGGGATTGATTCTAAAATTAATGTATGTAAATGTTGTATGGGTTTTAGAGATGCTACATGTATTATAGAATGCAGATTATTTTGAAAAATTGGATAGTTTTATTTTGAGTGATACAACTTTAGTTCACCCTTTTTTAGTATTATTGGGTTTTTGATGTTCATAGGCATGACGTAATTTTTATTAGATATATTTTTTTTCTTATGTACTAAAAAAAAGAGCCCGATTATAGTTCTTATTTAATTATTGTGAATAGCAGAGAGTACGTGCATCAAGATTAATTGGCTGATTAATTGTGCTGAATAGATTCGATAGTATATATTTTGGGAGATTGTAATCACGTTATTTATTAAGGACCATTAATTCACAAGCAAATGCATAGATTATAATCGCTGAGAAAAACAACAGCATTAAAGTTGCTTGTCAATGCCCTGTTTCTTCACCAATTGGCAAAGTATTAGCTTTTTTTTTTTTGTGGTTATCTTAATCTGTAAACTAAAGAAAACTCACGAAACTGTGTTCAAAGAAGTTACATTAACTCCCGAAGCCGATTCCAATAAGTAGAAATTTAAGTAAAAATTTGAGTAAAAATATTCCAGCATTTTAAGTACATGTGATTAAAGTAAGCATTTGATGGCGATCGAGTATTACAATTTACAAACAAATTCAACAGAGTTGTGGTACATGTAGCATGACTAAGACTAATTATTTTATAATGCTTATGGCATAGTCAGTCTCGGGGCACAAAATTGATTATCTCCTAGAATCCAATACTACAAAGAGAAATGTCCCCATTTTATAAACCCCTTTTTTCTGAAAAAAAAAAAAAAAAAGTTACAGATCATGAATCACATGGTTGAACAACTAACTGGCAGAGTCGACTCCTGTATTTTTCGTTACCCACAACATGAAGGAAGAAATGGGACGCGCTGACAAGATCCTTTCATTTACTCATCCAGCCCTATACATATTGGAGCAAATTGGCTGCAGATCCATCGCCCACTCCTACTCATATTTGCAGTTATCCAGAGAATAAAATAATAAATATGATAACAATAATAATTGTGATTTTATATGATCTATATATCTGCAATTTCTACATATGCACTTATTAATTAAAGTAAAGCTGACAGCCGTTCTTGTCATTGTCAGCATTGATTTCGAGTACAACAGCCCCGCACTTATGCGTGCAGCTATCAATGAAAATTTAGAGCGCTTTTGGTCTTGATGACGGTACTTATCTTAACTTAAATGTAAAAGTTCATTCAAAGAATATGTATGTAGCCATGGCTGACCCGGCAATGGCTGTGGAGTGTGGACTCATCACTTTCCTGAACGCTGACCGGATAAGGAGTTGCATCAATGAGCTTTGCCGACCAAAATAACATTAGCGTTATCCCTTCATTTCATTTATGAATTTCACACGAGCAAATTATTCGGAAAAAAATTTCTTGCTGCCATAAATATTGTCCAATCAATAACAGCAAGAATGCTTTTATTTCTATATGTACTGGATATTCTTGCTCTTTCAGTTTCGGCTGGCTCTGGAGAATCATCAGACACTTGCAATCATATTTATTACAATGGACTAAACGAATAGGTACTTTAAATAAAATAAAAAAATGACAAAATTCTGAGGAAAAACTAAAAAGATCATTGCCACGTTAGAACAAGAGAGGAATGCCAATAATGATTCCGCTGGCTCACATGGGATTTTTTCATATATATGTTTGAACCATATATTACTATAGGCACTGATGATTGGAGTTGTTAACGACAGTCAGACATACGTTGCATGGCTAATGAATATTTGAATGAGATATACTGGTCAAAAATTCAACAACCACGTATGTACTTCGATTGGGAACTTTATTCAATTAATTTTCTCACTAGTCGCTATAATATGCTGGCGTGTCTGACGGGGCATCAGAGAGCCAGGCCAAACTTTTTCTTTCTAAAGAGTAAGATGCTACACATTACGCGTTACAATCACAGTTTGTTTCAATTAATGTGGAAAGCAGTAATTAATGAATGCACCCTAAAAGGGAAATTTTAAAATTACGAAAGTGCCAATATATGACCAATAGATCAGGCATAGGACCCCCAGCATGTAATTAAGCAATGAAATGTTTAATTCATTTTTGAGCTACCTCCCACACTCTATACAATATGATAAAATATTTTATCCGAATGATAGGTATATTATATATATAATGAGTATGTTTGTAAAAATGATTTGTTTATATTTAAGGATTCTTCCATGAATTGAGTGAAATTAACTACAATATAATGGACCAATCTGGGCCAAAGTAGTGTTCCCTAGTCATTTAATTATTTCTACAATAATTAGATTGCAATTTGGCATTATGGAAGTCGACTAAAGCGCACTACATATGCAGGTGGACTTGTTTCTTCTCTTGGCTGTTTTTTGATGTTGGAAAGTTCGTACAGCTTCAAAAGAGAAAGCATAGTGATAAAAACCACCTTGTCTCCACCACTCTCTCTGATCATTACTTCTTCCCCCACGAAGTCCAACGGCCTTTAATTGCATCAAGGGACTTATAAGAGCCACGCTAGCTTAAATCTAACTCGCTAGCTTGTAGATAATGTTTGGCCATAATATGTAAGTTTCCGAATGGATCTCTCTCTCAATATCAAATTATAGTTTTTTTTTTTTTTGAATGTGCAGGGAAAAACAACTTCATGAAAACAATGAAGAACAATTCATAATTTCAATAAATGATATGCAAAGGGCATCTACAATCGGCAATTCTAGCATAAAAATGGGAATCATTATATTTAGAAAACGCATCATGAGAGAATAAAAAAAGATCAAGTAAAAATCATTTGTGAAAAAGAATTAAAATTCAGCATTATATACACGATGACAATTTCTTTCTAGTATATATAAAGGAAGAAGTCACACGAAACACAAAATTACTATACTCTTCAACCAACAAGGATAAAGACAAATGTTGAAAAAGTAGTATTAAGTGGCTTTATTTATATAATTTTAAAGTAAGTAAATAATTTTATTGATAATATTTAATAATTTAATAATTTTTTATTTTTTTAATTTTAATTATTAAACAGTTTATATTATTTTTTAATTATTTTAAAAATATTTCAGGATTATCACAACTATACCGATCTAAAAATTAAATAATCAGACTTTATTCGTTTGGAAAAGTAACGTAACGAAAGGCAATAATGGAAGTAGAAAACAAATCAAAAAGGAAAATCATTGTAGTAATGATTCTTAATAGTACATATATACAAGCTTTCAATTTTTTTTTTTGAAAAAAAAAATCAATTAAGTCAAAGTAACATGTAGAGGCAAACCTCTCTCCAACAAATCAGGCAGTGCAAGCCAAGCCTTGCAGGATGAATGGACATAATTTCTTGTTCCTCTTTGTCTTTCAGCCTCAAAAGTTAGCATATCTGACAAACAAAGTTTACGTATGCATAAATTTTCTTTTGGATTTAACAAGCCTTATAAAAACTAAAAAGATAATGGGACAAGCAAGAAAAGTTTCTTCTTTGTTTAACCGATTTTTAATTTCTCTCTCTTTTTCTTTGTTAGAAAAGAGAAATACTTAGAGGGTATAGGATAGTGAGATCAAAGTAATATAAACTGTTAGATAATTAAATTTTTAAAAAATAAAAATAAAAATAAAAAAGTATTATATATAATTAAATGGATTATATATTTATTTATATCTTTTTAATCTGCATCCATACAATAATAGTAATGCTCTTAAAAAAATATCCGTTTCCTTCCCGTTTGGGTTGTTCTAAAGTTAAACAAAGAACAAAGAACAAGATATTATTAATTATCAAATATATATATATATAAAGAAAATGGTCGGTGTGCTATTTTAAAAACTAAAGGTTCGTAAAACCAGCGGCCAAACCGCTCAGAAAAATTTTGATATAAATAAAAACTATTCTGTTGACGGACGAAGGGAACCCCATGGCTCACTGTGCAATCAAATGTCGGTGTAAATTATATCAATGGAAAAGTAGACGCGAAAGTGATGCAATAGATCCGACACCGTTTGTACTCGAAGCTCATGTATGACTCAACCTTCAATCGTCCATCTGAAAAGTAAAATATTCAGGAATGGGTGTCAAATATCAATTATATTAATTAATCCAGCTGTAAACTTCTGCTTCTTTCACAGTACTATAAACTTTTCTCATGTCAAATGATTTTTATTTTTCTTTGTTATTCATCCAAATAAATTCTTACATCTAACTACAAAAGGGAACGCATCGTTTTAACTTTAAAAAAAAAAAAAAAAAAAAAAGGACGTGCCAAGGTTACTATTACAATAAGGCTCTTCTTTATTATAAATGGATTATTATGATTATTATTATTATTATTATTATTATAGTTAAGAATGTAGGCTATTGCCTGTACAAGAAAAAGAAAGTAAATAGAAACAGAATGCATCATCCGAGGCCAATAGAGTGTCCCATGGGACTTGGGAGATTGGGGGAAACAATTTTCCCATTGGTACCAGAACGCCCAAACCACAATTCCAAAATTTAAAAGGACTGTGATTACTGTGCAAGCCCAATAAACTTTTCCAAAGTTTAAAGGACCATGACTAGTCTGCCATAAGCCCAATCCATATCTTAAAACCAATCTTCACATATGATAGCCTAAAAGCCCAAGCTGCCCCAGATGTCAAGTTGGCCATTCTACTGTCTGAACTGAAGTCAGATAAAAAAAAAAAAATAATGGTTGGGATAAAAATAATAATAATAATAATGGTACGCTGAGGAGAAAAGGGACAATACCTATTTTAGCCTTAAATTTTTGTGAATATTTTCAATTGAATCTTAAAATTTTTATTTTTTTTAATTGAATCTTCTACTTTTCAAATTTTTTACAATCGAGTCCTTTTTGTCAACAGTCATTAGTCAAACTATTTAAAATGTACTTTGATTAAATAGATATGAATAAAAAAAGTGTAAATACTTTCTCTGTCGTATTTATTTGTTATAGTATTTTAAAAAATAATTAAAAAATCATATTAAGGATTTTTTAATTCACTTTATTTGGTCAAAATTACGTTTTAAATAATTTGACTAACATCTATTAACGGAGAAAACTTGATTGCAAAAGAACTGAAAGATATGAAATTCAATTGAAAAAGTTGAAAATTTAAGATTTAATTGAAAAAATCTACGAATGTTTATGACCAAAATTAGTGTTATTTTGAGGAGAAAATCTAGGGGTTAGAAAACTTTGCTTTTTCAAAATGAGCAGCAACAACAGGTGTTAAATATAAAATCACACACTCCGTAAGAGAAGAATTTGTTAATAGGAAAGTGGAATTTGTGGTAGATTGTCCTCCTATTAAGTATTCATTCATACTAATAAAAATTACAACAGCAGAAGTTGGGCTTAAAGTAAATATAAAGGATAATTCTGTTTTCCTTTGTCTTATTCATTTATTTTTAAGGTGTTTATTGATTTTATTTTTTTTAGATGAATAAATTTATTTATAATATAACACTATATACTTTATTTTTTAATTTTATTATTTTAAATAAATTTTATTTATTATATAGTATAAAATAATAAATAAATTATACTCATTAAAAAATATAAATTAAATTAAAATTTTTTTTATGTTTATTTAATATTGCGTTTTCCGTCCGTTTAGGTTTGGGTGGAAGGCGGTGATATATAAATATTTCTACGCATTAGGAAAATGAGAAAAAATTGAAAAAAAAAAAGAAAGAAAAGAAAAAGAGATTAACAAGTATGCAAGTGAGCAACGTACCGATAGACAGGGGAGTAGAGCCAAAAGCGGAAAACAGAAGGAGATCTGTACGGCTACGAAAATCTCGGGACAGGAAGATTCGTGGCTTGCACCCCAAGTAAACCTCCAATTGCTTCTGTTTCTCCTTATAAATAAGACAGTTTGGCCGCGCAGAGCAAAGAAGGGCTTTCTCCGTCTCTCTCTTCTTTATTACTCCCCAAAAAAATAGAAGAAGAAAAGCTATGGAACTTTTCTCCCAGAGAGTCAAGCCTAGTTAACTTTTCTGTCCCATGCTTAAACTGATGTGATTTGTTTTTTTTTTTTTTCCTTCCTCTCCAAGAAAAGCGAAGGGAGTTTGTTTAACCCATGGCGGCTCTCCTAGAGAACTCCTTCGCCTTCTTGGACGGCGAAGAGGACGGCGCCAAGATTATCGAGGCAGCAAAGGCCGTCGCAGAGAAGGAGGCAGAGGAGAAGAAAAAGATATCGAAGCAGCAGCAGTCGGAACAGGCCGTGAAGGCCAGGCACCGATATCAGCCCCCTCCCGGTTCTATGAGAGCCAAGCGCATTATTCTTCCCCGTTACAGTAAAATTCCCTTTCCCTTCCCCTTTGAAGAGCATTTTAACTAATTAGTTGTGATCGGAAATCTTTTCGTGATTATTGTCTTTCTTTGTTTGTAGTTTTACTGGTTTGTCCTTATTTTTTGGACTTACAAATAAAGTAAAGACAATCTTTGTGCAATTAGGATGCTGTCTAGACTCTTCCGGGGCGAGTGCAAGTTACAGAGCATTAGCCTTTTTTTTTTTCGCTTGTATAGAGGGTATTTCTTTGCTGTGAGAAAAGAACCTTTCCCATAATCCCACACCGAAAAAAAAAAAAAGCCTTTTTCTTTGTGTTTGTCGATTGTCTCATGTGCCCATATATATGCGTTTAATTTAATTTTTGGTGCTTCACAATTTGAACTGCCATTAGAAATTTAGAGTAGCTTAGAGTCCCTTCGCCAAAAAAATCTGCACGAAAATAGAAAGGCTGTCTCTTAAAACTTTCCTGTTTTCAACTGATATGTTATTTCGCAACGAGGTCGTCTTTTCGTCATTCTCTGTTCCCTGATTTCGTTAGCTATTGCATATTGGTTCGTGTAATTGGGAAGATTCTTTTCCCCTAGATGAATGGATTTTGGTATTCTTGTGCAGCTATTTTTGATATTAGGCTGTTGCGGTTATTATTTAGTTTCCTCCTTAGTGTTTTGTTGGCCGTCGCGTCCATTATAGTTCCGAATTGATTACATTAGCCATATATCTCATTAATTATTTGTTTCCTCTTGCCCAGTTCGTCGGAGGGATATTGTGGTCAGGAAAGGGAATCCAGATGGGGCAGAACAGAATATTGATGCCGGAAGGAACTTTTCTGGGGGTGACAGTGACTCAGGTGGTTATAAAGGGGCTGCTAGTTACCAGGGAAGTAATTATAGGAGAGATGGCAATGATTATAAGTGCAGTTATGGAGGTCGTGGAGGTTATCGCGGCAGTAATGGAAGGGGTGGAAACAACTCGGGATATAATGGACGTGGCAATGGCTCTAGGGATGGTGATTGCTATCGGAACAATGGAGGAAACAATGTAGGCAAAAATAATTCAGGGGACTCTGTAGGCGTTGTTGACGATGATGGCTGGCAAATAAGTGGTAGGCGTCGAGTTGGTCGCCGTGGTCAAAGCCGCAGGGGATACAATAATGGACTTGCATATGAAGGCCAAGTTGCGACAGTTAATCGAATCCAAGGCCAAGATGGTCGTATGTTGGAAAAGGGTCCTGACGGGCAAGTTATTGAGAGACCGAAAAGTGGCGGATTTGAACCAAATGAATGTCTGGAGAATGGCAACAGGCAGAATAACGGAGGGTCTGAACTATCTGGTATCTCTGAAAAGGATCTTAGTGTCGTGCAACAGGATGTTGATGGTGAGAAGAAAAGTATTGTCGCTGAAAAGGACCTTCATGGTGCTGAAGGGTATGCTCTCTTCAATTCTCATCTGTTGCAATTTTTTTGGCACTATTATCATATAGTGGTCAGTTTTTTTTTTTTTTTTGATCTATATTTAATCTGTTTTCATTTTGGATTTTCATTGTTGTGCTATAGGGATGTTGCTGATGCTAAGACCGATGGACCAAAAAAATCTGAAAGTTCAAAGGTATCCAAAAAGAAGAAACCTCAAATTCAACATAATCATGTGAAGAAAGCTGAAGAGAATGATGATTCAAATGTAATATTAATGGCTCTTAATATTCTGCAAAAACAACTTTTCCATTTCGAGTAGAAGTTGATTTGTTCTCTTATTGTTTTGCAGAACATGACACTTGAAGAATATGAAAAGGTTCAGTCCGAAAAGTTGAGGGTTTTGGAATCTCTGAATAAAGTTGAGCAGAGAAAAGTAAGTCTTGACAAGGATTTTGAAAAGATGCAGCTTGTGGGGAAAAAATCCGAAAATGATGGCTTAATCAAGCCGGTCAGCAAATCCCCCTTTTTTTTTTTGCTTTTTGTTTTCTCTTTTGGCATTTGCGATTCATTGTGTGCTTCTTGACGTGAATTCTTATGATTTTCCTCTATTGTTTTCTTGCAGAACACTAAAATGGAGTTGGTTCAGAGGAAAGATGGTGTTAACAAGGATGAAAAAGCCCGAAAGGTAATGGATTCCAACATTTGTATGGTTGCCAAATGTCTGTCCAGTCTTTTCAACTTTCAGCAAAATTATTAATTTGGTGCTGCATTTCATCGTCCTAGTAAAGGAAAGGGCACCATATTCCCGGATTTTTGTTATCAGCATAAGCTAGTTTCATAGATGATCTGTTGGTCGGACTTGCCAAAATTCCTATTTTTAAACGCTGCATCGCATTCCTTTACTGCAAACACCTCTTCTCATTGAGGATGTGAGTTGCGTCAAGAACCCACTATTTGTGCTGTGTCTTTTGGGGATGTTACCGTCTTCCTTCTTTGTCTTCTATGTTTTGTAACTTCTGGAGTCTTTAAATAATATGTGTTTTTGTCTGCTCTTTGCAGTCCATGAGCATTAATGAGTTCTTAAAACCAGCTGAAGTTGAAACTTCTGAGATGTCTGGTCATCAACATAATTTTACTTATGAGAAATATCGGACTCGCAACCTGCCCCAGAGTGATCGAGGTCGTGGTCAGGGTTTTGACGGTGAGAAGATTAATGGTGGATGGCAACAACAGAGGCAACATAGTGGTCGTGGATTTGCAGGCGAGCGGATTACTGGTGGACATCCACAGGAGAGACCTGATAACGGCCATGGCTATGAAGGCAAGAGGACTAACGGTGGACACCAACACCGGAGATCATATAATGGTCGTGGAGCTGGACAACATGATGACTGGATGCAAAACGGCAGTAATGGGGGAGGTGAAAGTGGGAGCCGGCATGAAAGGCCTCCTGTCCGTCATAGAGATGGGTATGGGTATGCTGCTCCTGCTCAAAGGTTTGACGATGGTGAGCCTGAAAATGAGAGACCATATAAGAACGGACTGAGTAACGGCAAGGAGCTTAATGTCGAGGATCCTAATCAATTTCCTGCCCTTGGTGGTGGTACTAAATCATAACTTTAAGGTCCTCCGTTAGGATTGTGCGGTGCCAATGTTGAAATCTGCATTCCAGGAAATTTTGCAGCCTGTAGCTCGTTTTCTCGGTTAGGAACATTTTCCTTCGACGGTCTATTATAATTAACCAAATATTACTACGGATTGCTTTTGAAATGGCAGCTTTGCTTTCGGTTTATGGTCAACTTCTTTTAAATCTGCATAAAAGTTTTAATGTTTTATCCTGAATTCGGCTCACTGATGGAAAGAATTGTCGCAGTGGTATACTAAATATTGCAGCCTATAGCTGGTTTCCGTGGCGATTACTCTTTGGATTAGACGCTCTCCCATCTAATTTTGCTTCTAAGATCTTTCTCTTTACTATCGTTATTATGGATGTCTACAATTTTCTTTTTCCTCGGATACAATGCTCTCTCACTCTTTATTTAGTCTCTAACACCCTTTCTTCCCAAATTTCCGTAAAAGAGTGAAGCCGCTCAAATGGCGTATAACCCGACCCCACAAACCATTGGCTCGAATAAACCCCCCAGGAGCCGTTGGATATGCCCCCAGATGCTTAGTACCATACGGGATAATATCCAGTATATCCTCTCGCCAAAAGTCTCACCTTTATTAAACCATTTCTAAGGCTGCCTATCTCTAACCAATTTTTCTTTCCTAAAGACATATAAAATTAAAAGTAACATCCCATAATAACAATTCCAGCGAATATTCGCAACCAAATTCCACCTTCTACCTTAATCATTTCATATTATAAAGGAGACTAGATATGACCGTAATCATTTCATCTTATAAAAGATTATCTGAGAAGATCTCTTTGTTTTCCCAAACTCAATTAAAAAACGTAGCATCCGGAAAACGAGAACACAGGGAGAAGTTTTCAAGATTTTACTCGAAGCGTCGTCGTCTTTTAACCAGGAAGAAAAAAAAAATGTCACGTTCTGCCAGACCGCGGCAAGTCACTGACCCTTTCGATGACAAAGCCAGAGCACGACTCGTTGGCGGCCACGGCTTGTTCAGTTACGTCAGTAGCGGTAGCGAGCACTCCGCCGACGAGTCACCTTGCCTCTCCGAACTCGTTCACGGTTTCCTCGAGGACGATGATTCCGAGTCTCATTCTTTAGGTTGCGAGTTTGATTCGGACAGAGTCGATCCTGTCGCTGATCGCGTCGACCTCGCGGAGGACATCCTCAGATTAACTGTCTTCAGCAACTTGGATTCGTACGGGAAATTATTATACGCTCATGTTTCGGAAGTAATGGAAGCGTATTCGTGTTTATGGAACCAGAAATCTGTGTTCAGGAGAAAGGTAATGACATTTTTGAGAGAATTAGGGCATAATGCGGCGATCTGCAAGACTAAGTGGGAGGCCTCCGGTGGGCTCACTGCCGGAAACTACGAGTTCATCGATGTGGTAGTCCAACCCACCTCTTCCGCGTTGCACGGCCGTTACGTCGTCGACCTGGACTTCGCCTCGCAATTCGAGATCGCCAGGCCTACGAGCCAGTACGAGAAGCTATTGCAGTCGCTGTCAAGGGCCTTCGTTGGCAAGAGCGAGGAGTTGAAAAAGGTAGTCAAGGCTATGTGCGACGTGGCCAAGTGTTCGCTGAAAAGCAGAGGCCTATCGCTTCCTCCCTGGCGAAAAAACTGTTACATGCAGAACAAGTGGTTTGGCCCGCACCGCCGGACGATGAATTCGGTCCCGTCCAACTCGTTGAAGCCTGTTGTCGCGGCCGTCAACGGCGTGAAATGTCGCTGTGTTGGGTTCGACGGCGCCATCTACGGTCAATTACTTGTCCGTACGGGATAATAATTTTTCAAGTCTAAAAATAAAATTAAGAAAAGGGGGAAATCCCCATTGTTCGATTTTTTTTTGACAATAATAATGACATTGCATTAAGCAGTAGAAACATACTCCATCTTTATTTAACGGACAGACAATTAAAGGTAATTTTTCACACCGAATTTGAATATAGTTTGATAAGAATGGATAAATATAGACTGAATGAATGTAGACTGACTAACTTTCTTCTTTTTTTTTTTAATTTAAAAAAGGGTAATTTTTTTAAAATTAAAATTTAAAAATTTATTAATTAAATTTAAAATAATATTAAATAATATATATATATATATATATATATATAAATCGGTCCACCTAATAGGACTCCATTAGAATATTGTAACGCGGCGAATGCACAGTGCATAGATAGATGCAGATGAGAGGGTAAAAAAAAAAGGCAAAACTTACAATTTCACCTATCATTTTTATGTATTTTAAGAATTTCACTAACAATATTTTTTTTTTAATTCTACCATCAATATTTTTTTCGTCAATTTTTTTTTTCATTTTCCGTTAATTGACCGTTAAGTGTGATACATGGTAGTCCAATCAGCGATATATTTGATACTTTTATATAATTGAAAGAAAGAGATTAAAAAAAAAGTTACAGGAAACAGATTATCGACTGTAAGGTGATGACATATTGCTGATGTAGGCTATAAGTAAGATGATTTGTCATTAATTAGACTGCTATATATCACATTTAACGGTCAACTAACAAAAAAAGGTAAAAAAATTTAACAAAAAAAATATTGAGTGTGAAATTTAAAATAAAAAAATATTATAGATAAAATTTTTAAAATAAAATTGAAAATTTTGCTAAAAAAAAAAACAAGGTTGTTGGGGGGGTTGCAGTTGGGTGTTTATCATGTGACTAATGTACACTGTAGTGATGACGTGGCGATGTGATGTGATCCGAAGTGAGAATTTCGAGAGTTTGATGTGACGTGTACAACGAGAACAATGTACAATGTACTTGACGGCCTTTCGTGTCAGTGTTCAGAGAGACCAGTGCAGCAGCAATTAGACGTGGATTTCAATTTGAGCGAGACCCTGTTGATTGACAATTTTCAATTAGAAAAAGAAAGGAAAATGAAAGAAAAATAGAATGTTATAAATTATTATTTATTTTTTATAATTTTTTAATTATAATTTTTTATTAATTATAATATTATTATTATAATATTATTTTTTATTTTTTAACTTACTTTCTATTCAATTTCCTATTATCTAAACAGAAAATGCTCAAATCAAATGGAGCTTACACGCAAGTCTGGCTGCGTTTGTGAGGAGAGTGGGCATACGGATCTTGGAGATTGTTATCACGATGTTTAAGGCAAGAATTTTATTAATGGTAATTATTTTTATTGTTTTTGTTATAACTGGCAGATATGTTTTATGTTACAATTGGTTATTAAAAAAAAGTAAAAGTTAAATAGACCATAAATTTGTTATTAAAAAGTTTTGATGATTTAAATTTTTGATTTATAATTATAAAAAAAATAAAAAGTGATTGTCAATAATAAATTTTTTAAAATAATTGAAATTTTTTTTGAATATTAAACTGTGAAAACTTAATGAAAATACAGTAATTTAAATCGTTAGATTATAAAAAATTATATTTAAATTAAAAAAAAAGTTGTTAAATTTTATTAAATTAATTATATTTTTTCTACACGTCTCTCACGTAATTTTATTTGACAAGATAATGCTAGTGAAATATCTTGAGGATATTTGTCTTTTTTTTTTTATTAAGAATTTTTTTATACTAAAAAAAATCCAAAGTTAAGAAATTGTGCAGTGTCGAGATATGAATTACCATAATTCGAGGAACTGGGTATTTCGAGGAACGGAGACCCATAAAAGCATGGCCCAAACGAGACATGAGTAGCCAACAATTGCATTGGCTATTTGAGTGATGGATTGGAGCGCATCCTCCAAACTGGGCGCCATCTGTCGACTCTTCGAAGCCTTTTTTTTTTTTTTTTTTTTTGGGGACACAGATGATTGTTAGCGGTTAGTGGACGTGGATTAAAGAACACCTATGGGTTGTAAGCACCCTTACTCAGGTGGAGGAACTCGAATCTCTCTCACTCATATGGGGGTAACGCTTAGCACCACTTCAACTAAGTTAAGATTGTTTTGACTCTTCGAAGCAGACTCTTCGAAAGAAAAAGTCATTTGTAGTTGTGGGACTATTTTTTTTTTTTTGAATATTTGAAATTACAACACTAAAAATTCAAACTCGTTCCATGTTCAGTTTTCCTCGAAGGAATGCTCACTTTTTTCTGTTCAGTACTTCAGTGAGATAGCCCGGCTTTTTTCCCGTTTCTTTGGCAATTGGCAGCATTAGGGTGGGCTTGGTTGAGAGGCAGTCCTATCATATGGAAACTTTAATGTTGGGCCTAGTTCTGGATTAGCAGGATGACGACTTTGTCTGTTTCCATCTTGAAGGCCCAAAAGAAAGTTGAAGGGTTTTTTTTTTTTTTTTTTGGGTTTACAAAAAGGGGGAAACGCTCTGTTCTTGAAGGCCGAAAAGGAAGTTGAAGTTGAAGTATTGAGTGACACTCAGACACTACGGCGCTGTTCATAACTAAATTGGCCGATGTTCTTGTTATCGGCCCATATTATGTGTATGTGTGTTTTCGAATCAACCTAAGTCAAAAACCCCTCTTTTTTTCGTATGGCTAATGAGAGGGCCATCCGAGTCTCAGTCAACCATTGCTGAGCAAGATCGGATATATTCTCGAATTAATTAACAATGGAAAAGTAATCATCATAGGCCTCGCTTGGTGTTGCTGAGTCAGGTCCAAGTGGACACGAAAGAACCCGACCCATGAAGATCCTATGTTGAAAAGGAGCCCAAGAACCCCAAATTGTGTAATTCCGTAGTAAGAGATTTGACTATCCTTTATAAAGTCACGAGTTTGAATCTTTTTATAATCAAATATATAGGGTTAAACATATACTATGGCCCTTAGAGTCTCGAACTGTCTGTCATTACTCTTATTGGTCCTGTTGGGGTTCGCTCCCTCGGTAGGTCTTGACGTAGAAGCTCGCAGCAGACCTCAGGTACGTTAGCTGCAATCCTCCTTGGCAGAGCTTCACCTCTATTTATCCATTTTAATGATCAAAACAAATGTTTCTCTGATTTTCGTTTTACCATATAAAATAGATTGATCTATCATTTGACTCTCGTAATCGTACGAGAAATAGGCAAAAAAATTTCATTCCATCTAAATTATTAATTTAATGAACAAAATTACATTGCAATTTTGAAATCTCGACCCGAATAGCAACAAGAAAATTGTCAAACGAAATTCAAAGTTAGACCGAATTTCAAGGACTCGCGAAATTGCGTTTCTGATAAGTACAGATATGTTTGTGCATGAAAGTGCAAATCAATCTACCTCCACAATATTTGTCTCCCATGAGATGACCTTTCTGCCAAGATAATTAGTAATATCTTGACGTATTACTTTTTAAGCTGATTCGCTTGTGTTCTTGTCATCCTCAGGATATCTTTCTTCATGCCATTTTCCACGAACATTCATACATATATGGCCCAGTAGCATTAATAGATTTCAAAAGTAATTTTGTCTTTCCTTTAATAATATCTCAATCATTCCAAAATCGATATAATCACTTCGTTTCCACGTAAATAAAATGGAATGACGAAATTTTTTTTTTTTTTTTTTTTGACTGAACTCAATTAAATTTGATACTAAATTAGAGATTGCTGCCATAACAGAGTTCGAAACGTGGATAGCGAAATCAGAGAATCTTGACCGTCCCTTTCCCTTTGGTAGTTTGTGATATGATAAATTGATAGATTGATTGTATTAGAGAATTATTGATGAAATGGACCCACGAGGCATTTGGCAGCACCAATAACGATGAAGTGAGTAGCTTGACAGTTAGACGTGCTGGTAAAACATAGGCAAGCCACGTGGACTGGATGGGCTCCACTGTCACGTACGGACAGTTTTCCCAGTTGGCATGTAGGAGCAGCCAGCCTCACACCAGTAAAGCAAGGACAGTGATGGACGATCAGCATTGATTATAATAGACCGCCGAAAAAGAATAAAACGAAAAGAAAACTTCCTAAATCATTTGTACTTTTTTTTTTTTTTGACCAAATATATCATTTGTATTTGGTAAAGCAAAATACAGAGATGTAAATTTTAGGCGCAGTTGTCTACGCCCAATCAGCTATAGTATTTTAATGTCTAATTAAAAAAATATTATTATTTTAAAAAGAATATATTTGTATTATTAAATAAAATATATATTTTTTAATCACGAACACTATTATGTAGTTTATTTTTAATAAAATATAAATAGATATATAATTCATTTAATAGTATTAATTTTTTTAAAAAAATTAATTACCTAATAATTTATATTATCACTTGTTTACTTGTTTTTTAATAAAATTGTGCTCCTTCAAGAAGAAAAACAAAAACAATAAATAACTCACAACTGTGCACCGGCGTCCCACCCAAACCTTGTTTGCTTTACAGGAATGGAATGAAAACAATCTATTTGTCGTTTGGGAGTTTGGGTTCCCCATGTCTCCCGCCAAAATGCGTTGTGCAGACTTTCGCATAATGCCGTTGGCTAGCTGTCTGTCTTCTTTGTAATGGATTTTCCAATTTTTTATTTTCCGTTTTTGGGCTCAAAATCATGATTGTTGGCAAACTTTCACTTAAATAATTTCTGTAATATGTTCTTTTTTTTACTTTCAGTCATTACCAATGTAATCTTAATATGTAGAGTCCACAAACATGAATACAATATTTGGAAGCAACTATACAAACATGAAAGTGATTACCACTTTTAATAGTTTATCGATCTCATCTAATTATATTCAATTAATTATATGTCTAATAATTTTTATTTTTGATATTTGTCTATGAAGTTCTAAATGGTCTTCATCTTCTCGTGAAATTCCATGGGAACCTCCTTTCACTACTAAAATTTCTTTGATTTTATATTTGATGGAGTTGCAAGGAGTAGGTTGACGAATATTTACAAAAGAAACCAACGCGTAATCTGTGTACCATTCTGTAAACATCACATTTCCAATGTCTAAGCCACTTTTTTTAAGAATGATAATGAGAGAGTAAAGATGTGTGAGATGTCAATATTATCTGTAAGGGATAGATAGGCAATCCGTACATTTTGTTTAGCGATGAGCGAAAAATCGAAAATAATGTTTAGCTCATAGATGTTAAGCTGTGTTCAAGCAGCCGCGCCAGTAAAATCTATTTATTTATGTTGAGCTACAGAATCGGTGTCTCATATCCCCATATGCAATATTTTTTTTTTCTTGATATAAACCATAAAATAAGTTAATGGTACGAAGATTGAAACTGTGTGCTCTTATGATCTTAACTTTTACCGAGTCAATCCTATCTCATAATTAATTTTGACGTGTTACATTAGAGAACTACGGCTCTACACACACGCCTTCTTTTAATTTGCCAATTCGGATAATGGTTTTGTGTGTCAAGTGCTTGGTAACACCGCTTGTTAATTTTGACTTCAATTATTAAATGATGTAAAATTATAAGTAAATTATATTAAAAAAAATGAGTTAAATTATAAATTTGCATTGTTTGTTTTGTGCTTTCTGCAAGACTCTTAGAACGGAATTGAAACTTAAACCGTGAAACTCAGTTGCTGGCTTTTGTAGACCATATAATATAAATGTTAACAAATAATAATAAATTACTGATCTGTTTTTAGATCAATGTTATACTTTTGCACGTAAGCATTAGAATTGCACCCAATGTCCATAAAATATACAAAAGAAGAGAAAAATCAACGACATAGATAATATTACTGAAAGTTAAATTTGTTTTTTTAGTTAGTTTAGAGGAAAAAGTTAATAAATAAAAATAAAATCACTATAACTCGAATATAGGATCAAAATATATTAACAAAATGTTTCAAGTACTTTTGCTATAAGTATAAGACAAAGTTACAACATTTTACCTGTCATTCGAACTTCTGAAATCAATTGGAAAATTTTGGCCTCTTTTGCTAATTTCCAGCTTTTAACAAGGATACCATAATCTTAATTTCAAATTCAATTGATGACTTGTAAATTTAACTGTCGTTTTTTTCTCAAGGAGGATTATTTTCCAATAAACTGAACCGGGTTAACTCTTCGTTGACTCGCACACGAATGAACCACACACTTCACGGTTATAAACCGAGGTTAATTGGTTTTTCCAGAACTGTCACCTTAGGCTGTTTGTTTGTGTGACTTCGACATGGAGAGTCTTATGAGGAACTCCAAAGTCAATTTCATATTCTCTCCTTTGTTTGAGTTTTTAGGAAATCTCACCTCATTAACATAGCTGAATTCCCTGTTTATCCCTACCATCCACTAATTCGATTTGGGCAACCCTGAAACCTAACACCACCTACTAAAGCCAGATAATTTTCTGCCCCAATTTTTTGTTATTTCCAAGTGATTTTCAATTCATTAACTCTCAGTCTTAATATATCTTAATCTGGCCAAATCAATTACAGCCCCATTGGTCCATTACCTATCCAATTTACCCAAAAAAAAAAAAAAACATATATCTAAATTAATTGCTTTTAATTCAGTAGTACTAAAAGTCTAAGGTTGGCAGTCTTGCTTCCTATCTCAATTGGAATCAATGGGTAAAGAAGGGAAAAAAGAAAAGAGAGAGAGAGAGCAGGCACTAGTGACATTGACTATCAGTGCATCACCTCCATACCCATATGATATAGGACCAACTACCAACTCTCCATTAATTGGGGCAATCGATTCAAAATCACGTGAAATTCATTACAACCGACAGGGTGATTGAATGACCATACGCTAAATGGAATACAACTAACATTAAACACTTTTGTTTCTCTTATTTGTATTCCTGTTTTCTCTCGTCTCATGTTGCTTGGGCGTTGAAATGGCGGTAGAAGTCATTGTTCAATCTCCAACCCCATACAGTGTTCTTCACGTGCGGCTCTTCACTATGTCTGCCATCAGTAATCGATCAATAAACCAACATATGGTGCAATCTGTAGCGTACAAGAAAAGCTGAAGCACCAAGTTCATAAATTCTTAATCACATATGGTTGCCATAAATTAATGGCTGATGTTAGGAAGTAGCTAGGTGTCAAACTCGTTTACGCTATTTTGGCGTAATGCCTAGTATAGGTTATGCTTTAGGTTGTTAATTTAATCGTTTTGGTCTAATACAACAAAAATAGTCATGCTTCCAAGGGTGTTGAGAAAAATTTTAAATAAGGAAAATTTTGGATTAAGGATAATTTGCACATGATTAAACAGCAAAACAATACTCTCCTGTAGCGTTTCTTTTTATTTTTTGAAGTTGACCTTAGTTTACTTTGTTATGTATTTTTCATTACCACTTTACCATTTGTTCTACCAAACTTGCAGGCCAATCTTCTTTTATGTGTTTTTGGTGACAATATAGTAGTTGACGTACTTAATAAGACAAGGATTGGACGGCTACAATGGAGATGCAAAACTGGAATTTTGTATATCGCAAAATTCTAATTAAGTTGAAAGAAAAATTCTACTGAATGGTAATTATACCAGTGATATTTCACAGTAGTGAGGGTTGAGCTGTGAAATAGCAAGATGCTCAAAAAATGAGTGCTGCACGAATAAGAATATTTAGATGGATATGTAGCCACTCTACTAAGAACCGAATTAGAAATATTCAGATCAAAATAGGTGTAATATCTATTGAAGATAAATTGAAGGATTAACCTTGATATTGGTTTGATCATATATTCATATTTTATTTATACCCACAACTACTTCAATTAAAAAGAGTAACTAAATTCAGGTAATTAGTGAGAAAGGAGAGAAAAAAAATATCTACACTTATGAATATTTAGTTAGTGATAATTTAGAATAAGGAGGCTTCGCACCTAACTGAGCGGTGCAAGAAAGAATAGAATTATTTTATCGAATGCAGCCGGTGAAGTTTTGTGGTTGCATTGGCAGTAATGCATACACACACCGGGAGGAAAGTAAATGGCAAACGTGCTTACATTCTCTATTCAACCAACTGACACGTTTCCCAGACTATTGTTGTGCACTGTATGCCACGTGTAAGAAAAATACGCCGTCTAACTAGAATAACCCGATTCCCTACGAACAGAGACTCAGATTTTTAAGCTTAGATTCCGTCATCGGCTATTGGGTACATTAGACCCATGCGGGTCCCACGGGCAATAAAGTTAATTATTTTTTTTTGATAAATAATAAGAAGTTTATATTTTGATTTTTTTTAAAAATAATTGTAGTTTATTTATAATTTTATATCATACAATATATGAGATTTATTTGAATAAAAAAATTAAAAATTATATTTAAATAGTATTAGATCATAATTTAATTTTACTCACTAAAAAAAAGTAAAATTAGTAAACACCTAAATAATTATATATATTACGAAAATTATATTATAAATATTTTAAATTTTATAATTATAAAAAATCATAAATTTATTTTATTTTTTTGTTTAACAATATTAAAAAAGTAGATGATTCCATAATTATAAATTTAAAATATTTCATAATACAAATTTCATAATATATATTATTACTTTTTTTTAAAATTATATGAAAATGGACATATTTTTTTTTCCAACAATAATATTATTTTCACTAGTAAATTTATATATATATGTATGTATGTATGTATGTATGTATGTATGTATATTACACAAAACCAATTGAATTATAGAATAAATGCTATTTGTATAATTTACTAATGTGTAAAGAATTTCTCTCAAAAGAATTTCTATTACGAACTTTCTTAAATTCTCGCAACATATGAAGTTTAAAATTAATGTGTCTCATTTCTTAGAAATACTTTAGTGGTTAAAATTTGGACTCATATTTTAGTAATATAAACTTTTAATTAAAAAAATGTGAGATTTATAAAAATTAAGAAAGCTTTTGTAGATCTTTAACTAAAAGAAACTCCTTAATGAAATTAAAAAAAAAAAAATCTAGTGTATCTCAAACAATTGATATTGTGGCCAGGTTGAGAGGACATAAACAAATCAAAATTAGTCATTAGTTTTTGTCATTCGTTTCCATATTCACTTACACATCGCATAGTAAGTTACAAAATATGAGATATCACATCAATCCCATTTAAGTTAGATCCTAAATCTATCATTATATTATTTTTTTTTTTCCTTCATGGTGACCCATCATAATCTTTGCGCTTTGATTGCGCTTGAACTATGGCTTTATTCTTCTGTTAAAAAAAACTGTGGCTTTATTCTTGTTAAAAAAAACTGTGGCTTTATTAGGACAAACATGATCGTTAATGTCGGTGCGCAAAAGGCACACGAAAGCGAGCTTAATTGGATAATTTTTAGATACAAATTCAACTATACGATAGGAGATTAAAAACTGAAAGGAAAAGAATTTTTTCTTTTTTCAGACTAATTACTTTATAGAATGACTTATAATAATTTTTTTCCTACCAAAACTTGCTCTACACACCACTATACCAATTACCAACTTAACTATTACGGCAAATTAAAATTCATGGTGAAGTACAATCAAGCGTGGTCCCAACCTATTTTTATGAATTTTATTATTTTAGTGACAGTCGGATGGGTTTGTGAGTGCCATCTCAGACAATCGGGTGGGTGAGGTGACCAAAAAACGACATGGATATTGGCCGTTAGTTCACTCAATTGCACGTAAATTAAGATTGTACGCACCACTAAACGAGGTGAGTGTACATCTCGTAAACGTTATACTCTTTTTATATATTTTCTTATTGGTGTTACTTTTTTTTAACTTTTTTTTTTAAATTTTGTTTGTTTGCAACTTCTCTGGTAAGATGGTGGACAATGCAAAGGCCGCCGCCTATTAAAAGCGTGTGGGAGAGAGAGAGAGAGAGACGGAGTGGCTTCGGCCTCTGGAGAGAAGAAAAGAAGGGGAAATGCATCTCCCCAGTTCATAGAATTACTGTAAATAGCAGCCCAGAAATAAATATTTTTCCTTTTTTTTTGAATGAAATACCAAAAATATTTGGAGAGAGAGAGAGAGAGAGAGAAATAATAAAGCAAAGAAAAAAAGAGAATGAAACAGAGCAGCCTTTCTTCTCTTCTTCTTCTTGTTGCTCTCACCCACAGCAGCAACAAGAGCTCAGTCTGAAGAGAGAGAGAGTGAGGGAATTCAGTAGCGTGTCAACCGACCGACGGCTCTGATTTCGTCCGTCCGCATGGCTAAGACGGGCTTCTTCGATTCCGATCCGACGGTGATGTCAAAGGCGACGGAAATGAAGAAGGAGCTGCAGAAGCTGGTGAAGACCATTGGCGACGATGATGATTACAGCATAGAAACCGTCGATCAAGCCATGGAGGCTCTCTGCGCGTTAAAGGAGCTGAAAATGAATGAGACATCGCTGTCTGTGAAGACGCGGCGGGACTTCATGTCGTGTCCCGAGGAGTTCAAGTGCCCTTTGTCAAAGGAATTGATGAGAGATCCTGTGATTTTGTCCACCGGACAGGTTAGTTTCAGAAAAATAACGTTCACTTGCTCTGTTCTGTTCTGTTCTGTTCTGTTTGGTTGACGACAAAATGAATGCCTGAAAAATTATTCGTGTTTCGGGTGTTTCAATACTTTTTGTTTTTTTTGGTTTTTTGTAACAGTTTTTTGGTCAACGGAAATGGTTTGTCAAGCTTATATAGACTCGATTCTCTTATTCCCTGTTTTAAAGAGTGTCCTAACGATCACTTTTATATTTGTTTAATTCTCGGCTGGTCTTTTGTGAATTTCTGTCCAAGTTGAATGGTGTGTTTTTTTTTTAAATCTTTTCATCTGTTTTGATTAATATTAAAATTTTCTGGATGTCTTGTGCTCTGTTTGGTAGCATATTATTTTCGGATGAAATTGTACAAACTAGCTTGTTAGCTTGCCAACTGCTAAGTAGCGTGAGAAGTGACCACGGAATCTTCAGAATTCTTCTCCACTCCGGAATTTTCTAAGAAAACGATATGCGTGATGTGGATGTGTTAGGGAGGCGTTCATCGTTGTCTGATTGAGTGGTTGAAATTTGGATAACTTGAACCTGAATTTTGTTATCGATTGGATTTACTTTGGTTTCTGTTGTTATTTGTGCAGACGTATGACAGACCATTCATCCAGAAATGGCTGAAATCGGGCAATCGAACGTGTCCTCTAACCCAGCAAGTACTCTCACACACAATCCTGACTCCTAATTGCTTGATCGGCGAAATGATAACCCAGTGGTGCAAGAGTCAGGGGTTGGAATTGCCAGACCCCATTCAATATCTTAACGAGGAAGGCTTGACGGAAGCTGATCGCGACCATTTTCTGTCTTTGCTTCGAAAGATGTCCTCAACATTTCCTGAACAAAAAGAAGCTGCAAAAGAACTTCGGATGTTGACAAAAAGGATACCCTCTTTTCGGGCACTGTTTGGGGAGTCCCTTGATGCCATTCCTCAATTGCTTAGTCCACTATCCGGAAGCAAATCTGTAAGTGCCATCCAGCCCGAGCTTCAGGAAGATGTGATCACAACCCTTTTGAATCTTTCCATCCATGACAGTAACAAGAAGCTTGTTGCTGAGACCCCTATGGTAATTTCACTTCTTATGGAAGCACTGAGAACTGGAACTATTGAAACAAGAACTAATGCTGCTGCTGCCCTTTTCACATTGTCTGCTCTTGATTCCAATAAAGCACTCATTGGAAAATCCGGTGCCATGAAACCACTTCTAGAACTTTTAGAAGAGGGGCATCCTTTAGCCATGAAAGACGTTGCTTCTGCAATTTTTAACCTTTGTATTATCCATGAAAACAAAGCAAGGGCTGTGAGGGATGGTGCCGTTAAAGTGATTATGGTGAAGATTATGAGTGGTGTGCATGTTGACGAGTTATTAGCTATCCTTGCAATGCTTTCCGGTCATCAGAAGGCTGTTGAAGAAATAGGAGAACTCGGAGGGGTTCCTTGCTTGCTGCGGATTATTAGAGATAGCAATTGTGAACGCAATAAGGAAAATTGCATTGCCATTCTGCATACAATATGTTCGAATGATCGAACTAAGTGGAAGACTATTAGGGAAGAGGAAAGTGCCTACGGAACAATATCAAAGCTTGCTCGAGATGGAACTTCAAGGGCCAAGAGGAAGGCTAATGGCATTCTTGAGAGACTGAAAAGGTCTTTTAATCTTACTCATACGGCGTGATGGCCAGTTATTCACTGTCATCAAGTTTGGCAGCATGTAAATTCTACGTGAACCTGAATTCAGCTCCTTGTCTTCAATGCAATTGCAGCATATGTGTCAAAACCCTCTGTAAATTATCTCCAGCGGAATTTCTATTTTCAGATTTATGAGTTAGACATTGTGAATAAAAACACCATATGCTTATTGCAAAATTTACTCTTTCGTCTTGTGCAATTCTCGTGTCTATGCCAATACTTCAGATTTTTTGGATTTTGTTAGTAAATTGTCTTTGTGCTTGTTTGCTAGCATCAGTTCCTTCCTGGTCCCATAGAACATTTACTTGTACAAGATTTCCCCCGACTTCTGATCTTCTATGACCCCAATCGTCAAATATAGCCATCCATGATGTTTTACTGGTGCATATACTAATTTTCACCCCTGCTCTTTTAGCCAGTGGCGAATCTAAGAGGTCTCTGCTAAGTCCAGGCATTACCTGTAGCTATTGTCATTTTCAATAGATGCCCATTTCTCTTGGGACCTGCACCTTTGTACATACAGAAAGTTTTTTTTGACGTGCAATTGTAAAAATACTATAAACATTTAATAATTTAAAAAATCGTAAAAAATTTATTAAATTTTATAAATAAATAAATAAATTATATATTTAATGTATATTTTATTAAATATATTTATATAACCTTACTCTTTAAATACATGAGAATTGTTCGCGCCGACACCACATGATAAATGAATGGCAGAGATCCGGGGTTTCAAGTAGTGACCAGAATGACGAGTCCATATTGAATCGACGTGTGGATTCTCTGGTACTGTGTTCCATCAAAAATGCCTGCGTGTCAGCCCCTCTGTGAAAGTCTTCGAATGGACCAGTTTGTCTCCACTCCAACTCTCTCATCCTCTCTTTGCACTAGTAAAAGTTTCCCCCGGCAATTAAAGTTAGGAAAAGCACAAAACGCGCACCAAGCCAAGGCGGAAAATGTGCAGCTCTCCTCCACCCCTGAATCATGAACTATGCTGTAAAATCGTTCAATGTCAAATCTTCTATGCTTGTCGCTGTTCCATTATTGCACGATGCACGATTAGAAATTTATTGGGGAAAGGGATTGTACAACGAATTTACAAAGAGACGTCAGGGATGGTCCAAAATTTCACCATAATTGTTAGTGTACCAAACCAGTCTAGTTAGACATTAGCTGGGCGTGGTTTAGTTTAGTTAAATAACCGGATAAAGAAATAAGTCGAAGAAAACAGTCAACAGAGAGTGATTTGGATGGTTAGACCGAACGCACCCAATATGTTTTTCTAAAAAAATTAGTTTTTCTCATAAAATTACATATAATTATTTTTTTTTATAAAATAAAAGATAAGGGTGGTGCCTAACAATCTCGTCAGAAAATATTGTTCCTACTTTCAGTATAACCTCTGAACTGTCTGAATGATTACAATATAGTCTAACGTACCCTGACAGCCTTCGAATTCAAGACCTTTAAATTGATAACATTCGACACTTACCATTAGATCACAACGATTGATAGTAAAATTATATATAATTATATTACTCTAATAATGGGTACTTGTAACCAATAATAATAATAATAATAATAATAATAATGATGGGTCACAAAAATGGGTCTTATCATGCGGCACTCTATGGGTGTAGTAACTACACCCATGGCCGTCCGAGAACGAGAAGAAGGGTATTTGGGTATTTGAAGGATTGCTTATGCATGCACTTGAAACAGTAAATGGTAATATGCAAATGGGTGTAGCCGTGTAGGAACCAATTTTATTGATAGACACGTCATTAGTGTTTTCAAATTATGGAAGAGTATAACTAAAATATTAATCAAATAAGAGTGCAAGACTTATAGAAATAAGATTTTATTTTAAATACATCAAGTTCTAATAAGAGCGTAGAATTTATATAAATAAGTTTAATTATTTTATTACATAGCTCGTAGTACATACTTTTTAATAGATAAAATAATAATAATAATCTAAGTTCTATCCCAATGTTTGGACGTGATGTGAGGAACGTCCATTGATGCGTTTTCCAGACTCAAACTTTGGACTGAATGACCAAGGAGTGGGGGAAGGTTAGAATCTTTTCCTTGGAACTTTGAAAAGATAGAGATAAGAGGGGAAAATTCGCTGGAGGAGGGGTCCAAACCATGCATTGCTGAATTGGATTTTGTTTCATGGAAAAGGTTTTATTAATGCACGATGTAACCCCCCGGCCCCCCCTTGATAGCAAAACCAAGAGCATAATGAATTCTCCGAAAAGACATCAAGATGCAACCCAATTCCCCCCTATCTTTAAAAACTGAGGGAACATGCAGGAACATTAAGAATTAAGATTTCTTATTCGCATGGCACAAAAATTTCATGTTTCCAATTGCATACAGTTTCCGCTATTAATTTTATACGCGTCCCAGTTATTCTTCTTGCTTTGTAACAAACTGACAATTACCTTTCATTTTCCTAATGTTTTCTTTTCCTCTCATTGTCTTTCCGACCCACTTTTTCCAACGAGGAACCCTACTGTGTTATAAACTAAGTAATTTGAGTGGTAACCTTTTCTTTTCTTATAAATCTTGATTTTTTTCTCTCATGATTGAAACTTGAGACATCCAAAGCATCTAAGATAGAGAATGTTTATTTTCTTTATGCTAAGGAATTCCCCTCAAGACATAACCCACCTTTGTTTTCCTAATATTTCAAGCTTTCTTTATTTAGATCATTTTTCTGAATTCAAGCTTGCACGTAGAAAATTTATTGTACGAGACATTTTTATCTATATAAATGCATTCATTTCGTAATAATTTTAATTCTTATGTTGAATGAGTGGTGCGATGGATTATTTTAAGAGGAGTTTAGTTGGCCAAACGGTTCATAATTAAGATAAACTAAGATCAAAATTCTTATAGAGTCATTCCATCAATATTTCCACGAATTGAATTATAGAAAATTTTCGTTTTTAAGAAAGCTCTACATCTTTAAAATTTCACGGGGAACCAAACCTATCAAAGATTCATTTGCCTTTGTTGCCTGTTATGTTAGTGGACTACTCTTTGAAGAAAGAGATAATGCTAAGCATGTGATGCCTCTCATGCGTCTCCCACCCAAAAATCAACGAACCTTGTTGCCGTCAATAAATTCAACTTTCTCACAGTAACATTCCTAAGTGGTGGAATGGAACAACTTTTCTTTTTTTTGGGTAGATAGCTAATTAGTTAAACCATGGAGACAATATAGTCAGAAGCTCATGTGCATATTTCCACGGCACACCAGCAAGCAATTAATTAACGTAGCTTTATTCCAAGAGCTGCCATGACATGGAAATATGGAATTTTAAGCATTTTGGGTCTGGAAAGAAAAGGAATTGTCTATAAGATGAAAATCGTTTTGTTAATCCACTTATCTTATCAGATTGTTGAATTAATTGCCGCGTGATTCTTGGCATCATAGTGGTTTCTTACCTGTTTAACCAAGTCATGATTATTGGGAATCGGATGAAATCACACTCAATTTTACTAATTAAAGCATAAAGAGGTCTCTCCTCTTTTTTCTCAACTTTATTTTGTTAATCAAGTAGTAACATCAATTTAATTGTCCAAAGAAATTAAAGCTACTCGCATCATGCTCTTAGCTTCTGGACAATATGTGAAATGAACTTGCCCGAGATTTTTATAAATAAATAAATAAACAGAGAAAAATGGTGAAAAATGACGCAGGAAGTTTTGTCGGGTAATTTAATTGTCCATGTCAGTCCTACGATTTTCTGAAAACATTCGTTAATAACTCCAAAAAAATCGTTGCCGACTTTGCTCGTTGACGTAAAAAATGGGACAAGAAAAAAAAAAGAAAGAAAGGAACTGGGTGGTCGGTTTTAATCTGATCTATTATAATTGCATGCCCAACTAAATCAAAACTAAATAGTAATTATCATTTAAATAAAGGAAATATTAGATAACAATATTTAATTAATAATAAAGTAATATGAGTTATTTAATAATTAAAATTTTAAAAAATAAATTAAAAAAAATTAAATATTATTAGACGAACTGCATAATTAATTTATTATTATTTAAAATTATATTACATAATAAAACTCCTAAAGAAATGTCATAACTAAAACTAAAAATCTATCGTTTTGTCCCAAACAAATCAAGAACACAATAAAGATATCTAAACTCAAATTGCGTGAATAATTTATTATTATTTAAAATTAAATTATATAATAAAACTCTTAAATAAATGTCATTAACTAAAACTAAAAATCCACCCTTTTGTCTCAAACAAATCAAGAACACAATAAAGACTTCTACACTCAAAAACACGACCTAAAAAGAAAAAACTTGAGTGTTCTACTCAAATTCAAACCTCTGTTGTTCTTTTTCTGCTTCATCTTGTTGCTGCTTGTATTGCAGAAATAGAAGAATTTAAGGCGAGATCCTTGGAATAAACCTGTCGAAGGACAGAGATAACGATAGAGCATTATAAAATAAGAAATGATTTAATCCAAAAGCACGCGATGATGATTATGATGTTGATTAAGACGCTGACCAATCCACTCTCCTTCCGTATCTTAAATTTATATCTAAATGGGATTTTCCCACTTATTATAAAGTAGGGTTCAGATAAATAAGTCAAACTAATGGGTTCCATTTGTTAGGGGATGTCGACACATTGTTCCTTTTTCTTAGACACCCTCTTTATTTTGCAGTTTTAATTTCCACTCTTAGAAATAATTATATTATGCATCTGTTGCAGGCAATTAGCCACTGCAATTTGTTTTCCAAAAGCCGCTTTTGTTGTTTTTTGGGCGGGTGATCACTGATCACACTTCGAAAAGCTGCCTTTTCTTCGTCCTTTCTTAGATGCTAAAATTACCTCAATGGCACTGCCGACGAGATTATTATATGGCTTTGTTTTAACTCTGTGGGTTGTTTTCCCTCCTTGGGGGGAAAAAAAAAGAATTAGGAGAAGAAGAATAACGAAAAGAAATGACTGGCAAAATGGATCTACCATCAGGAAAAAATTAAATGGAAAGAGACAAGCATAATTCTTTTTTCTAATTTATTTTTTTGTTTATTTAATGTGAAGAGGATTGCATTTTCTATGATTGATAAATTTTTTTTGTTTTTTTGAAGAGAATCTGAAATTCGAATTTCAGATCTACCCTCACACCTTAAATTTAGTGTTCACCATTTTATAACTTATAACTTATACCTAGTGGTTTATTCCTTTTTTTTTTTTTTTTGGTCAAAGGTTTATTCTTTTTTATGGGCGTAACATCAAAAAGAAACCCTTCATGTTTTTATTTTACGCCCATTCGGTCTGACTTAGGCATTTACTGGCATAGGTTGGCTGCAATCGGAACTCCCAGAAGGCCTTCATACACCCCGACCGCATGTTAAACCTGACAACTTGTTAGCTTCAGTTGGCCCATCCAACGCAGGTCCACTAATGAATAACAACAACTTAAATCAACATGGACTTTCAACCAGATAGATTTTGGGCCACCAATTGGGTGACCCCTTGTTGCCCCCAATTCCCATCACTCTAGCTGCAACTTTCCAACAGAAAGATTTATAATTCACGCAACTGCAGAAGGGGCAACAGAAACACAAATCAGGCGTACGAGGGCTGGTCGCTATAACAGCAACAATCAACCAAGAAGAGGCAATAGAAAAAGATACTCACAAATCAAATAAAAGTAAAATGAAACATAAAAGAAACATAAAATTAACTTAAGTACTTCAAAAGCAGTTCAGTTATGATGAAATCGTTCATATTAGAGCCAGTTCAATAAAGTTCTGTACTAGAAGTTATTGAACTATTTGTGACAACACTAACTGCACAGTGACAAGGTAATTGTATAATTCAAGGCATGCAATCACATTTTGAAGCACACCCACCCACCCACACACACGCACAAAGACACGATTGATGATCCATATTATAGATACTACCAAAAAGCTTGAGACAATTAGCTATGGCTGCTAGTCTATCTATCTCACATTGAAGAATGGACACCAATATCTCGCTTGAATCTGCTTTGCAAGCCCAATCCCAGTTCTCTGCATACGCTTGGACGGCTTCCTTTCTTGCGAGATCTGGAAGCTGTTACTCCATCTCACGTTTAAATATAAATACCTACATCCTTGGATCAGTTTTGTAAGCCCAACCATGATTCTCCAGATATGCTTGGACTGCTTCCTTTATTGCCAGGTTAGAAACTAGTTGAGATGGATAAAGTGGTTCACGTGTGATAGGATCAAATTTACCCACCTAAAACGTACTCATGCCAATGGCAAAAACAAACAATCAATACAAATGAACAGTGTCTTTTTCTGAAGGCACAAAACAAAATCACACATCACCTTTTCTAGGTGCTCAAGGAGGACTCCTCTTTCATATGAAACCCCACTTGGAGTGATGACAGGATCACGGAATATATCTAGTGTGATTTTACAACATAGGTAATCTGGAACCTGTAATTCCCAATGTTATCCTCTCAAAAGAGAAATTTTGGCTAATGACATGGTGAAAATTAAGTGGGACAAGAACCAGAAACTTACTTCCGTAGGGGTATCATCTTCTGCAGCTTTCTCAAACACATTCCCAAGATTTTCTAGTTGCTTCAAAAGGGAAGCATTTGTCTCATCCAGAAATCCTTCTGTTTCAGAAGTGTCAAGGAAATGCTTTTCTTTGAGAGCATTCTCACAAGTGTCCCTGAGATCAACAAAAGTAACTATTATGAGTTGCAAGCAGCCATTAAGTAGAGCACAAGCACATAAATGCAGAGATCCTTCCTAACAATAGAGCTCAAACTCACTGAGAGAACATACTTCAAGCTTTGTAGTTCCCATGAACGCTTAGTAGATGCACGCTCCCACTCCAAGTATTTCGCTTTGGCCAGCTGCAGCCAGATCTCCTCCACCATGTAGCCTTTTGGGTTCGCACCCCTACCAAGATCCAAAGCCTATAAAGGTATAAGACAAAGACAGATGCTTAGGATCCATATCATCCCCATAGACTGGAATTACCTAGCACAAGACAACACTGAAGCTAATATTTGCACTAGAAGCTCCATGAAGGACTAATACTATGTGGCAGCGCAAGAAAGTAAAAGTTGCTTTGCCAATGTGACCTTTGAAAATAATCAGAGAACACTCCCTACTTGCGAACATTGAGAACAATAAATGCAGTTACGCATAGAATGATTTAGCAAAAAACAAACAATTGCATCAATGGTGAAAAGGAATGTCAAGAAAACTTCGATATCACTCCCTACTTTTTCCAGTTCTTTGACTCCTTCAGTGTAGTCTTGCCTTTCCAGTAATGTGAGTCCCAGCATATAATGAGCCTGCCATGCAGGGAAAATGGGGTGAACTTGGATTCAATCACAGTTAAATATGGCTCCACGGTTGTAAAGGGGTGTGTATGTGCAGTATAGGCATGTGTTAAGTTCATGCATGTAGAATGCTTAGGTGTATCTATAAATTAACTAGATTCAATAATCAAATTTTAGACAAACTACATTGGCCTGATAAAGAATTGGTAGCCAATAGCCATAGTATGTTGACTCGCTTCCTGATGCGAAAGCCAACAAACGTGTGCACAATAGCCATAAACAAACAAAGATACAAACATAATTCCAAGAAAATACAAGCACTGATACCGTCCTTAAATAAGGGTCTAAAGCCACTTTTTTTTTGAAAAAAAAAAAAAGGAAGGGAAACACGTTATGCCTAGACTACCAGGAACAACATGAAAATCCGGAGTTACATAGGCAAGCGCATTAGAATCTATGTATTCAACCAGTCTTAAGCAGAAGACTAAGCAAATTGTGAAAACCATAACAAAGAACCTAAAGAAACAGCCCTAAGACATAACAATAATAATAATAATAATAATAATAATAGTAATAATAAATATAAATACCTTGACGGAGTTGTGATCAAGTTGAATGGCTTTGCGACAATCTTCTTCGACTTTCGTCCAATCACTGGATTTTACAACCACAACAGCCCACCCCACTTCACAAGTGAATACCAAGGGGAAGAAAAAAAAAAATTGAAAAAAGAAGAAAAGGAAAGAGAGGGTCGCGAGGTGGGGGCGGGAACATACTTCCGTTTACGGTGACACAGAGCGCGATTCGTCCAGTAAACGGCGACCTTAGGGCACAGCGTAATTGCCTCCGAATTTCACCAAAAACAACCCAAATTAGCTCAAGGAAGAAGAAGAAGAAGAAGAAAGAGAAGAAGAAAACCTATTACCAGAAACGGAAGGTAAAGAAAGAAAGAAAGAAAGAAAGTGGGGGTAGGGGTAGGGGTACCTCGGTGTAAGCGTCGATGGCAGCGCCAAATCGGTTCTTGTTGAAGTAAGATTTGCCATTTTGCCTCAACAGCTCCGCTTGTATCGCCGCCGCATCCTTCCCTTCTCCTCTTCCCATCTCTCTCTGTCTCTCTCTGTGTAACATTGGTCCCTCTAGTGATACCGTAGACCCAAGTTCACAAGTTCTCAAGTCTTATAATAAGTCCCCCCACCACCAGTAAAAAATCCTATTTCTACGCGCTAATTGACCTTTCCTATTTGGGTTTCCTTGTCTTATTTCTTATTATCACTATTATTATTATTATTTGAAATTTCAGGGAAAGTAACTGGATTGGGGGAGTGGATTAAACTGAGAGAAGGGAATAGAGAGAGAGAGAGAGAGAGAGCGGAAGTAACGCCGCCTGCCTGTAAAAATTGTAACGGTGAGAAGGAAAGGAACCTCTTTTGTCTTCTCCTGATGATTGATCGATTGATTGACTAACGCATATTTATGATTTCGGTATGAAGATTGAACTTCTCTCCCCCGGGGGAGCAAGCGATTGTTCCTGATTCGCTAACGTGTCGCCGGATATGCCGTTAATTGCTTTTCTCCGACGGTCCCCGTTTTAATTCATTTTACTCGGTGATTTCCTTTTATTTGTCCCCGTTTTATTTTTAAGGAAAAGTACACGAAACATTTATATTATTAGATTGTAAAAGGTTATATTAAATTTAGGAACAAAGGTCAATTTGATCTACTACATTTAACTTTATTTTAAATTTCATTCACAACATTTTTTTTGGTTAAATTTGGTTCATAACGTTACGTCTGTTAGTTTAATTTGGTCCTTCCGTCCATAACGCCGTTAACTCTGCTGACGTGGCATGACGGAGTTTGACACGTCAGTAATTTTGACACGTCAGCATGCCACGTCAACATCTGTTACTAAAGTGGTATAAGTATAAAGGCTAATTTGACCCACAATATTTCAGTTTATTTTAAATTTCACCCATAACGTTTTTTTATGGTTAAAATTGGCCCATAACGTTATATCTTTTAGTCTAATTTGATCTTTTCGTACATAATGCCGTTAATTCAGCAAATATAATGCAACGAAGTATGACACATCAATAATTTTCGTCTATATCAACATGTCACGTTTGCAGTAAAATTTTAAAATCCAAACCAAACATTTATACTGAAAATCACACTCTACAAATTCAAACAAAATAAAAAACTAAAATTCATAAATATATATCCACTTGAATATTTTTATTTTTTTAGAAAAAAAATAAATTAATAAAATTCAACAAAAGTCATTGTTATCTTTATTTTTAAATTTTTTCTTTTCTGCTGTTGTCACTATTTTCTCATCAAATTATTGCCGCCGCCTCCAATTAATAATTAATATATATATATTATATTAAATTAATTATATATTTTTTTATATGTTATAAATTATGTGACTGTATACTAATACCCTTAATTTTATTGCGTGGTTTCGTAAATTCTCAGTGTTCGTTTTAAACTTTTAATGGCTTTTTTTTCTGTAGGAATTTTGTTTTTTGGTCCAATTTTTGTCGGAAATTTTGTTATCTCAAAATTGGCTCAAGTTTGGTGGGTTTGGTGGTTGGACTTGGGAGCGGTGACATATTTCTCATGGTCATCGTCTGTTTTTTATTTTTTTAACAAAAAAATAAATATTTATTATACCTATACTAATTATCAGATTTACAGATCAAAATCAGAATAATTTCTGTTTCAAACTGCCTCATTCAACCATTTTGAAAAGAGTAAATTCTCCACCTAAATATCAGTATGACCGAACGTAAACTCATTCAACAGTCTCTAAAAGAGTAAATTTTTCACTTAAAATATATTAATTTACTATTAAATTACGACCTTTAGTAATATCACTTATTTTTCTATTGTCATTTGATTATTTTTTTATTTTAACACATTATGCGTACAAACACTACTAAGGCCCATTTGGCATTATTAAAACTCATTTCTTGACAAAACGTTATCCACTCTTCCTGTCCAGTTTTTAGGCTTATTAATTAATTGTTCTTAAAAATAATTGTTTAGTAGTCAAACTTCTTAAGTTCCAAACATACCCATTTCAGTTCTCGTTGGCCAGTTTGATTGAGCCCCAACAATAATTTTCATCCTCATTCTAAGTTGATAATTGTTATTACTGTTAATAATTATTAATTACTATTATTGATTACTGTTACTGATTATTATTACAGATTACTATTACTGATAAACCAAATGAAATTGAGTATTTAATTAAATTGACACTGACTGATTCCTATTAAATTAGTAAAATAGCTATTTAAAATATTTTATTTATATTTTATTATTATAAATAATCTTTTTACTTTTAATAATCTAAATTAATTTTATAAAAATATATCTTATATTCTTGTAAATAAAAAATTATTAAATATGAGACTTGAAAATCATTTGTGATGTACACAATAAAAATATTATTTTTGTTGTACAAATTATTGTATTGAAAAAAATAATATTAATTTTACATATTAGATATATAAAATTATTTTTTAACTTATTTTGCAAAAAAAAAAAAGTTATATTAAAAAATATCATTTTATTTTCTAGACTCAATCAGTTTTATTTTTTTTTTATAAGAAGACTCAATCAATTTTATTAAATCTATAACTTTGTAGCTTTTATTTTCTAGTGAGCCCACATCACTTATAGAGGGAAATTTCACCATTGCAATAAAGGTAATTTAATAATTAAATAATTTATCAGCTGCAGCTTGTTTTTAAAAGTAACTCAAACTTACAGCAAGTTGAAAATTATAACCAAACACCTTTCCACCATACTTTTTGAAAATAAACAACAATAGCAAGCACGAAATACAAAACCAAACACCCTCTAATGCATAAAAAAAGAGATAGAAAAAGGCGCAGAGATCATATTCGCACAATGGGAAAGTTCACATACATACCAATAAAGAGAGGAGAAAGAAAGAGACGCCGCGCCTCATTGCATAGGAAAGTTCGTGGAAGAGAATTCAACTGAAATTACCCAATATATGTCTAACCGCTGACCAACAAAAGCATCTGTTTTTTCCCTACACCTACTCCCCTCACCAGCTCTCAAGCAAATCATAAATTGGATACAAAAATTCTTTATGGCCGTAGACTATTAGATTATTAAAAATATATTGAATTCAAAAAAAAAAAATTCATAAGCTGCCGTTGGAGACTACGCGCCTCCAGCATGTCCACGTAGTCAAGCTCAATTGGATAAGTTTCTTTCCATCTATGAAATGTCCAAACAGCCAAAAAATTATGTGCGCACAGAAGTAACAGAATCAAATAAACTCCCACTGTTTATGAAGAACAAGAGGTGTCTACTCAAGCAACATCACGTATAGACTCGTATAGTATGGGGTTTGGCCTTTTTACAAGAGTTTGGGAATAAGACCTTTATTCCTTCCGATTTCATATGATTCTTGTTCCTTGCCATCCACGGACAAGTTTGACAACTGTTCTTGAACGCAATTGACCAATTTGCAAGCCTTCCTGGTCCAGTCTCAGGGGTTGCCTTGGCAAACTCTACAAAAGTATCATTCAAATCTGTTTCATGGCATGTTCTCTAAAAATGAGCAAAAAGCCAAAAAGCAAAAAGCAAGCAATGCATACCTCTGTGGTCCATAAGCAATCACATTCCTTGCGGGGAATTATATGGATGTGAGTCTGAAAATTCCAAATTAAAAAGGGAAAAATTAGAAAAACTGGTCATTGATACCTCATGCAAACGGCAACCTGCTAGTTATGAAAGCCACAGTTGTTTCCCAGAAAATTGTTGCAGTTGTAAACATATGTGCATTCATGATATCTCATACTTACATGAAATATCACCTGGCCTGCAGAAGCACCATTGTTCACCAATAAGTTAAATGAATCTGCAAATATCCAGCATTCCAGATACAATAGTTCAAATTCGCTGGCACTTATTTGATTCACTTTAAACTTTGATACAAATTGATGGAAGCAGCAGGCAGATATTGTGACAGGACAGACAACCTATACTAAATACACATGACTGTCACATAATCTTCCATATCAACTGCAGAAAAGCAAAAAGAGAAGTTGCCTCTGAGATATGAAGCTATATATTTAATGAAAATTCAGTTGGTAATGCTGGCGTATGTCCATCAAACTTCTGAAAGTCTAAATCTTAAGGTCCTCAAAGTACAATGCTAAGAGCAGCCTATTTACGAAATCATAAGAAATCATAAAATATCGGTGAAATTGTCAGCCAATTGCAGGACATGTTTGACAATTCAGATAACCACCATTACATCATATAATACAGATCGAAGATTTGCTGCAGTTTACAATCTCCCTCAACACTATTCTAATTCAGAGCAATAGGTTTTAGTTATCGAATATCAATCCAAGAAGGTTGGATGCATACCAGAGCCAGTAGCTTTCATAATAGCATGTCCAATTAACGGCACTTTTGAACACATTGCTGCCACCACCTGCAGTCCCAATTCCTTATCAGCACATGACAATAGTAGTAGCAGCAAAAACCTATTGTGCACCAACTGAAACTTTGTATAGCTCAAAATTGCATTCTCGGTAAAGACTAGAGACAAAAGATTCTCATATGTTTGGGGTGGGAACAAGTTGGACCAAAAAAAAACCATAGGAAATATAAAAGTTTCTCAACCCAGATATCAAACTCCATGGAATGAACAAATTAAGGCCCCAATCTAAACTGTGCTTTTCCGTGAACTATAATGTTACATAATGGTGGTTATATGAAACAGATGCACGCAGGTGGGCATCCAAAGATATATACTAGGATATCAGAAACTATTTTCCCCTGCAACTTCTTTTTAGGAAAACTTATGATTGAAGTTATAAATAATATAGTTTTTTATGGTGACTCATATGATTTGTAGAGACCAAGTGTAGTAAACATAGCAAAAGCCTCAAGTAGTCGTCTCAATTATTGTCTTCTTGACCACAGTAAATGCAGATGCAAGATATATAAAGCATCAAAACAGACCAGAAACAATAATCCTGAAGAAAACAATTAGTATTTCCTAATTGAAAATGTTAAAGAACAGCTGGACTATCAATATTAAGTCACTCATGAGTGACCACAACTCCCAATCAAGAAATCCATGCAGAACACGAGTGATTGCATCAAGTGGATGTTACTTACAGATGGAGGAGTTGTTTCCAGAGAAGAAAAGTGAGACTTTGGGATAATAAGAGAATGCCTGGCAAGCAAAAAAAAACCAATGATTTTGATTTTTGAATTAGAAACATAACAGATTAAAATGTCGCAGCAGTACTCCAAATTTGATTAAAAACTAAAATGTCACAGCAGTATTCCAAATTCTAACTCTAGCAAGTTACCATGTTAGCAAATTGAAGAATTTGACCAACACAACACCATAAATTGCAGAGCTTTAAATAAGAAATAACCCTAAGGAAACGGCCTTTCCAGAAGCATTTCAGCAGACGTTAAAGAGAAGCACAAAGTGCATGTGTACTTCACTAAAAGACAAGCTTGACTTAAAAGCAGGAAAGGGTAAACCTATTTAACAGATAATAGTTTTGCCGTAGATCAAATGATACCTTACCCATGACTCAATGGATTCGTATCCAAAATACAGAGGCACATATCATCTTCATAAAGCTGAAAGAGATCAATTACACAACAACAAAAGTAAGAATCTTGTCAACAGAAACTGTCCACAATTATCAATCATTATCATACCTATAATATACAAAGACAGTAACTTTAAAGCTTAAGAAACGTCAATTTGAAACGGGAAATTTTCTTTAATTAAGACATCAAATTTCAGACAAAGCTTATAGATAGCAAATTTTCCTAAGAAGCAAGCAGCAAATTAGTAAATTACTTTATATGAATGGGATTCGCCGCGAATTATCTTGCAGAAAACGCAGTCGTTTTGGCTATTTCCCTCCCCATTAGAATCGCGGGAACGCCGTTCACTGTTCGACCCAGAAGAAGAAGAAGAAGAAGAGGAAGCACAAGCAGAAGACGACAATTGGGTATGGCCCGAACCCGTAACACGAGAAGCGACGGGGCGGAGGTGGGAGAAGAGAATGGCGAGCCTCCGTGCCTCCATTCAAGCGAAAACGGTGCTTAGGTGTGCGTGCATGTTGCGTTTGGAAGCAAAGAAAGAGTTTGTTTTAAAGTAAACCAAAACAAAAAGGAGCTTGTTTCGAATTGAATCTGTGGAGACAGAAGAAACCAAAGGAAAAGGTGACCGTCGTTTTTGTCTCCGACCAGAGGGCAGATCACGGAGGACTGGTCGTTGGTTTCACTTATCCAAAACTGTCTGTCCGATTCTGCACTGCAATGGACGTTGTGCGGGCTTTCAGACCCTGCCCTTTTAAGGGCCTAGGTACATCGGAGTATGAGCCCAACCCACAAAGCCCGTTCTATGATCATATCGTTTTTGAACCACAAAAAAGATGCATCAGATCGTGACACTTATGGGATGAAATTGAAATTATTCGTTAATATTCTCATTCAATTTCTCTTATAAGAAGAACCCACCACTCGAATATTATTGGATCTGAATGAATTTAACAAGTATAAAACTAGCACTGCGCACGCACAATTAAACTGATAGTCAAAGGAGTACATCACTTCTAAAGTACAGTCACTGAAACTTAAACTTAGATCAGACGTGAAAAAACACATTGAATTATTATTAAATTATCATCTCAAGTGGTGTCATAGCTTCAACAATAATTGTAATGATATGACATGACTGCGTTCTTTATATAAGCTAAATTAAGAAAAATTTTGCCACAGTAGACCTCTTCGAGCCTTGAGAATGCTTTTTTTTTTTTTTTTTTTGACAGAAGGGATGAAGTCCATATACATTAATGTAATAGGTGACAACAAAAATTGAAGGTAAGACGGTGGGTTGCTAATCCAGTCTACAGGGCACAATCCCGATAAAAATTGATTTGCGACCCAATCCGCTACCTTATTAATTACTCTAGATATAATATAACAAAACGAATTGTTCATGAACTCTAGAAACCTACAAATATCCCACAAAATATGTGCTACGGTCCACTGCCAGTCCTGTGGATCAGCTTTTAGTTTGGTAAAAATTTCCCAGCAATCAGTTTCAATGATGATGTTGCTTCCACCAAGTGATAGGGTCATTTGCATTCCTAATCTCAAAGCAGTAGCCTCCGCTGTTGCTGGTGACAAGGCATAGCATAAATTGTTCTGTCCAGTGACAATCTGGCCATTTGAATTCCTGCAAGCCACTGCAATTGCTGCCCGCTTTGTATGGCTATTATAAGAAGCATCACAATTAATTTTATAAATCCTCAGCGCTAGCGGTTGCCATTGCTGACTTCTAGACAAATTATCAGCAGTCCTACTTGTGTCACCTTCCTGGACATGTGTGTTGCTTGACTCCCCTGATAAGCTGGATATTCTCTGAAGTGTGAGGCTTGGATTGGGGTGTTGGTGTTGAAAAATGGCCATGTTTCTTGTTTTCCAGATATGCCAGCAGCAAATTGCAATCTGTGAAATTGATTCATAGGCCTTTGTGATCTTCATGCTATTGGTGATGTCTTCCCACCACGAGCCGATAGAAGGGAATCCTAAATGTGACGGGGTGTATCCCAAAGGGCCTCCGTACCAAGTTGCGCACGCATGGGGACAAAAGAACAATAAATGTTCAATTGTTTCTGGACCCTTCCCACAGATAAGACAAGTAGGGCAATTCCTAACTCCTTTCCTTTGCAGATTTGCGAGGGTTGGCAAACAATTTGTAATCGCCCTCCAGATAAAAATTTTAATTTTAGGAGGGATCGTTAGTTTCCAAAGATTTCTCCAAACTTGAGGTGGGATTATCCTTGATGTGCCATGAGTCTGTGAATGGGAGGCTCTAATAGAAAAGTAGTAGCCAGTACGTACCGTGTATTTACCTGTTTGCTCATGGTGCCAAATCAAGGAATCTGGTTGTGGTACAAGGCTAAGTGGAATGCTTTTTATGGCTATACTCTCTTCATGCGTGAAACATCTAGAGATCAACTCAGTATTCCACATTCCTTTCCCCTTGTACAATCAAGCCTTGAGAATGCTTTGGATCTATTATTTATGCGCCGGGTAATTGAATCAAACCCGTGCTGGCCTCTTACCGAAAAAAAAAAAACAAAAGTGTCGTTTCAATGTGCAACGTTACCGGCCACTTGTTCAAGCTTAAACATTCTTGCTATTTCCCAGAGCAAGTTTGGTACAGTCTGCAGCCCATTTTGAAACCTTTATTCCCAATGGCCCAGTCCTCTTGCTTAGAGCTTGGTTCTCCCCGTTACATTCTTTCTTGCCACGGCAGGGCAGGGATACTTCTTTTTGGGTCGTGTTGCTGAAGTTGAGTTTTCCTTTTTCTTTTTCAAAGGAAGCTTAATCAAAGATGCCAAGGCAGGCATCCTAGGGACACTCTTTGCAGTATTCTGTGACCGAGAAACACTTTTTTTTTTTTTTTTTATCCTTTTTTCTTGAAAAAACGCCACAGTAAAAATATTAGTAGCAATTTAATACATTTGATAAGGAATAAATTGGGTTTATTAAAATTTTAAAGTTTTTTTTTTCTCATATTCATTATTACATGGGTCTATCCTTTGTTTTTACATATCATAGTCTTACAGGCTAATAACTGTTAACACCATTTTGTAGATCTTATAAATTGGAGAGAAGACCTTTTTATATAAAGTTGTCTCTTAAGTAATGTACATATATTGTACATCAGTATCTAGACACTTTCACTCTATGGTTCTCAGTATTAACTTAAGTATTAGAATGCTAACATCAAAAAAATATCAATTTTTTATAGTTATACTTCGTTTTATAAGTATTAGATTCGATTAACTATTTTTATCCTAATACTTCTATCTAAATTGAGACTCAGTACCTTTTAATAATGATTTTCCTCGTGCATATTATAGTTTCTAAGTTTTTTTGTTTTTTAATGACCAAGGGCGAAAGAAATCAAAGAAGAAAACAGAAATAGTCTACATTAACTCAGGTAACTACCCCCCTTGTGAGTAGCTGCAACCACTACTCTATCTGCTAGAAGCAGCACTTCAATCCCCATAAGATGGGAGTCCCAAAGACGGATCGCAACATGAAAGAGAGGCGTGAGGTGTAACTTGTAAGCGTTTCTTCCGCCTAAGACTTGATGAGAAAGCTTGGTATCTGTATAAACTATATCTTACGATGGTAACTACTTCGTGACATTTTGTCTTCTAACATGCATTGTCGTGGCCAATTTCACATCATTTCTTGTACACAAAAATGTTTTTCAAACAATCTTAATAGTTGATGACTTTTGGTGGCGTTAGTAAAGTGAGAGTAACTTTGACTTTAGCGACAGAAATTTATGTTTTGGTTTTTAGCTGCGAGATAACTTGCGAACAAAATTGAAATATAAACACGATGCAGCATATAAACTAAATTGTGATAATTCCAAACCACAATACAGTAACTAAAAAAGAAAAGAAACATAAGAAACATGACTAGTCATAGTGCTTTAATGATGCACAAATCAAACGATAAAGATTTTGTGATTATTAACTTGATAAAACGAATCGAAATCTGATTCGATACAAACGCGTGTGCCGTGGAAACATATCTATAACCGTTAGACTAAAGGACCATTATATATAGTCACTTCATGTATCGGCACAGAGATTTTTTTTTATATATATTTTAAAAAAATTAAACTCATATTAAAAAAAAAAAATATTGTGAAACTCAGAAGTCTCGACCACAATATTAATTATTAGATAAGTGATAATTTAAACTAATACTCAATATCATAGAAATATAATTTTCAACAAAATGAAAACCGAATTGAAATAGTCCTCTTGTGATGCCGAGGTTTTCAATTTTGGCGAATAATCTCTTTTTTCGGCAAAAAATAATCTCTGTTTTTGAGGGAAAAAAAATTAATCTCTTATTATTTGACTAAAGTTTTAAATAACATAGAAAAAATATACGGTCATACTTACATATTGAATCAATATCTATACATTCTTAAAAAAAAAATTTAATTTAATTTTTAAAAAATTAAAATTTTAAGTAATATTAAGTATATTTAGAGTAATACTAATTATATTTAAAATTTAATTTTTAATAAAAAATAAAAAAAAAATTGAAAGAAATATAGTCATAAAATATGATCATATAAAAATTGACCATTTTAATTATAAAATATAAAATAGACAGTTTAACAAAATATTACGGTTGACACCTTTTTTTTAGCAATATAGTGCCGTTGACACCTAAATTAAATAAGCTTTGGCACTTAGCCCCCAGCAGCATGTGTCAAAATTCCACCATCTTGGGCCTCACGGGTTCTAGAAGCGGACAGGGCAATCGGCCGCACCGAGCAATAGATTCTCCCAATTTTTCAAACTACAAACGAACGTCCCAGATATAGCCACGTCATCCACAACGACGAGAAGTGCTTACTTGTAGAATTCCCATTACATCACCACGCAAAGTCCCACCACACCAACCATAAAACACGTAGTTGAAAAAACCCATGAAATTCTTGCACATTTCGTGGCTTTTATTCTTCTTGTGTCTTCTTTACTAAGAAAAGGAAACCAACGCACACGCACCAGTGTCCCCCAAACACAACTCATCATCTCCCAACAAAACAAACGCGACTTCGGTTGCGTCACAACAATCCCAGATTACCGGATCAGCCAGCCACCTGTCCCTCCATGAACAGCCTCGAAAGCCCGCAAGACCAACAAAAGTTGGCCCGGATTCTGGACCTGGAGTCAGTCAAAGTGATATCGCCGGTTGGGCGTGGAGCCAAGGGGGTGGTGTTTCTGGTGGAGGAGGAGTCTTCCGGTGAACTGTGGGCGCTGAAAGTCATATTGAGGGACTTTTTGGAGAGGAAGAGAAAGGAAATCAATGAGCTGGCTGTGGCTGGGAACGAGTACAAGAGAATTAGCTTTGAGCAGCAGGTTTTGAGCCTTCTCAAGCACCCCCTTTTGCCCAGATTGCGTGCAGTTCTGTCCACCGAGAAGATCGTCGGCTACGCCATTGACTATTGCCCCGGCCGCGATCTTCATTATCTGAGAAAGCAACAGAGCGAGAAGATGTTCTCTGCTGACGTTATCAGGTATGTATAGCACGAAGACTCTTTTCACGATTCTTCGCAAAATATATATATATATTTTTTTAATAATTGATCATTGTACTACAGGTTTTACGCTGCGGAAATAGTGATTGCATTGGAATACCTTCACGGTTTAGGAATAGCCTACAGAGATTTGAAGCCGGAAAATATCATGATTCAGGACAACGGTCACATAATGCTCGTCGATTTCGATCTCTCCACCAAGCTCCCTCCTAAATCCTCCGGCCAATCTTCGCCGATTTCCAAATCGGGTCCCATACCCAAGTCCGTCTCCAAGAAACGGTTCTTTTCGTTTCGCCGACGCTCGAATTCGGGTATCTCGCCGGACGATTCTTCCGAAAGCATTCTTCTTAATTCGGCACCTTCCGAGGCCGACGACGCGTCCGAGAAGTCCAACTCCTTTGTGGGGACTGAGGAGTACGTAGCGCCGGAGGTCATCCAAGGCCACGGCCACGATTTCGCCGTCGATTGGTGGTCGCTGGGGGTGGTTCTGTACGAGATGTTGTACGGGGCGACGCCGTTCAAAGGCGTGAACAGGAAGGAAACGTTTTCGAAGATTTTGACGAAATCGCCTGACCTCGTGGGTGAAGCGACGCCGTTGAGGGACCTGATTGGGAAATTGCTGATTAAAGACCCAAAGCAGAGGATCCGGCTGGAGGAAGTCAAGGGCCACGATTTTTTCTGTGGGGCTAGTTGGGATTTGATATTGCAAATCTCGCGGCCACCGTACGTTCCAAGCGTGGCCGTTGAGAGTGGGAATAATAATAACGAGGGTATTGAAGGAATTAAGAAAGTTGAGATGGAGTTATTTGTCCAGGGAATATTTGCAAGCAATGTCGACGAAAGGCAAGTTGACCACGAGACCAAGACATATGACGTTGATGGAAATTGTCATACACTTACACATGAAGAAAGCAAGAATAATAGTAAGGGTATGTGGGTTCAAGGACTCCATAATCACCCTTGTGAGACTGAAAATTTTCCTGTTTTCTAACTTTTTTTTCCTCTTTGAAAATCTCATGCTAAGAATGCATGTAGAGAAGTAGATGAGCACAAGACTCGATTAATTGGAGGGTTCGTTCTTGACTAAATTTTGGTTATGATAATTTCTGTTTTATTCTACTATGGGAAGCAATGAGTTAACCCGAAGAAATTGTTGAGTAGGATTCTGGAAAATGTTCCAAATTTATAAAACAATAAGAAAATGGAAATAAAAGGGTAGGATATTCATTTGAGGGTTTTTTTTTTTATTTTGTATTCAATAATAATCGGTAAATAGAAACAAAAAAAAAACATAATGAGAATCCAAAATGAATATGGTTGAGTAGTCATATTATATTCAAATGTTATGGAAAAATTCACTTCATAATTATCCTTCATTAAGTTAATAGAAGCATGGGGGGATGCAAGAATTCAGCATATTAGGGTATTAGCAGAACTAGCCAATGCGTACGTATTTTGAAATTTCCTTGCTTGCCAATGCTAAGAGATTATTATCGCCTGTATCCATCAACAGCTTCAACGCATATTAAGAGCTTGTTCATGAGTGGACAACAATATATATATATGATTCAACCCAAAATAAAGTAATGGCATTCCTGGGAAAAGCAACTCCCACAACGTCCTCTGCAAGTATATGTTGTAGACCTGCTAGAGGTTGTTGGAGAATGGTAAGACATGGACTTTGTGTAAAAGCAAAGGAAACAAGCCAATTAACAGCACAATTTTCCTCACGATAACAATAGGCTAGCTGATTAAACTAATCCCACTGTAAGAACTCCTGGATGCTTCAAATGAGAGTCAAAGGCCTCATTAATTAATTGCCAGTATAGACAATCTTCGCTGATAGGTGCAAACAACAGCAGCTTGTTCATGAGTGCTACTTCCACATCAACAGGTAAAGCAAAAGCAGATGGCACACCAACAAGCACAAAAGTTGACACAATTTTCTCTCATTCTGACAAGTCGTACTATCTGGTCGAATGGATTCAACGTCAACAATTTATGTCGGCAATATCATATCGATATCAACAATTTGTGTTAAAAAAAATATATCATATAAATATCATCTCATATCAACAATATAAAATTATATAGAACCTCAAGTATAGAATGATCAATGACACCAATGAATTATACTTCTATTTCACTATTTCAAAATTAGATGATTTCATTCCTATTTTACATATTTTTTTTTGTATCTCCTAACAATAAAACTTGTAGGATTCCTTTAACGTCTTTTCACGAGTCATGTCTAGTAATCAAGACCTTTCTTTTTACTTAACTTTGCCAAATTTTGAGCTGTTAAATTTAGTATTTTCTTGTATGTAGTTCAATGCTTTAGTTTAGGTCCTAGATTACGTAGACGCTTAGATTACCTACAGAAACGCACCTATAGACCGGTCCTACAGCATTATCCTGAGTTTTGTTACTTATTGTTACTAGTTAGGCAATTCTGCCAACCGGCAGATAGCAACGACCCTCGTGGACCATGGAACACTGTTTGCTTTTTGCTTCTTTGATGAACTCCTACACATTCAATCCTGTTTGTCCCTTGAAACTTGGAGATTCCGATTCCCTTGTGTAGGTTGTCCGTCACATGCTGGCTTAGATAATAACAGTAGGAAAAATCTAACCCAAGATTATTAAGTGAAACACACTTTTGTCACTTTATGTATATGGGAGCACGTAATGGGCCAACGTCTTTGATAAATTCCAAAATGCCGACTGCTACCAAACCTTGACCACCGCCTTTGGAAGCGACGAGCGTAGTCTGTCAGATTTCAATTCTCAATATCTGTTTGACTTATAAGCAAACCGTTTTTTTTTAGAAAACTATGAGCAAACCATCCGTAAATCAGCTGGGAACTATTCCAATGTCCGGTGACATGGCATCCTGGCCCCACCTTTTCGCTTAGAAAACGTGGTCCATAATAAGGCGAGTTTTGAAAATCCTCGCACGAGAAATTGTTTCCGTAACCCATAATGAATAAGCCCATAGACAGATCTATGGCTAGTTCAAACATCTTGAAAGGGTCATAACTCCTACCATTGACGGGAGAGCATTGATCCCACATGAAGTCTCACTAATCATGGTAAACAGCTTTGTTCAAAAGAAATTGACTTAAGCAAAAGGATATCATACGCAAAAAGCTAGAGCCTAGAGGGAGGGCAGGATGACATAAAAGTTAAACCTCAAGTAATAATAATTCTTCCTCAATATAACCCAAAAAATCTAAATGATTCCATATCAAGTCCATTAAAGTGGGCAACACCATTAAATTCAGAAATAAACTATTCCAGACCAAAACAAAACAACTTTGACAATAGTCGCTGCAAGGCGCTAAGATAGAATAGTGCAGAAAATCAGCATTGCAGGCCCAATGTTTCACTCATCCTCTTGACTGCGCAACCTGGCCAACTTATTGGTGACAACAATATCCAACTGTGCTGCACGCTCGACAATTTCCTTTCTCTTTCGGGTTGATACATCATGCGCAATTTCAGCACAGTATGCCCTAAAAATTTACTCAACCAGTATGTAAGAATGGCCAAATTATAATCCCTACCCTTGAGATGAAACATAATGAAAGAGCCAAGATTCACATACCTGTTGTGCATCATTAGAACTTCCAATTCCTTTGTGTTGTGCACAACAAATTTCTTAAATCCATTGGGGAGATAGTGGCGTGTTTTCTTATCCGAGCCATAACCAATGTTGGGCATCAAGACACATCCTTTGAATTTTCTCCTGACCCTTGAATCAATACCCTTAGGCCTTCGCCAGCTTGGCTGCAAAAAAGAACATGTGATCAACGTAACTCCACAGAAACAAGAAGGCTATCAAATTAGGTCAATAGCATCAAAGCAGAGCCCATGCGACCAATAAAGAACATGCACCAATTTTGTGAACCATAAGGAGGGCAGAAACATGGGCCGAATAATGTGGGTCAGAACCAGGCCCCCGAATCAAGCATCTAGAAGAGACATCAGAGGGAGCAGACAAGTTGACCCATAAAATTCAATATCTGTGCACCTTACCATGCTACCTTCCTTGTGATCCAGAGCATCGGCTTATTGTACACAGAAGTGGGAAAAAATTGCAGACAATTCCTTAATGTGAATAAGATCATAAACAAAAAATGACTGATTAATACATTATTAAACTTCTTCTATAAACAAGCTTCAGTGCAATTAATCAACATAACCTCAAGAAGGCTGAGAAATTAGGTCAACAGCATCAAAGCAACTTACGAGACCAATATAGAACAAAAAAAAAATTTTATGAACCATAACTAGGGGCAGGAAACATAAACTCAATAATGTGGGTCAGAACCAGGCCCCCAAATCAAGCACCCAGAAGAGACGTCAGAGGGAGCAGACAAGTTGACCTATAAAATTCAATTTCTGTGCACCTTACCATGCTGCCTTCATTGTGATCCAGAGCATCGGCTTATTGTACACAGAAAATTCTTTACAAAAACTGACTGATTGATACATTAAGCAAGTTCTACAAACAAACTTCATTGCAGCCCACAGAATTGGAAAAAACAGGATAATAAGGCAAAGTAAACAGGTTTAGCAGAGCAATCAAGCATCAAAAGATATGATTCTACGGGCATGTACCTTCACAGCAATCTTTCGGTCACTTTGAGGCCTCTTAAACTTCTTGACACGCTTCTTCACAATCTTCTTGCTCAGCAAAGGAACAGCCATTGTTTCTATGGTACTCTCAAGAGTGTGAGTAAGGAAGCATATCAAACGAATGCACGAATCACAACTAACAAGCAGGAAAGAAAAACAATATAGATATATGACAAAATGGAGCACCGGACAACCACGTCATAAAATGAGGCCTTTCTTAATAAAAGAGCGGTAATAAAAAATGTAAAACATGCCTAGATTTTTACCAGAGGCATATCAAAAGAATGCATGATAGACAACTATAGTTTCATAAATTCCTTTATTTAGAAAGTTAGGCTAATATGTCAACCATTCACAGACAAATGCATCACAGAGACATAAGGTGACAAAAAAAAAAAATCTCATAACAAGGAATACAAACACCACTTAATTTTCCAAATGATGCTATAAAGGCCATTGCATAACGGTCCCCAGATTCGCATAAAAGTTAACCTCAAATAAAAGTTTTTTCCGAGCTATTATCATTTATACAAAATTTTATTTTTGAAAAAACATCTGAACACATCAGCCTATTCCGTAAATCCTTTATTTAGAAATCACTTTGCAGAAAACCTTTTTGCATAAATAAAAATCACATTTTTACAAATAACACATTGTCCCATGAGAAAACAGAATAATAAGGGAGAAGCAGAATTTGTCCAGGCTGAAAGTCTAAATTTATATAATCTCTACCCAAGTTAATATCTCAGTTTGTAAATCACAAAGCAAACATAGAAAATAGATAAAAGAGATTTGCAAAGCGAAATGAACAAAAGAACTAATCTAAGCTTCTTAATAAGAGATCTACGAAAAGCTTCCTAAAACATACAATTATTGAACAAACGCAAGAAGGAAGGAGGACGGCAAGGTGGTTCGGTACCTAACCGAAGAGCTGTGCGGCTGCGGCTCTCGTTATCTGTCCTGGAGCAAGTATGGGATTGATAGCAGACTGCTAGGGTTTTATTAAGGGCTTATATATTTTTCTTGTAGTCTTTGATTTGGACCATTTTAGCTGACTCTTCATATCCATGGTTCTTGGGTCATGTACTATGAGCTTATCAACGGCCCATAACTAGCCGGATTCATTCTCTGCCGGCCCATACTTACAATTACATGCCACGAAATTCAGAAAAAAAAAATTTTAAATTTAAATTTTAATATTCTTTTTTTTTAGTTCATTGACTCCCACCAACACTAATTTTAATATTCTTAAAAGTCCCTTGGGAGCATAGCATTGGACAAATTGGGAAAAACAAACCCGAAAATTACATGCACATACTTCGCCAGTAGATACTAGATGTGAGATTTCCTATAATTCTATTGAAAAATACTCTATATGCGATTAGAGTAATGATATACTACGAAAATTATGTCCTAAAATATTACAAAATTTACAATTATAAAAAGAATTAATAATTTTTTTTTAAATTTAATGGTATTAAAAAAATTAATGATTATTTACATAATTATAAATTTTAAATGTTTCATAATACAGTTTTTATAATATATATCATTACTCACATTAATAAGTACATCAAATACTTGCCCAACAGGTGGTTTTTTTCTTTTTTTTTTTTTTTTGAAAATAACGGGAATTGGAAATATATTCTTTCCAATTCCCTCGACAAATTGTTCCGTTTTGCAGCAACTGAGGAGAATTAGGCTAGGGTTCGCGCCAGCTTCAGGATTTTTTTTTTTTTTTTTTTGCTTAAAGTGGAGGCTTTACAGCCATATTACATTAGGGATTGACCACCAATTTAGGCCAGCTAATGCCTATTACATCATGCCATAAAAGATCTCTAACTTTTTATGGAATTTCAGTCAACATATAGAGCCTCAGTGACTTAGAGAAAGGTAGACGAGTTAGTGAGTCAGTCACACTATTTACCTCTCTATGCACGGGGCTAAATGTGACCTCCCAATTCCTTATAATCAGCTCTCGGCATCCCTTGATCAAATTGGCGTACTGATGAGCGTCATTCACCCCAACTGCGAGGCATCTTAATGCCTCTTGCGAATCTAACTCAAATCGAATCTTCCTGAAGCCAAACATTCAAGCTAAGTCCATAGCCGAATAAACTCCTCATAACTTTGCTAAGAATACCGTGCATACACCAATATTCTGGATAAACCCCAGCACCCAGCCACCCGTAGAATCCCGAAAAACTCCACCTACTGACGCAGTACTTGGATTACCCCGGGAAGTCCCATCTGTATTAACTTTAATCTAGTTCCAACCCACCAATTGCAAGCATCTACTATTAATGTGATAAGAGAGTCAAGAAAAAATGTCTCTTCCCCCTGCTCTCTCGAAGGTTCCTAGCTCTGGCGATCGCCCCTTGCCCGATAACCCAGATCCCCCCGACCCCTTGCCCGAACAGGTGATGATAGATGCGATTGAAGATGGCGTGCGTTCAATTGGAGAGATGGGTCATCCTCGGAGGGAATCCTTCAAGGATAAACTTCTGAACAAGAGAGCTTCTTCGATTTCGCCCGGAATTGACCTATATGCGACAAATCAAATTTCCATCGGCTACAAGAATGGAAATCCCTTGCAACCACAGGTCAAATTCCAGGAAAACCTCATGGATTCCTTCGCCCAGCCATGGATGAAGGCCCTGATTGTCAAGCTGTTGGGCAAGGATGTTGGGTACCAATTTTTGGTGAGCAAGCTTGAGCAAATATGGAAGCCAGCCGGAGGTATGGATTTAATGGATTTGGGTTATGGTTGTTATTTGGTCAGGTTTAATCAAGATGATGATTTAGATAGAGTGATTAGTGGTGGTCCATGGACCATCCAGGACCATTACCTTACTGTCCGTAGTTGGGATCGGCATTTTGTGCCGTCGAGGGCACCAGTTGAGTCCACTCTAGCCTGGGTTCGTTTCCCGGAACTTTCAGTCATGTTTTATAATGATGATGCACTTATGGCTATTGCTTCCTGTGTTGGTAAGCCTGTTAAAATTGATCGAAACACAATGTTTGCAACTAGAGGCCGGTTTGCACGAGTCTGTGTGGAACTGGACCTCACAAAACCGTTGATCCCTGAGATTTGGGTTAATGACTGGTGCCAACGGGTGGAATATGAGAGTCTACACACGGTATGTCTGACTTGTGGGAGATTTGGGCATGCTACTGGCACCTGTGCGAATGCCACAGGAAATCACCACAGCACAGACCACCAGGAGGCAACCAGGGGGTCACATACTGGAGAGGAAGGTCTGAAGCAAGATAGTAACTCGGAGATGGTGTCAGAGTCCAACCTGGAGATGGGTCCGGATCGGGAGTCGGCTAATTTCGGGCCTTGGATGGTAGTAACACGTAGAAAGCGCCCCACATTTAATCAAGATAAGAAGCAAACGAGAGTGGGGGGGACTCCTAATGCAAATAGATTCTCTTCTTTGGGGAGCAATAAGGTAACTGAAGAGAGTCCTAATAGTGTGAATTTGGTGGCACCTAATTTTAGAGAGACTATTAATCAGGATGTAGGGAAGCCAAGGGACAAAGGGAAGAGGGCTCGAGTGGAGGTGGGTTTTACTGTAGGTGGGAATGAGAAAGAAGCGCAGGCTGCTGGCCGTGAGAGGAATGGACACCCGGGGAATAAGCCGTCTAAGATGGTTGGAAGGCAACGCAAGACAAAAGCTTCATTGTTGAAAGAAAATGTGGATCCAAATTCTAGTGGGGTTGGGTCCAGGTCTGGATTATCGAACTTGGATACACTGGGGAAATTTACTGAAGGGCTCCAAGGAAATGCAGGCAACAGGGTGCTTCAAACGGACCAGGGGTCCCTGCTGATGCGAACACCTTTGGATGGGATTTTTTTCACTGCTGGATCTACTTCTCAATCTAGCTCCCCATTCCCAACTGATGGATTGGAACGCCCATTAGATATGCATGGGGGCAAGGGATCATCTCCAATATTACACTCAGAAATTCCTGACATGGAGCTGGAGGTGGCGGAAGCCATTGAGGCAGGGGTTACAAGGGCACATCATGGATCCATATGACAGCCTTGAGAAAGAACCTGGTTTGTTTTTTGTCCTACTATCTCTTTGTTTATTTATGGATTTAGCTCACATGGAGAATTTTAAAATTCTATGTTGGAATATTAGAGGAGCAGGCAATGAAAATGCGAAAAGGCATTTAGCCCATTTGGTGAGAACCCATCGTCCCGATATGATGTTCATCATGGAGACTCACATTCCATTTTCTAAAGTGGAACGTAAGTGGGAGTTTCTTGGTTTCGATAAACATATCATCTCAGACCCATGTGGATTTGCTGGGGGTATATGGGTCCTCTGGAAGAGCAGCAAGTTAGCAATCAATCATGTTACTATTAATCCTCAATCCATTCATTTCTCCATTTCTCAGCCGGGACGTATGGAGTGGCGGTGCTCGGCAGTCTACGCTAGCCCCATAGCGTCGTACAGAGAGGCTTTTTGGACGGATATACGAGGATTATCTGAACAGTCTAGTACTCCCTGGTTGCTCATGGGGGACTTTAATGACATCAGTAGTCCGGCAGAGAAGAAAGGAGGTCGTATCTACTATAATCGTATTAAGAAGTTTGTTGACAATGTTGAATACTGTGGTTTTCAAGACTTGGGATTCAAAGGTCCCTTTTTTACTTGGCACCAGACGGAACATGGGCGAGTTGTGATTTCAGAAAGGATTGATCGAGCTCTTGCCACGGAAGATTGGAGACTAATGTTCCCTGAGTGCTCTTTGGTCGTTTTGCCCCGAACTCACTCGGATCACCACCCTCTGCTGCTTGTCTCGGGATATCCCACGGAACGTCTCCCCCGACCCTTTCGCTTCGAAGCAGCTTGGCTAACACATGAAAATTTTCCTGAGGTTGTCCGGCAGGCTTGGGGAACGAGTTGCATTTCCATCCATGAGAAATTGGAGGCTGTCCAGCATGCAGCAGTAGAATTTAACCAGAGTGTCTTTGGTAACATTTTTCGAAGAAAAAGGCAGCTCCAAGCGAGAATTAATGGGATTCAAATGGCTCTAGAACATTATCAAGACCCCTTCCTTGTTGCTTTGGAGAAGAGGTTACTTTCAGAATTCAACCTGGTGCTTAGGCAAGAAGAATTGTTATGGTTCCAAAAATCCCGGATACAGTGGCTGCAACTTGGAGATAGAGGAACGCGTTTCTTTCACGCGTCAACTATTGCAAGACGCAAAGCTAACAAGATTGAGGGTCTGCGGTTGGCAAACGGTGTATGGAGTTATGATCAGCAGGCGATCAAAACGAACGTTCTGGAGCATTTTCGGCACATTTTTTGCTCCACAGAAAATATTTCCCAATTCCCCACCATTGAGAATCACCCCGTACTTTCGAGAGATCAGCAGCAGAGCCTCTTGCAACCGGTCTCCTGTGAAGAAGTCCGCACTGCTCTTAATGCTATGAAATCATTCAAGGCACCTGGCCCTGATGGCTTCCAACCAATTTTCTTCAAGACTTATTGGGATCTTATTGGGAAAGATTTGGTAAGTCTGGTTCAGAAGGCTTTTCTAACAGGAAGATTTGATGCGAAATTGTCTGAAACATTGATCTGCCTTATTCCGAAAATGGAAAATGCAGATACCATATCCAAATTTCGACCCATCTCACTTTGCAATGTGGCCTTTAAGCTTATAACTAAAGTCTTGGTGAATCGGGTGCGCCCCCTTCTTGATGATATTATCAGTCCTCTGCAGGGAAGCTTTATTCCGGGGAGATGCTCTTCTGATAATATTGTTGTTGCTCAGGAAGTTATGAATTATATTAAGAAAACTAAAAGCAAGAAGGGAGCTATGGCTTTTAAAGTTGATCTAGAAAAAGCGTATGACCGGGTTGACTGGACCTTCTTGCGGCAGACGTTGCATGATTTTGGCTTCCCAGGCGCCACTGTTGACCTCATAATGTTCTGTGTTTCCAGTTCGTCGTTGATGGTGTTGTGGAATGGGGCTCGGTTGGAGACGCTCAAACCACACAGAGGACTGCGCCAGGGAGATCCACTATCTCCATATTTATTCCTTATGTGCATGGAGAAGCTCTCTCTGCTTATTCAGCAGCTGGTAAATCACCGGGAATGGAAGCCGATCAGGTGTAGTAGAGGGGGTCCTTCTATTTCTCACTTACTATTTGCTGACGACTTAATGATTTTTGCTCAAGCAACGATGGAGCAAGCTCGTGTCATTCGATCTACTCTAGATAATTTTTGTCGGGCTTCGGGGTGCAAGATTAATGATACAAAGTCCAGGGCCATAATTTCCAAATCTGTCCCGCGGGAGATCATTCGAGGCATTAAGCGAGTCAGTAATTTCTGCTTCGCTACTGACATGGGAGCGTATCTGGGAAGTCCACTTTTGCAGAACCGAAGAAACAGAGCCACATATGCCTACATTTTGGATAAGGTACGCCAGAAACTAAGCGTGTGGAAATCTAAGCTTTTGAACTTAGCTGGGAGAGTAACTCTAGCTCAAAATTGTCTTGCTTCAATTCCCATATATACGATGCAAACCGTCTGGTTGCCAGCTTCTATTTGTGATGAGTTAGACCGGATAACACGCAGATTTATTTGGTCATCAGATCAGGACAAAAAAGGAGTTCACTTGGTTAGTTGGGAAGTGATAACTCGCCCGAAATTCGAAGGTGGCCTTGGATTGAGACAGGCACGTTGGAATAATATTGCTATGTTGGGGAAATTATGCTGGGATATATTGTGCAACAGAAACAAAATTTGGGTTTCAATGCTTCGACATAAATACTGTGATTCCTCTCGTGCTATGGTCCCGTGTAACTCTCATGCTTCGATAACCTGGAAATCAATCACTCATTGCTTTGATCATTTAGAAGATGGGTTTGGAATCCGGGTGAGCAACGGTTACAGCACTTCCTTATGGCATGACAGGTGGCTGCTGGGCAAGTGCCTCACCGAGATGGTGCCAATGATTGACCCAGGAGAACTACATGCTAAGGTCAATCACATTATCAGCAATGGGAGATGGGATCTGGATGTCCTGTCCACAATAATACCACCAGCTGTTAAGAAAATGATTGAATCAACTCCATTGCCCAGATATGTGGTTTGTGAAGATTCAGTGGCTTGGATAGGCAGCCAGGATGGCTCATATTCAGCTAGGACCGGGTATGCTTGGCTAGTTAATGGTTCTTCAGCAGGGTCACCGGATCCAATATGGAGGTGGGTTTGGAAATTGAAAGTCCCCCAGAAACTGAAAATGTTCTTGTGGCAAATTTTGAAAGGGCGCTTGCTGACCAATTTGGAACGATTTCGCCGTGGGCTTTGCACTTCCCCTTTGTGTGGACGCTGTCTTGCAGGGGAAGAATCAATTATGCATGTCTTGAGAGATTGTACTTATGCTAGATGTGTGTGGGAGATGCTATTCCCCACAGGAGCTCCTGATCCCTTTTATAGGGAAGAAATACATGGTTGGATTATGAAATTTCTCAAAAATTTTGATACTCTGATTGGATTGCGTGCCCCGGGCTTGTTTTTCTTGTGTGCTTGTTGGACCATATGGCAGGCTCGAAATGACGAAGTTATCAATGGCAATATGTCCAACAAGTTTCTTCAAACACAGAAAATTTACGGACTGGTCATGGACTGCAATATAAGCTTTCCGATAAGAGAAGTTGGCTTCAAGTCTCCTGTTAGGCTTGTGTCCTGGATGCCACCACAACATGGATGGATCAAGCTAAACATAGACGGTAGCTCAATGGGAAATCCTGGCAGAGCTGGATGTGGGGGGATTTTTAGAGATGCTGTGGGAAGGTGGCTGGGGGGTTTCTCAATGTCAGTTGGTGTGACCACTAACATGGTGGCTGAATTACTGGCCATAAGAAGAGGTATGGAGATCGCATGGGATAAAGGGTTTCGAGCCATAATCGTTGAATCCGATTCCTTGGAAGCCCTCCGATTGATTGGAAAACAGTTGGGATCGGCTCATCCATCTCAAGTTCTTGTTGGAGACATCCAAGCATTGCAGCAACGACACTGGGAAATTAAGTTTCAACACGTTCTGAGAGAGGGAAATGCCTGTGCAGACTACCTTGCAAAAATGGGAGCCTCAAGTGCAGGTGGTGAAATCTTTTTACAAACACCGCCAATTGGGATACGAAACTTACTTGATGCAGACAACTACGGTGTCATGCATCCTAGACTATAGTTGTGCTTTTGATTCTGTTTTGTTTCTTTCTTTCTAGCTTGTTCTTTCCTGCATCTTCTGTACCAAAAAAAAATTGCAAGCATCTTGGTGGAGGATTTAACCTTATGCCCTCCTCAAGTTTGGCTTTAGCAAATTCCCTGCAAGTCTTCACAATAAAACCCACTGGGTAGTTCCTTAGTGTAATTCCGCCAAAGCACTGCAGATTCCGCCACTTCCATGCATGCCAACGGACCCCAGCAAATGCAGCTGGCCAATCTTCGAGCAAGCCATAACTGACCTTTGCAGTCAAGTTATCCAAAAGCCAAGCTTGCAAGTCAAGGTAGAGAAACCTACTCAAATCAGTACGACTAACAAGCTTGCTCCACAATTCTTTCACTAGCACACAGTCACGTAGCACATGAAGAAGGGTCTCTTCAGCATCCCCACAAATGGAACATTTAGGATCTGCAGCCAAACCTCTTCTAACTCTCTCAAAATTAGTCAAAACACGCCCCAGGATCACTTGCCACATGAAACATTTCACCCTTTCTGGAACCCGCAATTTCCAAATCACTCCAAATCTCCTATCCCAATAGTTTAGAGGTGGTGGTGGTATGTTTAGCGCATAAGCTGATTTCACTGTAAACTCCCCTGAGGTCGAGTCCTTCCAAACTAATCTGTCCCTCCCCTGTCCAGGTTCACATAAAAGCATGGCTGTTAGTCTACACAGCACTGAAGGAGGTAGCCACTGCTTTAGCACTTCTAAGGCCCATCCAACCCCAGTGACCCAATAATCCCTCACTTTCTTTCCTAATTCATGTCCCGGGACCCTGCCTCTAGAGTAATTTATAATTGGTTCATCCATGAGCCAAGTGTCCATCCAAAAATTCACCGCGCTTCCATCCCTCGCACCCCATCTACAATGTTTGAGGAAGGAATCTTGGACTGAGACCATTGATCTCCAAGCATGAGAGGCAACTCTTTTAAATCCAATTTCGAGCTGTCCAGCAGCGCAGTACTTTCCCCGAAGTGCCTTTGTCCACAAGTTGTCTGGGTCTGTCATAAATCTCCAATTTAATTTTGATATCATCGCCTGGTTTGCTGATCTTGTGTCTCTTACTCCTAGACCATCTTGCTGTTTTGGTTGGCACACCATTTTCCACTGAACAAGATGGATTTTCTTGTGGTGTTCAGTATCCCCCCATAAGAATCCTCTATTCAATTTATCTAACTGTTCACATATAGAACTCGGTAGCGTGGGACGAGAGCGGCTCCGTGTCTCGGCCTGCCCCATATCATTCTTTGGTTTCTCAAATTCCGAATGTCTTCATATTCTCTGGGCTGAGAAACACTCGACTTTGGAAGTTGAAATGGGCTTTTACTAAGCTATCGCACTGGCAGAAATCTTGTTGCCTACCACCGAGTAGCGTGGTTCAGCGGGCGCAACCACTATGGAAGCAATAATTCGGCCAAAGGTTTAAACGCTTCGAATTATAAAATACAGTTAAACGCATGTCTAATTCCACATAATTTAAAAGAAGTTGATGACGGGTAATGTGAAGTTTGTTCTTTCGTGGGTTTAATATAGCAGTTCAATCTATTGTGTAATACGATGTAATCTTTTTTGATCAGTGAAGTAATTACCTTACTTTTTCATTTTTTTTCCCAAAAAAAAAAAAAAAACAAAGGAAATCTTGTCACCCGTAACAGAGTACAAGGTTACAAAGAATATATATATATACATATTCTGAGCATAACCAGGTTTCTTTTACATCTTCCAAAATGTTTTCCTTCTCCTATCTCAGTTATTGCATCTCAAAGGCTAGGACCAGTGGGAAGAAAGTGAGGACCGACCCATAGAATACCCATGGCTTTATTCTTGTGATAGGACTAGAGGACATGTTAAATAAAAACAAAGATGCCCCAACACCTGCTATATTACGTGCATAAAAGATGCGATGATTCCTTTTCTTTCCCTTCGTGCTCCGCTAAGTTCTTTCTACTCATTGCTTATTATATATTCCCCACTTAATACACAAAACATGACGAAAAGTTCGTTTTGTCCCGCGAAGCCTGCTCAGTGGCATGCATTACAATAGTCCAGACAATTAATTATCAACGCTGTTTATTACGAAATGTTAACGGTAAAAAGAAACATAATAACTACAAATGGGCCTACTTAAGTGAAAAAAATAAGAACTGGAAGAACAACCAAACTGTGATTAAGATCCAGGCAGCATTTATCAATCATGATGTTTTAAACTGGTTCCTACTTTTTCCAATTTTTTGGTGCTGGGCTGGCTATGCCTAGGGATAGACAGACAACATCAGACGAAGAAAATCCTAACCAAGCATGATCGTAACCATTTTTGAATTACTTTCAAGCATGTTGGTTGATCTCCTTACACCTCTACAGATTATCTCATTTTTGACAGAAAATACAAGGTTTGCGTAAATCTGCTAATTGACAAGACTACACTTGTTGACAAAAGAAAGAAAGAAAAGTCGGTAGATGATGGGACGATGCATTGCTTGCCAATTAACAAGTCTAGTTGAAAATCAGATGAAAGTATGGTAACCAGTAAGCGAATGAAATCAATAAAATGAAAATTCAATACAGTTGATCGGATATATACTTGCAAATGGTTGCAAGAGATGTGTTCGCGTTAGATGCCAATTCTTGATCTCTTGTTTATGGGGCTAATAATAATGTAAGCTTACTGTATTATTTTTGTTAAAATTGAATTGATCAATAATCTTATACTTTATAAACCTGTTTGACATATCCCCCTTGTAATTTTGCAAATATCGGTGAAAAAAATCAATTGCCACCAAGTTGCCTAATAAACAATTTACATTAAAAAAATTGGGGTCACATGGAGTGGACTCCAAAATCCAAATCCAACCTTTTTCACACGCAATTACTTTAAAATAACATTGTCACCAGCGAAAAAAGAAAAAAACCATTGTTGCCGCATAGCGAGATAATTTATGCACCATCACATTCTTCACCGCTAATAAATTTTAAAACAGCTAAGTCAAAGTACACAACGGTTATTTCTTCATAAAATTAAGATGCACAGCTGAAGGCAAAGTATTTCCACAAGTTCACATCCGGGCATGGGTTGTCTTCACACCAGGAAATTTTTTAATTACGAGATTTCGACGGCTTTTGTTTTCTAGTCAGAAATAGGTGACATTCTGGAAATGCGCAGTTTCCCATGACAAAGCGATGCCTCACAGTAAAGCTGCGTGGCCGGCAAAGGATTTTCAAATGAGAAAATAACCAAACTCCACAACTCCTCCTCAACCGCGACGAGTGGCCGTTGGGGGTGGAATATTCAGCATCCAATATCTGATCGACTTCCCATTTAATTCAAGTCATGTGCTTCACATTTCAGTTTTCAGACAAGTGGGTGACTTAAAATTCTTCCACGGTCAGATTTACCGCCCCTTCAACGGTCCAATTTATAATGTCGATCCACTTTAATTTATTACCCCCACGTGACTCGCCTAATATCAAGAAGAGATGAACTGCTCAGTCAAATTCTCGAAGGCGAAAGTCAACGACGAAAATATTATTAACCAACAAGATCCAATCTAATTACATTACGTGTCACTCACGAGTTTCCAAACAAACCTAAAAAACAAAAGCCTCATTTTATTTTTTATTTTTTATTTTTTAACACTTCGTAAGTCGTAACCCTTTCTCTATTTATGTTCTTCCAAATCTATAGGATAGGCTCACAAAGTAAAGTCCATTTACGAAAAACTTTCTCTCTCTCTCTCTCTCTCTCTCTCTCTCTCTCTAAAATGGCATCTCTTTCCTTTCTTTCTTTTCCAGCTCTTTGGCTAGTAGCTCTCTTCTTGTGGGTTCTGCTAGTCTCACCGGCACATTCACTAAACTGTACGTCACAGAAGTTACAAAGCAACAGGCACTATGCTAACTGCAGTGACCTACCCTCGCTCAACTCTTACCTACACTACACCTACAACGCCTCCAATTCGTCTCTGTCCATCGCCTTCGTGGCTGCTCCGGCCAAGTCAGACGGCTGGATCGGGTGGGGTATCAACCCGAACGCGACCGGAATGGCCGGGGGTCAGGTGCTGGTGGCCTTAAAAGAAAACGGTACTTTGGTGGTCAAGACATACAACCTCGTATCCTACCGCGACATCAGGGAGTCCAAGCTGTCTTTCGACGTGTGGAACGTCAGCGCCGAGACTGAGAGCGCGAGCGGGAACTTTGTGATCTTCGCTTCGGTTAAGGTGGAGGACAAGGCGGAGAAGCTCAACCAGATTTGGCAGGTGGGCCCGTCGGTGACCGATGGGAGGCCTGACAAGCACGAATTTGCACCGGCCAATCTGCAGGCCAAAGCCACGCTGGAGTTGGTTGCTTCTTCCTCTCCGAGCAGCGGCGGCGGCGGCGGCAACGCTACTGCGGACAGTACCACCGGGAGCAACAGTACTAGTGCCGGTCATAGGATAAAGGTTTTGGGTGTGAGTTTCGTTTTTGGGCTGTCTGTTTTTCTTGGCAATTTAATTGGTTTCTAAAAAGTTTCTGCTTTTGGGAAATGTTGTGGCTTTCATCAAATTTGGAGCGTTTGGTCGTTAGAAGCGAATAAAATTAAATTTTAGTCTCCAATTAATTTGATCCCACAAGCCTTATATTTATTGGCAATCATGGAGAAAATGAAATCTCTGCATACTTTGCTTTTTTTAAAACAGTATTTTTCTTTTTCTATAGAAACTCATTTTTTGCGAATATAATATTATAAATTCAATTTCCTTCTCTGCTTCAGAGCCTCTCCATATGTGGAGAATATGTTACTGCAAATAATAGGATTACATTTATTTTAATCTTAAATTTTTATAAATTTTTTTAATTAAATTTTATATATTTTAATTCTTTTACAAACAAATCATTTTATCAAAAAAAATCAATTAAATCATTAAAAATGAATAGTCAAACCATTAAAAATGAATCTTAACCAAATAAGAATGCATAAAAAAAAATCTTAAATAAGTTTTTTTTTTAATTTTTCTGTTTTAATATTTTTAAAAAATAATTAAAATATTTTAAAAATGACAAAAATTTTAAATATTACAATAAAAAAATACGGAAAAAATTATAGTTATGAATTTTTTATTTATTTCTATTTGGTAACAGTCGTTTTTAATGGTTTAACTAACGTCCGTTAGTAAAAAAATTAGTTTATAAAAGAATTAAAAGGTATAAGATTTAATTAAAAAATTAAAATATTTAAGGCTTAATTAAAAAAATAATAATTTAGAATTAAAATAAGTATTATTTCTGCAAATAATTTTGGCTTTTTTTTTTTTTTTTTTTTGGCTAACAACTCTGCTTATCCCCGTTTTTAGGGTCTTTTAACATTTTATGGATTACAGTCCCGATACATTGAACTTTTCTCTCGATGCACTTAGAGATGTGTGGCTCCCCTTTTATTTAATAAAATTAGTCAGACGAATTGGACCAGTTACTTAGAAATGCATGTGTCCATTAGGTTTAGACTTGATTAGAGTGCATTTTTTCGTCCGAAAGCATAGGTCATGCATGCGTATGCCCAAGGAAACAAGTGCCAAACAGAAAAAAAGGTCGAAATGAGGAACCCCCTTTTCTCCTTGTTTTTGGCAGACATGGCGAATCCAATCTCTGCACAAAACTTTGTTGATTTATCGAAAAGGAAAGGAAAAAGGGGACAAAAAAGGAATTCTGCGGTACCCTGAAAGCAAAATGCCATGTGAGAATCACACAAGTATATATTCTCATGCCCTGGCCCCTCCATTAGAGTCCTCCTGGAGGAGCTGCTCGAACATATGTACCTGAAATTGGTCTTTGCTTAAAACTTTTTCCTCTTCTTTTGGTTTTGGGTCCCTGCACTTCAAATCGGCAAATATGCTTTTTTTTTTTTTTTTTCTTCTTGTCCTTGGCAAATATGCTGCTACTACTCCTCGAACCCACCTTAACAAGAACAAGGATGCATTGCCATCAAGGCAATAAGAGGTGGTTCCTTAGCAAATATGCTAGTTAAGCAGCTTTTTAACACTTTTAACTTAATTATGGCCCCATTTGCCCCAGTGAAAAATAATGTAACCATGTTCATTAAGGCCCAATATTGGCCCATAAATTTCTATCTGGTATACCTAATGGCTAGTTACCCAGCGAAAAGGCTCCCGTCACTAGTTCTCAAGATAAGCCCTTTTTGATCATTCCAAAAGATGGGCTTTTTTTTTTTTTTAGGATAAGAAACTGCTTTCTGTGATATTTCATATTTCCACATTCGGAATTAAAATCTCTAACTCTAATATCCGAATATTTTCACGATCAAGTAGGCAGTGCTGCCTTGCCAGTTTTTTTTGGTCCACGACCACGTGCTGCCTTGCCTTGTTGAGATATCCACGTAAATGGAATTTTTCTGTATTTGGAAGATACGCCAAAATGAGAACCACAATCCTCTATCTCCTTATGCCCCCAATTCATAGGCCAGAAAGATATTCCATGTTAGTTTAACTGATGAGCCGACCTTCAAGCCATTTTGTCTAGGCTGTCTTTTGGTTCCTTGCTTACCTTCTCCACAAAAAGGGGAAAAATAAAAGAGAGAATCTAAATAAGCAAGCTGGATTACACCTCTGTGAAATCAAACTGGATATACCTACCCCATTTGCTATGTAGTGAGTCGAATATAAGGCGTTTATAATCTTTGGTCATGAGCTGGGTTTCCTTAACCTGTCGCAGCATATTATCCAATCCCTTAGATTAATTACTCAAATACAGCGACAAAAAGCGGAAGTCATATTCAATTCTATCGGATGTTGCCACATTTTTTCTCTTATTCCGTAGATTGTGCAGTTTCGTGCGTTTCTTACTCGTTTTCCATACTTCATTCGGCTCTTGCTCCCTCCATATAATAAACACGGAGTCCCACTCAAAGACCCTTCAAAAATTTCCTGGTTGTGATCAGTATAACAATGGCCTCTTTTAATCTTCTCTTCCCTGCTCTGTTCCTGGCCTTGTTTGTTATCCTAACGTCGCCGGTATATTCACTTACATGCACGTCCCAGAAATTCAAAGGCAACAAAGTTTTCTCCAACTGCACGGACCTACCCGAACTCGATGCATATCTGCACTTCACCTACAATGCCTCCAATTCCTCTCTTTCAATCGCCTTTATTGCCCCTCCGGCCAAACCGGACGGTTGGGTCGCGTGGGCCATCAACCCAACATCGACACTTATGGCAGGCTCGCAGGCCTTGATTGCATTCAAATCTAGAGGATCTTTAACCGTCAAGACCTACAACGTTAGTTCCTACAGCTCGATCGAGGAATCCAAACTGTCTTTCGACGTGTGGGACCTGAGTGCGGAGGCTGACGGAAAGAACACCGTTATATTCGCGTCGGTGAAGGTGCCGGAGAAGGCGGAGACAGTGAACCAGGTCTGGCAGGTGGGGCCTTCCGTGACAGACGGTAAGCCCGACAAGCACGCTTTTGCGGATAGCAACCTCAACTCTAAGGGCGTTTTGAAGTTGTCGGTGTCGGAAACAAATGTTCCTGCTCCTTCTCCCTCTATCCCTCCGTCTCCAGGACCAAGTGGTGATCGTAATGACGGTGCTTCCGGGATCGGAACGTGGAACGTAGCCTTCTTCGCCGGGCTTGGTGTTTTGATTTCTAGTTTTGTTGGATTTTAATTAAGAGCACTATTATATATTAAATTTGATCCGTTATATCTAGTGGGTACTTTTTTTTTTTCATAAATATAGTTTTTTCGTTTAATTATAATTCTAATGCAGCTCGGCCCGGAGGATACATTCTCCTTTCAACTCGATGGAATTGAAATGATATTCTAAAATTCACTTTAATAAATGCAGAAATGATGTTCTAAAATTGAGATTAAGAGACAATCTAGTTTAATTAGTGTGGTTAAAAATAATAAAAGATACATATTTTCGTAAGATTAGAGTTCCACTTGAGTCTTCTCTCTAATAATCGATTACCATCTTGATTAAAAAAATTATGAACAATTCTTTTTGCTGTAAATAATAAATCATATATTTTCTTTTTGTGTAAGAGTTAATTCTCACCAAATTTAAATCTGAGTTAATGCACCATACAAAAAAAAATGGGTAAATATACAAAAACTGCAATATGCCAAAGCCATTAATTAAGAAGAAAACGGTCTGAGAATGGAATTCAGAAACGAAAAAGTTACGTTTTTGAAGAAAAAACTTTTAAAAAGTTACTTAAATATAATTAATTGGATTTAATATGTAACCAGCTAAATTTAGTGTGTAAAGAAATAATAATATATTTTTTTCTTTTTTTAGTTACATTTGTAACCAAAATAATTGTAAACTAAATTCAACTAGTTAGATTTGAATAACTTTTTAAATATTTTTTTATTTAAAAATATATCAGTGCTCGTTCAAAATTTTAACAAAACGCCAAACGCCAGTGGGGACCAAACACAACTTGGAAGCGTAAGCACGGGCTTCTTACAAATAAAAATAAAAAAATATTAATGCACTGAATTTTAATATTTTAATTAATATTTGAATGAAATTAATATTGATAATTTTAAAATAAAATTGATAATATTTTTTAAAAAAAAAAAAAAATCTTACAAAATTATTAATTTTAATTTTATTTAAGATATTAATTAGAACGCTAAAATTTAGCGCATAGTTATTACAAATATCAAGCTGGTAAATACGTACGCGTGCAAATATTTGATAACTTACAGTCTTACACAGGTGAATAAGATTAGTTATCGTTTTCTTAAATGCTGATATTTTATTAGCTTGCATTGCCAGTTAAGCAACGCAAATGTGAAGATGATCGTTGGCTAATATGTTCTTGTAATTAAACTATTGATGATTGATTAAGCATGGCAAGTAACTCAGTTGCACAAATGTCATTACTATTAGATTCTTGAGAAAGTTAAAGTGAAAATGCTTAATTAACAACTTCTTGCTCCCAACAACAACATTAGCCTTCTTACTTTCGTGAATTGACATTCACGGTTCCAAGCAGGGCAAATCCTATTATATGTATACTAGGTTTGAACTCGCGCGTTGCGCAGGCTGAATATTTTTTTATAGATAATTTTAGTTATTTTTTTTTTTAGTATTTGACTTTTTTATTTCTCTCTGTTTCTCTAATGATTGAAACAGCATATCTCTTGTGTTGTGTGTCTGTTTGTATGTTGGTGTGTGAATGACAGAATACAATATAAAGAGGAGAATTAAAAGGCTAAAATTTATTATCATAAATTACAAAATTTATTGTCATAAAACGTCTACTGTTATGTATCAAATTTAAAGAAAGTCAATTAACTTCGTCATAAAGATTGTAACGGAAAAAAAATTATATAAGAATCTGATTTTTTTTGTTCTTAAGCGGAAGCAAATTGTCTAATTGAATATTAAAATTTATTGGGAAGGAAACGAAAAGAATAAACAAATTGTTATTAATGACAATAATTAGCATGATTAAATCATATGAGAAAAAAAATGAAAAAAAATTAATTGTTTTTTATTTTATAAATAAACAATTTTTTTCTTATATGTAAATTGTAAAATCCGAAATAACCTAATTATGTAACCTTATTAACACAATTTTTTAGTGATTGGAATTCCATAATCTGCATATGAAAGGAATAAATAAGTAGAAATAAAATGTTCTCATTGTTGTAGTTCAGATACAAAAAGAAACAATTACACATGAAATTGAAGTTGGAAACAATAATATATTGAATGTTACCTGAAATTTTGGACGATTACAATGCAGTTCAGTCGTGCAATGCAATTGTTTCTGTGACAAACAAATGGTAAGCCACTCACTTATATAATAGGTAAGTCTCCCAATTGAGTTATTATTTATAATTAATGTCAATTTCGATTATGAGCATTGATGTGTATTTTTTATTATTGCAGCCAATAAGTGAGCTTAAGTATTGACGTTTTTTAGAAGATCTTAACGTGAATGGGGAATGAAAGCAATTGCACATCAATGACGTTTTGTAAACAATTACACGGTAACCTTAATGTGAATGGGGGAATGAAAGCATTCCATTCATTTTAAATATAAGAATGTTAATTGAATTAATGAGTATTAGTGTGTAATTTTTTAGTATTCTTGCTAATTAGTGGACTTTAATAGACCTTTGGCGAGATTAGTTTCAGTTACAAATTATTAATTAGTTTAAGCCACTCACTTATATAATAGGTAAGTCTCCCAATTGAGTTATTATTTATAATTAATGTCAATTTCGGTTATGAGCATTGATATGTAATTTTTTATTATTTCAGCGAATTCGTGTACTTAAGTATTGACGTTTTTTAGAAGATCTTAATGTGAATGGGGAATCAAAGCAATTACACATCAATGACGTTTTTTTAAACAATTACACGGTAACCTTAATGTGAATGGGGAATGAAAGCATTCCATTCTTCTATAATTGAATTATTACACGGTAACTTTAATGTTAATTGAATTAATGAGTATTAGTGTGTAATTTTTTAGTATAGGAAAAATTGAAGTTGAAGGAAAAAATGCCACATGACAGCTTAAATGAAGGAGAAATTGTTTCTAAACTTCTCTTTTATACTAATTAAATAGATTTATAGAAGTTATCATATAGCTTAATAGTAAGTATTATTTTATTACCTCAAGTTTTGATAAATTCGCCATATATTTTTAGAAATAATTTTTATTAATTTTTTTTAACTTACAAATTTTTGTCTCTTTCTAAAAAAATTGTTTCAATCCGTCAGTTGATTCCAAATCAATTTATAACAAGTATTTTGTAATAACATTTGAGAACTTTTATATATACTTAAGTATACTTAAATCTAATTTACGACGCTATGTATCAAAATAAATTTAATTTATGGTATTTCAATAATTAATTAATTGAATAGCCTCATTACATGGTGATACAAAAAATTATTCATATTATAATATTATTTGTACAAATATAATAAAAAAATATAAATAAAAAAATATTTATATTTTTTTTATTTTACATTTTATTTTATAATTATATTAAATATACTAATTTTTACAAGCTGAAGACTATCTAGATATATTTTTTTTTATAAACATAAACATTTTCCTCAACTGAAATGTTAAGCAACCAATTTTAGAGCACACAATTTTAAAGGCGCATCGGTGTTTCAGACATCCTCTGCGTTTGAACTGGGGTGTTTTGCTAATCATGCTTCCTTTGTTTGTTGGTTTAGCTGTGTACCTTTGCAACTGCTTTCCGTCTTTCATTATCATTCACCGCTGATTTTGTTCTCAGATCATGATCGAAATACTCGTTACGCACGTGCCGTTCAATAATTACATTTTCAATTCATAACCTCCGCGTGTCCCACCATGGATGTCATTTTGGCCGTTTATAAACCGCCCCATAACAGTCCAACCAGAGAGCGCCACATACGACGGCCTGGAGACGTCCTCGTCTCCCTGAATTGATGGTAAGGTGGTAATTCTATTCTTCACCCACCCCGCAGGCCGCAGGCACTCCTCCATTTATTAGCCTTTGGGCCGTGTATATAAATTCTTATATTTTCTAAACTCAAAATTCATTTCTCTGCTTTGCGTAACTGCCTAAAATGGCTTTCCTCCGGTGCTTCTCTGCTACGTTTCTGGGGTTTTGCCTGTGGTTTTCTCTCATCTTACCCGCAGATTCACAGGCCACTTGCGCCTCTCAAAGATTCACCCGCAACAATTTATATGCTCACTGCTTGGACCTTCCTGCACTCTCTTCGTATCTTCATTTTACGTACGATTCAACAAATTCCACCCTCTCGATTTCCTTCATTGCCTCGCCTTCCAAACCCAATGGCTGGGTCTCGTGGGCTATTAATCCCGCGGTGGCTAAGATGCCAGGGTCACAGGCTCTGGTGGCGTACAAGGACTCTAAGGGTGCGGTAAATGTGAAGACGTACAACGTCAGCGGTTATTCGCAGGACGCGGTGGTGCAATCGAAGCTGGCGTTCGACGTATGGGACACGCGCGGGGAGGAGGAGGAGAATGGACGGATGAGGATTTTTGCCAAAATTAAGGTTCCGGCGGATTTGGCTGCGAAAGGGACGGTGAACCATGTGTGGCAAGTGGGGCCGAGCGTCAAAGCCAATGGCTTGTTGACGCCGCATGAAATGAGTGGACCCAACTTGAACGCCGTGGGAGTTTTGGATTTCAAATCTGGGCAGAGTGCCGGTGCCGGCGGAGATGACTCTAGGACTCAAAATAAAAATGTAAGCTTTTTTATTCTTTTGATCATTATTTTACCTCTTCTGCTTTTTTTTTTTTTTTTTCTCTTTCCTCATGTTTTTCAATTTTCATTTTTGATGTTCCAATTTTTAGAGCCTGCTGTTATTGTGTTTTCTTTCTTGTCTTTTGCGTATTGAAACGAGATCGGGGGAGAATTTGTGGGTGTCTTTCTCTCGTAATAGAGACTAATTAAGAACAGAGCAATTTCTTTAATGTTTACAAGTGTTGTTTATTTTGACCAAAATCGATGGTTAAGTCAAAGTGTGCAGCGATTTGGATTTGGTGTTGCTTGTCTTCCTAATTTGACCAAATACTTTTTTTTTTTTTGTTTGACGTCAGATTCACGGGATATTGAACGCTGTGAGCTGGGGATTCCTGTTTCCGCTTGGCATTGTAATAGCACGATACCTGAGGACCTTCCCTTCTGCGGATCCGGCCTGGTTTTATCTCCATGTTTCCTGCCAGCTCTCTGCCTACGTTATTGGGGTTGCCGGGTGGGGGACTGGCTTGAAACTGGGAAGTGAATCCAAGGGCATGCAGTTTACCGGGCATCGTAATATCGGAATTGCTCTTTTCGCGTTCGCAACATTGCAGGTACATCAACAAGTTTACCCAATTTAATGCATGTATTGAGAACTGAATCGAGATTTTGAACCTTTTTTTGGTTGAATTTTGTTTTGTCCTTGCTTTTCAGATGTTCGCATTGTTCTTGAGACCGAATAAGGACCACAAGTACAGAATTTACTGGAATATCTACCATCACAGCGTTGGATATGCCATTCTCGTGCTTGGCATATTAAATGTATTCAAAGGCCTTAACATGTTGCAACCAGCATGGAGATCGGCTTATGTTGTCCTCCTTATTGGCTTGGGTGCCATCGCCGCCGTGCTGGAAATAGTTACTTGGATTATAGTTTTGAGAAGGAGATCCAGCAAGTCCAACAGGTCCTTTGATGAATACAATGCAAATGGTAGACAACCATTCACTGCTTGATGATTATTGGTTAACAACCGATCAGTGCTGCTCCTTGCCCTGATATGTGTTATTGTTGTTAGGCTTATATATATATATATATATACACTTTAGATTATTTATTTTTCGTCTGTTTGAGTTCTCTTTCTGTACTATGGTCTTGCTTCACGCTGAAGAGTATTTGAGTACATAATATATTACTGTCGTCAGGCTCTAAGTAAGATGCTATTTTCACGGTCAGTATCTGTATTTAACAGAGATTATGAAGAAAATTATTCATGAATTTTTTTCCTTGCCATTCACTTGGTTTCTACCTGGAGACTCACAGCCATCTTATGACCCATTCTAAGAGCCCACTACACAGAAACGTATGAGTGGGTACACAGAGTGCACACAATTAATTTAATGGTATCTAATTATTTATCTTTTTTATTTTTTTGAATTCAATACACTTTTCACAATTATACAATTCAAATTTTTAGGTATTCACTATATTCTTCCTTAAATGTGACCAAATAGTATTTTCGCTTATCTTAATTCTCCGCCATGGTAAAGACGCTGAGCCACTTTTGGCTTCTGTCTTCTGATCGTCGTCCTATTCAGTTCCTTCCTGCCACTGTAAACGAACAAGGAGTAGTATGGACTTTTCTCAATTTTTCTTTACCAGTGTTTTCAATTTTTCCTTTTTGGTGTCAGTTGGGCCCCAAATGATCTATGCCCCTGTTCAGTAGGTATGGCCGGACAATTACATCCCTCACCAGACAAGTCATACAATTTGATTTGGATAGCCAATTCTATTTTGAGTGCGGATTCAAATTCATACAATTTGGTCGAACAATTCTATCATAATAATATTTTATAAATTTATTTTATTTTTACACAAAATATCATGATTAAATTAAAATTTTGTTATATTTTGTTATTAATATGGCGGAATTACTCAGTTGCACAAACGTTTTCTTTCCATTGTGTACTGTACTTGCGTAGTGCATCAACACAGCCAAGCTGCTATTGTGAAATTTCTTGAAGACATTGGAAAGGGCTTTGTGTCCGCGTGTCCTCATCTATAACTAAAAGTATCTTTGGCCTTATTGGGGAAACCTACATTAACTAACTAGCGCTAGAAAACACATCACAATGGGCAATTATTCCCCAAGCCTTTATTCTAATTGAGACTTTTCGTGACTTCTTCCAAGTGTCTCCCAGGCCCCTCCTCCCCTTTTTTTCCAGATCTGCTTTTGTTGCTTTCTCTAACGCATAGCTTTGTTTATTAATTCCAATTTTATTCATTACTTTGGAGAAGATGCCAGCCCCATTTTAGTTGGCTTGTCTAATCGTCAAAAATCAAGCTTACTTGGGGAGAGTGAAATATGTAGATCAAAATAATGTCTTGTTAAGATTATTTTTAAGAGAGAATTGGAGTCCATATATAATTAAGAGAGAGATTTGAAAGACGTATGCTTATCATGGTTTTTTTCTTGGTTTTAAGGATTTTTTAATTCGGCCAATCTACTGTATAAAATTCTGTACTATCACTATTTACTGGGATACGTTATATGTTTGTGATACTGGCAAACACGTTTTAAGCATAATTGTTTTAAAATTAGAAAGAGTAAAATTATGCGAATGCATTTAGTGATCCGTAAACATATAATGAATTATTTATTTTTATATTTTTAAATTTAATATATTTTTAATAATCTCATAATTTTAATCACTATGCATTCACCGCACTCATGTTGCCACAAAATTTTTCTAAACTGAAAAACCTTTAAACTTGATTCTTAAACAATAAAGGGATGTAATTGTAAATAGTTGGTGGGATTCTTTTTGAAGATGGAGTCTCTTTAAAGTTGGGCTTCGTTTTATTTTTCCCTTCAAATGTGATAGCCGATTATGACGTCTGACCCCACACATTGTTTTCGAACGTTTGGTTTTTGCAATGATGGGTAATGTGTAATTATGTACATTATGCATATCAAAGTACAAGCGCTCGGACTACAATTAAAATCCTTTGTCCTTCTACCCGTTGCCTTTATATCATAGTGTATTAAATTCATTTGTAGTTTATATTAGACGCGAAGATTGGATGCTGTCTGGTTGCAGTTGAATTGCCATAAATCACATAATAGAAAAAAATGTGTCAACAGCAATTTAAGATTAGAGATGCATGACTAACAATCAAAAATAATTAATGTGGAACTATGTTTATTTTCCGTCTCCCACTTTTATGTCTTTGTATAATTTTCCCTCATGTCACGGACATTTTATAAACTTGATTGATTTATATAATATTTTAATCCTCGTGAGCATAATAATTAAGTAGGTCATCAAATGTTAACGACACCAATCATGTTACTACTCTCGCCAATGATAGGCTGTAATATATGAGGGGCAGAATCATTTAAATCTATATTAGCGCTTGACAATTTATATGTCCAACATAATTAACTGCAATGAAAGAGTTAAAATTTGAACAAATTTATGCACATATTTTTGACAAAAATAAAAAATATTGCAATTAACCCAGTAAGTTCAAGCCTAGAACCAAAAAAAAAAAAAAAGAGATATAGAGTGCCATATAAGTTTTCGTTGTATACTTTTCCGCTTTTTGGCGAAGGCGCACGCTTTGGATCTTCGCACTTGACTACATTTTTCTTTATTTTTATGTTTTTATGAACATCAGCTTGAATGGAAATTGAAATTCCCCGAAGAATAGGACTGCTCCAATATGATGACGTGACATCGCTTTTCCAGTGCCTTTTCCAATACAACCACACATTCATCATTCATTATAACCACTCAAAGATTTCTTGATAAGAGGAAAAGGCCAGCAGACTCGGCTTGTTTTTTGGGACCACATACATTTAATAAAAATATGTAAATAAAAAATAATTGAGGAATAAGTTTTTATATTATAGATTGTGATTTTTTATGATTATGTCATTTAAATCAAGAAAACCCATTCATTTCATTTCAGTTCATTATTATAATATATAGTTTGTACAATTACTTATTTGTAAAATAATTATGTTTATTGATTATATGTGATGAATTCAGTATAATGTGTCAAATAAATATTTGTCCTCAATAAAAAGCGACCTGATTTTCTATTGCAAAAGTAGCGTAAAGACCATCTATGCGGCCCATGTCATCATGATGCTGGGATGACTAAATAAATAGAACACTTCAATAAAGTGGAAATTAAAATGTGATTTGACGTAAATGACAAAAAAAAAGGCTGTGAGGTAAATAAAGTGTCATTACCTTTTTGTTTGAAAAAAAAGAAGAAGAAAAAAATAGAGAAATAAAAATAAAAAAATGAATATTAAAAAAGATGAATTTTTTTGTATTTGAAAAAGTGTAATGTAAAAAAAATAAAAAATATTTTGATTAAAAATTAGTAGAAAGTTACAAAAAAGATTATAAAAAAATAAAGACCTAAAAATAATTTGATACTAACTGTGCCATTTCTCCAAATTTAGGTGGACCTCTAACAATTGCTCCCGGGCCCGATCATATTTTTCTTTTCCTTCTTCCGCCTTTTCACACCACAAAGACATCTTTTGATAAAAATAAAAAAAAAAAGCACAAAGCATCTCTTTTTAATCCAAATTCCTTTTCCTTTCCTCCTTTTCCACCTGCCCAAGCAAGGGCTAGGTGTATTCTCTCCACGGGACACCTAAACTCTTTTTTTTTTTTTTTTTTTTTGAAGGATCTAACTGTACGGACACAAAAAATAAATGGAGGATATTGATTGGTATGGTTGGTTATGCAATCGATTGATTGAATTATATAATTAATTGATTATAAAATTACAACAAAAAATTAATACTTTATCCATGTAATTTTCTTAGAATTTTATTATCAATAATTATCATTTATTTGTACAATTTAATTCGTGGATTGTATTATATTCAATTTTCGCCAATTTTTTTTTTTCCGCCCGTGAACCTTTTTCCTTTTTTGAAAGTTGATTTAAAGGTTACTTTCCGCGCGTTAAAAAAGTTGATTTAAAGATCAACTCCCACGCGTGCCTCAATTGCTTGTTTGCACTCGCATGAAAATGGGAAACTGGTTGATAAAAATTTGAACTCAGCTCTCCCACTCCGGCCTCCGTCTTCTCATTTTGTTTGTATCCCGCCGCCAATCATAAGCGGGACCCGGGTGTTCGGTTGAACTGATAGAGCTCGATTCTTGATCCTTTTAAGAGCCAAGCAATTAATCAACAGAAGCCATGCCTTCTCCGCTCACATTCACCCTTCGACATGTCAATCTACTTGGCAACGACCCGCATTTGAGGGAACTTGTTAGATTTTGTTCTCATATGCTACTCCTAAGTAAATAAATAAATAAATAAGTAAAATATGTGTTCTCTTCCCCCATCCTAGGTGTATGGGAATGTGTCTGCGCCTTCTGATACAGAAAAGTGGGGAGGTTTTTTTTTTTCCCACATCAAATGAATAAAACAAAGAAAAATAGAATTACAAGAACAAATTAACTTCTAACAAAGACGACTCCTAATGATCGCTATCTAATAAAGGACAAATTTTCAAAAGCAGTTGATCCAGGATTTTTTTGTCAGTATTGTAAGCGCACCTTATTTAGCAAGAAAATTAACACATTAATTACCTTCACGTAACAATGTTGAAGAGTTATTTCTAAGATCAATCCCTAAGAGCCCGAATACCATCAAGCAAGCCAACTAAGGTGTACGGAATTATTTTATAGTCACAATTTGGTTTTGGACTGTACCTTTTGGTTGTCTTTTAATTGGTATCTGATTATCTTAATTATGAATTTTTCCTTTCCAATTTTCAATCTAAAATATTAATAAAATCGGAAAACATTATTACAAAAGCTATAATCAATCCTTGGGAAGATACCATTCACAATAATAAAATGTAGTAATCATTTTTAACTAATTAAATTATTAAATTTGTAACACCATGCTAATTGAGCCCCTAGTTATGTAATAATTTTGGATAAGCGCATGCTTATAAAATTCACATGCAATTAGGACATCGTTTTGGGCGACAGAGAAAGCAAGAAATGAATCAGTTTTCTTTTGCTAATTTTGGGTACCCAATTTGCCTTGAATTTTATTATTTTAGTTTACATTTTTTGTGAGGTCAAAACGATGTGTAATTTTCTTTACTTACCACAGGAAAAAAGAATAAATTCATTTGGCTCAAAATGTTGATTTGATTAAAAATGATGATATTGAATTTTATGTAACTATTAAATATTGTACTTTAGAGGATCAGGATTTTGTCCTAAATTTTCCTCTAAAAAAAAAATGTGGATGAATCGGGACACTTCAATCAAAACCCAATCTACACATGTTTTACGGGAAGCCCACAGATGATTGGGTTGGGCATACGTATTCCTCGAAATTTATGACGACAGCCCGTCAAGCAATATTCGGCCAGGGCTCCATTCGAATTCAGAAATCAGAACCACGTGGGCCAGTGGAGGACACAACCCAAATCCTTCTTTGCCGGGGGAATTTGCTGGCATCCAGTTACGGAATATCTTTAGTGTGAAATTGTCTAATATTTAATTTATTAAATTAATTAATTTAAATTAATTTAAGTAAGATTTTAAAAAGTATTAAATTTTTTTAAGAAATATTTAATATAATAATATTTTTAAAATTTAAATTTAAAACTTCTGATTAAATGATGATAGATGTTTACTATCGACACTAACATTCGATAACTGTTACCGAATCTCTGACAATCATTTGATTTGAATTTGATTTGCTTCAAATTTGCACAGAATGTATTACATTCTAAAATAAGTAAACTGCCGTTACTCCACTTCACAACTCGAAGGAGGAAAAAAAAAAGAAACAATAATTAAAAGTATTTTAATTATATATATAAATAAATGAATTTCAAGAACTCATTTTCAGAAGTCCTTTTCCCTGTGGTGTTGGGAGTCGACTCGGGTCGGGAGCATGTGCTTTATCCCATGACAGGCAGATTCCAGTTATTATTGACACGCTTACTCAACAACTAAAAATCCCTCCCTCTCTTTCTATCCATATTTCTTCTGGAATTTGGATATAGAATGCAAGTCTAATTCTTGATTATATTATAATAAACTCCTAATTTATTTTTTTTTAGGGTTTAGATTTGCAGACAACCTCCTCCTTCGGTCCTGTTCTCCCTCCCGTTCTCACAGTCAATTCGTCGAATAATTAATCTCTCTGGTTAGCAATTAGTAATTAGCAATTAGCAATTAGCATAGCAAGCTTGAGAAGAAAAACGAAAAAGGAAAAAAAAGAAAAAGAAAAAGGAAATGGAGGCGATACAGAGCCGTGTGGAGTCGTGGATCAGAGACCAGAAAGCGAAGATCCCGAAGGTTTCGTGGGCCCCGCTTCAGTGGAGAATGCGGTGGCCGCCGTGGGTCGGCTCCGACAGAGAGCAGCGGAAGAGGATTCAGCAGGAGTACGAGCGCCGGAGGAGCGATCTCTGCCTCGCCCTCAAGGCCGACTCCCTCTCCGACTTGCAGGATATTCTCTGCTGCATGGTCCTCTCTGAATGCGTCTATAAGGTTCTATTTCAATTTCCCTCAACAAATAAGCCCCCCGGTGTAGCATTATAAGTGGCAAGTTCTAGAAACTTGATTGAGTGTGTGAATATTTGCAGTCGATCACATTGGATGATTAGATGCTGAATTATGAATTTGGCTGTTAGTGAGTCTTGTTAATAGCACAGCACTGTAATTCTTACACAAACCTGCTTGCTTAGCTTTGAATATGTTTATCGCTGCAATAGTTTTTTTTTTTTTTAATACTTCCGTACGTTCAGATGTGTGAATGATTTGTATTCACTTATTATAAGAGATTTAAGAGTTTGTACTTTCCTACATCTTAGAGGCCAGCTGCTGAGATGCTTAGAGCTGTAAACAAATTCAAGGCTGACTTTGGGGGACAAGTTGTTTCTCTGGAGCGTGTGCAACCATCTTCAGATCATATCCCTCACAGGTTCTTCTATAATTTACCTTTTCTGTTTGCTTTTTTCCATATTTTCCGATAAATGAAGTTCTGTCATTTTCTGTTGCTTGGATATTGTCTTCTATCTCTTGCAGTAAAATTTAACGTGCTCACCATCACTCTTAATTTGCAATATATTTTCTAGTTCATGAGAAGGACAGTATTTTTGAAGTATCAGAAAATTAATGATAGTGGATTGTTGAAGTTACAATTTTGCCATCGTTATACCTACTTATCCTAGATTCTTGTTATTCTCTATCGAGATAATATATCTGTGTTTCCAATTTGATATTAACCTTGTTGATGGAGTATGTCTTTGCATTTTCTATTGCTGAAGGTACCTATTGGCTGAAGCAGGTGACACGTTATTTGCATCCTTCATGGGCACAAAGCAGTACAAGTAAGTGCTGTACATATATCAATCAGGTGATTAAAAGGGTCTATAATTACTGAGGCATGCTTTTTAACCTAGGTTTCTTAACCAGGGATGTTGTGACTGATGTGAATATATTCCAAGGGACTATATTTCATGAAGATGGGGTGGAGGACACCATCAGGGCAGAAGTTGTTGAATCCACACAAGGTGAAAATCAGAAGGGAAATGGGGAAAGCCAGAGGATTCCCCTTGAACCAAAACCCAAACTATTAAAAGATCAACCAAAGCCTGCTGCTCATCGAGTAAGATTAATGTCTAGCATTTGTAGTTTGTGTGAATATAGTTTAGTTTTATGCATTTAAATAATGTTTCTTTTGGCTGTAATTGTGTACATTGGTAATTGAAATTTTACTTTTCGCTTATTCTTTTTCCAATTCAGATGCATATTACCCGTATTTTAATATCTGGGTTTCAAATCTTAGGGTTTCTTGGCTCGTGCTAAAGGAATACCTGCTTTAGAGTTGTACAGGCTTGCTCAGACGAAGAAACGGAAACTTGTACTATGTGGCCATTCACTTGGTGGGGCTGTAAGTTCTATGAAATTTTTATACTTAACATTTATTGGATGCACTGCTTAACTTTTTGGTTACTGCGATCTTCAACTATTCAAATTTCCTATGTTTTTAGGTGGCAGCATTGGCTACTCTTGCCATTTTGAGGGTGGTTGCTCAATCATCGTCATCAAAGGAAAATGAAAAAGTTCACATTAAATGCATAACCTTTTCTCAACCTCCAGTTGGAAATGCTGCTTTAAGAGAGTACGCACCATTTTCAGTCTCTGATTATCCCTCTGTTAAATGATCAAAATTTCTTTATGTTTCCTGTTTTGCTCTTTTTTTTACAGCAACTGGAGTAGTTAATTTTTGATGTTGTTTACTTTTCTTTCTTCGTTCTCCGAACCCCTAGTTACGTTCATGAAAAAGGCTGGCAGCACTATTTTAAGAGTTACTGCATACCTGAAGATTTGGTTCCGCGCATCTTATCTCCTGCTTATTTTCATCATTATAATGCCCAACCATTGTCAGTAAATGCTGAGGGTGATATTGCCAGTCAAATAGCAAGAAAACGCACAGAAGGGTTAGAGAAATTAAGGGCAGAAAAGCCAAAGGAGAACAGGAGGGAGCAGTTGGTTCTGGGATTAGGACCAATGCAGACTTCTTTTTGGAGACTTTCTAGGCTGGTTCCTTTAGAGGGTTTCAGAAGGCAACTTAATAAATACACGAGAAAGCAAGTTGATCCTACCGAAACTGTTTTGACGAGTGATTCAGCCATAAATTCTACGATGGAGGATGTAGTTGCTGGACCACAGTCGCTTGAAATCCAAGAGGGTTCTGATGGCGTGTCGCTCAAACCATTACCAGATAACAATAATGTGCCAACTGATGACGCAATGAATGGAAAATTAACCGGAAAAAGCAGTAGTAGTACTGTGGATAGAAGTAACTGGAATAGAGTACCTTATTTACCTTCCTATGTCCCATTTGGTCAGGTAAGAACGTGAAATGATACTTTATGGATTTTGCTGAATTTTTTTTTATCCAAGTTAACTTGCATTAGAGAGCCAAAGTAGCTTAAAACCCTAAAATGCTGAAAGATGTTGACACTTGAATGCAACTTTTAATTTTTCACTTTGCATCTTACCTTGTTGGACCGAATATCCTTCCTTATAAGTATAACATGTCTTTTTGCTTGCTGATTACTCTTTGGGGATTGGGTTCTGATTTTTTTAGTTGGTATTGACAAGTATTGGTACCTCTAACAGGCTTACGTTTATCGTGTGTTCTTTGCTTGCCAGAGATTTTCACTGTGAGGAGACAGAAGAAGTGTAAAAAAAAAAATAAATTAAATAAATGCCAACCAAATCAGTTTTTTTTTTTTTGGCCTTAGTTTATGTGCATTTGTGGACATCTAGGTGTATTGTTGTTGGGACTTCCTTTAGAACAGATGCATCTTTGCTGATTGGTCAACCCAAAATAAATATAGATTGTTGACTGAAATTGATACACATGGAGTGTATGTTGTTTACTGTTTTGTCATTGAACTAAAGCATTTTCCAAAACTTATCATATTGTCGCGACAAAATACTCCTCCATGACAGTTGTATCTCTTGGGCAATTCTTCTGTGGAGTTACTGTCAGGTGCAGAGTACTCAAAATTGACATCGGTACGTGCTTCCTTTTCTTAACTTTCTTATTCCTTTCTTTCGGGTTCTGCATATTTTTTATGATAGGAATTTAAGTATTATGTCCAGCATAAATTCCTCAATTTCAACAACTATGCATATTTATCGGAACTGGCTGGGAATGTTATATTATCGCATGGCTCAGTTTGGTTGCTTTGTTCTGGCAAAGGCATGTTCAGGTCAGATCTGTGATTGCTGAACTAAGGGAACGATTTCAATCACATTCAATGAAGTCATATAGGTCTCGGTTTCAGAGGTACTTTCTTGGCTATAGTTCTACAAAGTCAAATAGTACAAACGAACCTTATTATTTGTTGGATGCAGAATCTATGACATGTGCATGGGTGATGGTGCTTCATCCTTTGTTGGAATGGAGCAGTTGCAGCCGCTTTCAAATTTGCAACAATGGCTTGGCCTTGCAGTCGCAGGTGCTGTGGAGCTTGCACATATTGTAGAGTCACCAGTCATTCAGACTGCAACTTCAATTGTTCCTCTTGGATGGAGCAGTGTTCCTGGTGAGAAGAACGTAGAGCCCTTTAAAGTTGATATCACGGGTTTTGGCTTGCATCTATGTACCTTGGTTCAGGCTCAAGTGAATGGTATCTGGTATTGTCCTTCCTCACTCTTTCAAATACATTGTTGAATTTTCAAGTTTTTGCATGCACCCTGTATGACAAATAATTTTCATTTCAATGGTTATTTCCTGCTTAGATGAATTTAGGACCATTTAATCAAAATTTTCTTGCATGCTTTTGTTTCTCAAATATATGATAGAGCTCCATCCAGCACTTCTAGCATATAATCATGGTTCTTGTCTGCACCATTGTCAACATCCTTGAACCTAATGTCTTGGTATGCCTGTGTCTCAGCATCATTTTAATCTCCCCCAAATGCTCCCAACTGTTGAATGACCAGTTATTGCATGTCCATTTGATGAACTTGATAATTGTGAATAGAAAATGTCTGGTACAAAAGTTATGTCGTCCTCTTTAAAATACAAGACTTCGCATATGACCTAGTTCTATATTTTTGAATTCAGGTGTTCAACTAAAGTGGAGTCATTTCCTTCAGCTCCTATCTGCCTCTCAAATTATGGATTAGAGTCAGAACTACAAAAGATGAGGGTCTTAGTTGGAGCTCCATTGACACGGCCACCAAAACATCTGATAGTGGCAGATTCGTTGATCCCCGTTTTTCCCCCTGTCAGGTCAGATGCTGTTGATTACAATAGCAACCATAGTCTAGCACAAGAGAAAAAGTGCCTCCGCCCAGAAGGTTTGAGAGATTTTTATATATTTTGCACAAGTGATTTTGCTACTGTCTCCAAGGAGGTCAATGTCAGAACTCGTAGAGTGCGATTGCTTGGCCTTGAGGTGATTGCACATTATAAATTGCAATCAAGGGTTCTCTTTCAATGCAAATTTATTTGCCATGTGTTTGACCACAAAATCTCATACTCTATAGGGTGCTGGTAAAACTTCACTTTTTAAGGCTATAATGGGTCAAGGCAGACTAACAAATACTGCAAATTTCGAAAAGATGCACATAGAAGTTGATGTCCAAGAAGGTATTGCTGGTGGTATATGCTACTCCGATTCAGCTGGGGTAAATTTGCAGGTGCATGCTTCTTGGGCTGCTATCCTTTTCTTCTTCTTCTTCTTCTTCTTCTTCTTCTTTTTTCTTTTTTTTTTTAATATAACAGATACACAAAGTGGCGGACATGGTACATAGAAGATATTTATCCCGTCTTCTTTCTTTCCATACCATGCAAATTACTTTCTGGGGACTTTTTATAGTGCCAATGCACTTTCCTTGGTGATTCGTACTTTTGAACCTTCTTGAAAAGGAGCAAAATAGACATAGAGCATATTTGGAAAGTTCTTAAGGTGACACATATAATAAGGCTAGCACACAATCAGACTCTAGAGAGCCATAATTCTCTGAAGAAACGATTGCCTATGATTGAACTTGATGCCTAATATTTGCCTTGGCCATAAGGTTTATAGGCCTATTTATGGGAAAACCTCTCTAAGCTACTGAAGAAAATACGTGGGGACCAACTCAAAACTAAAAAAAATAATAATAATAAATTAAGCTATTACTTAATTGTCTTAATAAAAAAATACTAATTAGGAAAATATCATAAAAATAGTGTTCCATTCCTTCATTAAAGTTTTCTAGAATTTTCTTTGGACTTGTGGTGATCTCTGGTTCATGAAGTTTTGGGCTACTAATTCTATGTCGCCATGGGAGTCAAGAAGTTTGTGGTTTGAACTTTGACCCTCTACTTCTAATGTCTTGTTATTTGGGGTTGCTTCTTGGGTCCTTATTTGCTTCTGCTATGGTTTTGGCTTTTCATGTTATTATCCTTTTGAGCTTCATGGTCGTCAATTGCAGGAGCTGAATGCGGAGGTCTCGCGTTTCAAAGATGAATTGTGGGCAGGAATTCGTGACCTAAGTCGAAAAACAGACTTGATAATTGTTGTGCATAACCTGTCACATAAGATTCCTCGATGCAACTTAGCAAATGCATCAGAACAAAAGCCAGTTCTTTCACTTCTTTTAGATGAGGCTAAAGCCCTCCAAATTCCCTGGGTTCTTGCCATAACAAACAAATTTTCTGTCAGTGCACACCAGCAAAGAGCAACAATTGATGCTGTTTTGCGGGCATATCAAGCATCGCCAAGTACAACAGAAGTTGTCAATTCTTGTCCTTATATCATACCCAGTGCTGCTGCAAGTGCTTCTTTGCCATGGGCTGCCGTCAATGGAGATTCTGATGTCAGGATGGGTGCTCAAAAACTTGTTTTTTCTCCAATTAATCTTGTTCGCCGGCCATTTCAGAAGAGAGACGCAATTTTTGCCATTGAGGGTGTAAACTCTCTCTGTCAGCTGGTACATCGTGTGCTGCGGAGTCACGAAGAAGCCTCTTTACAGGTATGAAAATTTAACAGAACATGATACTGCACATATATTGTTGGAGTGGAGTGTGAGTTATGGATATTGAAGCATATGCAAAAGACACATGTTGCATAAGCATGCCTCGGAAACCTAATCAGCTGACTGTGTACAACTCCATCCCTTTATTAGATTTTATTTGGATTAGTTTGGTTGTTAAAGTGCGAGATTTCTTATATTAGTATCATGTTCTGCATCAAATATTTAAGTACCGCCAGGATGTCAAATATCAATGATGAGACATCATGTAGCAAGAAATAGTGACATCCAAAGTCTTATCATAGTTTTCATTATTCATTCAGGAAGATTTCTATGAACTACCTGAGAATGATAGTTTCATTATCCCATGTCTTGTTATAGTTTTCATCATGCAGCACAAATTAGATGGTAGCCAGGCCCGATGGGATGGGCAGGGAACTGAGAATGATAAGATGCCCATTTTTGTGTGCCTCGTCTATATATGACTTTGTGGAAAATAATAACTTGAGGTATTGTTTAATTCGATTGAAGGAACTTGCCAAAGACACTCTTTCAGCAGAGCTGGCACGGGAACGCGCACGGGCAATAGAAGCAAGTAGAGAATCTCAAGCGAAGGCGTCTTCTGTAACTGCTGCAACAGTGGGCGCTTCCATTGGGGCCGGCCTTGGCATTGTCTTGGCTGTTGTCATGGGTGCAGCATCTGCTTTGCGGAAGCCTTGAACTTGCGATATCTTAGTTTATATTTATCCTTCTGGTAGTGTAGATTTATACTAATAGAAGATAACAGCCCATTATTTTTCTGCTCAGTGTAAATTAATTGAAAACCTCGAGCTTTTTTGCATGCGTGTATTTGTATTGTAGATATGTTGCGAAAGATGTTAGTAGAGGAATTCTTTTTATTAAATATGAACTCTCCGCAGATTTGTTTTTGAAACTGTTAACCAGATTTGAGACCCCATAATGAAAGTAATAAGTCAAGAGCCCAAGTAGAAATATAAAGGAGAAGGTGGAGTACAATAAAGGGGGAACTGAATATGGCAAAATAAATTGTATGACAATTGACAGTCACAAAAAGAAAGATGGGCGCAAAAAGAAGGGATGTTGGGTTTCTATGTTTTTGTTCGTTTAATTTTCCTCAAAACTAAATTTGCTTACAATTGGGTTTAGACAAAATAATCAGCTGGTGCAGCAAGAGAAACTACTCTGCTTTGACGAGTTGGGTCCATTCTTCACAAGACTGACCCGGTTGACGGTCAATTCGGCCTTGTATGAATCGGAGTTGAGCACCTTTCTGCTGACATTGTTGTAGATCTCGCGAATGACAATCTCGAAAGCAGTCTGAACGTTGGTGGAGTCAAGGGCAGATGTCTCCATGAAAAATAATCCTTCTTCTTCGGCAAGGCTTTTGCCCTCCTCCACGCTTATTTCCCTGATATTTTCCAGATCACACTTGTTCCCGACCAGCATTCTTGCCACCGCAGTATCACAGTGAGCTGCACGATTTTTCAGCAAAAACAAAAACAAAGGGTTTACGTATGTCAGATTTTGACAAACAAAAAGGGCAAGAAGATTGCACCAACAAAAGCATGCAGCCCCATTTTAGCAGAATGATGAAACTTCTTCTATCATAGAATGTACATATAATGATTTGAAATTTGATGATATCAAGTAGTCGGTTCATCTCAATTTGCAATTGAGACAATGCAAAGTTTAGTTTCAGACAATGCAGAATTCAATCACGATAAGTACGAATCGACAAGCAACAGTTGCAATATTTTTAGCATTTCAAGGAAGAAAAAAACTGTTATTTATTCCATTATCCCTGAGGTAAGGAGAGCTAAAGTTTGCACGAACTCAGAGAAACTAGAAACGGTTCGACTTTGGAAATAATCATAGATTACCCCACAAAAGAGATCAATAAAGACAGCTTTTTTTTCCCCGATCCGTGATTTTACAGTGGGCAGACTGGTCTTCAAAACAATATTTCAAACTTAACTAGGTTTAACAAAAATTCACATTCATCCGATCTCCCCGAGATCTTCCAATTCGCTTCCAAATAGCTCCAAATAGCCTAACGAGTCCAAGGAGTACGGCTTGTATCACGAAAAAAAAAGAATAAAAAAAAACGCAAAGTGGACACAGGATAGAAGGGGGGACAGAGAGATTAACTTACTGCTAAGCTCAGCAAGCCACCTGTTGACACTGTCAAAGCTTGTCCTCCTGGTGATATCATAGACAACCAAAGCACCAACAGCACCTCTATAGTAAGCAGAGGTAACAGCCCTAAACCTCTCCTGGCCAGCAGTGTCCCAGATCTGTGCCTTAATCTCTTTGCCATCAATATCCACCACCTGGGTCTGGAACTCTACCCCTATGGTGGCCTTTGAATTGCTGTCAAACTCGTTTCTTGCAAATCTTGATAGCAAATTCGACTTACCCACTGCGGAGTCACCGATTAGCACTATCTTAAACAAGTATTCTTCACCTCCTCCTCCTTCTCCTTCTCCTTCTTGGTCTTTACCCATTTTAGTGATGATGACCGCTTTCCTGATGTAACTTTGGTTTTTGTGTGTTGTGGGCTTGCGTTCTTTATGGGCATTTGTGTGAATGTGTAGTGGGAATTTAGCCTTCGAGAGGAGGGAAAGTGGTGCAGACAGGCTGCGTAATTAGCGGTTGGATGGGCTTTGTTAAGGAGCTTCGGTGGGGGTGGCTTTGACTGCGGAGGTTGATTTTGGTCCGGTTTCTGTTATGAGATATGAAAGAATTGAATCTAGCGGAATATTTTGCTAGATACTTACTTTTTTTTTTTTTTTATTTAAGAATAAAAAACCAAGTCGTCAATAAGATAATCATTAGATTTCTAAATTGAAGACCGACTTTTATTATTTACGTTCTTAATTCAACTTTCTTTAAAAATAGAATCTATTACTAGAGTCTTACTGAATTTAAAATAAATCTTCTCAAGCTCATCTTCTCAAACTCAATTATAGTATTAATGAATCTGAAACTGATATATCGCGCTATAATCTTTTGTCACTAAAACAGTCATTTAACGATTTATTAGAAGAAATTATAAAAATTTAAATTTAAATTAATATTAAAAAAAATTACTAAAATATTACTAAACTATCACTCCTAACAATTCTGACTGGATGCTTACTTTCTTGGTTCTATTTATTAATTGACATGCAATGGTGCTATTTTCTAAATTTTTTGTCCAGGATCGCCGTCATCGTGCGGTGAGGGATCCTTCTGGTTCCTACCTCTAATTGAGTTGGGCTTGGACTCAACTTCTGTGCTGTCTAAGTCTTCTGTTGCCCGCACCTATGGGCTCTTGGACTATTTTTGATCTGTTTGATATTATAGTTGACTGATTTGTAACTTAGGTGGAATGAGTTCAATGAATTAGGTCTCTAGGAGTTCATTTTACCTTTTATATATATAAGATGCTATTTGGTGTAGTGGGATCCTATCTTTTACTGACTCTATATTCATATACTTATCATATTTTATCTAATAAATTTCCTCTTTAGTAAAAAAAAAAAATCACATGTGCGGCAAAGTATCGCATTGAATCACTGTGTGTCGGTGTAATAATAGCGACATGTGGCGTGCGCTGTGACTGTGTTAAGTTAAGAAAAAGGGTTTTTCTAACTTTGTGTTTGGATCGTGAGAATTAGAAGAGAAAGAAAATTATGAGAAAAAAAAAATTTGATAGATAAGAAAAATATGAGAAAGAAAATAGTATTGAAAAATAAGAAAAAAAGTTATAAGAGAAAAAATTATAAAAAAATAAAGTTATTAGGATATATGAGAAATGGATGAGAAAGAAATTTAGGAGAAAAAATAATAATAAATTATTTTTTTATACTTTTTTTCTTTTTTTTTAAAATCCAAACAGGCCATAAGGGTTTTTTTTTTAGGAAAAAAGAAAAAAAAGTTTTCGTTTTACACTTTTCCTAAATTTAGGAATGGGATCTTTTCTCAAAATGGGAAATTATTTATTCTGCCACTTAGCTCCGAGAACATTAATTACTAATTCTTTTTTTGGCACTAAATTAAAGACAATTACATACATCTAAATAATATATATTATTGAATAATTGAATTTTAAAAAAAAAAATAAAAATTATTAAATACTATCAAATAAATTATATAATATTTTTTATATTATTTAAAATATTGTTATGTAGTAAAATTTTACATTGAATATTGACGCATTCGTGTTCTGTCAACCAAAAATTTCAGTCCCTTTCTTCTCCTCGAGATTTTCAAGCAGGGACGAATCAAATTTAAGCTCGTCAGGTTTTTTTTTTTTTGGGGACACTTCTAAAGAGGACTAATGGAGTTTGAAGTTTGACGCACTTTCGTTAGTTGTCCCTGTCTCCCATTCTGTGGCTTTAGACTGTCGAATTATTATGGCCATTCCGCAACGTCTTCAGCGGTAGAAATCTGACAGATCTACATAAGGAAAAAGTTAGTGGAGAGAATAAGTTTTCACACTATATTTATATATGTTTAATTTATGTAATTATAAGTATTTTTTATATAATTATAATAATAAAAAATAATATAAAAAATATTATTATTTTTTTATTTTATATTTTTTAATTATAATTATATAAAAAATAATTCTTACTTACACAAATTAAATATGTATAAACATAATTTAAAAAGTTGGTCTGTTCATATAATGCCCCCTTCTAGATATATATGTGGAAGAGTCCGACTAGGATCTGGAATCCACGTCCTACATTGATGGGGTCTCATCTCGTAGATTTTTTGGCTACGATTTAATTAACTAATGGCATAATTTCAATCTTTTTGGTTGACTGATCAGAGCATTATGTTAATGCTACAAAAAGGTCATAAGTGGATGAGGGCGGACCGCGTAGAAACATGGGAAACTATTTTTTCCACTCTTCACGGTCCTCAGCAAGCGACGCGAATTCAATAATGGCTGCTGGTGCAATATCTTATTTCCACCATCACACCCACAAATTCAGGCTGATAATGGTTCCAAAAAAAAAAAAAAAAAATCAGGCTCATAAGAAGAACATCGAGTTGCTCAAATTTCAAGTGCAGTTTTATTCAAAACCATGACTTTCCCAAACATAGCTTTTCTATTTGTATTATTTCTCTATACGTGCAGTGCTGCAGCTGCAGCTGGTCCTTTAGGACAATATTGCAGTGAAGACAGTAAGATTAGTAGCAGGAGTCAGGTATCAGCCAACATCGCTAAACTGCTGGCTGAACTAGCCGCGTCAGCTGGTTATAAAGCCACCTCGGTTGGTCAAGGTCAAGACAAAGTCTATGGGCTAGCCCAATGCAGGGGTGATGTGAGCAGCCAAGACTGCTCCGATTGCCTCAAGGATGCAGCAAAGGAAATCCGGCAGCGCTGCCCGGACCAAGCCGATTCGCGGATTTGGTACGACTACTGCTTTTTAAGGTATAGCAAAGATGATTTCATCGGAAAACTGGACACATCTTATGCTATTTTTTACTATAATGTCGAGAACGTAACGGATGCTAAAGATTTCAATGAGAAGCTTGCAGGTCTGGTGGATAAGATTAGATCACAGGCTCTTGTCATCGAAAATGAAGGGCTTGGCAAAGGCGACACGAAGTTGACTCCTCTTGTGACACTTTATGCGTTGGTGCAATGCACCAGGGACTTGGCTCCCGTGGATTGTGCTCAGTGCGTAGCAATTGCAGCGGCCAATAATTTCTGCATCAACCGGAAAGGATGTAGGGCTCTATATAGTAATTGTTATTACCGATATGAGCTCTATCCGTTTTTCTTCCCACTTGAATCGAGCTATTCCATGGCTAGTAATACTTCAATTGCAATAGCTTATTATCCGTAAGTTTTCACATCCCAGTGTAATATGTGAAGGGTCAGCTTCTATCAATAAAATAATGAAAGCAAACGAAGAAAAGAAACCAAGAAAGGCTGAATATATATATGAACGTTAAGCTGAATTTCGTTCTGATCAAATTCAAAACAAATAGAATAAGTTTGGCATTTCAAGTAGTAACATGTACTAGATAAGCAACAGGTTGTGTGATTCAAGCAACATGTATTATTAAATGATTGTGCTGTTGAATTATTATTAAATGATTGCAATAGCTTATTATCTGTACGTTTTCACAGTCATTGTACTTGATAGAACCACGAAATTAGATAAAGATCAATAAGTGACAAGATCCTAACCTAGCTTATATAAAGGGAAATTTATAAATCTATCACTGCACACTTCTATAATTATTCAGTTATATGTTAGAATATATTGTTAACTGATTAAAACTAAAGTACTTCAGTTTTTTTATTTATCTGATGATTCTTTTGATTGTAATTCTTAGTTATTGATCAATATTACTGAAGGAAGTTAGATAAAGATCAATAAGTGATAAGATTTTAATCTAATTTATATAAAAAAAAACTTGTAAATCTATCACTGAACGCTTTTATAATCATTCGGTCATAGGTTAGAATGTACTGTCAACCGATTAGAACAAAAAAACTTCAGTTTTTTCATCTGTCCAGTGATAATTCTTTTGGTTGCGGTTCTTAGTTGTTGATCAATATTACTGAAAATATATTTTCTGCTCAATTTATTGAGATCAAATACATACATGTACAACTTAATTACTTGTTATCTCACCAACCAATCCAACGAATTTCCGTTTCCCTTTATCGCTCCTTTCCTTTTGCAATTCGCTTTTCAAGAGCACCTGGTTTGAATACTTGCGTGACAGAATCAGTGGTATATATGGCCATGGTGGTGTGGTGGGTTGAATTTATGGGGTCCTTGAATTGGTAAAGCTTGATGATGGTGATGGTGATGGTGCCCACTGCCATGGCGGTGATACAGAAGAAGAAGATGGTAGATGCTTTTCTTTGGGAATTTGTTCTTTGACGTTTGGAGATTGTCTCATAGATCTTGGCATCAATGTCTTGTGTCTTTCCAGGGGATGTTTTCCTTGTGATATTCAGACACAGACAGAGAGAGGGGAAAAGAGCCGCGGTCTGGAGGATTTTTGGTAATAATAAACGACGCTGCGTTTCAATGCCTTTGTTTTATTGGGCTCAAACCCAGCGCATCTCTGGCCGGCCCATTTATTAGCCGCTTTTTTTTTTTCTTTGGTTTACCATTTATTAGGCTTTTTCATGCTCTGCAAATGCAATAGAAACAAAGTTCACTGGGGCCCATGTCCAACAAGCCGAGTTTTTTTTTTGACAGAGCCCATGTCCAACAAATTGCACAAAAGCCCATGTCCAACAAGCGGAGTTTTGAGTTAGTGGTCGCATTATGGGCCATTATTCATTCAAAGGAAGTCCACCAAGACAGGGACCATGGGCTAGATAAATATTCAATATGTCCTGAAGGCTAAATGACCCGTTAGTTTTTGAAATGGGCCGGAGTGGAGATGCACTCAATCTTTTTGTTTTTTGTTTTTTTTTGCACATTTAGTTTAACTGTTTGTATATTATAAATCACCCCCTAAAAAAAAAAAAAAAAAAGTGTCCGAGTTTGCATACTACCCATAGTCTCTCCCTCTATCACACAATGTTTCCATCCTGTCTATCTACTGTTCTGATATATTATTTTTGTGAAATATAATATAGATAATAATACGTTAGATAGAATATTTGACAATTTTCGAGACCCCTATAACTATAAGGAAAAACAAATTTTTGAAACATCATTCCTTACGTTGGATTTTTTTTTTTTTAGAGTCTTACTATAAGAACATAGAAAACTATAAAGTAGTAATAAAAATGAGTTTAACCTCTTAAAAATAATAAAAAATTTATTTTTTCAAAACTAAACTACTTAGTATTATTTGAAATTTATTTAATGTTATTCTAAGCCTTGGTTTAAAAAAATTCAGAATTATTTTCTCTAAAAATAATTTTCTATTGCATATGACTATATTTTATATCCTCACAGTTTTTTTTTAATTTTTTTTATTGGAGTTTCAAGAGCTTTTTTTCTATGGGTTTTTTAATGAATAGCGGACGCATACGGAGGAGAATGCATAAAATGAAACTCCTTCTTTACATGATTTCAAATATTAGTCTGGAGGGGAAACTCGGCAGTTTCCTTATCCCGGAAACCCTGAATACACCTTTCTGTGGGTGTCTCGCTGCCCATCCAAAGGCATATCAAACGATGTAGGAGGTTCAAACCTAGGGCTAAGATCAATATGATTTATTTTCCCCCCATCCTGAAGTCCCCCTTTTGTCCTTCAAAATATCGAAATGGTCCAACATTTCACTGGTGAAAAATGCCAAAATGTCAGTGGGTATGTTTGTAAATATAGAAGAATGGTCCAGTGACCCCATGAAAATAGCCTTTAGAAGGCAAAATGTTTCGAATTCAAAAGGTCGGGGACCTTCTGGGTCATTGCAGATTCTTTGCCAGTCTATCTTCTATGGTCATTAATTGACCACAATTCTCCTCAATCTTCCCCCCCACCCACAATTTCACTCGTCTCTCTTTTGCTTCATTTATCTTTCAAAATTCAAACTCTACCAGGTAGTTCAATACAGGGCAAGAATGGCAAGCATTAAACTATACTACTACCCACTCTGGCTACTCTTCGCCTTTATCCTTGCAGCTTATGTTACTCAAGGTTATAAATCACTTCTTGGTCTAAAATTCCCTTTTACAACTTTCCAATTTTATCTGATTTGGAAATTTTGGCAATCTCGTTTTATGCAATAAAGTTCCAACTTCATATAGCTTTTGCCAATGCATTTCAGTCGAAATTGGCCTAATTTTCTTCCTAGGAAGGTGCTTTTCTTGGCTTGCCGGTATGGTACCAGTTGTTGCTGGCAATCCCAAGATTACTTCTTGTTTATGGCATTATACATTTTTTTTCGTTGCGTTAGAACATTTCCTTATCATCTTCTTGCGTCCTTCACTCTTTTTATTCTTTTGCATGAGGTGTAACAATTGCAACTCCCGAGCTTAATTGTCATTCTGCCATATATTGCAGGATCCAGGACTCAAGTACCCGCAGTCTCTCCCAACACTCCCTTTTATCAGCACGCTCACCTATCCAAAGGTGATGCACACTTGAAGGTGAGGGGGCTTTTAGGCTTATGTCTATTTTTCAAATAGACTACCACTTCGAGTAGTCAATTTCTTTAATTGTTTTAGCAAAGCATGAAAACGGCGATAAATTAATTTAACAAGAGTTTTTGTCCTCATTTATCTAGTATGTGTTGCAGGGCAGACGTGAAGCTCAATCGTACAAAACTGTTACAAGGAGATTGATGATAGGATCCACGGCTCCTACTTGCACTTACAATGAATGCCGAGGATGCAAATACAAGTGTAGAGCTGAGCAAGTTCCGGTTGAGGGAAACGACCCAATAAACAGTCCGTACCACTACCGATGTGTTTGTCACAGGTGATCATAGCCTAGCTTAGCTTCAATACAATTATCACATGTATTCTTGGTCAATTGTACTGGGTGTCATTAATTGTATGTTTTGTCTTTGTCCCCAAATGCTGATAATATATGTCCATCCAGGACAAATGAATTTTGTTTTGTTTTGTTTTTTGTTTTTGTTTTTTTTTGTTTATGAAGCAATTTCTTGATCAAATGTTATGTACGTTCTCCATAAATTTGCACATCTCAGCAGTAATTCTCATTTTATCATCAATCACTTCTCTTGAGATAATTGAATTCTCTGTTGAAAACGGAAAACAAATTAGACAAATTGGCTGGCCCGCTATATAGGTTAAATGTGTTACTTTTATATTCTAACTTTAAAATACCTTCCCCCCTCTTCCCCCCACCTCCCCACCGCCCCCTCTATTGCCCATATAAGGTTAGAAAAAAAATGGCAGCAATGCGGGAATTCGCAATGCGTGCATAAGCGTAATACAAAAATTAAATGTGTCTGTGCATGAGAAAGAAGCAAATCAAATTTTTTTTAAAAAAAAAAAGCGCTAATAGTCAGAGATAATTGTAAGAGAAACAACCCAAAAAAAAGAAGGAACTTAGCTCTTGATCGGGGCAATGGAGGTATACATCCAATAAATTAAGGACTTAAATTCGAACCCATTAATTAATCACAATAAAAAAAAATTTATTTTCAACACAATTAATTAAGATATATTATTAAAACCTTTTGATGCTGTGTTCAAATCTTAGTAATTACAAAACACTAAACTCAATAAATGTGAGATATTTGGAATACGTGGTGAATAATTTCGTGTCGTATTCAATCGAATTTTTTTTTTGTTTTTTTTGGTTCTGATTTACATTAGTTACAATTAATAGAAAAACACTCGATGTAAGCCTGTAACACCCGAAAAATTGATACAGTTGGATACATTTTTCTTTTTTTTTTGACTCAATATAAAGTTAGATAAAATTAATAAAACAGAACAGATAACATATCATTATAATAATGTAAAATAGAGTCCTATTAATTATTTTTTTATTAATACGTGGCAATACAATGTAACTAACAAAGCAATATTATTCTTTTTGTTTAAAAAAAAAAAAGAAAAATCTGCCCAGTACAAATATTATGGAATGTCAGATCTTTGTTGTGGGAATGAGAGATTGGGGAAAGGAAGAAAGAGGAAAAGAAAAGGAGATCAATCATCCGATTCTGTCATATCAAAAATCATTGTACAGCGATACGCATGCCAATTTCAACTAAAAAAATTGAATAACAAGAAGTTGGCAAAACATGCCTTAAAAATACAAAGGTTTGAAGAAACTGGTTCAGGTTCACATTGGCATTTAGGGTTGTTGTCCCTGAGAAGGTCCTAGAGTGGGCTGAACGGAGAAAAAGAGACAATAGGCCTGAGATCTGCAAAGTGGGCACATGCCAAGTGGTCCCAAAATTAAGACATAAGCTAACAAGAGGATCACATGCTACAAGTTTGAATCCGTTCGTTTACAGAAAATGTCAAAAACTGAATTGCCAATATAGCCAGAAGCTCATTAACGATGTCTCAGGGGTCCCATTTTTGGCGACAAAGAAGATTCGATCAAGTTAAAAGTGGTGCCGAGATTGCAAACTTGGATTGGCACTTTGGTATTTTTTCCATGGTTACTCTGTACTATTCCATTGTTCATTTTTACCGCCTTTTTTTATGTTCATTAAGTAGGAGGCAATTGTCCATATTTTTTTTTCAATCCTTTGGAGAGGCCAGAGGCCTACGGACGTGTTACATTTGAGATAGTCCTAGGCCGCTGGGCCCCAACTGAGTCTTGAAGCAATAGAGGTTTGATTCCCTCCGGTGGCTGGGAAAGGAACAGGAGCCCATATAGATCAGCTCTTCCCCGCCGTAGCTCGCAGGCATGTCCTGCCAACCAATCCGCCACCTGGTTGGCTTCCCGGAAGACAGGGCATAGGTGCACTGACCAGTCCTTCAGAAAATCTCGACAGCTATTAATTAGATTCGCATAAGGATGATTATCCGACACCCATCGTACGGCTTCCATAGCAGAATGAGAATCCATTTCCAACCAGATATGAGAGAACCCAAATTGCCGGGCAAGTGGCAGGCCCTGCAACGCACCCAATAATTCCGCTGTCCGCATTTCTACCCTCTAGGCTGGACACTGGTTAGCACATTCAAGCTGTGGTAGTGTCTCACTCCTCATAAGCACCCAGTTCATCATAAAACTTGGGTTATTGGAAATGACCAATAGGCAATAGAATGAGACGGTCAGAGTTATTAGAAAGGCAATTGGGCAAAATTGGACTTGAGCCTTGGCGTCAAGGACCATTTGTCAATTCAGCCAGTGTCCTGCGGAAGGGCAACTTCTTTTTTCTTTTTTTTTGTTTTTGGGTCTAAGGGCAAGTGTTTTTTGATAACTAAAATGGAAGGTGGAAGCCCACATCCACACATGCATCCCATAAATGGGCCTTAAGCGCTCCCCGGGTCCAAGACCTGAAGGGCCATGAGTCGTGGGAGCCTGGCATGTAATCGAGGAGAGGTTTTTTTGGTTTCTTTCTTCCACTAAGCAGGGGTTCAAATCCTTTTCCGGCCTCACTACATCTTTTATGTCCCTGATAGGGTTCCTCCTAACCGTATAGGCTAGACAGACTAAGACACCAAAAAGGGTAATGATTTTGCTCATGACTTTCAGGGCACAAAACCGCACGAAACAGTAATTGATTGGCTTTTTTTTTTTTCAAAATTTTTTCTTCCCATTAATTTAGGAAAATCAATTGTAGCCAAGTGTATTACTTTAGCAACAAAAAAAAATTTGTTTTTGAAAATCAAGATTCATAATCTATTATGTATATTTACGGTAATACTAACTATTATTTAAAATTTATTTTTTTAATAAAAAAGAAGAGAATATGATAAAAAAAGAAAAGGAAATTTAATTGTTTTCATGTGATTCATAAAATGATTTTTCATACTATCTATCATTGCCTCTTAATAGAGTTTTTCTTATAGACAAAAAAAAGAGTTTTTTTCTTTATAAGAGTGGTCATGAATCCACGTCATTTTATATGAATAAAATTTGAGATTTGAATTCTAAATTTCACTTTCAAAAAATATTTTTTTTAAATCAAGATTTATAGTACTACTATGTATATTTAGGGTAATACTAACAATTACTTAAATTTTATTTTTTTTAATAAAAAAGAAGAGAATATGATAAATAAAAAAATAAAAAAAATTTAATTGTTTTTATGTGATTCGTGAATGATTTTTTGTACTGTCTATTATTGCCTCTTAATAGAGTTTTTTTTATAGATAAAAAAGGAATTTTTTCTTTGTAAGAGTGGTTGTGAATACACGTTATTTTATATGAATAAAATTTGAAATTTAAATTCTAAATTTCACTTTCAAATTTTAAAATTGATGACCACTAAGTTAATCAAAGAGTGTTATGATTAGACGCAATCCATTAATTAAGAAATGGCACATTTAAATTCAAATTTACCAAATAAGACTACGCTCAATAGGTTATGGGTCCTGTGATAAACACCGAAAAAAAAGAGGAATGGATAAAACAGACAGTGGCCTAATTCCCATTCACGATCTTGGAATAGTCTTCCATTTCAAAATCGGCCGAACTATGATGACAAAAGGGCAAAAAAACGACAAAAGGGAAAAAAAGGCATTAGACGAGCCACCCCCACCAAGGAAAATAAGGAAGAAACAGGCAAAACTCGACATCGACTTTTGCAAAAAAAAAGTTACACCTGATAGGTGTCTCCGAGATGACGCTAACTAGTCCAAGTTCTCTGGATCAACTGCTTTTTTTTCCTCACCACAATACTTGCTACTCTGTTCCTTGCCAAAAACAAGGCTCATGTTCTTAACAATTAACATGCCCAAAAATATATTTAAATGGAAGATCTTTGACAATCTGCATGATGCTCACATTGCCATTAAAGAAGTTCACTTTCGGTTACCACAATGTTTTCTGTGAAGATAATGACTTAAAAAGCATTGATGCCTTCCTCAAAAGGCAAAGACCATGCCTTCTATGGGATCTATAAAGCTATAGACAAGAAATTCAGAGGCGGCTTATTCTACTTAAGCACGTGAATCTTTTTATCTATCGACATATATTTGCTTTGCTTTAGAATATTTATCTGATTTTTTTTTTTCCTAAACTCTGTTTTTCAAGAAAACGGAAGGATAAATAATAATACAAAATCAAGTCGTCAACAATTTTAAAGCCCCATATAACGAAGAATACCAAATGCTTGTGGAACTCAAAGAATTACATAAAGAGTGTAGGGGCGAGATCCGAGATTCAAATTGTATAATTTACTCATAATTGAGTCTTATTCACTAATTCAATTGAATAAAAATTAAAAAATTATGGATTTGAACTTTGAATCAATAATTGGTTGTCCTAATTTTGTCGGTTGTGTAGTTTCCTTGGCCATGGCATAGAAGAGTAGATTCCCTTAATTAAGATAATATATCTTCTCTACATGCAACTTAACGTTAGTTATTTATTATCTTGTCTTTGAAAATTATCAACAGAATCTTGCCACAATGCATGCACATATATATTAAGTAAAATCTTTTGGAGGTATCGTGATGTTGAATCGAATATGGGGAAAAAAAAATCCTTAGGTAAACCCAATCTAGCTAAGACTACAACTCTACAACTATGATACATAACACTGTGTCATGTTTTTTGAAAAAAAAAAAACGGATATTGATAAAAATAAGTAGTGTGACAAGTGCTACAGAAATCAGTCTCCCAGTACAATTTTTATCAAAACAAAAAATAATTGAGGCCAAATACAACAGACAATCAAGGTTTGTTCATCAACACTTGTGTTTAATCAATCGTCTGTTCATAAATATTATGATAGTCGTTGTGAACAACTTGTCTTTTAAGAAGGCTTCTAATTAAACGACAGCAAAACACTCATTTAAGTTCTAAATTTATATAAATTCTTATAATTAAATTATAAATCTTTTAACTTTTTCAAGTGACTTATATATTTTTTAAATTTTTTACAATCGAATCTTGTCAAATGCATTTTTAATAGTTAAATTGACAAAAAGACTAAATTATAAAAAATATGAAAAGTATATGACTAAATTAAAAAAGTTAAAAGATTTAAGAGACTTAATTATAAAATAGATAAAAAATCATGATTTAAATGGGTGTCATCCTTCATTTAATTTTTTTTAGTCATCTTAATGCAATTTGTTTGTGCATGGAAAACCAAGTTTGATAAATCCAATCAGCCACCAGAGTGTAGGCCACTCTTAATATGTCTTGTATTGTTACTGTGTGCACGTCTATCCAACGCTTTTATGTTAAATTTATGTGAATTAATTGATATTAAAGTGACATTTTCTTTCTGTATTAATTTAAAAAAAAAAAGGGCTTCAAATGGGCCTTGTCGCTAGGATTTGACTAGTGCTTAAAGTTCTTGCTACCCACGGGATCGGCACGCAGCCCCCACACGGCCGCACCACAGTAAAACTCAAAATGGCCATCTGTGCCCTTGGAGGTATGGACAATTATCATTGACCAATTTTATTGGGTCTTCTTCTATGGTTTATTTAAATTGTTAGAAAATTATAAGAAAAATTTGTGAAAAATAAAATTGTTTAAATTAATAAGAAAGTTATGAGAAAAAAATTGATTAAAAAAAAATAAATAGTAATTTATAAGAGAAAAGTTTTATATAAAAAGTTATTTAGATTGATGAGAAAGTTGTAAAAAAGAAAATAATTAGAAAGAAAAATAATTAGTAATTTGTGAAAGAAAAATTTGTAAGAAAATAGCGTTATTTTGATTGATTAAAAAGTTGTGAGAAAGAAAAAAGTTATGAGATATTAAGGTAATGATGATATTTTTTAATTAAAATTTTCTAATTTTTCTTTCCCTACCGTTTTCTGACAAAACAAACAAAGTCTACGAAGAGTTTTGACTAGTAATTAAGGTTTGCTGTGTGGAGGTCACGCACGCACAATCATGAATCACCAAGCTGCCAAAAATGGGTATGCTTTGTTTCGAGCTGTATACTTGCTCCTAAATTGGGTAAATGAAATTTTACTGTATCGAGTGACAGAACATTTCACCAAGAATTACATATCGATGCCTACTTACTATACCAACCCGTCCACGCACCGTAATTAAATGCCAATGAATGAACTCAGCAAAAGAGGTTATTTATTTTCTTTAAAAGAAAATCATTTTTCTCTCACTATAACGTCCCCATGAAAGAGAACACCTGCTACCACAAGTGTAGTTGGATTTTTTTTTAATTGCAAATTGAGTAGCAAAATTTAATAGAAATTAAGTTTTAATTATTAATACTGTTCAGTTTTTTTTTGTCAAATCCGCGTTTTCGTAACTTGCCCTAAATTTTGGTTCAATAAATAATAAGCTGTTGATATCATAAAAAATTGTGTTATTTTTTCAATTTCTATCAAACTATTAAAAAATTAAGCTGAGAGATAAAGGGGGCAAAAAAAAAAAAAAAAAAAAGAAATATATCTACTTAACAACCAGATCAATTCGGCCGATTTTGCCATTGCGGGTTTGATTTGTCAGCGCCGTTGCTGTCCTTAATTTGGGGGAATATTTTGAAGAGAAAAATTTAAAAGGAAAACAAAAAGGAAACCTTCCATACGATGTCAGCCAATAAGAGAGGAGAGGAAGACAGTGTGGTCCCCACACCAGAACACGAGGCGCATAATAAAGAGGAGGAAGCGTTGAGCGAATTCATTTGCACTGACACGTGTACTTCTCCAAGTAAACAGAGGCCCACAAGTCCATTGCATCGTGAACAGACCAGACTGGGAATAGCCCGTAACACTCCCCCCCCCCCCACCTTCTCTTCCTCTTGGAGATTGGGCCCACAAAAGGCGACCGAATTTTTAATGAAAAGAAATCACACGCACAGAAACAACCCCATATTCGTCGAACCAGCACTTTTGTCTTTTGGTCTCTATACGGCTTCGGCTTTGGCTTTACTTTAAAAATTTTATAATACAACAGAACACAGAGACTCCTAAAACCTCCACACATCCATCTTCTCTCTCTGTGGGCTTGTCTCTCTCAAAGCACTTTGCTCTTTTGATCTTTGCCTCGCTTTGTGTTGAGAAATACGAGGATGACTGGGGCATCTGAAGGAGACAGTGTCACTCTTGATCTTCTCAAAGACAAAATGGCTGAGTTTGCTAAGGAAAGGGACTGGGATCAGTTTCACAGCCCCAGAAACCTTCTCTTGGCTCTGGTACTATCTGTTTTTTTTTTTTTTCCTTATGGGTTCTTTCTGTTGATCTGTTTTGACTTTTGTGCCTATTTGGTGTGTTTTTTTTTTTTTGTTTGTTGAATCATTTTCTTTGTGTGATTTTTTTGTGGGAAGAAGAGGGACGATGGCATGGTGGAATTTCTTTAGGAAAAAGATTAGCGACTAGAGGATTGGTGTTCGGAAGAATTTTTAGATTATAATTGGGTACGGATTCAATTTACAATTATATAAATTATAAATGTTAATGAAAAAATAGTTTTTTTTTTTCATTGGGCTCATAATTTACGTAATTATATAATAAATTTAGTAAATTATAATCTAAAAATTCTTTCAAATAAATTTTTTGTAGCCTCTAAAACAATACTCATTTCTTTATGGTTGCTGCTGTACTTTCTTTCTTGCTTTTTTTTTTTCTTTTTGCAGTATTTTACCTGTTGGATTGACTACAAAAGCATTGCTCTCTCTCTTTTGTTTGATTGTTGTTTTATAAACATGGAGAGGAGTCCACCAACCTCTAGTTGGGCCACTTTCAATTTTCAGTTCCCCAGATACTTAGCTTATTTCTCAAGTTAGGGTTAACTTTGTAGGAGGCGGGTCCACGAGTATTCTAATCTCTAGTCAAACTTGTACAACTGTGCAAATAGATGCCTTTTTTATCCTTAAACCATTAATCATAGAAATCCTTGCAATCGTGTTCCTTTTCCCTCTTGCCTTCATTTGCTTTTATATCAAAGTTTCTTTTCTTTTTTTTTAAAAAAAAGAGCTTACTTTTTTTTTTTTTAGAATTGACAAAGTTGAGGGAGGTTGAATTTGAATTGTAACCTCTCACATAATTTTGGCCCATTGAGAGTTAATTAATCTGACTAGCTTTAATTTTGCTTTTTTACTTTTTTGTCGTGTAATCCAAAAGCAAAATACAATCAATACCTTATCTGTCTATGGATTGGTGGTGCTAGTCAAATAGTCAAGAAAAGGAAATATATTATTGACTACAGTTGCAAGTTTGATGGGAAAATAAAAAAACAAAGAAATTAAAGAGATGTTTGACTTCATAGTGATGGTAACAGGTGGGTGAAGTGGGAGAACTATCAGAGATATTTCAATGGAAAGGGGAGGTCCCAAAGGGACTGCCAGACTGGAAAGAAGAGGAGAAAGTGCACCTTGGGGAAGAGTTATCAGATGTCCTGCTCTACCTTGTCAGGCTCTCGGACATATGTGGTATTGACCTGGGAAAAGCTGCTCTGCGTAAAGTTGAACTCAATGCTATTAAATACCCAGTTGGCGTGTGCAAAGGCTCTTCAAAGAAATACAACAACAACAGCAGTAACAACAATGTCACTGCTGAGAGTGGTTGATTACTTGTTGTTTTCAAAGACACCCCATCAAGGCCCCCCCCCCCCCCCCCCTGTTTAAACCTATTGCTGAAGTTTGTGCCAAATATGGCAAATATATGGATAAATGCTTTCAGCCTATTTAGGTGTTTGCAAGGTTTTGGTGGGTAGATCTTAGAATAGAATAGTGTTATAGATAGCAGTAATAGAGTTGGGGGTGTTGGTGGGTTGTTCCTTCATTGCATGGAGATATAGTAGTATAGGTTGCTGTATTTTGGCATTTATATTCTCAGAGATTTGCTTACTGTTTTAGCAACTGAACCGTATCCCTCTGACAGATATGAGATATGGTGGTGTTATGGCTATTAACATTTTTTTGTTTTTGCTTGCTTGACTTTTGGCCTTTAGCCCTTCTATCCAAAGTCAGGTTTTTGCTTTCTGATGCTAAATTTTTCTTCCTGGGAAACTGAAATGAAATTTTAAAGCCATTTAGTCCTGTCTGCAAGGTGCGCCAATAAATGATGATGGTAACGGGGCTGGAACTCAAGTTCCCACTTCCAATTTGGTTCTTTTAGCACTGGTGAAAAGGATATTAAAGGTGTGCAAATAGCCTTATGTTTGACCATTTTTTTTCTTCTCAACGGATCCATCGCAAAACTAGCTCCATACGTCACAAGCTATTGCTGGTTTTTTGGTCATTTTACTCGATTGATAGAAACTGAAGTTAAATAACTTGTGTGAAGTGGCCAAGTAGTGACTTTCATAATGTGGCCATGAATCAACTAGTGTTGAGCTGTTTCACACTAACGTATTGTATATTTTTCTCGCGTCAATTGAAAGCTTAATTGTCTTAAGAATCAACATTTGTCATGTCAGGGTGCGGAACTAAACTTCGTGATTTGCCATCCAGACCCATGTCATAATCGTGAGTCACATTCTTTTAAAAAATTGTCGCTTTCATGTGGAACCAATGGCTGCATTTAGGTTCATCTGGGGATAATTGGAGCAAGGTGTAATGATTTTGTTGGGGCCGTCAGGTTGGAAATAGGTGGAACTTTCATTTATCTGTCTTTATATGAATTAATTCCATCTTTGAAATAGGTATGAAGCTTGATAATATATCAATAGTTAAGAAATTTTTGTGATTTCTTAATTAATAAATAAATTTTTTATTTTATTATCATAATTATCATTATTTTTATATTATATCGTATAATTTTATTTTAATACCAAACCAAGAAATCGGCAATTCATTGCTCTGTCGGCATCGGCTATCTTTTTTAACAAGATGTCCACGTGGGAACCTCGCGGATACCATACCGGCCCTTTAAGACATTTGGCAATTGAGCCTTAATGCACGGACATGATATCCGGACCGAATAGGTTAACTCTGTCATCTAACTTTCTTTTATTTTATTGTACTTTGATACACATTGATTTTAAATTTATTATTTATTAATTTTAATTTTTATATACATATTGTATACTATACATCAATTTGAATATATTAAATTCTCTATTTTTATATCTATTCAAAATGAATATTTTTTTCAAAAAATTAGAAAATTAGTGGAACCTATATAAATCTCACTGTCTCTTTTCTTTCTCTCTTCCCCGTCCCCGTGTCCCTCCCCGTCCGGCGATCAAAACTGTTGGCGACTAGCATACACTGAAATGTTTGAATAGAAAGACATGAAAACGAACAAATTTGGATAAAAAGGCAATCATGAATATCTATTAGGGAATTTGAAGCTGTAGATATCTCACTTCTCTTTGGTTGTAGCAAGAATGTGTTTAGACGGCTGAGCATTGTGGTCTAATGGAAACAAAGAGATTCATTCATCATAAGTCAAAAGTCATAGGTTTGAGTTTTTGGTGAAATGTTTAATGAAATTAATCTTACGTTCACAGAGTGTATTCTTCTAATAGGCACAATACTTCTTAACAAAATTATGAAAAATTGTTGTACTTTTCTATTTTGTGAAGAAAAAAATTGAAAGAATCCCTTTACATAAAAATAAGAATGTCTTAGAAATTAAATCAAAGATATATTTCAGAACAAAGATTTTGATTGCCATTTCAACAGCCGGAAATCCAAAGTAACACTATTGTTAATGTTATTGGTTTATTGATGCTTGCGGGGTTGGAGCGTTGTGGGGACACCTGTGTACATTTTTCATGAGTTCTTTACATGTGTTATCGTCTCGAAACAAACTCTCCGCTTCTTGCAAGCATATTAGGCCTCGTCAATCCTCCTTAATCAAACAAAATAGGCCCATCATAGGCTCAATTCGGCCCAGATGCATTATTTATACGCTGCCTCTGGCACAAGGAGATGTTGATGCGGTGGATACTGGACAATTGCTTGTTGCCAAATGCCATCTTTAGTTAAGAAAACATAGAAAATAAGGAACCAACGTCTGTTAGTTTAAATAATGAGGAGTTTAATTCCTCTTAATCAAGATTTCGAGTTCGAGTCTTGTGTATAGAGAAAATAGGCGCCGGGAGAGTTTTACCCCCTTTAATGGGTCCATCCGACTCAAGTTGGATCAGTTAGAATTTAATAAATTTCTGGATACCAAATTTTGAGATAAAAAAAAAACATCAAAAACAAGGACGAAGGAAAGATGATGGGATGCGAAGGAATAGAACAAAATGGTATAATTGGATTCCTTTTTTACTTCTTAGTCTAGGGCCAATTAGGGCACGGATTTATAGCTTGGGATTTTGGCCTGAAAAAGTATCCATCATATAACAAAATTTTAATTTTAAATAATAATATTTAAATTTATATAATAAAAAAATCAAGTAATAAACTTTTTGTTAAGAAAATTATAAATATTATTATTTAAAATTAAAATTTTATTATATTACAAATACTTTCAAATCAAAATTTCTTGGAATAAAGGTCAATTTAACCCACCACGTTTTACTTTATTTTAAATTTCACCCATAACGTTTTTTTTGTTAAATTTGGTCCATAACGTTACGTTCGTTAGTCTAATTTGGTCATTCCGTCCATAATGCCGTTAACTCTACTGATGTGGCATGACGGAGTTTGACACGTCATTAATTTTTCCACGTCAGCATGCCACGTCAACATCTGTTGCTGATGTAGCATAGGTATAAAGGTTAATTTGACCCACAATGTTTCAACTTATTTTCAATTTCACCCATAACGTTTTTTTTTGTTAAAATTGGTTCATAACGTTATATCTTTTAGTCTAATTTGATCTTTTCGTACATAACGCCGTTAACTCAGCAAATATGATGCGACGAAGTATGACACATCAATAATTTTTGTCTATGTCAACATGTCACGTTTGCAGTAAAATTTTAAAATCCAAACCAAACATTTATACTGAAAATCACACTCTGCAAATTCAAACAAAATAAAAAACTAAAATTTATAAATATATATCCACTTGAATACCTTTGTTTTTTTAGCAAAAAAAATAAATTAATAAAATTTAACAAAAGTCATTGTTATCTTTATCTTTGAATTTTTTTCTTTTCTGTTGTTGTCACTATTTCCTCGTCAAACTATCACCCCCGCCTCCAATCATCATTAGCATTGCCAGTACGGAGCCATCTCTTCGAAAAAAAATTAACGACGTGTCAATTTCTGTCACACTACATCAGCGAAGTTAATGACGTTATGTACGAAAAAATTAAATTAGACTAAAAATATAACGTTATGGACCAATTTTAATCCAAAAAAAACGTTATGGGTGAAATTTAAAATAAACTAAAATTTTGTGAATCAAATTAACCTTTATACCTATGCTACGTCAGCAACAGATGTTGACGTGATATACTGACGTGGAAAAATTGATGACATGTCAAATTCTGTCACGCCACGTCAGCATGGTTAACGGCGTTATGGATAGAAGGACCAAATTAGACTAACGGACGAAACGTTATTGACCAAATTTAACTAAAAAAAACGTTATGGATAAAATTTAAAATAAAGTAAAACGTAATAGATTAAATTGACCTTTATTCCAAATTTCTTCCACTACTCACCTTTTCCCTTACTTTATAAATGGTGCAATTGGATTCCGTAGTGATGGATCATGGATCCACCCACCTTCTACTGGCTCTTTTTAATTTATTCTTTTGAGGTTTTAGTCCTTTAGATCAGAAGTAGCCCATATCTTTTAATCATGGCTACCAAGCACCAAAAAAAAACATGAATCTCGTCCTGTACCGGCAATATTAAATTGGGACACTCCCATCAGGCCACAAACATCATGATTGCTATAATTGCTGCTATCATGACCATCATGATTAACGTCTTGATCTAATCTTTTGCACTAACTATATAAAAAGACTTATTAAGCAAAGAAAAGTGTGCAAACCGCTTGACCAAGCATCCCTCTGCGGCAATATGCTTAGGAAAGGGGCTATTAGCATATCCATCTTAGCAAATTCCACTGTGCTTGTAGGGTGGTGCCGAGCACGTAGACGGCCAAGGAGGCGGAGATGCGGCTCAACAAGGCTAGGGAATAAGCGGCGCGGGTTCTGGCTTGGGTCCCGCCGGATGGTTCAATGGGAGGTCGTGGTGGCGCCATTTAGACTGCTGAAGAAGACTCTGAGGGACATGGCACCTAATGGTCGGTTCATAGTCTCATATTATTTTTCTCTACCGTTTTTACGTCCCCAGATATTTCCCCTGTGTTAAATAAATAATAGTGCTGATGTACTAACATTAAATTGACAGCATTTTCTGGTTTTTTAATTTTCTTCTGCTACCTTCATTTTTGTTGGGCTTTTTCTTCAAAAGTTCAATGTTATAACAAAAGGCATAAGGCCCCATTTTGACAGAAGGAAAGGAAAAAAACTCTTTCTTGTACATTGGACCAGTAGCTCCATAATAAAGAAGGAGTGCAACTATATATAATGAAGGCAAATTCATATGGTTGTTTCTTGATGGGGCATATGGTTTTTTCTTGATGGGGCTCTTCCAGAAGTAAATATCATCTTGCCAAACATTAATTGACTGAAGCTAGATAATGATTCGAGCTCGAAATGTTTAAAAAACATTTCTTCCTCTCTCAGTACAAAATTTAAACGAATTGGGCTTTGCAAATTGGGATTGTATACAAGGAAGCCTCGTTAAAGTAAACCAAATTTTCTGCAAATGAGAGTGGCGGATGGGACATAAAAAAATATGGCACCATTTGGGGCTATCGGCAGCTACTGGTAGCAGCTTCGAATTTCAATGAATTCACTGATTGTTCCAGCAAAAAAAGGACCAAAATTTCTGCAAATGATTGGTGCGAGAGATGCTAGGCCCTACGGATGATTCTGCGCCATGTGACGCCACTGGCACCTGGCCCCCTCCGATTGGCCCCACGTTCTTTCTTCGTAATTCTACTAAAAAGAACTCAAACTTACAAGCTTTGCCAATAATGATGTCTGGCCGAGTTAGCAAACGTCACCTCTTATTACTAAACGTTTTTCTTTGTCAAAAAAAAAAAAAAGGTGCTGTGAAAATGGTGTTGTTGTTTTTCTTTCTTCTTAGTCTTTGAAGAAGGTTATAGCCGGTACATATATAAATAGAAAAGGGTTGATAAAAGATGACATTTAAACTCCAACTTCACATTTAGACATAATATTGGTAACCAATTAAACTACACCAAAACAGAAAGCAATTTACCGTAGAAATGGTCTGGCCCAGCATGATTGAAAATATTCCGTGGCAATAACTTTAACGATTACCGTGGCCCAAAATGCCATGCTTGTGGGCTTGCGCAAGACTGGGCTGCCAGCGAAAAAGATGCTTCAGCAATACTGCCAAGCGCATGCGGACTGTGGGCTTGCCAATCGCCGTGGGAGGACTGGTATCCAAAGCAATTTACGTTATGAGGTGCAGTAGATACTTTGACTATATTATAGAAGAAGATTATTTGCCAATAAATGAAACTCTGTTGCAATCAATCCTGCACTAGTTTTGTTTTTAATGATTTTTTCTCCATAAGCAAGGCAGAGTTAGAAGTTTTACGGAAAAATTTTATTGTAGAAGTGATTTCATCTCACAAATTAAAGGAAAAAATTTAATTCATTCTCTTGCTAATCAAACCAGTTTAAGTTTGTTTGAATATTTGAATAGAAGCCTTTACCCGATCATACTCACCTCTATTGCTATTTTCAAGGCTTATACAATATTAAAGTTTAATAGTCTTTTTTTTTTTTCAATTTCTTTTTATTGCTTTATGGTTTTGTTATTTGCTTTTTTTCTTTTTTGGACTGAAAATAGTGGTAGAATCTATTAATAGGAAATATCCAAATGTAACAACCAAAATAAAGCATCAAGAAGTTGCTAATTCAGTCTTGAAAATACAAACTTTCTCTAAATTATCTTACAATGCAATTGATTACCTTATTTGTACTCTAAAAATACAAGCAAAAAGTACATCAATTGTCTTAGTCGTCTTATTTGTTCTACCTGCATGTGCAATTTCGTGGATCTTATAGTTACTTATCGGAATATGTATATTTTTTATTATTAACCTTTAAGTTTTTTTATATTTGAATTTTAAATTTTTTTGACATTTTATTTGAATTCTAAATTTTTTTAATTTTCTACTAAATCAGTCTCTCTGTTGACCAAAAGTAATCAATCTATTAAAAAATAATTTTAACTTTACAAAAAATTATTTAAAAAAAATTAAATATATGAATTGAATGTCTTTTCTATCAAAAATATGTATGTTAAAAAAATGATTTTAACTTTACAAAAAATTATTAAAAAAAATTAAATATATAAATTGAATGTCTTTTCTATTAAAAATATGCATATTACATATTTAATTTATATATTTATTAATTAAAAAATATTTAATGTGTATATTTTGTTGATGAAAAAAATATTTAATTAATGTATTTAACCTTTTTTAAATAATTTTTATTAAATTAAACTCATTTATTAATGGATTGACTACTTTTTGTAATTTAAAGAACTGATATAGTCAGAAATAAAAAAATTTAGAATTCAAATAAAATGTCAAAAAAATTTAAAAGTTTAACTAAAAATATGCATATCCCATTACTTATCAATATTTTTTGCGAGTTTGGTTAACGCATTTGTGCTTTGTTAAACTAACTAATCGGTGATTTGATATATATGAGCTAATTGGTTTGGACAAGCCAGATCCTGATATTTTCTTTGCTCACGAATTCAGATCCCTGTTAAAAATGAGATTATAGACTCGATTTATGGCTTGATTTCTACTTACTTTGTGGATTTCGATCGGAACTTAAACAACATGTTTCAGATGAGTCAAGTTGTATTCAAGAATTGGGAAGAAGAGCGAGTGTGTCTATGGTCGATACCATGCCAAAGAAATTTTCTATCGTTGTAAATTGAGAGGATTATGCTGTTGCAAACTTGATCCTAATCCATGAAACCTAACACTCGGTAATTCTCTGGGAATCAGATTGTTTGCTTTACGACAATAAAATCTTATTGTTAAAAATTTATAGACCTTATTATGTAATGGTAGTTATCAAATCCAATACAACTTTTTATTCTTTGTTTTTCAATTAAATCCTCGAGTTATTAAACTTTATTACACAATGTGTGGAATATGCTAATGTTAAATTTCATTAATAAAAATATTTTAGTTTTGAAACGTACTCGAATGCCAGAAAATTTTTCCAATTGCCCTCAGTTTCTCGCGACCCAAACAAAGAAAATATTTCCAATTTAATTCGATGCTCCCTCCCCCCCCCCCCGTCTCTCTCTATCTTTTTATTCTGTTAATTTAATTTTTTTTTTTTTGAAAAGTAATAAATATACATACTCAGTATATGAATCATCACTTATATAAGTTAAGGATGAGATTATCCATTACATCTTTATTCAATTTTTTTTATAAAAAAAATTCATTACTCAAATACTAATAAAATTATATAAATCTTCTCACACTCAATTATAATATTAATAAATTTTAAATTAAATACTCGTTAAAAAGTGTAAATAGTGAAACTCGAATCCACGCTCGGTGTTAATTTAAAATTCATAACAAGATAACAAACCTTCCGTAATCTTTTCAGAGCGCCCTTCTCCTCCGTTCGCCATTTCCGTTCTGATTCGTCAAACCTGAGTTAAACATGGCCCTTCACATGCCCTCGTCTCAATCTGGAACTCTCCTTCGCGGCCCCCTTCTTCTTCTCCCAAACTCTGAACTCTCCGCTCGTTCCCATCGGCCGGCCACCTCCTCTGCCACAACCGCCGTAGCTTCCCTCTCGTTCCCACCTCCAAATTCCGTAAACCCCCGGTCTTTGTCCCTGAATGCCACCAAAACGCTGCTAATTTTGGTTGTCGCCAGCAAAAAGCCCAGCTTCGAGGCTTCCGCTTCAGTATCCTCCCAAATCCCCACCGAGTCACAGCCTCTGCTCACTGGGTCGACTCGAACTGTCACTAGTATCCTAACCCTAGGGTTTCTAGTGTCACGCTTATTTTTCGATTCTCTGCAGAATTTCGCTCAAAGAATCTTAATTTTGCCCAACCCTCATCAACTCGCGGCAATTCGTGCTCTCCAATGCAAATTGGTTCATTCGGTGGGCGCCCTCTTCTTCGCGGCGCTCAAGGACCGTCCCAGAGGCTATCTGAACACTCCCCTGACGGTGGTGGCGGCTGGTTTGGCCAAGTGGCTGGATATTTACAGCGGGGTTTTGATGGTTAGGGTTTTACTGAGCTGGTTCCCAAACATTCCTTGGGACCGCCAGCCCTTGTCGGCTATTAGGGACCTTTGCGATCCGTATCTCAACTTGTTCAGGAATATAATTCCGCCCATTTTTGATACTCTTGACGTGAGCCCGCTTCTGGCTTTTGCAGTTCTGGGCACCCTCGGGTCCATTCTCAATAGCAGTAGGGGCATGTATTGATGATGAAAGGGTGAGAATTTGGTGAAGTGAATTTCATCCAGCAAGATATAATTTCAACGTTTGTTCTTGGCCTTCATTTGATCATGTTCATGTTCTGTAGTGTAATACTCATAATAGATAAATTTTGTTTTGGACGAGTACATTTTAAGGAAAAATTTTCTTTTTTTTGGTTGAAGAAAAAATTTCTTTATTTGATTAGAATCTGGCAATCTTTATAGTGGGTTCTGCTTCTTTTCGTGCAATGGTTGAAATTGTGTGCTGGTTTTCATATCCATTGGTGGAAATCGTGGGTTAATACTCATTTTCTTGCCATTTGTCATATGCTTGCTTCTTCAATGTAGATGCTTTCTAGCTTTTCTGCTCGTTCTTTATGATGGAGTGCCAGTTTAAGTCTGGTGAATGTGATAAACCGAGAATTGAAACGTTTGGGATGACCTATGTGTTAAGGAAACCTATGTATTTAAACCCCACGTCAGTAGTGAATTTACAACTTGACAAGCTTTTTAAATTTTGGGCATTTTGTCCTTGTATAAAGCAAGTTGTCTGCTTCATTAGTCCGTGTCTCCAAGGCCTCCTACAGCGGTTTTTACATGTTTGCCTAGCATCTCATGTACTTTACAGAGATTTAGTGACATTGATAGAGATTGGGCTGGAAAAATATTTTCGTGATTGACAACGTTGATAAACTGCACATGTTTTTGTTAAATCAGATTGGGAGAACATTATCTTATGCGTACCCAGACAACCTTGACAAACTGTACATGTTTTTGTTGAATGAGAGTGGGAAAACATTATATTGTGTGTCTGTAGTCCGTTGTAGTGGCTTCACTCTTTGGCATATGTTTTTCATTGGTTTGGATGTGAAATTGCCCTATTATGAGAATGATGCCCAGTAATGTTTTCATATCATGGCATATTGGGTAATTCATCTGGTCTTGCAATTTTCCTGCATTTCAACGAATCACAGATGGCTCGGGATGAAGAATTTGCTGTATGGAGCAGGGGAAAAGGGCAAATTTTAAACTGGACTTTATGCATCAATTTAAATATGCGGATACCACGCAGATATCTCCTCCATTCCCGGCAGATGTGGAGGTGCCGCTGTTGGTTTATTGTTTTGCTTGTTTTAAGGTCACGATGCGATCAAATTTCGGTTCCTTGTCTAGCCAGAAGTGACATACCGTTGGATCAGCTGTTAGTTGCAATGGAGTAGAATGTGTCCGGACGAGTGAAGTAGCCCGCGACGATTTTCGAGGAGCCCATAAACATGGAAAGCCTAATTTCAGTTTTTAATTTGGGATCAAACTGATCAATATTAACAATTTTAGATCAAAATGGATCGTAGTAAACTATTTTAGGTCAAATTTGATGTGATAAAACTATTTTGGTGAAATCTGGCGAATCCTGTCATCCGGTTGTTGGCTTGCGATCAGACGCATAAAATGCCACAAACCAAAACCCCCAACGCAAAACTGCCAATCCGGCGACAAGAAGTTAAAAAGAAAATCTGGTACTGGAAAACATTGCTCCCAACCGACTAAGAGTGATCACAGCAATAGCTCCTAATTGGATATTAAGCAAACCAAATGATGACAAATCATTGTCACCAGTAAGAGCAAAGGGTTTTACAGCATGATTATACAACATTTGCCAAGATGCACGCGTGCATCCATAGGCAAAAAGCTTAGGAAAAAAAATAGGGCTTCATAGAGGAAATTTTTAGAGAAAATTTATGTAATGCAACTGCATGGATTCATTGTGAAATCATATTAATTACAAGTATGATGAAAAAAAAAAAGAAAAAAATCACTATTTTTTTCATTGCACAATTAATTCACGTAATTGTAAAAAATTTCTACCTCGTTGCATTACGAGAATTCCTCCAGTAAATTTTCTTCCAGACATACACTTTTATCCAAAACAAAACAAAAAAAAAAAAACCTGCCCATGTAAGAAAAACCTGCCTATTTGCAAGCAAAAACAGTGAAAAGCTGTTCCACAAAACTTACCCACTGGACTGCACGTTAGTTTATAAGTTAGTTTATAGGTTCCTATGATACAGAAGCCTTTCACTTGGGTCGTCCAAAATAGTACTTCAAGGTGTCAGCTCTGACATGTGTCCATTCTTCTTATATGCAAGAACAGCAGTTGGCCTGCAAATCAAATTTCAGGGAGCACGCATGTTACTTTCTGCTGAAGTATGAAAGAAGTGTTGAACGTTTATCATCTCGGTTCTTATGCTTGGCCTTCTTTGCAGGACTTGAATGCAGCCTGTCATCTTCATTTGTCTCCAGCTTTGGATCAGCTAAGAGCTCCTCATGTTCCCTCTTTACTTTTAACTTGGTTTCATCCTCATAACACGTGGTAGAAACACTAGATTTGAGATCATGATCCAACATTTTAGAGGAAGGTTTTTCTAACTTGTCTTCACTTTGATACTCATCTTTCACACTTTTTGGCACATCTATCTTTGGAGATTTTTCATAAATTCTGCCCTCTTTCTTTGATTCAAGCTCTTCCTTTATTTCTTTTTTAAAGAACTTTGAAATAGTTCCTTTGCCTTCTGTCTTTAGTTGTATCTGAAAGATAGGTCCCAAATTCATCCTCAGAAAGTTAAATTTTTAGGCATTTCAAATGCTCACCGAGAAGCAAAATCTTCTTAAGCAGTCATTCACTAGGGCGCGCTTCTTAATTCATCCATTTAGGCCAAAATAGGAACATGTAGATCCAAGGAACCTGGCGATCCAAGGAACCTGGCTCGGCTCTTGGAATCGTATCTAGCAGTGGTTGGAAGCATCATTTTTTTTCATATCTGAAAGTATAAACAGTATTGTGGGACCTCACCTCTTTGACACACTCTGGTCCATCAAAAGATGGCTTGCCCATTGCAGATGTCACTGGATACCATACCTGAATATAAAATTAACTTTTCAGGAATTTGTTCCTATCAAATAGTAGGTGCCGTGCTATCCTTTCTTGTATTTTAAGAGGTCCTACCAAATCTGAATCTTCGTAAGGTTTAAGCACCGCATCAAATTTGGAAGAGGAAGAACCACTTAACCATGCATCAGCTGCTTCCTTGTCACCCAAAATAACAGGCATCCTATCTGCATCAATGCATCAACCAAATAAGTATGAAGCTGCATGACATTTGCCAGGATAATTACTTTCCCAAATACCATAAAAGAAAGAATATCAGCATTTTCCTTTCCTGATTAATAATAGTAAGATTTCCAACCTTCCTTAGCATAGTGCATTATTGGTATTTTCCAATGAGGAGTGATAAATCTTTTAGCTTTATCATGTTAATGAACTATTAGAATTGTTCAACTTGGTTCTGCACTTCCAACCATAGCGGAGAATGGAAAGAAATGCAAGGGCACCGACTGCCTAGGCACTCACAAGATCCTATTAGTTAGTTTCACCCCATTATACTAGAGTCCCTGTGCCAAAAATGGGGGAAAAATAAGATACCTGTAATTCATAAAAGATCCTTCCAGTTGGTCTACAATGTGCTATTAACACAGTCCACAGGAAGGTGATATCAACAAAAGATGCACAACTAATAATGTAGAATTGTAGCATCAATAAGTTGGATCCAAAGCACCACTTACCGTGCAACCACTGCAAAGCTGATGATGCAGATGTTGTGAGTATAGTAAAGGTGTAAAGTGTCTCACCTGAAAAGCATGATAGGTCAAAGCAACTAATTGATGAGAAATGACTGAAACCGGTCAAAAAAGAGTTTTTCTAATCATCCTTGAAGTTGAATTTCACAATGAACATGAACATGACATATCAATATAAAGAACAGATGAATTGTAATTTAGTCAATTGACTTGGATTGAATTAAAGAAGTACAAAAAGGGTTTTCACCTTCAGAGTTTTGCCAGTGATCATAAAGAGCAGCAAATACGAGAGGCCTATCATCCTTGAAATGAATGTAGTATGGCTGCTTTTTGGACCCATCTTTTTTCCACTCGTAGAATCTGAAGCATGCTTCAGAAGTCATGCATAACCAAACTGAAAACTTGATAGCAAAGGAATAAGAATAAACTGCAACAATGTATATGTATGAACACGGTTTAAAGACAATGATTAGGCAAGTATGTTCGATCCACCAAGCAAAGCCATAAAGCTTTGGAATGACAGATTTTGTGTCCATTGTGTCTTCTAGTAGAACGAGGACATCATGAAGTTTTCAAATGATTGAAACCAAAAATGAGACGAAATAAATAAGGAAAGAAAGTAACAGAAAACTTCATGGACATACCCTTCAAAGGATACAAGGCACCGACTTCTTGGAAGTAGACGACGAAAAGAAGGCTTCTCACCGATCGACTCAGACCGAGCATTGAACTGAATTTTGCAACATCTTGATCATACAAGTTTTCAACATGACTAGATAAAAACTCGAACACATTATGAATGGTACCAGAACAGAGCCTACTGCTTCGTCAAAGCACGAAGAAGAAATATAAAGCTAGAATGATTAGTAATTAAATAAAGAGTCCAATTACATTTCCGGGGCAAAAGTGAGACGTAGAACCCACACATTGCAATGGATAGTGTTTTCTTTTCATCTGTTTTTTCATTGCAAAAAAAATGTGTCTGTTTGCAGAAAAAAAGCGGTCAATTCCAATGTTTCCTCTCCGTGTCCATTTTTCCCGTGGCTATGTACCTCTTTCGTTAAATAAATTAAGGAACTCTGTTTTGCATATCGGAGGGGGTAGAAAGTGAGCAAGTAAAATATAACTTAAATTCCCTGCCATGAATTGTCAAACTTCCACCAGTCCACTCATACATCAAATTGGCGTCAAAAAAGAAAAACCCAAACGAAATAGTAAGCAAAAAATAGAAGAGAATGAAGCTCGGTTACCATTCTGTAGAAATCGGGTTTATCAGATTTCTTAGTAAAACTGGGAACTAAACCCCATTTCATGCAGTGGACAGCGTAATTCTCCTCACCAGATCCATCCTCTCTGCGCACCACCGGAATACTCGCTCCCGGCGAAACATTGTAGGACGGACGATACCTAAATTCGCTTATGATTACAATACCAATAAAATAAATAATAAAATGAACAGATAGAGAGAGAGAGAGAGAGGACTACCGGTCCAAGTCAACGGTGCGGGTAGGAGGACCGGCGCGGTGACAAGCCCTGGGGATGTCGTCGGCCCTGAGAGTACAGCGAGCTCTGCCGCACATGGCCTTTCTCTACTTCTACTTTCCCACCTCGATTCGTCTCCTTGTTTCTTTCTTTTTCTTTATTTATCAATGGGAAGAAGGGCGGGAACCGGTGCGTATTCCCATGACAGATTGTTAACCATTCGATTTCAAGGTCTAGTCTTGCAATCTGCAAATTCCTGTCTTGTCGAAGCTGCACTCGCCGGAGGCGTGAATTAGGCACGCGTACCATCACGTGCCACACCTCTTTTATTTATTTATTTATTTATAACATTTTTGTCTAAAACCCGGTTCAATTAAATTGAATTTTCCCTTTTTTTTAAAAAAAAATCATTTTGCGGTGAGCGTGGATCGAACACGCGACCTTCAGATCTTCAGTCTGACGCTCTCCCAACTGAGCTATCCCCGCAATGGTGTTGTTTGCTAATCTTTAACTTTAAGTTCATGATTCCGTGGAAACATTAAATACTAGATTTTTGTCCCTATTAATCCACATTCTTGTGTATGGAAACATTGACATAGCCTGCGTTCATAGTATTTGGTATATTATCTTCTCTAATTTTAGCACAAATATGCTTGACATTCAAACTTTATATTTTGAGATAAATTCAAATATGATAGAGAGAAAATAACGAGGAAGAAATGTAAGTTTTAATTTTCTGGATTATCTTATGTTAAGGACCAAATTGATTGAGTAATCATGCTTACAGCGTCATGTTAGCAACTGAAACAGTTAATAACATCCTGACTTTGGTTCTATTCCTGCTGTTTTGGTGGGGAGTTCCAAGACTAATTCGTGCCTTTAACTTTCCTGCCAATTATTCAAAACATGAGCGCGAGATTTTCTTTTAGCTTGCCTGTGGCGGCCTCATAGCTGCATGAATGTTGATATATATGCACACGTATATATGTCAATTGTGGCTGAGCGCTGGCTGTTAAGTGAGGCAGCTTCTTCTCTTTTATTTGAGTGCAAAAAGGTTTTATAAGTTCTGCGTTTTTGGTTTGCAGATGTTTGCAATAATGAATGGCGGAACAAAAGATCCTTACTTCCCTAATAAAAGGAACTGCAAGTGTATTTTTTATTAGAAATAAAATTTTTATTATATAAAAGTATAGATACAAGACTTATCAAGTAAGCCTAAACTCTAGTCCACAACATAACTCTACCAAAAGAGGAATACATCACTCAGTACTCTGAAAGCCTAAAGGGAGACCTAGTCCATAGCCCAGATCATGCTTAACGAAGGCATTGGAACCACCACCTGTAGAATAGACAGCGGCAACCCGAGACTAGACCAACGCTGGTGAAAAAGAGACTTCAGCACCTCTATAGCACAAAGTGAGTAAGACAATAAACTGACCCCACACCACGGCTTGGTAACAAGGAAGCCCAAACTACGAGTGATGTTATGTAAAGAACCTCTGTGATGGTGGTTTAATGTCAAGTTACCTAAGAAGGCATCAGGGGGTAGCGTAATTATATGCCGGAAGAGCCTTTTTAGCCCTTGTAATTTTGTTTTTTCGTAAATCTGTTTTTTTTTTTTTTTTGGCCCTTGTAAATCTTGGTTGTTTGCGGATTGATACAGTGGGTCAATTCGAAGTTGTAAACAACCCAATCCAGCCCTCTATATTGTCCCCAAATCTCCCAAATCTCAGTGAGATTTGCAGGGAAAATCCTTGTAGATTGAGGATTCATAATTTAATTTCTAACGGTTACCTTTGATTTTCTTTATCAGTAGCATCAAGATTATCTCCTTGCAGATTTAGGATTTATAATTCAAATTCCAACGGTTACCTTGATTTTCTTTTTCTCCTTTTTAGCGGCAGTAAGGGTAGTTGCGACTTTATATTTATTTATATTTACACTGAGTCCACCAAAACAGTCAAGACGGCAAGGTTAAAAATTAGAACCAAACTCACACTAAAAAAGCGTAAAAAGAAAGAAAGCAATAGCGAACCACCTCTTCTACTCCTTTGAAAAACAAAGAAAGGAAGAGGAACACCCAATTTGTTAAAAATAAAAAAAATTAAGGAGGCCGGCGTTAAGAGGGAAGGGACCCACGAATGAATATTATTAATATGATCCTCTTCTCAACGCCTTCAAAGATGTTAGAAGAGGAGATGAAGAGGAAGAAGATCCAACCGTAAAAATTGATAAGATCCGGGGGATTTGTGGGGGTGTGGTTTTGAAAAAAGAATGAGCGGGACAGGGGCTCGACTGTGTGCATTGCTTGGAGAATTGGGATACGAAGGGGCGGAGACGTTGGACCCAGACAGCTTCGAGTGGCCTTTCCAGTACGACGACGCGCGCCTCATCCTCGACTGGATCTGCTCCAGCCTCCGCCCTTCCAACGTCCTCTCTCTCTCCGAACTCGCCCAGTTACTTTCTCTGTCTCCTCATCGTCTCTTCTCTTGTTTCCATTTTCTTTTCCTTTGGATTTCCAACTTTCTTTCCTGGTCGCGATCGAAGATTCGATGATTTTAATTTTTATTACAGTTAATTATTTATTTTGATGAATTTGTATTTTCCTAATTCGTTTGTTTGTGTTATCTAGGTATGAACAATTTCTGGAGGAAGGAAAGCTATTGGAGGCAAGATTCTGTACACAGTATTCTTTCAATTGAGTCTGTTTCTCTTTTCCACTCTTGTTTCGTGGCTTCTTCTCGACTGTTCTTTCGGTGAAACTTTTACAAAACAATAGAAATTTGTTGTCATTTTAGAAAAAAATAAATTAAAATAAAAGGCGAGCGTGCGAAGTGCTCGACAACAGGGAGAGCTATCTCATTTGCATCTTACTGTAATGTAGGCTGGATATTTCTCAGGAAAATTATGAATTGTATTGCTATTGTCTTCTTTATCCACAAATATTTAGTAGCAGTAATTTTATATTTTATTTTAAAATAAAATGTCCATGGGAGTTCTTTTAAATGTATGTGGTATCGCAACAGGGGGAAGACTTGGACTTTGCTTTTGATAGCATTTCAGCCTTCTCGTCTAGAAGAGACAATCAGGAGGCTGTCTTTGGATCTGAAGAAGGTTTGAAAGATATAAGGTAGCGTGTTTGTTCTCCATACACGTTTGTTGACGATCTAGTTTCATCCTATGTATTTCTTTTTGATGTCTTTGCTGTTGGCCAGCATCTTAAGTTGTTTTACTGTTTAGATCAAGTTTGATCATTATGAAGTTTGTTTACGTCCAGAATTTTTTAGTGTTTTTCTTCTTTTCTTGTTGGCCACTGGTTTTAGTACAATTATCCTGTTAAAGGTTTAGCCAAAAGGGAATGGAAGGTGATATCTCTATGGTGCTCTTTTGCCTTCTGAGTGCATTTGTTAATTTCGCTTCCAGTTCATAAATGTGGTCCTGACGAATCATAGAAATTTGAGCATATCAGAGGGGGTGAAATATGCTTGATCCTCATTTTGGAAGTACATCATGTTTGAATTGGAGGCCTTAATTTCTGTGAATATGGGTTAGGAATATTATGCCGAGTGGATTAGTAAAGACAAGTCCTCGTGAATGACTTCTTGTCATATCTTTCAGCTGATGGATTTTGACTTGTAAAAATATAAAAATAAGAGATACTATTCCTGGTTATGATGTATGCGGAAGGAGATTTATAGTTTGAAGTTTCAGTCTGGTTGTGTGTTTTGCTGTAGGCTTGAGCTTTGGCTTTGGTTCAATTTCCCGTCTTAGAAAAGACAAGTAGTAGAATCATTTATATGATGAAATTCCAATGTTTGATTTTACCAACTATTGTTTGCTTTAAGGTGGTGTCAAATGTTGGGTTAGAAGTCTGAATACCTGTCAAATTCCGGTTACTGATGGGTTTTCTTGCCTTCAGGGATGCAACTCTAGCATACAAAGCTGAAGCCCTAGAGTTGCAGAGACAGCTTAAGCATCTGCAGTCTCAATTCGACATGCTTACCTAGCCAAGCTTCAACTTTGATCCACGGGAGACGGGCCAGAGTTGCTGCAACATCTACTGTCAATGGATACCTTACAGCACTAGATGATAGCCTCTCTGCACGAAATTTGCGGGTGTGTGATTAAAAGATGCAGTGAATTTCTTAAACAGCTAAAAGTTTTGAAAAACTCTGGCTCTATCTTTGATTTTTTGTAAGGGGTTGCTTGGTTTCTTGCCTCTGCACATGAAACTTCTTCCCAAAGGAAATTTGCAAATTTTGACTTGTCATTGTAATATAGATGAATGAAGTTCTTGGAAGGATTGCATCCACAGCACAAGAGTTGGCTCATTATCACTCTGGAGATGGTACCATTTTTTTCGCATTTTTGGACGTGCTGTTTTATTGGTCAGTTGGAACAGTATATTTGACGTAATTTTTGTTGTGTTTTGTGTATTTCGTATGCAGAAGATTGCATCTACTTAGCTTACTCTGATTTTCATCAATATTTGCTCGGAGATTCGTCTTGCATGAAGGAAATAAATCAGTGGTTTTCTAAGCAACTGGACTCGGTATGACAATGTGCGCTGTTAGTCTCTTGAATTTTAAAGACACTATCCACATCAATTCCGTTTGGTGGAACCTGATGCTGCTGGATTGTTCTCTAATATTTCTTGATTTAACATTTATCAGTAGAAGCATTTATTTTGCTAGTTTTCATGGTTTCGTACAACATATTTGTTAGGGTCCATATCGACTTGTTGCTGAGGAGGGTAAATCAAAATGTTCATGGGTGAGCCTTGATGACCTCTCAAATATTTTAGTTCGAGGTATTCTTTTATTTGGGCTTTTGTCTCAATCTTCACTCATATGGTAGCAATAGTTTCTCTCGCTTGTATGCATTGCAACTTGTTAGATAGATCTCAACATCAATTTGCTATGAGTTTCATGCATTTATCTTGCTAATCATTTCGTATGCCACATATTTATTAATAAACTTGCACGGTAGTGACCTTGTTACCTGTTTTCCAATGTCAGCAGATTTAGAAAAATCCCATCACCAACGTGTATCTGAATTGCAGCGGCTTCGGTCTATGTATGTAAACTCATTTTACTTTATCCTTATTTTTCCTTGTGAAGGAGCTCCCTATTTTATTCAATTTATCTTCTCTCCTCCCTTTGTGGGTAGTAATCACGTCTGTCCATATTAACAGAATCATGATTGGTATTTTTTTTTAATTTCATATTAAGACAACAAAATTTTTAGCTGGGTTTAGTTTCTCAAAAGCAAATATGTAAATAAGTATATAATTTAATATTAGGATTAGTATTTGGGTACTGTGATATGATCATGTCTTTGTCTTTCAGCAATTTGTTAGGATTTCTTTTTGTACCCGTCAGAATTTGGGGCCTGTGGTGGGAGGACGTTAATTATTTGGCTTTGTTATCTTTTCTGTTTGTGATGCTTAATTGTTGTATTTCTATGTTCTTAAATTGGCAGATTTGGAACAAGTGAAAGGCAATGGGTTGAAGCCCAGGTTGAGAATGCTAAGCAGCAAGCCATTCTCATGACACTCAAGTCGCAAGTAACCTCTGATGAAGCACACATTCATCTTGATCTCCATTCTCTTCGGTAAATTTCAAGCTTACTATCCCTTCATTCTACTGTAGCTTAAATGCAAATCTTAAATTTTGCTGAGACAATTTCTTGTGACTCACTAAACATTCCAGTAATACTCAGACGAGAGCTTGTCTCCATATGCTGGATCTGTAGAATTTTGAGAAATAACCTTTGCTTCTTTTGCATGGATTAAATTACAAGAGTCTGGCAATGAGATAGAAATACATCCTCAACTTGTTATTAAAAGGTTTTTGTCCACATAAAAACTTTGGAAAACGGTCAAGGAAATGTAGTGACGCTTGTGTCATCTTTATGTGAATTTACTTGCTACGATAGCAGGTCCTTGAACATTATGTTTGGTTATTTTTGACATGCCCATCTTACCTTATGAGAGGATTTTGTGTTTCCACTATTGAAAGTGTTACGAGCAATCCTCTCTGGAGTCCATGTCCATTTTCCCTTTTTGTGCTTTGTTCACTTGCACGAACATTATATCAAACTGATCACTACAAATTCGTGATGCACTTTATAATGATATATTATAATTGTGTGGATAATTAGTCTAGATATTTGACCTTTTGTGAATCTCTTCCCTACTATTTCCCACCTTCGATCTGTTTCGCTCCCTAAGATTTCTCCACTTTAAAGTTAATTGCTATGTAACAGAATGAGATTGTTTTAATGGCATGTGCATGGTGAATTCCCCAATTCAGGTATCTGCTTTGAATGATATAAAATGCCTGGCCTAATGGATAGACTTGCTACCCTACCAGACTCTGGAATGAGAAGTTTCCCACTTTGTTAACAAAATTAAGTTATCCATACAAAATGCATCAAACAAAGTTCGACTTCATGCACCATGCAGCCACACAAAAGTCTTCTACATCATCTGACCATATCATCTTATGAAAAACGAAAAAACCTCATCAATTCAACATTTCTGATACCTGATTACATTTTGTTTTCCTTTTCTTTTGTCATGCTTACCTCCTACATGGTATAACTTGTGTCCACAATGAATAGGAGAAAGCATTCTGAACTGGTAGGAGACCTTTCAAATCTTCATCACAGAGAAGATAAGTTGTTATCTGAGGTTTGTATTTGCATCTGTTTTGTTCTATAAGCTTTATTTCTAAACCATTCCACCTCTATACCCAATAATTTGCCTGGGGATTGTTGTCCAACGACAAACCTTTATCTTTAAAAGAGATTGATGCGTCAAAAAGTGAAAAAGTTAGAAGAGTAAAGGATATCATTCATGCAAGGCATGCCAGTTGTCATTATTACAGAAGTCTAAACATTGAGTCAAAGTGAATGATTGACACAGGGTTTAGATTTAGCATGGTTTTAGTTTACGATATCTCCATACGTCATACTAACTGCAATCAAATTTCAGACCATTCCAGATCTTTGTTGGGAGTTGGCGCAACTCCAAGATACATATATTCTGCAAGGTATAGGGTGGTAGCTACATGAACTAGATATCTATTTTGCTCTTCTCTGTATTCCAGTAGTTATCATGAAATTGATGGGGTTCATATTTTGACAAGTGTAGGCGATTATGATCTAAAGGTTATGCGCCAAGAATACTATATTAGCCGACAAAAAATGGTAATGTCGTCAACTTTATGTAATGCCACTTTCAGTTATATGACAACTGCGAAGCATACTCACGATTACATATGCTTATCTCCATTATTACCTTCTTGTTTTATTCCCTCGTGTATAAGTTGACTGTATAACAATTCCAATGATTTGTCAGGGCTGGGCTTGAAAATAACTGTTCTTGCATTTGCATTTAGAATGAGATTGCTCTTTCAGTCGCTTTCTGGATTAATGCAACATGGGAATATCTTTACCACGATTCTCTTTTTCTGCACTATGCTTTAACAATGTTGAGTAATACTGTTGAGCTGCGACTGATTCTGCCTGCCTTCATACTAACAGCATCTCAGTGTAAATGAAACCAGCTGAAATAATCATTTGATGACATCACTGATAGAATTTGGCACATTTTTTTTATCTTGCAGTTCATAAATCATCTAGTCAATCACCTAGCAAGGCATCAGTTATTGAAAATAGCCTGTCAGCTAGAAAAGAAGAACATGCTTGGAGCATATTCGTTGCTTAAGGTTATTGAATCAGAGCTTCAAAGTTACCTGTCAGCAACTAAAGGCCGTGTGGTATTATTGATTCTTGAATCTTGTTTGTGAGTTTATATATAAGATGAAAGATGCTATTGTTTCTAAGCCTGCCACTGAGTACTATTCTATCACTCGCAATAGTGCGTGCACATTATTGACCCGTGCTGAATTTTCTTTGAAACGTTAAACTTTTTTTTTTTTTTTTTTTGCTGGGCATATTGATAACTACCTAGGATATTAGTTTGAAAATTTGTTAGGTGGCATATGCATGTCAAGATTGTACGCTGATTTGTGTATGAGATGCTTTGTATATTAAAACATAAACTAAGCCTGTTTATACATATTTGGTCATAAAATTTTCTTTCTTTGATCGTTAATCATGGTAATATTCATATATTGACTTATTTTTGCTGATGGTTCACCATCAATTAAGGGTCGCTGCCTGGCATTGACTCAAGCTGCATCTGATTTGCAAGAACAAGGGGCCGTGGATGATCGGGATACACTTCTTCATGGCATTAGGGACCTTTTAAGTATACATTCAAGTAATGACCACCTTCCCTTTTCCCTTATATTAAGATTATTTTTTATGGTAATTATTATATTTGTTCTTGTCTTGTTAGTGGGATTTTATTATAACTCGCTTTGCTTCTTTAGATTCTTTAGCCGGATTATCAACATACGTGTCAGCTCCAGGCATAGTACAGCAGATTTCTGCTCTTCATTCAGACTTGATGACCCTTCAGTCTGATCTCGAGAATTCCCTCCCGAAGACAGAAATCGATGCATCAATGAACTGTAAGTTTTCCTTTTAACTAAGCTTCCCAAGACCTTTTTGACTGAATTTGAAAAGTACCTCAATTTTTTGTCCATCGGGTAGGTGTACACTTATTCAAAGCTTGCAGCAGTTACTGTTTGCATCTTCGACAACAGCTCAGCCGATACTTACTCCTCGGGTATGATTTCAGGATTACTCTTATGAATTTGAAGTGTTTGTTTGCTCAAATTGTTGAATAGTTCATTGGTATTTATTCGTTTTTCTTCATACTTTCTGTTTGTCTTTTGTCTTGCCACCTCGTCATCTGTACCATACGTGCCACATGTTGCATGGAGAATTTGAAGACATGCAGAATCACTTCTTATTAACATCCCATGGGGTTTCAGTGAAATAAAACATTTAGACTGATGTCTTAAATTGATTCTTAAGTCCATTAAGCACAGGCGATGTGGAAATGAGTCCAACTTAAGATGTATTAATTCTGGTGATCCTTCAGGTGATTCTTCGGTATTTTGATGTGATATGTATGTTCGCATGCCATCTGTTGCTTTTGTAGCCCTTAATGAAGGAGCTGGATGAAATGGAAAAGATCAATGCAAAGCTTTCCGCTGTAGTTGAGGAGGTGACACTTGAACATTGCAAGAAGAATGAGGTATTCTTGTTTTCACAATGGTACTGTTGTCTTATTGTTTGAATTGTGCTCATAATAATTTCTCATTTGCATTCTTTGCTGTCACGTAGATTGTAAAGCATCATTCGCAGGAGATTGCACTTCAAAGGCGTGTTTTTGTTGATTTCTTCTGCAATCCAGAACGTTTGAGGAGCCAAGTAAGAGAATTGACTGCTCGAGTCAGAGCTTTGCAAGTTTCCTAGCCCACTCATTTATTTACCACATCTCCTTGTTCATCCCCCCACCCAAAAGGTCCTAAAAAGGGGTAAAAGAGGGACCTTTAAGTGAGCCATAATGTTATTCAAGTCGTGAGACGATCCTAGCTTCTGTTGCTCACAGAAGCCATGGCTTTCTGTTGGATCAATGCTTTTTTTTCAGTGGTCAAATTTAATTAAAAACCTCAAGTAAGACGCACAGGCAAATGCACGCAAGAAACAAGGTATGAGTTTAATGCTGTCTACCCTGCCTCTGCCTGTGCATCTCTCCCAATGTCTAGAATCACGTGTCCCGTGCACTGTTTGTTCCACTTCGTGCATTAAAGAAAGCATTTGGGTCATGTGAGCTTGTCTTATGAATAACAATTTATTATTTTTTTTAAAAAAGTTGTAATGAAAACACCAATGAACATTCTGAGAACCGTACATTTGCGACGGAGATCTTAGCGTCAATCATAAAGGCGAGCAGAGCAATTGTACGGAAACTCCACGACTGAGGTTTGTGATCAAAATATATGAAATTTTTTGAACAGCCAAAATATTTGAAAATTTCGAACTTAGCTCTGCTCTCTGTACATCATGCGACCTTCTAATGGAACGATGGGCTTGGCTGTGAACCAGTTCCAAGCCTAGCAATTTGGAAAAGAGTAATGCATGGAGGTTCCCTAAAAACGGCTAGTTTTTGGTGTGTTTAGATTGATAGAAAGTGGTAAGAAAAAAATAAATAAATAAAGAAATAGTACAGTAATTATAATGTTATTGATAAAAAGTTATGATTTAAAAGTTGTGAAAAAAAAGAATTTGTAAGAAAAAAAATAAAAATTAATTGTTGAGATTGATTAAAAATAAATAAAAAAAATAACTACAAAGTATTTTTTTATTTTTTTTTCTTTTTTCTTCCCACAATTATCAAAGAAAGCATTTGTGGTTCCAAATAACGACTCATCTCTATGATTTTTTAGGCATTGATGTATTTTAAGTGTCTTTAAGGTGAGGGCATTAAAAAAGAATTCCAGTAGACTACGTGTCGAGACAATCTAAGAAGACATCTAGATTTTCAAATAGATTCTACTACAGCACCAACTGGTAGTTTTAGGATAGACTGTCACGAGGCCTGGCGACGGATGCAAAGTCTTTTTCTGTCCCAAGGCTTAAACTTTCAGAGTACGGTGTTTGCTTTTTTAACCTTTTATAAGTGCACTGTCAAAAGTTGTTGAACAAATGAATCCAAAATAGAAACAAGAAAGTTGTTGAACAAAACCACATAATTAGAGTTTGTTGAGATTATTATTATTATTATTTTTTTTTCATTTTCTTAACTCCACGGGAATGAGATGAAATGCAAGCTAGTAAAGACGGAAATGAAGAACGGTGTCGTGGTTGAGGTTGAGAACAGAACCCTACTCGTAGGCTCATTCATACCCCTGCAAAAGGATCGTTGCTTTGAATTCAGACTACCCAAAAACCACGAAAAAGGGCTGTGAGTCATACCAAGATTGCTAATTGGATTTTCTTCTACTTGAAATTATGACAAACTCACAAAATAATCGTTTTTATAGAGGAAAAAAGTTTTTGTTTAGAATAAAAATATTTGGAGGAAATTTTTAAAATACAACTAATCAAGAATTTTTTATAAATACATAGATTCATTGTACAACAAAAAAATAATACTTTTTTCTCTTTTTCATTTTACTTGTAATTAATATAATTACATAATAAATTTATATATTTGTATTATGAAAATTTATCTAACAAATTCTCTCTGCCATGTAATGGAATCCTTTTATAAAATACTTTAGACTTAGAATAATTATGTACAACAGTTGGCGAGCCCAAAACCATTGCACGTACCATAAAGTCATGGAAAGTGTTAAATCGGAAAATTTCGAGTTCTGCAAAACAGGCTCCAACGGCTATACCGTAGCATTTAAAAAAATGAAAAAAATAATTGACCAAAAAAAATGAAAATAAAAAAAAGAATTTAGAGAATGAAAATATTTTAGGGATACTTTATTGCCCGCGACTCTTACAGTTCTTTACTTGAAATATATAATGTATTTAAGAGGGTTTAGATATGAGACAGTGTACTTAACTCACACAATTTACCGCAGTTTTCACTTTAAACATATATGTGATTTTCTATTTAAAATGTATAATTAGGATATCCTTACCACTAAATTAACCATAGGTGGTATGATTTGATCACTGGATGCCAATTTAATATATACCCGAAGGTTGGACTAGAAGAGAAAAAATAATTTGAAACTGGGAAAGTAATTGTAATCTCCTGAATGTAAGCATGGCACTTAGATAATAGTATCCGTTTGTTAGGTCGGGATTTTAGGAAAGCATAAAAAGGGGTTTAAAAGGAAAAGACAAGTTAGGCACGGCCAACCAAAAACCTCAAGCAAAGAGTCCATCTTTATCTTTATTTTACATTTCTTTTCCTCTTTCTTCCATTTTCTTCCTCAAACATTCTGGTAATCATGTGTCTTCCTTTTCAAACCCCCAACCTTGATTAAGCGAAAAAGAAAGGGAAAGCCTACTCCACAAGAAAAACTTTGTGTGAAAAACCATAAAAGAGATCGAATGGTAAATGGCAGAAGTAAAAGGTCTATCGCATTGCCCAATTCCCAAAATACCAAACCAAAAAGCAAATAGTAAAAGGCTGAAAAAAGTTTCTATTTTCGCTCTTAGCCTTCTTCATTTTTTTTTCCCCTTTTTTCTTTTTGAATCCAATTTTAAGTATCAATGTCCCAAGAATGAAAATTGATATGGAATTGACTATTTCTTAAGAAAACAGTCAAATGAATCACGTGATCTTACTAACTGCACGTCTCTACCGATAAGTCAATTCTTCGAACGAAACGCGTCCGCTACGAGCTCTCTAATTAGATTTTGAAAAGATGGCTTTGAAATTCAGGCTTAAGAAAAGAAGCAAAAGAAGATGCAAATACTCGAGAGCCTTTTTTTTCTGTCTTTTTTTTTTCCTCCTTCGTTCATAAGAGTGGGAATATACATAACCCCACATGATGAATAAAGTACGAACATCAACATCTCTATATTTTTACAAACCTTGGTAATCACTTCTGGAAGATTCAAAATAGATAGAGCCCAACAATTAGATCCCCACAAACAGCAGATAAAAAGCATCCCTTTCGTCACTTACTTAGCAATACGACTATAATAATAATAATAATAAAGTTAATCCTAGTGGAACAAAGGATTACATAATTAAAAATATCATTATAGGTTGTCTTTTCACTTCCATATATTTACGAACGAGTCCAATGAGAAGAAACTTCAAATCTTCACGCAGAACAACTTGGAAGCAAGCAGCTTGAGAAAAAGCCGAACCCCCTCTTCTGCACAACAAACTAATTGAAAGTTGTCAACAAAATAATTAAGACAAAAGTTTTTAAAATTAATTATATTTTAAATTTATAAAATCTTTTTTTCACGCACAACCTCAATAAGAAAGCAACTGGCATCTTTACTTTGTGCAAAAAAAAAAAAAAAAAGCAAAAAAAACACATTTTTTAGTCATAGTAAGGGTATCATGCTTTGAAACCTCATGTCCAATCTTACCTACCTTTATCTTATGAGTTTATATTGTTGACATAATAAGTTTAATAACACAGCTTTATTGACTAAGGGAAAAGAAAAGTCAAAAAAGACATACATTTAAATTATAAATAAATCTAAAGGATTAAAAAAAGCCAAAAAGATAGGAAATTTAACTTTGTGAGGAGAGAATAACATGGAACAAGATGGAACATCCTACCTTTCTGGGTTTTGCATAGAGGAGCTCCGGCGAGATTTTGTACAAGTCTTCGTCAACGGGCTTAGGAGTTGGCCTGGCCATTGGGGTGGGGCTCGGCGGCTCCTTCACCTCCCCGACCGTCCAAGTTCGCTCCTTTTTCCCTTCTTTACAACTGGGGTTCCGCGCTTTCCCCTGCAGTCATCGATTTTCCCGAAATTTTGCCAATTTATCATAATCATAACCCACACTCATCGCTATAATCATAATCTTATCATCGCTTTACATTAATTATTAATAAATGTCAAAGCATCGACAACATCTGTGTGTATATTAATAGTAGCCTAAGCCTACAGCCCACAAATCGGGTCCCTACTAAGGGTTTCTGTGGAACGGATCTTGGCTTTCTAATGTGGGAAATGATGTTGGTCCACAAAAGAAAGGCCAGCGACCGACCACACAGTTGATCAGAAGGCACCGTGAATGAAAGGTCTTGTTTTTTAGCTTTTCCCACCTCCAAAGATAAGGCATTTTGAAAAGGCTGGTCTTTATTATTTCTCCAAATTGGTGCCCACTGTGTACGGTTTGACTATTATGTATCATAATTCACAAGGCAGGATCTAGCTATAAAATTAATGTTGCTTAAAAAAAATTGTAGCCGGAGCACAACTTAATAATTATTATGATTTTTAATGGCAAAATCACGATATTGTTGATGTTTAGAGTATGAATTTATTTTTTTAAAGTGGTTAAATAAAATTTTAATTAATAAAAATTACTCTGATGTTAATTTATAGATTTATTAATCGAGATACTGCAGTAGATTTTTTTTTTTTAAATCTATCTCTAAAATTAATCACTAAATAAGTATAAACGAAAATGTAATTGGGTGGAGTAATGAAACAATTCAGTAAGACGATGCAGCGTGGATATGTGCCTAGGAACAAGGATTAATGTCTAAGGATAAGACTTTTTTTTTTTTTATGCATCCTTGTTCAGGTAGAACATTGGTTGCTCAAAAAGTTGGAAGCAAAAGGGAGGGAAGGCGGCGTGGCTTACCCTCCGGCGAGGAACGACGATCATGGCAGGCGTGACGACATCATTCTCATACAAATCGCCGGCAACATACAAATCACGATCCTCAGAATAACTGTAACGAAGTAAGCCAGCTTGCCTGGCTGATTCAAAGCACTGAGTAAAAGGGATGTCACTGTTCCAGTCCCAGCTTCCGAAAGCTGGCACATGGCTCCTCGTGTAATAGTATTCCTACACCCATACTTACAAATTTCAACCACAGACAAATCTAACGTATAATTAACGCTTTTTTTTTTTTGTTAAGTGTAAGTAAGAGACTGAATAGAAAACAAGATCAATTGAAGAAACTCACTTCCATTGATGATGAGTCCGACTCTGAGAATAAGTTGAAATCTTCAAAATTGGCTTGAAAGGGGTTTCAAAGCTAATATCTTTCTTTGCCTACTGGGTTTTTCTTTCCTGGGGATACAGTATCCTAAGGGTGGGCACAACACCAGTTTAAAAGGACTGGGAAAGAGAAATAGAGACAGGAACAGTAACGACCATGGAGAGCTCTTAAAGCAATTAAAAGAAGTTGTACACTGTAAAAGAAAAAATTACACTTTTAAATTTTTTTTCGAATTTTTTGTTAAAATATAACAAGTTTTTAATTTCTTAAAATAAAAATTATATATTATTATTATTATTATTTATTATAAAAAATATTAATATAATTATAAAAAAAAATCAACATTAATTGTATTTTGACAAAAAAAAAAAATGTAGAAGTATTATGAACTCAATGCTAAAAAGAAAACAATCCGGATAACGAAGTTTCACAGTAACTGACAGAGGGACAAATGGGTGAGGCAAGGTAAAGAAAGCGAGAGATGCATTAAAAAAAGAGAGAAAAAAAAAAAAAAACAAGGTGAGGTTGCTTTTGTTTTGGCGTCTTTTAAAAATATTCTATATTAACTTTAACTTTCTGTCAGGGGCGTTTGAAGCTTTTGCCTGGTTTGTCGCTGATCAGATGTATATTCCAATGCATCATTAATAAAGGTCAGTAAAGGTTTCTTCTTTCTTCGGGCTTCTCCACACTCCAAGCAAAGTGAAGCAAAGGCCTATTACTATTTTTTGTTTTTTTTGTTTTTTTAAACAAAGGTAATATAATAAAAGGAATTCTGTTAAAAACTTTGCTTTTATTATGGCTCTGTTATCTTTTAACCCCACACGCGTACCAGAGGGAACATGGTGCTCTGTGCTCGTGCAGTGCCTAGGCCAATAGTGGGTCATGGGTTTTCAGAATGCAAAAATTAAAAAATATATTAATTGGGCAATTGTTCGTGCCTAACGGAGTCATTGAGGAAGTCAAACACAACAGTAAACTAGAGAACAGAAACATCAGGCCCAAGGCTACACTGTAATAGTGTGTTAAATTAATGAAAAATAAATAAAAAATAATTAAATAAATTTTTTTAGTCAATAAATATTGTTATTATTATATTATTATTATAATTTTTTTATTAATCTAAATAATTAATTTTTACTTTTTTTCATAAATTATTATTTATTTTCTTTCTCATAACTTTTTTATTATTTTTTTTACAACTTTCTATTAATCCAAATAATTTTTTTTTTTATAATTTTTTTTCTTACAACTCTCAAACAATCCAAACACACAAACTTCCAACAGGGATAGCCAGGCCAAAGCAATAAGGACCATAGTTGATTAATTAAACAATTAGCCTTTGCTTCATTTATACTTAATTATTATTATTATGTGGTAGGGCCATGCTGCCATAAACTCCCGTAAGGGCACATGTACAACGAAAAATATGGAGCCTCTAGTCTACGGCTGCATTTTTTCCTGCCTGGCACTACTTGGCATTATTGTTATGAAAAAAGTTATGTAAATACGTAATAATATATGTAAAGTTAGTATATAAAAATTTAGATAATTAGATCGTAAAAATATATTAAATTTAAAAAATAATTAAATTATTGGACTAATGGCACATTTTCTGTATATTGTTTATCGCGTGGCTACATAATACTATCCTTATATTATATAAATAATATTGGGAATTGAAATTTTAGGTATTGGGTTATGGTCATGGGTCGCCTAGTTGTGCTGAGCATTCAATAAGGGCGACATGGATGGATGCCTAAGGCACAAGTCAAGCGATTCTCACTCTTTTCAGGGAAATCCTTTTTTTTTTTTTAACTAGAAAAAAGATATAGTAGTAAATATATTAATTATTGTATTTATGAGTTGGATTCGAAGTAACTCTATTTAAACAGTCTGCTCAACTATCCCAAAAGGGTAGACCTACTACCGAAACACTAGTAGACTTAAAGTGAGTCTCTCTTATAACTAACTACAATGTTAACGAGTCTTAAACTCAACGTTACACTCTCAATATCCCTTCCCTATATAAGAGGTCGACGCATTTGGGAGACTCAAACACAAGTTATGAAGAGGAAAAGACCGTCAGATTACTAATAAACAAAGTTTATTAGTGTGTTTAATTTGATAGAAAATGAATAGAAAAGAAAATGAATAAAAAATATTTAATTAACAAATAATATTATTACTGTATTATTTTTTTACAATTTTTTTCTTACAACTTTTTCATTAATCCAAATAACTAGTTTTTACTTTTCTCTCACAAATTACTACTCATTTTCTTTCTAATAATTTTTTTATCATTTTCTTTCTCATAACTTTTTAATATAAATAATTTTATTTTTTCATAATTTTCTTTCTCATAAATTTCTAATAATTCAAAGACACCAACTTGTAGTAGGCATAAAGGCAAAGCAATAAGGACCATAGTTGACTAATTAAACAATTAGCCTTTGCTTCAGTTACACCTAATTATTATTATGGCATAGGGGCATGCTGCCATAAACTCCCATAAGGGCACATGTGGAACGAAAAATATGGAGCCTCTTGTCTACGGCTGGCATTTTTTCCTGCCTGGCACTTCTTGGCATTATTTCATAGGAAAAGCTATATAAATACGTAATAATATATATAAAATTAATACATAAAATATTAAATAATTAAATTATAAAAATATATTAAATTTAAAAAAATAAATAAATTATTAGACTATTATATACTTTTCGTATATGTGTGGCAGGATAATACTGTTCTTATAATATATAAATAATATTGGGAATCGAAATCTTAGGTATTGGATTATGGTCGTGGGCCGCCTAGTTGTGCTGAACAGTCAATAAGGGAGACATGATGGATGCCCTGCGGCACAAGTCAAGGGATCCTCACTTTTTTCATGGAGATTCTTTTATTATTATTATTATTAAAAAAAAATACAGTTGTAAGAGTGTGGATTATTATACATATAGATCGAATTTAGAGTAATTTTATTTGAATAATTCATTTAATTATCTCAAAAAAAATAGAACTACCACTAAAATATTAGTATATCTAAAGTGAATATCTTATAATTAATTATAATAATAATAAATTTTAAATCTAGCGCTCTCAGCATCACCTTCCTGTATAAGAGGGCGATACATCTGGAGCACTCAAACTCAAATTGTAAATGAGAAAAGACCGTTAGATTATCGCTAAGCCTGCAACTTCAATTATCTTTTCATGGAGATTGATTCTGGCCTATTCTGTTACCTGAAATGTTATAGCCTTATTAATACCAGAAAGCCAAAATAGGAGTCTGAAAAGAGAAAGGGGAAAAGGCTATAAGGGCCCCCCTTCTATTATATTTAGTCTATTCTCTTCTGCTATGATGCCATAACCAATACATGAATTTCTTCTTTATTCCTTATATTTTGTCGTTTGCTTGCATCATTTGAATGAATGCCAAAATTTTTCAAACCACTGTCTGAGTTTTTGAAATATTTTTGTCAAAAAAAAATATATATTTTGGATATCTATATCATTGTACACATGAATTGAGACTAAAGGTCATTTATTGACGTTCTCATTCAATTTCTCTCATAGAGAGAATCTATTACTCGAGTACTATTAAGTTTAATGGACTTTTCTCACATCCGGTCGCAGTATTAACGAGTCTGAAACTTATAATGTGTAGTACACAACATTTCTAACAATTTAAAACACAGCAGTGAGGACTCGAATTCAGACTAATGAGAGGAAAAACACACCGAATCATCAATCAGACTATTATTTTGGATAATTCTGAATTTTTGAAATTGGCGTTATTGTTACAGTGAAAATCAGATGATGCATTTGCAAAAGGTTTTATTTGCTCGTTGATTTTGGCACAAACCCGCACATGCAGTCAAAATTGAATAAATGGATCAATCATTGCATCCCACGAAATTTCCTAAGGCATTAGAGCAAACATTCCAGTCTATTCGGTTGCAGCCTTAACTCCGAAGACAAAAATGAACACTGAACAAGGAAAGAGAAAGGGAAAAAAATGGCTACAAGTGCCCTCCTCTTCTCATTCTGCTATGATGCCTTAGCCATACATGAATTTCCCTTTATTCTTCATATTTTGTCGTTTGTATAATATGCTCTCACTTTTTGTTTACGTTTTAGGAATTTTGAAATTCACATTACTGTAAAGGAGAAAATCTATAGCCACTAACCTGTAATTCCGCCCCCTTCTTCAATTCATATTTTAGAACAATTTCATACAAATTCTTGGCAAATTATGAAAATTTGTCATTTAGAATCTCATCGGAACTAGCTATCAGCCGTTTTAATCAAAATGATGGAGTTCAGGTCACATAGACTTAAATGCACTATAAATATTTTCTTTTTTTTTCTGATAAATAATTTTGGTACCCAAATTAGGAAAGATAAGAGAACATTTTTGTATTTGGAGCAATGTGTTTCAAAATGAATACAATTGTAGACAAACAAATCTGATTATTGTGCTATTATCAATTGATAATGAGCGAATGGCATAGGTTATTTCAAAGCATATGCAAAAACTGTTAAGCCATGCAGCAGACTTCATTAAGGCTGTAATCAAATTATTAAAAAAAAAGATCAAAATATCCTTTTTTTTTTCTTTTTTTTTTTTCCCGGGTAAGAATCAAATGTCTTCTGCCTTTCAGACTTTTGCATTTCAATCTATAAACCAAAAGGTTCCGTTTCAAATCACTTATGGGGGCGATCAACACATCGGCCGGCCCGCTTATCGTGTCGCCAATGTTTTGATGGGGCCCAACATGGTGCGGCCAGCCGGTAGATGCCTCCACAGGCAAAAGGAGTGTTTATGGACTTTTTTCTTTATCTCCCTAAAAGTAAACCCATTTCTTACTTGTTGGGCCCCAGCTTCTGGGCTCCTCCATGAAATGGACTTTTTTCCTTGGTGCCTTGGGCATTGGGTTGGGCACATCGTTTTTGTACCTGTATGCAGAGCTTTTACGAGCTTTGTCAAAATAAAATACTGGTTTCTAGACACAAAAAAATAAAAAAAATAAAATAATAAAAATAAAATACTGGTTTCTACCGCATAACAGCTTAGATAACTAGTCAAATACACCAAAAAACACAAACAATTTATATGAAGCAGCCGCAAAAATCTTCTTTTAAAGGAAATAAATAATCCACAATTGTCAAACTACATGTAACGACATATCCAATCATTTTTTGTCAGCATACTAAGTTTTTACAAGCTACCAAGCAGTTTAATTTAATGACAATGAAATTATTTTAAAAACTTAATTTGAATTTCAATACGAGCCAATTAATAATAATAATAAAAAAGCTTGTATTACAACCTAGGAAGTTAACACACGAGCGGGAAAAAGCACATGGGATGGGATAACAACCTTAATTAACTAATAATTAATAGGGTTTTCCTGTCTCAAATCATATCGTATCCTCGTCCTACTCTTCAGTTTCGGCTTTGGCTTCCCTTTCTCGATCAAAAGTAGAACCATGTACAGGTTCCTCCTCCCCAATAATCGGTGACTGAACCCATGTCTCCTCTTCGGTCAGTTCACTAATTTTGTCTCCTCCCCGACTTTTCTCGTCTCCTCCTTCTTCCTCTTCTTGCACAACCACTTCTGCCTCTTCGCTTGTGGGCACAACCACTTCTGCCTCTTCGCTTGTGGGAGTTTTCTCTTCAGTACTAATAGGAGATTCGTGTGCTGATTCTTCAGTCAGCTCTTTAACTGGTGTAGTATCTTCCTGGCAAAATATCAAATTTGTCACATATATAATATGAATTTTTAAGGGGCACTTTAATTAATGTGAAAAAACTGTCAAGATTATCATATAACACGATATTAATAAACTATAAATTAAAAATTGAAAATTGCTTATGTAAATCTTTTTAAGGGTTACACTATATATGAAGTGCTACTCAATCACATATTAACACGAGACTCTAAGATAAGACAATACGATTAAATGCATAGCTGAATGGTTCTAATTAGTTCAAGTTTCACATGTAATGCACTATGTACACTAGTAGCACAACGGGGGCTGATACGACATATCATATTAGGTATGTAATTATGAAGAAATTAGGTAAATTGGTTGATTTTCGAAAAATTTCTTGACAAAAGTTGGATAAATTAATCAACAATTTTGCAATAGGAGGGTGGGTGGAGAGCGCCTGGCTGGAGGCCATGGAGACAGCGCTGAGCAAAGTGAGAGATACGGGGAAAAATGATGGTCGCAATATAGTTACAGAGTCGAGAGAGGGGCACAAGATGCTGAAGAGGGGAATGAGTTCTATTTATAATCGCGTTGCACAAAACTTGCCAGACACAAAAGCAAAAGTGACAACCAACACTGAAAAAAAAACTTTTTATTTGGAATATATAATTTTTTAGTTTTAAATTTTTATATTTTTTACATATAAATTTTAAATTTTTTAAAAATTTAATTTGAGTTCTAAATTTTTAATTTCTCACTAAAGCAGTCCATCTGGTAACAAAAAATGATCAATTTATTAAAAAAATAATTTTGACCTTACAAAAATTATTTGAAAAAAAGTTGAATGCACTAATTGAAATTTTTTTCATCAAAAAGTATATACTTTATATATTTAATTCATATATTTGTTGATTAAAAAAATATTTAATATGTATATTTGTTAATAAAAAGTTATTTAATTAATGTATTTACCTTTTATTAATAATTTTTATTAAGTTAAACTTATTTATTAACGAATTGACTATTTTTTTGTAAATAAAAGAACTGATTTAATAAAAAATTAAAAAATTTAAAACTCAATTGAAATATTAAAAAAATTAAAAAATCATATAAAATAAATACAAAGATTTAGAATTAAAAAATTACATATCCCCTTCCTATTTTCGTATTTTGCACTTAACTCCAATGCGGATTCTATGTTGTTGTTAGCAATTTATGGGTTTTTTTTTTTTTTTTGAAAAAGGAAACAAATAGCACTTTATGCAATTTTTTTTGTTCTTCCGTGTTTCATCAATGTTGTTTGCACAACTTCAATTATACGGAAAAATAACTTTTGACCATTTAAAGTAGTAAGTTAGTGGTAATTCATCATATCTTTTTTTTGTATTAACTTGAGTTTGGATTCTCACGTTGACGCTTATCATCATTAATCAGGGATTTTTTACAGTATATGATATTGTAGTTTCAAGATACATTAATACTGTAGTCGGACGTGAAGAAAGTTCATTTAGACATAATAGTGCTTGGATAGAGGTCTCTTCTTATATATTAGGTTGAATTGAGTAAGTATAACGGAGGCTACCTCGATTTTGATTCATAAATTTGATAACTGACATACATGCAATAATTTTTTTTTTAAAAAAACAAAAAAAAGGAATAACTACTTTTGTGAGTTGCATATCCACTATGGTAACGACCGATCACACTGGAGTGTGGGTCAGCCACCAAAAACTTTGTTTTTTGTTACGCAAGCCAAACCTGGCATCAGTTACCTTCATGCAAAGGAAAAGAGAGGCATTATAATATATCAATAAGTTTCAAAATTTGAAAATTGGGCACTGCTAATAGTGTGGTTGGACTATGAGATTTTGATGTAGGAGAAAGTGACGAGAAAAAAATAATTAAAAAAATGTGAGAAATAAAAATAAATAAATTTGTTGATTAGATAGATAAAAAATATAAGAAAGAAAATAATTAGAATGTAATAAAAAAGATAATTATATATTTAAAATTATTAAATTACCTCATTTTTTTAGTGATTATTTTTTTGTTGTTTGACCTAATTGTTGTTTGTGTGTTGAGAGTTGAGACGAGGAGATAAGTTATTTAAGTAATTTTATTTCTTTTTTTTAAAGTTATTTAATTTATTCAGTCTCTAGGACTTACTGCTTTTGACCATACCAACGCACGACTCCCAATTTCCTTCAACTTTCTAAGATTTTAACCAAACACATGAAATTGTATTGGGAACCGAAATTTTCTTTGCAATGCAATTCTATAGAGATGGCAAACAGAGGGTAAGAGAAATTATTTTCATTACAATGAAAAGACGTAAGGAATAAAGCTAGGCGACAGATAATGAATGCCAATTCGCCCGTCATTGTGTTGTACTTTACACTTGGATGGATCCAATTCCGATCAATGTGCTCTCAGTCCAGTGGACGGATGTGCACAAGTTGCAAAGCTAGAGGAGTTATGCGAGGCCATATGATTCGAGCTAACATGCAAAGAGTTAGCGTACAATTGGTAAGCGGACGGATATTCAAGGTAATCTGGTGAAGTGGGTTTGTTCCTTTTCCCATTTTTTATGCGGTTTTCCTGCTGGCGGATTCTTGATAATGCTTACCATATTTTTTGATATTGAAGGGCTGTGCATTGGGGTGGTGGCAACGACATGTGAAAAGATACGGCCAAGGGGTTCTGCACATCGAGTGACGTGTAACATGAGGGACGACAATTGGTGAGCAATCATTTTCATTACTTATTTAGACTTTGATTTTGACGCCAATGAGAGCAATCATTCTAATTTGAAGTTACACAAACTAAACTTACGAATTTATGAAAAGGTTGGGTTGCGTAAAATATTTGCAGTTTAACAAATATATCGATCACATAAGTTGTTATGGAGCTATATTTATAAAAAAGAAGAAGAAGAAGAAAAATACCCCAAAAAATAATTTAAAACCACTCTGCTATAATTTTTTTTATCTGTATTTATTTATTTAGTTTTTTTTTTTAATTTCTCATGAAAGAAACGATGTGCCCCAAGGTGGAGGGCCAATTAAAAGACATGGACGGTTGCTATAAAAAATTTCATGTCGTGTGGAACAAGGATGTCACTAGTGTGATTGTCATATCAGATTGTTTTACTAGTTCAATTTTGTTTTTTTTTGTTTGAGATCACATAATATTCAACCCAATAAACTGACTAATTTAGACCGAATTGGACAAGATTTTGAAAAGAGCTAAAAGTCTCACAGTAGGTATTTAAGACGACTACATTTTTAGGAATTCGAATTCAAAACTTCTAATTAAGTGGTGATGGACTCTTACAATCTACACCAGTGTCTGCTGGCCAATTTTTTTTAAACACAAAGAAACTGTGATTTCATTAACACTAAAGATAATTACATAAAGCCTAAAAAGCTCACACCAGAAATACATACAAAAATAAAGCAGACTAGTCGGCCATATACACCAAAGCCCATCATAGCAACAGCCCACCACATGCAGCAACCCCGCAGATCGAAAGGAACCCCATGTCCAAGATCCATAGCCCTGGAAAGATGTGGACCCGGAGGAGGGAAGACAAGCCCAAAGCCCACACTGAAAGAGTGACAAGAAGCTAGAAGCTTCCAGCCACCCCACCAGCCGCTGGCGGTGAATCCCGGGCTCACCAGGAATGGCGACAAGCCCCTAAGGGCCAATGGCAGCAAAGCCACCCTAAATGCCAAAGTGGCATCCGTCAGGCGCAGGAAAACACCAACGCTGCAGAATATGGAGGGACATGCTGGGGGAGAGCTGAACAAAACTTGGGAGCCTGAAACAGCACGGCGAACACGGCATGGACCTAAATCAGAGACGGACTCCGGAATATACAAAGCACCTGAACCGCAAAAAGCTCCCCTTCCCTACTAGTTTAATTATCGAGTTGATAGTTCTTGGGAACAATCAAAGTTTGTTGCTTGGAATTCGTAACCTGAAAAACAGAAGCAGCAATTTTATTAGACATGACTTTTTGACATAATAATAGTGGATTTCATTAGTTGGAAGAAAAGTCCGTACACAGGATAAGCATGAGGTCGTCTGGAATCTGGATGGTTGGTTTCCCAGAAAAGTCCGTACACACTGAGTTTTTTTTTTTTGATTTATAATTTTAGAAAAGTTTGTGCAGTTTGTGCAATGATAAATACAAAATTAATATATGAGATGTAAATTATTAAATCATAAAAAATATATTAAATTTTAAAAAAATTAAAATAAATCATTTAATTTACTACATCTTTTTTGTGTTTATATGCCTACATAATCGTGGCAATTTGTTTTTACCTATTACTGCTGTTGTCTTGCTCTTTTCCAACAAATTGCGGTGCCAGGCTCCTCTACAGGGGTACCATACAAGCAAGTTGCACTGGGGCCTTCATGATGCCATATGTCAATCTTCAACTTATGAAACTATGAGGCCCCTATGGGATACCTCAAAACGTTCGAGCCCAAATGTGAACAGATACATATGCTTCCACGCGAAACAATCAAATGATGGAGCCGATAGAGTTAGATCATCATTGAGTGGCCACGGCCCTCAATATTAAAAAAAATTATTAAAAAGGCAACCCACATTCTCGCGTTACAGAGTCTGAGGCAAAATTATATGGCGTGAAATTCCTCCCATAGTTGGTCTCAAATCCATTCACATGAATTTTTTCTAGCAAGTCATTCGCATTAACATTCATTTGCCGATTAAATATATCTGATAAAAAGAATGATGCATCTTTCAATAAATTGTTTTAGTATGAAATTCGCGACATTTTACCATTGCGTCATTGCCCAGCAGAGAAGCAAGCCAAAGGGCCAATGCAACGTTAAAAGACGGACCAAGCTGGCCCCATGGGATCGATCCTGCCAATTCCCATTCACCAGTCCTTAAAACCTTGCTTCTTATCCCATCTCTCTCGCTCTCTATAAAAGGAGAGACAGAATACACAAAAATAAAAATAAAAATAAAAACTACTAAAAAAAAAACAACTTGGCTGCCCGAAATATTTTTGTGATAGTAATGGATCAGACAAGCGCGAGAGGGCTAGTGACATTGGTGGTGCTGATGGTTGTTTTGTATGAGAACTCAGTGGCAATGAACATTTGTGGCCTGAATGATGATGGCTTTCGGGCTTGCAAGCCATCTGTGACCGAACCCAACTCGGTCCCACCAACGCCTGAATGTTGCAAGGCGCTTTCAGGAGCTGACTTGGCATGCCTGTGTTCTAAAAAAAATACACCAATGTTGCCCATTCTCGGAATTGACCCCGACCTTGCAATGGCTTTGCCTCCCAAGTGCAAACTCACTCTTCCTGCCAATTGCTAAGGTTTGTGACTCAATCTTTAGGATTATTATTATTTTTTTGTAGGAGCTAAGATTTGAATCCTAAGCTTGAAACTAAAAAAATAAGGTAATTCTACTAGTAGACCCACCAAATACTTGCATGATTCAATCTTAAACAATTTAATTGATACTAAGTAGGATTTTGATTTAACAACTATTCCACAATTGTTTTTAGACCACTATCAAGATCCAAAACCCTAGGCCACCATGCTAATTGCCAGGTTTCAATAGATTTTACGTTGAAATTCATCAATTTCTCAAATCCTAGTGATATTGCTCGAAAAATCAATGATACGAAATCCTAGGATCCGTTTGCTATGGATAAGAGTGATTTGCTTATAAATGGCAAAGGTTACTTAGGCAAATCTCTAAATTTCTTTTTCCAAGGGAACACAATGGCTAGAGCAAACAGAAAAGAAAATGTTTGCATGATTTATATCGCGAAAGGTTGTTGATTATTCTGACTAACATATTAGCAATCTTCTTTGCTTTTCTCCCATTTATCAGGTTTGCGGCTGCGGACACCTCGCGAAATTGGCCAAGGAAGCACTTTTCGTAAGAAGTAACCGGAAGTGTGGTGTAAGCTCCTATCTGTAAACGGAAAAGTTGTGTGCGTGGCTTGGATGGGACAATGACATTACTTGGCTGAACATTTCTTAGGCAAATAATTTGAATTTACTGTATTTGAAACAAAATGTATTGTATGGTTTTGACAATGTATGGCGCTGTTGAAAAAAAGAATATTATTTTAAAAATATACCATACTTTTTAATTATGAAAAAAAGCGTTGTCCCCTCTGCAATTTTTGCTGTCAAACAGCTGCTTCATTTTATGGACTTGTCTCTTGGCGAAGCCCCATAGGGAACACAACATTTTGACAAAAAACACCGTTAAGTGGCTGTCAGTTAGGTGCAACTTCTTATTTAATTGATGAGTTTTTTTTTTATTTTTTTGTTATTATTATTAAAAAAATATTAAGACACCACATCGTATATTTTAATCTAACATATCATATATTTTATTATCAAAAATTATATATTTTAAATTTTATATCATATATTTTATATAACACATCATATATTGACAGTTAATTAACAGTTACTTAAGTTTATAGCTGAATAGCTTTGTCCTTTGAGAAAATCTTGGGTCAGAGTACTCTGATTATAATAATAATACCCAACCACATTTGGTTTATGTAGTCAGTGTCGCTTGCTTTTAAGTAAAATATTTTAGGTTCGAACATCGTTAGGTGAAAAAATTAGTTTAAAAAATTATTAATATGACTAAATTTATATTTCATTTAATATGAATTTTGTCATAATTATTTAGATCATTAGCATCATTGAATTCAAAAACTTAATACTTACTGACAATACTATTTAAGTACCACCATTATTTTGATTAAAAAAATAAAATAATACTCGCAAGGCATTGGTACAAGCCTTTCTAACATGAATTTTTTTTTTTCAAATGGGAGAATTGTTTTTTAATTTTTTTTACTTAATAATAGACCATTGTCTATTAGACGATTCTCCATCTCATTTTGCGAAAAAGTCCAAATGGACCGATATTGCATGCTTTCTTAGGACTTTGAATGCCCTAAAATATTTTTTGATCAAAAATGCCCTAAAATATTTGATTGTTTGGATAGACACCAGGTTTACTAGGAAGCATTTAATTTCCCATGCCTGTTTTAAATGGTGGCCTGGATGAGAAATCAAGAAATTGTATGCACACAACTCTCAAGATCCCGGTCGTCTCTTACACGTGAAACCAGTCAGGACACGGAGTGTGGGCCAAACATTTTGGGACAACACGCTTCCCCAACCACGCCAATACACATTTAAGATGAGGGAAAATTTTGGGTATACAAAATTTTTTTATTATGTATAAAATATTTTTTTTATATAATTATAAATATTTTTTATATAATCGTAATGATAAAAATTAATATAAAAAATATTACTATTTTTTTCATATAATATTATTTAATTATAACCATATAAATAATGATCACAGTTATGTAAAATTAATACGTGTAGACGAAATATATCCAACATATATCTATTTATATAACGAAGCCCTTAAAAGGAAAACGTCAGAGATATTCTAATTCGCGATATACGCGTGTCAGCGTGCGATTGGCTCCAGTTTAACAAGTGTCGAATTCAAGTCTCTTCAATGCTTCCTCTACCCCACATCAGTCTGCCCGAAGACCAGTGACCAGTCAGCTTAGCTCTCGTTCCCCGATGAAGGATTAGAAGACCCGAAACAACGTTCACAATATAATAATGGAAACTATAACGATAACCCATGTTTAGCGGCCAATAACCTCGGTTGGTTGCTTAGAAAATGGCAAGCAGGTCAGAATAAAGTCATAAAAAAATAACAGAATCAAGAAAAAGCACTGCTGTACTTCTAGAAAATCCCATAGGACCCATACCAGACCCGATTCTCCGAACAGAAACGCATAGGCGACCTCCAAAGGGTAAAGTTTCTCTGCAACCATAACAGGAAGGGCAGTCTATTCTTCCAGCTGAATCGCCTATTACCCCAACTAGTTGAGCGATCGCCCGATGACATTTACAGCATTATGATAAAAGACCAACAATCAACAAAACATCAGACAAATAATATGATAATAAAGTGGAGATAGTAGCATTTAGAAGTCAATAACTGCCAATGCCCACTATCTGGGGTTGCAAAGATATCCAACTAGTGCTTTCAATGGGAAATCATCCACAAGAACCGTGAAATATTATGGGGCCTAAAGCATATTCTTCCATTGCCTAGAATCCTAAGAGCCAGAATCCTTTTCTGATACGGGGGTTCTACCATATCGTTTAACCAAAAGAGGAAAGCAAAACAATAGAGTTCCTACAATGTCAAAAGAGATCAGGCTTCACGGTGGTGACCAAATCTGATCACATCTCTCGGACTCTAGGCATCCACGGTGCCGCAGGACTTCTTGCCTGGGGAGCAAATGAACCAGACGAAACCGTAGGGGTCCTTGACCTTGCCCACGCGCCCGCTTCCAAAGCACGCGCCTTCACCCTCGGCGATCTCACCGTCGGCAACAGCTCCGGCGGCGACAGCCTTCGCTATAGCACTCTCCACGTCTTCGGTCTCCAAGCAGAGAGTGATTCCGGTCGCATCAGTCTTCACTCTGGTCAACCTCGATCAAACAGTCACGGTGTCAATGCCCGTCCAAATGAGAATAAAAACAAGTAAGAATCGAACCATGGCGGCTCAAACCTCGTGGATGAAACAGTCAGTTACTAAATGCACGTAAAATGAAACAAACGAAGCTCCATCAACAAGTCCAAACAGAGCGAATAAAATATTCACGCGCGTATATTCAAAAAATATAATTTATTCTGTAATAGCCAAAACAGCGACATCAGCTACGTTGACGTGAAACACTGCAACAGAACCAAGAAGAACCAGCAGGTTGGGGCACCTGACCTCACTTCCTACTCTTCAACTGCTCAACAGAGTTCTTTGTAAAACAAAAAAAGAGGAAAAACCAGCAAAAAGAACGCCGCTCACCAAACAACACCAACGAGAGTCTCTAATACCTCCAACATTTCAAGATCCTTAAAAAACAAACTATGTATACACAACAAAATTTACACTGCGCGTGGGCGCGCGTGCGAGGCTCTGCGTTACACTGTATGCATGTGCGCGCAAATGAGAAAGACTAGAGAGAGAGAGAGAGAGAGAGAGAGAGAGAGACTTAGCAGAGTCGTCGGGGAGGTCAGCGACTAGAATGGTGGAACCGGCGAGCTGAAGCTGAGCAGAGATGATATGAGGGAGCTCCTGGTCGGCCTTGCGCTTGGGCTGAGTGGTACGGCCAGTCTCAACGGCACCAAAAGCAGCCTTGTAGAACTGCACAGCGTCGCTTGCCTTGGGAGCCTCCACAAGCAGCTGAGGCATGACGGCGGTGAAAGCCACCTCAACGGCAGCCTTCTGAGATCCTCCATTCTGGACTTCCTGCTGCGCCATTGACGGTTTTCAGAGAGATCTTGGGAAAGCAAAGCGAGAGAAGTTGGTCAGAGAGAAAAAGAGAATGATAAAAAACCCTAGGAGAGAGAAAATGACTGAAATGGATAAACGAGGATGGTGTGGGGGGTCAGGGGTGGGTCAGGGTTTTTATGTAGAAGCGAGGAAGCGGAACCAGCTTGTGTGCCGATTACAAAATTACTACTTGAGGTCCGGGCTCATAATTGCCACTCATATTTGCTTAATTTACCTGTTTTTGCCCTTCCCAAGCAGTGATGGATTCGTTTTATATTCCCGTGCCAAAATGCCTCTACGCATCTCGCACCAGGCTGTGCTTATTGAGTTAGACTCAAAGGCTGTAGTTGATGAATTTTTGTATCGAACAATTGATTGTTATTGGGACATAGGTCCTATTTTTAGTGATGTTCATTGTTTTTTTGATTATTTTACAAAATTATACGTGTATTTATGTTAAGCGTTCAGTTAATCAGGTCACAGATTAAGTGGTAAATCAGTCCAGATTCAGTATTTAGACCTTGAACTGAGTTAGTAACTCTTTGCGAACTTTAAACAATTGTTAAGTCTTAATATCACTATTTAATGAAATATTCTGCTACTTTATGTCAAACAAAAAAATCTCGCAACAAAAATATTTTGACGGGCGACTACCGTATGTCATACTGTAGAGAGTCGCTGCTCTAAGTAATATTATATTATTTAATTTATTTCTAAAATTTAAATTTAAATTTAAATAAGTGTTATTTTAAATTACACAAACTAAATTTTAAATTTTATATCTTAAAATTTTAAATGTTTTTTTTTTCAATTTCCTTTAAGTTATTGGTATAAATAAGTTTTTGATCCGATATTTGGTTCTGTTGTAAATTATAAACTCTTCCTTTTTTTGTGTAAAATTTCATTTGTCATGTTATCATTTTTAGTTAACTTGACACTTTTTAAAAAGTTAAAAATTATGAAAAAAAAATTCATAAAATTTAAAAGATTTGAATATTTTTTTAAAAACTGTAAAAATTTTCACAAAATTCCAAAAAAAAGGTACAAAAATTTGAAATTTTTTTAAAAATCAGAAAAATTGCAAAAGATTTCTAAAAATTCCAAAATTTTACATCTTTTTAAACATTTTTAGGCTTGTTTGAATTTTTGTAAAATTTTGGAATTTTTTGAAATTTCATGTTTTTTAAAAATTTTCAGATTTTTTTTACATTTTTTGGATTTTTTTACAACATTTCACTTTTTTAAAAAAAATTTTCAGATTTCCTTTAATTTTGTAGATTTTTTAATTTTTAATATTTTTTAAATATCACATCTTAAAAAATGATGACATGACATTTGATGCGTGACTTAGCTTTTGATGTGGCATTGACCAAGTAAACATGATATGTTTTAACCGTTGGCTGACAGTAAGAAACCAAAACGTTAACGATATAAATGATTAGATCGATTTTAATAACAAAAAAATGAAGTGTTTATAATTAAAAAAATGTGAAATGGAAGGAAGACTATATCGGGCAACCCTTGACAGTTCGAGCTCTTCGGGAGCTCATCGGGAGCTCATCCGATTGCACCGCCCAGATATAGTCTTCCTCATGGAGACGAAGCAACATTGGTCGTATGTGAGTAAGTGTCAAAGACAGCTGGGGTTTGATAATGCTGACTATGTTGAGCCAGAGGGTCGTGGGGGTGGTTTGGCTATTTGGTGGCGAGGTTCGATTAGTTTGCATATCCTTAATAAATCTAAACATTTTTTTCAGCTTGTGTATGATTTTCCGATGGGTCAATAGCCTCGGTATATATCCTATGTCTATGGTAATCCATATAAGGATACTCCTGGAAGGGTGTGGCATGAGCTCCGTAGTCACCAGCCGTCAGCGGGCTCTCCTTGGCTTTGTATTGGGGATTTTAATGCAGTGTTATCTAGTTTGGATAAATAGGGAAAACGGCCTGTGGATCAGTGTAAGTAGAGGTGTTTTCAGGATTTCTTGCACGACTGCCACTTGCTGGATTTGGAATTTAAGAGGCATCCTTTCACTTGGGTTAATCGTCAGGGGGGCCCAAGCTCAGTTGAAGAAAGACTTGATAGAGCTGTTTCAAATCTAGAATGACGTTTTGCATGTCCTTGGGCCTTGCTTTTTTCATGAATAGCGCATTGGTTCTGACCACCGCCCTCTGCTCTTAGACTATGGTTACAGGGTTCCCAAAAGTTCCAAGAGGTTCCGTTTTGAGTCTTGCTGGACTGAGTTTGAGGACTGTGAGTCCACTATCCATGAGGTATGGCAGGCCACTGTGGAAGATTCATATGGTTCCCAATTGGTTAGCAAACTGAGTCACTGTCGCTTGGCTCTCAAACGATGGACTGCGAACCGGATTGGCAACTCCAAGTCCAGAATTGAAGAGTTGAAGCGTTGTCTTTGGGAAGTTCAATCTCAGCCTCCATCAGATGAGACAAGGGTGCAGGAAAGGAGAATTATCCAAGAGTTTGATGGGGCTTGGAAGTTAGAGGAAATGTATTGGCAACAACGGACGCGCATAAACTGTCTCTCCTCTGGTGATAAAAACACCTGATTTTTCCATGCTTCTACTATTTGCCACAGGCAGCGAAATACTATCGCCTCGTTATGGTTGGCTGATGGTGGGGTTGCAGAAGGTCATGAAATGGTGGAGTTGGTGTACACTTTCTTTGAAACCCTTTATACTAAAGGCAATCCAACGGGCATGGATGCGGTGTTAGGGGTTGTCCCCAGCCTAATTACCGAGGAGATCAATGCGAGGTTACGTGCTGAGGTCACTGATGCTGAAATCATTGACGCAGTTTTTGGGATGGGTACCTTGAAAGCTCCTAAGCCTGACGGCTATTCTGGTTTGTTTTATCAAAAATACTGGGCAATTGTGGGGCCTGAGGTCTGTAGCATGGTCAAGTCCTTCTTCTCTTTAGGGCGTCTTCCCTTTGAGTTAAACCGGACTGATCTTGTCTTAATTCCCAAGGTACCTAACCCAATGGAGATTGGTCACTATCGACCTATCAGTCTATATAATTTTTCTTACAAAATTGTATTTAAGATCATGGTGAATAGATTGAAGCCTTGACTACCACTCTTAGTCACTCCGTGTGAAACTACTCTTGTCCCTGGTCGATTTATCCAGGATAACATCTTGATTGCACACATGGCTTTCCACGGGCTGAAGCGACTTTGAGGGAAAACAGGCTATATGGCACTTAAGCTGGACATGCAGAAGGCCTATGACAAAGTAGAATGAACTTTTCTTCAAGCAGTTTTGGAGTGTTTAGGCTTCTATGACTGGTGGATCACTCGAGTCATGCAATGTGTTTCCACTGTGAGCTATTGTGTTCTAATCAACGGTCAAGCCACAGCTCATTTTCTTCCCACGCGGGGCTTACGTCAAGGTGATGCGCTCTCACCCTACCTCTTTATTCTAGTGTCAGATGTGCTAGCACGGTTAATTGACCAGGCTGTGAGTGGAAGGTGTTTATGTGGCTACCAAATCAAGTCGAGGTGCCATGTTGTTTCTCATGTACTTTTTGCAAATGATACTCTGTTATTTGGGAAGGCTACACTGGAGGAGGCTTCCATGTTTGTTGAAATCTTGGTTGCCTATAGTGAAGCGTCTGGACAAGTTGTTAATTTGCATAAATCAGGTATTGTTTTCAGCCGTAATACATCATCTGACATCAAATCGTTTGTCTTGCAGCTTACGGGTATGCGCGCTTTAGTGGGTAGCGATCGGTATTTAGGCCTTTCCTCCTCTCTCAGGCGGTCTAAGAGTGAAGCTCTTAGATTTATTTATGAAAAGATTGACCAGAAACTTCAGCCATGGAAGCACCAAGTCTTGTCCCTTGCAGGAAAGAAGATTCTTATTAAATCCGTGATACAAGCTATTCCCTCTTATGCTATGATGGTGTTTAAACTGCCCTTTTGTGTCTCCTAGCGCATCAACCAAAAGATTGCGAAATTTTGGTGGGGCCAACACGGTAAGGAGTACAAAATACACTGGGAGAGCTGGAAAACCCTATCCCTTCCAAAGAGACAAGGTGGGTTGGGTTTTAGAGATCTCCCGACTTTTAATTTGGCTCTATTGGCAAAGCAGGGCTGACGTATACTCCAAAACCTGGATGTTTTGTGGGTTCGGGTGCTTAGCGAGATTTATTTTCCATCTGATAATTTTCTTACTGCTAATCTGGGGCATAATTCCTCATGGTGTTGGTATAGCCTCATTTAAGGCAGAAGGTTGCTGACTGATGAATTAAGATGGGAAGTCGGGGATGGCCGGGATATTCTCATATGGGAGGCTTCGTGGCTACTGGACTTGCCTCGCTTTCGTGTTCAGTCCAGGCAGCCTTTTCGAACAGGGGTTGCTTTAGTGCGTGATCTACTTCATACCTGGCTTAGAAAATGGAACATGGGGGCAATCAAGCAGCTTTTCAATTCGGAGGAGGTAGCTGCTATTGGGAAAATCCAGCTTAGTCATGTGGGGGGGGCCTGATAGACTTGTCTGACATTTTGATAAGTCCAGAAATTATTCTGTGAGGCAAGGGAACTATAGGGCAGTTGAGCTGCTGTATGGGCCTCTTTGCTTGCTGGCCGCAGGCTCATTGTTAATCCAGCTTTGTGGCAACAGGTTTGGGGCCTAGACGTTCATCCCAAGATTAAGCACTTCCTCCGCTGAGCTTTGAGGGACGCTCTGCCTACTCAAGAAAACCTTTTGAAGAAAGGAGTGGGCGGGCACGCGGGCTGCATGATTTGCAGGCGAGAAGTGGAGACCACGGTCCACATGCTCTTTGGCTGTGAGCATGCCAAAGCTACCTGGTTTGCAAGTGGTTGGGATACGCGCCTAGAGCCGAAGTAATTGAGTCATTCTCTGCATGGTGGACTACTGTAATTTTTGATTTGCAGGCTCATGGACTTAATGGCTTGATGAATTTTGTGGCCATTCTCTGTTGGAATATATGGAAAGCCCGTTGCTTTTTTTACATAGAGGGTTGTGAGCTTCGTTCTATGCAGACACTCATTTATGCTTTTAGAGACTTGACGGATGTGAGTTTGCTTACCTTGTCGGTGTTTACACGTGTACCTAGACCGCGCAGTCCACGCCTTCCCTGTAGACATTGGACCAAGCCGGCTGCTCATAGGATGAAACTGAATTGCGATGCAGCCTTTGTGGGCACGGATGGCTATGCAGGTCTGTCGGTGGTTTGTAGAGATAGCCACGGCCAGCTGAGATGGGGTGGCACTTCAAGCCGGAGAGTCCGTTCAGCCTTGGTTGGGGAAGCCCTTGCTCTACGGTTGGCAACTTCTATGGCCACTGAAGCTCGTTGGCGTGGAGTGATTTTGGAAACTGACTGTGAAGTGCTTTATAGGACTATTACTGCCAAGAAGGAGGCTCCTTTGTTGGAGATCAATCCTTTAGTTTGTGACATCAAGCGGTGGCTTCATGCTAATCCTGAGGTTGAGTTGCATCTTATTAGGTGAGAGGCAAATCACGTTGCTGATTGGATAGCCAAGAGAATGCGTGATCATCTTTGTCCGCTTGACTGGCTAGACTACCCCCCTCCCCCTTTGTGTGACTTACTAGTCCTTGACTCCTGTATGGACCACTCTGATTTTACTTCTTAATGATATCATATTTTGGATAAAAAAAAAGAAATGGAAGGACAAAATAAATGATTTATGTCTTAACTTATTCCTGAAACTCTTAAAAAAAAAAAGAATCTTCCATTCAAGTCAATCTCCCTTTACCTGCAAAATAATAATTAAACAACGCACATTGATATTTGGTAGGATTTGATATTTGACATGCACTAGTTATTTGTAGAGGCATGGAGCGACGAAATGGTGATATGGTGAGCAATGACCCTCACTACCCTCACTTTGCATCAGTAATTGTCATTTATGTGAGTTTCAGGTAATCTGACTTTTCTTAATTACAACATATATGTTATTGAGTGTTAAAAAGCTTATATGTTAAGAAACAGATCTCACAAACATATCTTATACGATCATATGTTATTATTGTAGCAATACATTGAAGCAAGTGTTCCTTATTTTTTATTTAAAAAATATATAATATAAAATTTAAATACAAAATAATTATATAAATTTATTATTTAAATTTTAATAATTAATATAATAATAAATTTAATATAGTTAATAATTTAAATTTAAATAACAAAAATATATTATCATCTTATATTTAATTTTTATATTTATATTGTAAGATTATTTTTATTTTTATTATTATCATTTTTAACTGATACAAACCTCCTCTTCGGGAACCATGTACCATAAAAAAAAAAAAATACAAACCCTCCCCTGTAGGCTGTAGGGCTGTAACCTGTACGGACAACATTAAAACCCCAAAACCCCCCAAAAGCCCTCCACGCGGGCAGGCGGCGAGTGCCACAGGCCACAAAAATGTCGCAGTGCACCACCTTCCATTTTATCCCGTCATCATCCTCGCTATTTGCAAGACCGACATCTCTTTTCCCCATTAACACACCCTGTCTCCTTCCACTTCCCTCCTCCGTTCGGCACTACCAGGTGAAGCAGCTAAAGCAATCCAAGAGAAAACAGCAGCAGTTTCTGGTGCCGTGTACAAGTTATGAGGTGGGCGGTGGTTCTTTGGACGAGAAATCGGGTTCACAAGACGGAAGAAGCAAAACCCAAGAAAAATGGAACGAGAAATTGGACAGTTCCCAGTACGAAGCTTTACTCAAAGGAGGTGAACAGGTCACTTCTGTCCTCGAAGAGATGATCGTCCTTGTGAGTTTTTCTACCCCTCTCTCTCTCTCTCTCTCTCTCTCTAACATGTGTTGTGAGAAACGTTGTTGTTATTGAAACTGGTGGAATTTGCTAATGGTCTTTGGTTCTGTCAAAATTTATGTACGAGGTACAGTTAGATGACATGAACATGGACGAAACATCGGAGATGGTAGTAGTGGAATTGGCTGCACAAGGAGTCATCGGAAAGAGAGTTGATGAGATGGAATCAGGGTTTATGATGGCTCTTGATCACATGATTCAACAGGCTGACAAAGATCAAGATGATAAGGTAATGGTTTGTGCATATTTGCATGTGTTTTTCCCTATATTTTTGGACTTGTAGGTCTGTTTCACATAAATTCCTTTTATAAATCTTTATTTTGAACCATACAACGTTTATTAAGTCTATTTCACCATGGGATGTGGCTGGCTGGGCCCATTCTGGCATCAGAACTACTGGGTGAGGCAGGGGTTGAGCTTTGGGGGATTATACTAATAGAACGGGATTCCAATTATCAAATAAATTACGGCATCATCTGAAAGGGAGCGAGTCGTTGGCTTTGGGGCCATGAAGGCTTTTTGCCCACTAATCCATAGTTCTTTATATGCAACTTTGAGGTCTTGAATCAGCTAAAATTGGACAGTTGTTGTTTCTGGCACTTGTTATTAATGCTTCAGAATCAGAATCGATTTTCTATGCCTGCAGCAGGGACAAGACTTTTGCTGTGATTTGCCATGGAAGAATATTGTATTGTTCAAAAAATTTTGTTGGTTTCTGGTAAAATAAATAGTTCTTACCCGTTGTCTGGTTCATTCACAAATTAAGCCAATTGTATTGCCCCCTTTTGCCCTGCAAAAATAGAGTCAAGGTAGCTAAATTTAGAGTCTCTTTTGGGATGTGTCACACATCTTGATCCTTCACTAGTACTTTTAGGATTGTATCAGGCAGCTGGGTGTACCACCAATTAGGGCTGTAGTCTGACAGGACTTGGGCAATAAAATTGTAAACCTTCATTCCTTTGCATTACGTTTAATGGCTTCCAGGAGTAATATGGATGAATTTAGTTGCCTGTTTCTTTAACTTTGGGCTTAGTTTTTGTTCATCTGTCAAATTTGAAACCAAGGATTGTTTGTGCTTCCTCCTCACCCTTCATTATGCTTTTGTTGCACATTTATATCCTTTACCTACAAATTTGACAATGTGAGTAAAAAGTAGGTTTTAACTGTTTGGAAATGGTTTCTGTTCAGCGTAAGTCACTGTTGGAAGTCATCAAGGAGACTGTATTGTCCCATCTTGCAAAAAAGTGCCCCCCGCATGTAAGGATATTTTGCAAAGACAGTTGATTCTTCTTCTGCCTTGGTGTTCGTTTCATCTGTTATAAAGCATTAAATGATAATGCATACCTCTGCTTTCCCCATTCCTAGGTTCAAGTGATTGGCTTGCTGTGCAGAACTCCCGAGAAAGAAAGCAGGCATGAACTACTACGTAGAGTTGCCGCTGGTGGTGGTGCCTTTCAGAGTAAGGAGGGCACTAAAGTTCATATTCCAGGAGCAAACCTAAATGATGTAGCTAACCAGGCGGACGATTTGCTGGAGGTGATTATCATATCTTTGCCTGCGACCAACTGGGGGCATAATACCATGAGCTAAGACTCGTATAGCTTTGATTTCTGGCCTGGGCTTTGTTTGTTTGGCAAATAAATCGGTCCATAGTTCGTGGTTCCTCTTAGTTCCTCTAAATCCATATCTTACAAGCTACTCTGTGCAGTTTGGACGATAGATTGATTTGAATGATTTTGATTTATTGGTCATACCTGATTGTTGCTTACTAATCAAGTCTTCCCCAGGCAATGGAAACTCGGCCTGTTGTTCCAGATCGAAAACTACTTGCGAGACTTGTTCTAATCAGAGAGGAAGCTAGGAATATGATGGGAGGTGGAATACTGGATGAAAGAAATGATCGTGGTTTTAGCACACTGCCAGAATCTGAGGTCTGTTTCTGGATTTGTTGTCTTTCAGAAAAATGACGACATATATAGCTGACTATGAGTGGCTTAAGTCTACATGTTAATGCTAGATATTGACAAGCTCCTTCCTGCATCACAAAGCATCATATCTCAAATTGGTCGTCATTGTTAAATTTAACCACTTGCATGTATGCACCTTGTCAGCGCAGGTGAACTACCTAATGAAACTGGTAGCTTTGAAACCTGGAAAAACTGTTCAAGAAATGATAAAGAATGTAATGCAAGGGAGAGATGAAGGTGCAGAGAACACTACACCTGACGGGGCAGATGGTAACAATGAACAGATTTCTGGTGGAATCGCAGGAAGGGTGAGTTGATTTCACTCAGTATTGATATTCCTGCCATAAGTATGGCTTTGTATCTGCATGTGTGGGTATAAATATGGAGGAGTCTGTGTATGTGCTAGTAGAGTTCTGTTTTCCCCGTGTCCTCCTCGAGATTGATGTGCTTGCATGATTTGCAGGGAAGTGTTACTGGAAGAAAACCACTTCCAGTGCGCCCTGGCATGTTTCTTGAGACTGTCACCAAGGTATTTTTCTTTATGTGAAATACTGTCAGTGTTCTCTTTTCGTGATTGCTGGCTGATGAAACTGTATTATTGGACCTTTTAGGTTCTAGGTGGGATATACTCTGGGAATATCTCTGGCGTTACGGCACAGCATCTAGAATGGGTAAATTCCATAGAGCTTATATTGCAGACACTCTATCTCACAAACACTCTTTGTGCACTCTAGGTGAGGGGGTTGTGGCAATAGCGCTTGTGACGATCTTTTGTCTCTTCAAATTTTTCATGCAAGTACCTAAATGGAAGCTTGTCTCCTGACTTTAAGAATAATTTTGGCAACTATGCAACGGCTTATTCCAATGAGCTTATATAATTTGATAAGTAAAAATTTATGGTTAGCTGTGTGAGAAAAAATTTGCTATTAGCTCTGCATGAACTCTAGTTGAGCTTCTAGGGTTTGCTGATTGTATACATTTGCTCATTGTATGCTGATATGCTTGAGTTTGCTTCACATGTTGAAACTTGAAACAACCATATTGATGTTTTAGCTTTAATTATCCATTCATTTAGTTTATTTTTATGGATCCAGGTTCATCAAAAGACACTTGAAGTTCTCCAGGAAATAGCATTCTAATTTTCCTTGTGAAGGTAACGAAATGCCACTACTCAAAGGACCTAATCATGGCCATCATATGCTCTTGGAAGAAAATGATAGGTGAGCATGGTGAAACTGCTCTCCAGTTAACTCTGAGGCTCGATAGCTTGTGTAGAAGTTCTGCAGCCAATCTAGCGAGCGATGGCTCAACTATCGATTGAGATCCAGGTAAAACTCTTTCTTAGACGAATGTTATTTCAGGGAAGTAAGGTACCTGTTTCTGCAATTGATAAGTGAAATGTCTCAAACCGGGATTCACAAAGAAAGCTCAAAAGACTCGAAGTATACAAGCCTGTAAGTTTGGGGATTGATTGAATATTAAAGATATATGATGATAACTTTTCTTTAACCTTTGATTCAATATGTAGTGTAACAATTTCCTTCGCCAAGTTAAAAATTGTAGAAATCATCAGATCTTCAAGGATTAGCAAATCAATCCCAGATGTTGGTGGAATCATCCTTTTCTCCTTTGGCATATCGAATCAGATAACAATGATGAAGTCTCAAGTTTTAGTTAATAAGAGGGGAATTCCATGTGGGGAACGAGCGGCCTACATATAGATGTACCAACGTGATAAATGGAGATCCGTGTAGATTTTAGGTGATGATTTGAATGTTGTGAGGAGTAGAAGCAAACACAGCAAGGATTGCTACACATTACCCCCCAATTATTTTCCCACCTTCGCCCCACAATCCTCCACCCTCATGCCTTTGGCTTTGCCTTTTGTGAAAAGCAAAAATCGTGTAGCCATAAAATTCCCACCAACTTGGATTTGGCACGACCGCTTGTCTATTGTCTATGAATTTGCATCGCCCTCCTCTCTGTTGGCCCACGTTGCCCCCTCGTGTCTTGTCACCTCCGTTAACATTTTTTCAATTAAACCGACTAGTGTAGTCCAGTTGGTTATTGAGTATTCCGTCCAAATGGAAGTTTGGGGTTTCAAATCCCATCTCCCACCAACCCACTTTTCTTTATAATCGTATGGACCATGACACTCCTAAAAGACAAAAAAAAAAAAAAAAAAAAAGACACTTTTTCAATTAACTTTAACTAAATTCATGAAGCACCCTTCAGTAATGTGAATTTAAATTAGGAGTCTTGAATTGGAATTTATTGGATAGAAGGGGGTGTGATTCATAGACTACAAGATAACTAAGCATTGTTGTCCAATTCACGGTTTAATGTTTTTTCTTTGCTAATGACTAACATAGGGATCTTTTGGTTCGCTAAAAACAGAAAGCTCCAAGTAATAATCAACAATTCTCTATCGTCATACGTGTATCATACATGTTTGGACGCATTCATTTTGGACTTGAATACATTATAGATCATCAGGGTGTGATTGCAATAAGCAGATTTCAAAAGGGTAAGCTGTAAGCAAGCAATCTTTTCAATTTGAGAACTCGTTTCCCAATTCCTACGCATAGTTCCTATACTCCTGCGAAGAAGTCACACAATAAAAGCCAACGCGAAGCAACCCCAGTTTGAACCTGAACACATGTATTGTTCACGGATTATAAAATGGTAAAATTTATGACTAGGCGTGTAGGATGAGGTGGACGAACAAAAAAACAGTTATTAACCAATCGACATGTGATCTTCACACTGCCATGATTATGGGATAGTTTTTGTTTTACTTTATTGTTATTAATAAATGGCACACAAAACTTTTGTGAACTGAAGAGTTGATTGTAGAAGAACAACGCCCGATCGACCCACCTTATCACGATGAGGCACCTCCTTTTTAGCTTTCCATCTCTCCGGTCCCTCCACACATGGGTGTCTCTTTTGGTTGATCATCTCATCATCCAGTTTTAGATCAAGAAAAAAAAGTGGAATCTGATATATATTTAAAAAAAAAAATTATGCACGACAGAGTACTTTCCGTCATGATGATCCAGTGTATTAGTTTCTGTATGGTCCTTATCTTTTTATTTTCTTCTATAAATTTTATAACGAGTTTTTTTTATTTATTAAGGTTATGACTTATGAGACCATGATCATGTTAATTAGCATTTAAATTGGGAACAGCCGAAGAGGGTGTTTTTATATATGAAGTAATTTTTTGTTTGTTGCCACTCGAATTGATAGATTGGTGGTCAATCAGCGTCTTTCTCTTATTCTTAATTTTATTTGAGTCTCATTGGATGTGAGATGAAGGCAATGATCTTTTGAAATTTTTCAGATAATCTGCGAGCTAGCGCGTTGATAGTTCAATATTTATTAATACTGTAGTTGATCTTGTTCGGTCTCAACAGTATTCAGATAGTGAATAAGTTCCTCTAAAAATTATTAAATAAAGTGTTCAAATAAATGTTACTCTAACATAAGTTTAATAATTTAATGATCAATATATTTGTGATAATTTTTGTTTTATTCAAAAAAAAAAATTGTTTGTTAATTAAGAGTGATGGAATCACAAATCTCTGTTTATGACACTGTGGAATTGGATTGGATTCAGAAAGTTCTAAAAATTTACAATGCATCATCTCCCGTTATTGGAGACGTCAAATAAGACCGTTAAGCTTGGAAACTCAAAACTGTTTAAAAGCAGCCAAGCTTTCTTCCCTTGTGGGGCCCGCCATTTGTTAATCGGCCCCTGATTTCGAAATGACAATATTAACCCCATCGATAGTATCCGTTGGCCAAGCCGCAGCGGATATTTCATTTATGAGATGTACATGGTCAAGTAGGCATGGGATCCTGAAAACAGCTGCCCCCTATTCTGACTCCCATTTTTTACCATTCAAACTAAAAATTTAGTAGTACCTATTTTTATATATGAAATTTATTTTTAAATTTTTACATTTACATTTTTGACAAATAAGCTGAGCATGTTCTTCAGTTGAGAAAAGATTAATGTGTAATAATAAATTTTAAATTTAGTAATCATTTAAAACCTCACTTGATCATTCTAATTTTTAAGTGTTGAATTCTTCTTACGAAAAAATTGAATAAGAATATTTTAAAAAAATTATTTATAAATACGATAATTAATATTATTAGATTAATTTTTATTTCTTGTTAAAACTCCGGTTTCTTTTATGAAAAAATGTGCGAGCGACTTTAATGCATTAATTTCAATGTATTTAAATTAACGAAAGCGACTTTCAAAGCATTAATTTCAATGTAATCAATTTAACCAAAGGGCAAAAGGCTGCTGTCACTCGTTGGTAGATGATGATTAGTCAGACTATTTCAATTCAAATTCATAAGCGACACGGTGGGTCCTTTGAAACCTCCCAAATGGACCCCACAATCGGTTCTTTCCATCAAACAACGGTCACAGTCATAATTTGAATTCTTTGGAACCGCTACAGTGTGGTTTTGTGTGACAGCTCTACTACGCCCGTCCCCTCCACAGTACTATTTCTATTTTTGCTTTCCCTCTCCAATTGATCGAACACTTGCCCAGATGGAAATAGCCTTTGACAAATGCTAAAAGCACAACCGAACTAAAATCACAAACATACAGAGAGCCAGACAAGAGAGAGAGAAGAGCACAAAAGTCTCTCTCTCTCTCTGTCTAAAAACGTCCAAGCAAGCGGAGAGAGAGATAGAGAGAGGACATAAACAGCATTTCTTCGTGTTTCTTTTATAGTTTCCTTTAGACAAACACAAGTTGAATTCAAATCAGAGTCCGAGGATTCATCAACGTAAGGAAATGTCTGGTTACGTAGGCATCCTCGTATCAGATCCATGGCTCCAAAACCAGTTCACTCAGGTCGAGCTTCGCAGCTTAAAGTCCCACGTAAGTTTGTTATTTCGCAAGAAAAATAAGTCTCTCTCTCTCTCACATCTTTTCTCTTCCTCTGTTTCGATCTTTCGAATCCATTATTGTTGATTGTGAGTAATAATTAATATGCAATAAAAAAAATTTAAATGAAGTTCATGAGCATGAGGAGAGAGAGCGGGAAGCTGACTCTGCGGGATTTGGCATCGAGGATGTCGAGGTTGAAAGTTGTTGGAGAGAATCTGACAGAGGAAGAGAGATCCTCTGTTATTCAAGATTTGTATCCGAATCTTGACGAGGAGATCGATTTCGAGTTCTTTCTCAAGGTCAGCCTTTTTATTATTCACTTTACGTGTTGATTTTGAAGACGATCACATCTCCTTTTGACATGTTCTATGGATTTAGAATTGATTTAAATCTGAAAGCAAAGATTAGAGAACTTATGATGATGAATTAAGGAAATTTATGTCTTGTTTGTGTTAATTAGTGGATCTAACTATTGGATTAATTATTCTTTGTTTTGGTCTTCGTTATTAGTTAATTATTTATTGTGGAAACTTATTAAGGTTATATATTGGAATTTAATGCAGGTATATTTGAAACTTCACGCACATGTAACTGCAAAGACAGGAAGTGGTGCAAAGAGCTCGTCTGCATTCCTTAAAGTTGCCACCACTACGTTGCTTCATACCATCAGTGAATCCGAGAAGGCATCCTATGTTGCTCATATCAACAACTATCTTGCAGGCGATGAGTTCCTTAAGACATACATCCCTATTGATCCTTCAACCAACGATCTCTTCGAGATTGCAAAGGATGGTGTCCTCCTTTGGTAATTATGCTTTTTTGTCATTGCTGTTCTTCATGTTTGTTTGTTTGTTTGTTTTTTTTTTTTTTTCTTTTTCGATTTCGGTTTCTTGCTATGGAAAGTGAAAGAATTAGAAGGGAAGCAACTTTTACTTTGGCGCAGTAAGCTTATCAATGTGGCAGTTCCTGGTACAATTGATGAGAGGGCTATCAATACGAAGAGAATACTTAATCCATGGGAAAGAAATGAAAACCACACGCTCTGCCTAAACTCTGCTAAGGCTATTGGATGTACCGTCGTCAACATAGGCACAGAAGACGTCATCGAAGGAAGGGTATGTAGGAATTCGGTTCTTTTTTTGTAAATTTGTAGTGATCAACATGATGATCATGCATTCTTTGGTTTCTATTTCAGCGGCATCTTGTGCTTGGATTGATTTCTCAAATCATCAAGGTAAGGTTCCTGTGTTTTCCTTGTAATTTGAGAGGTTTCCTCGAAAAGATGGTAATTGTGATCGTAGAACTTGAAATATTGTCCACAATGTATGATCTCAATCCTTTTTTAAATGCTGAAAATAGTTTAAAGCCTCAATGCATGAAATTAATAGGGCACACAAACTATTTGACTGTTTCATACTGCATGTGAGACATTGTTTAACCTTGTCGATGGCCATGCTACTTAGATACAACTGTTGGCGGACCTGAATTTAAAGAAAACGCCGCAGCTAATGGAATTAGTTGGTGATAGCAAGGTATTCAGCCTTCTCTCGTGCCTTTAATTCTTCAATATTTGGTGTAAGGTTGCTATCTTTTTCCTGATGTATGTTTTCTGAATGTACAGGAGGTGGAAGAATTGATGAGTCTACCTCCTGAGAAGATATTGTTAAGATGGATGAACTTCCAACTGAAAAAGGCAGGATACAACAAAACAGTCACAAACTTCTCTTCTGATGTGAAGGTAGGTACAAGCTACATTCTATAGTTTAATAGTCCATTTCCCTGCCTGCTACATTTTTTTTTTTTCATTTTTTGGGTGGTCATTATTGTTTTCATTTTGCTTTACTATTCTATTAAACCGGTATAATTCATTATGTTCATCAAATGGTGAGCTGTGTTATCAGGACTTTTATTTGTGATTTTTGCCTTGTATTGCTCAAACTCGCTGCATGGTTGAGTTGTTGAGCATACAAATGTGATTTTGCTTGGAGATGTTTCATTATCATCTAATTGTTGGAAAAGAATTATTTTGTGCTGTTTAGGTACATTATGAGGATGCTTATGGTGTACTGAACAGCTTGGCTGATTGAGAATTCCTGGTCTTATATTTGTTCAGACTGATTTGCTAAATGGAATGTCAGAAATTATTTATCACATCATCAGACCTGACATATCTATCATAGTTGTAATCACCTGATGGCCATCTATTATAAGTTCATGTCTGCTGATATTAACTCCATAAGACACTCTTACTTAAGATCCCTTTATGGACCTTTACAGAGTTTGTTGGTATTCTTTAGTTATGTAAATTGGAATAACGTGAAATCATTAAGTGGAATGCCATGTCGTAGTGATTTCCTGCTTCTTTGATACCCACCATATGCATTATGCTCGTACTTAGTTGATGAATCTGGTTCCATGCAGGACGCAGAAGCTTATGCTCACCTTTTAAATGTTCTTGCACCTGAGTATACTAATCCCTCCATAATGACTGTGAAAGATGTGTTACAAAGAGCCAAGCTAGTAATTGAACATGCAGATAGAATGGGTTGCAAGAGATATTTAACTGCAAAGGATATTGTTGAAGGTTCTCCAAATCTTAACCTTGCCTTTGTGGCACATATTTTCCAGCATAGGTGGGTATGAAACTTCTCCCGGACAATGAATTCCTTTTGAATTTGATAACTCATCTGCATGAGCTTTTCCTTGCACTTAGGAGACAAAAGTAAAGGAGCCAATGACCATTTCTTGCCTGCAGGAACGGGTTGTCAACCAAAACACAACAGATATCTTTTCTTGAAACTCTTCCAGATGATGCTCTAATCTCTAGAGAAGAGAGGGCATTTCGTTTTTGGATCAACAGTCTTGGAAATTCTACTCATATTGATAATGTATTTGAAGATCTCAGAAATGGGTCAGTGCAGCCTGAAAAACATTTTTTAATTTGAATGCTTTCTACACCATTTGGACACAATTATATTGCATTCTATTTCCCTGGTCACATTTCTGGCTTGATGCTGATGCCTAAAAATTTTCCTGTTCAGAACGGGAAGAAGGTTGCAAGGAAGTTTTAAATTGTTTAGATCTTAATATAAGTTTCACGTTAATTTCATTTCAACATAGCTGAATTGAACTCTCTGTTGCACTGCAGGTGGTTGCTTCTGGAGACCCTTGACAAGATATCACCAGGGATTGTTAATTGGAAGATAGCAAATAAGCCCCCCATCAAATTGCCATTCAAAAAGGTAGAAAACTGTAACCAAGTCATAAAGATAGGGAAACAGCTAAAATTTTCCCTGGTCAACATTGCTGGAAATGACATTGTGCAAGGAAACAAAAAATTAATACTAGGTATGCACCCTGTCTGACAGCCATCTTGGATTACACTGTGAACTCATCAAACATCAGTGGATGCTGTGTCATCGATATCTGCTGAGTAGTACTATCGGACTCCAACTAATCTTTGCAACTATCTGTAGCTTATCTTTGGCAGTTGATGAGATGCAACATTCTTCAACTTCTGAAGAACTTGAGATTCCATTCCCATGGGAAGGAAATCACTGATGCAGATATCTTACAGTGGGCCAACACAAAAGTGAGCTACTCAGGAAGCCAGACTCGAATGGATAGCTTTAAGGTATGATTTTATGGCCAATTCTATTATGTATGAAGCTACTATTATGACTCCACCATTCTGTTGTTTAAGTTTAATGTCAAATTGGTTAACATATATTGCGGACAGCATTCCCAGCAATGCCTTGTGCAAATAGGCAATGTTTGACTATTGCTTATATATATCGCAAACAATAGTTGATGTGCAAAGTAGAGCAAAATGCCTTTACCTTAATTCTTTGTGTACAGTATGTTTGAATTTAATGCCTTCGGAGCAAAACTGAACGTACTGGTGAACCTGTAATATGCGCTGGTGACTCGTAGAATCTAGTGAAGCAAATTTCTGCCATAGGTGCCTAGATTAATAACCGAATTTTATTTGGGTCGGTTGTGGGAAGAAAGGGAGAGAGAGGGGCTGAAACAAAGAGAGATTGTGGGTATAATGTTGGACTAGACTAAATATTGACAACTCCTATCCAAATTTTTGCAGGATAAAAGCTTGTCAGACGGCATTTTTTTCCTTGAACTGCTCAGTGCTGTTCAGCCTAGAGCTGTAAATTGGAGTCTAGTTACTAAAGGATTAACGGGTATTTTTTCTTTCCCTTTGTGTTTTACGTTACTATAACATAAAACAATGTATCATGACGTTGATTTTCTTTCTTCAATTGAACTTGTGAATGACGCAGCTGAGGAGAAAAAGATGAATGCCACCTACATCATCAGTATAGCAAGGAAGCTAGGATGTTCTATATTTCTGCTTCCCGAAGACATAACTGAGGTATTTCCTTAATCAATTACTTAGGTGTTGGAATTGCTGTCCCCGTGATTCATAGATATTGCCTTCAATTGCTCAAACAATCCCCAGATAAATGCTTGTTTTAGCCAGACACAAACAATGCAACTTGGAGACAATATATCTTTTTACGTTTCCTGCCCAGCTGAAATACTTGAGCTTCAAAAGCATTACATATATACATTTTTTTTGTTCAGGTGAATCAGAAGATGATGCTTACGTTGACAGCAAGCATCATGTATTGGTTTTTGTTGAAACAACCAGCTGAAGAGAAACCATCCACTTCAGATAGTGAAACCCTTTCAAATTCAACTTTAGACGATTCTGCCTCTGAGTCGTCATTGGAAGACAATGGGAATATGTAAGCAGCGACTTAACTGCACTATAAAGTTACATATATTATTATATCCTTTTCTCTGCCCGTTTTCTTTCCTTCCTTTTTTTTTGGGATTAAGTATCTTGTGGCATTTACATAAACTTGGTTGCTTTCCGTGCAATTTTTTGATGAAAGGATTCCAATGTGAATAGATAGCTTCCCTTGTATTAATGTGAAGAGATTTATGTAGAGACCTTTTTTTCTTTTTGGGTGCATAAAATTAATATGGAAGATCTCACCGTTTGTCCAAATAAGCACTCGAATTTATGTCATTGGGATGGATGACGATAAAGACCTATACCCTAGCGATTTACTGCTAGGTCACAACTTTCAGTAGTCGTAGTGACCAAACTAAATTCGGGATAGGTTGCGGACTGACCTAACACCTGTAAGACAAGAGGAGAGCTAATTGGGCCGGACTGAAGTCCAGCATTAAGGCAGCAAACCCAATAAAGTAGGGGAGAGAGGTGGCTTTGAAATTGGCAATCATCGCATGGACTTGAGGTCCAATAGTCTACAACTGCCCTTCGCCCCTAAAAAAAAATGTCTTGCAATTTACCGAATCTCGCGGATATTGCGCGGATTTTGGCAGACTTTGTTGTCAGGGGAAGCCCGTATATGAGTTTAATTCACCTCTCAAGCGTTTCGTTATAAGGTGGATTAGATAGTCGCAGATTGATAAACTTTATCAATAAAAGAAACTTTATTTTTATTTTATTTTTCATGAATAAGTCTATTAGAGCATGACTTATGATAGAAATAATTATCGTCATTTTTTAAATCTCACAATTTTTTTAAATTAAAATATAAAATCTCTAAAATAAATATCTAAATTTTAATCATAAGTGATAATTTTTACCGTTGACTTAGTGGGGAAACTTTGCGTTAGGCTTTGACAACGCCAATTATACACGTCGATCAAACAGGCTCATTTACGCCCTTGATGACGATGATCTGAAAATCGTCTGCCTGCTCAATTTTTGAGACTGTTTTTCCGAGTTGGCAATGCCATCATAGGAACAAAAAAACAAAAAGTTTTTTTTTCCTACAATTGTAAAATATTTAAAAATTGAAGAAAAGAAGGATAATAAAGGTTCAGATCAGTTATTTACGTTGCAAAGAATACATCACGGTCCAACTCTTAAGTATTAAGAGAGTATTACACTCTTAGAGACCCATACGTAAGTCATGTGCTGCATTAGTGTTATTCTAGCTATGAGTGAAAGCGGATGCAACTTTTGAAGTCCAAAAAATTGTATAAATAGATGATAATCCTCCTTTTTATGTCCAAATAATTCTTGAAATGACAGCCACAAATGTTGCTATTGATAGAAGTTAAAACTCTCTACTAAAAAACACCAATTGTGAATAAAAAAAAGTATATGATTATACAACATGATTAAATTGCATCCATACTACATTAGTAAAAAAATTAAATTTTTTTTCTAAAATTATAATTTAGAGTAATATTAAATATATTTAAAGTAACATTAAGTATATTTAGTATTTAATTTTTAATTAAAACAACAAAGAAGATGAAGTTTGGATTAAATTTGGCCATGGTCATGTAGTAGTTCCCGAGCGAATATACAGCAACCCGGCTAATTCATTCTCGGTAAGGGTGACACCTATTGCTGAGTGGGATGCCAATTAAGTAGTGGTCCTCATACTTTCTTAACAAAAAAGAAGCATAAACATGTGCATCCTGCTTATCCGAACACTAAGCATAATTATTATGAGTTAGTTAAAGAGTCTAATTCTAAAGCTTTGGTGTACGTCAAACCCTCGGCAAAGTCTAGGCCCACCACGTTCTTCATTCTCTTCTCCTTTTTTTTTGGTCACATCTTTCTTCAGTCTTTTGTTATTCAAGGATAACCCACAAGCAAAAAAGAAAATGTTACAGTTGTGCTAGCATTTTAATCTGCATGCATGCCAGTCCCTTTGTTTTGTTGTTATTTTTATTTTATTTTTTTGAACTCTTTCCCCTCAAAATGTCTTGAAAAACAACAGTTATACGTTCTTAATTTCAGTGGTTCTACACAAAATCTCTAAATAAGAACCACAAAATTTTAATTTCTATGAATTGATTAATGGAATAATAAATTCTGACGTACCCCAAAAAAAAATTAGTGTAAGATGCTGGCTAGCTAGCTGGGGAATATGTCGTTCGTTGCAGGCGTTCTGCGTTATTTTAGATTAGCTCAAACGTAACTCTCTTGCATCCTTTGCATGTCTTATTCTAATAAAAGTTTAAGCAAATCGGAAGTTTAGACAATGAATCAACCAGTTGGAGAACAACAACCACTCAATTAAGCAATGTCTTCGGTGTTCATTAATAGAGCTAAGGTTTAAAATGTTTGCATATTTATATAATATGCGATTTGCCAAAAGAAAAAATCTAGATTGTCCTCCTATGTCATCTTTCAATTGATTTTGTTTGCTATATAGACAGTAGAATTAGTGTGCCAACTCATAAGGCTAAACAAAATTATGCCATCTTTGTTACTTTATTGCTTCATTTCTTTATTGATAGATTCGCGCGCAGTATTACTCGATTGGGTTACTTAAATTTTTACACTCAGTCCTTTAGAGAGATATTTCAGTAGTTAAAATTTAAAATTTCTATTTTAAAGATCTTAACTTCTAATATTGGCACGAGGGTATGAAGTTTAGAAAATAAGACAAACTATATTTATTATATTACTCATAACCCAACGAGCCTTCAATTGTACAAAACGAAAAAATTCTTACACTCAAATCCTAACTAAGCAGGCTAGCTAACGTTCAAGCAATGTGCCACTACCACCTACAAAATCGATAATGCTCCTTTCCTTTTTATGTCCCTATCCTATGTTAAGCGTGAATTGTTATTTCTATTAATAGGAAGAGAGTTAAACCGTGATTTAATGATTAAAGTTGACTCCATACCATAAGGCTTAAAATTGTATATTAAAAACTCACATTTCACCTGTCAAACATTTTTATGTATTGTCATATTATGTAGCGTAAAGCCGTAGACTACTTTTTATTCTTATGCGGGTCACGTCTGCCAAATTTATACGTGAATCTTAAAGATGCTTATTGTACTACAAATATATTTTGGGACAAAAGCTTTAACCTAATAGATGAAGTAGAGACTTAAAGATTTCATGTTCATCTTACCCTTCTCCGGAGCATTGTGAAGTAGGACAACTTTTTACTTCAATTAACTTCAAAAATGCACAAAATTACTATATATGAAGAATATTTGGAGTACATGCTATGTCTACTTGCATATTTTTTAGTATTATACACACATATTTTATATTATGCAAATTTATTTTTTATTTTGATTAGATTATATTTTCGCTCATGTTTGACACTGATTTAGTTTGATTGATTTAAAAGGTAAGTCAAATTAAAAAATCTCAAAAATCAAATAAGTTACAAACGACTTTATTGCAAAATTACTCATTTTATTATTATTATTATTTTTTATTGTCTTTTGGAGCTACAAAGAAGCAGTAAGGAAAAGAATTAGTGAGGACGAGATTAGGGTTCAAACTCCCAACTTCATGTTTAGCAGCACTTCGCCGAAGCACTAGAACCAAGCTCCATCTTCATCCAATTATATTTTTGCTTCTTTTCTAGCTCTTTCCATTTCCTCCTATGCCGATTCCCTATCCTAACGTATCATTTTCCTTGCCTTGGGGCGCTTCTGGGCCGATATACCATATATTATTTATCTTTCTCTCTCCAATTAATATGACAGGTTATGTGCATGTGATACAAAAAGCTGATGAAACTTAAGTGTATATGGTTGAACTGTCGAAGAGTATAATAGAAACAAATACGTGAACATAAACGTTATTATCTTCCAACCTGTCATTAACTGAAATTTGGTTTGCAAAATTGTCACTCTCCCCCTAACACGTGCCACTCGAGATAGCGGCCCAATGGGAAGGAGTAATTAACAATATCTGCTGGCCGACCTGTAATGCTAAGCATATATATTAAAGAGTAATACTACGTAAACACATTTAGTGAGATACGCACATAAAATTTTTTTGTGTATTGAAATAAAGTCAATGAAAATGACACAAAGATTTGGCATTTAAGCTGTGTATGTGACGTACAGTCTTTACATGATGGAGAGGGAAAAGAGTGATGCTCATAAATAGAAGAAATTCACTCTAGTGTTGGCCTAAATTATTGTTGGTTCTCTCACCTTATTCACTACAATTCAAACTTCAATTCAAATTAAAAAAAAATAACTTTTTTTTAACGAAAATTCCTTGTTTCACCTTAAGTAGACGGTCTTTGATGTAACCAAATATGAAGATTTAATGCAACGAATCTAAATTAATATTAGATTATGATATCATTATACCTTGATATTAAAAAATATATATATTGACACCACCTACATGAGGAGCATAAGTTTTTTTTTTTTTTCAGTTGAATTAGAAGAGAGGCTAAATAAATTAGTGCAGTTTAGTAGACCTGTCACAGCAATGGAGTACAATCTCTAATTAATCCTCCATATTGCATCACACTAGAGGATTAATGGGAGAAGAGCTAGTCACTACAAATCTGTTTTAGCAGCTAGTGCCGAATGTAATATCCATGCCATGTGTAGGTATGGCCAATAACTTCTCGCCGCCCAGCAGCCTCCTATCAACATCGCCATCACAGGCATGCACGGACCAATTTTCACTAACTTATGGTTGTAGACGAAAAGGAGGCAAAGCTCGAAATGGTGTCAATTTGAAGAATAATATAGAGCAAACTAAGATTAATTAAAAAAAAAAACAACTGGCCAAGAAAATGCCCATTTACATGTAGCCAAAAAGAAAATGGGAGGGGAACAAAATGTGGTATCAGAGGGGAGAAAAAGACTTTTGATAGATGAGCAGAAAATTTAAATAGAAAGTAGTCAGAAATTTTTTTATTTAATTTTTAAAAAATTTAAACTTAAAATATAGCTAGTATAATAGTGTCATCTTAAAATTTAACTTTTAACAAAAAAAAAAATTACATTTTCAATATCTTTTTCGAATGACTTCTGTCTCAATCCTCTAACTATAGATTTTTATTGGGGAAGAAATTTAGGGAGGACCCACAATATTCCAAGTGGGAGAACGGAACCATGTGCGATCATATGGTGGTTGGCCTGTTGCAGGCCCACAAAAAAACTCCACTTTTCCATCTCCAAAAACTCCATCATAGTCCCATGCCTGAAAATGAAAGCAGAAACGTATAATTCAATTACAATTATCCCTATAATTATACCCTCAGAAACCCCAACAAAAAAAAAAAAAAAAGGGCTTTGATTCCCCCAGGTCTCCTTCCTCTTTACACCTCCCATTCTCAATCCCTTATTTCTCTCTCCCATTCCCATTCATTTCTTTCACATGTAATTTTCCTCCTCAAACCTCCCTGCCCACGTTTCTCTCTCTATCTCTCTCTCTCTCTCTCTTGGTTGGTGTTATATCATAGAACACCTTTGTCAGAGAAGCCTGAACTAAAATCCTCCTTTTGTCCTTCTGATCTCTGAACAAGAGAGGCCCTCTTGTGTCAGAAAACAAAATCTAAATCTAGACCCAATCAAACTCTTGTTTGTTTTGTTGGGTCTCTATAAAAGCAAAGAACGCAAGTTAGTTATAAGTCCAACCCCATATATCTGCATCAACGCTAGCTCTCAACTACCCCCCACAAACCCTAATTTCACCCAGAAACATTCGACTCGAATTTCTGGCCTCCATGTATCCTCAGAACCTGTCTTTGAACCCTAATTCTGTAAAATATAGGTTTGCTAAGAAATTTTGTCGAGCTTTGGAAAGAATAAGGAGGCAAAGACCCGCTACTTCGTCTTCATGTAATAATCCTAGGGAGATCTTTCAAAGATACCGTAGGGTTAAAACAGCTGCTGACAAATCACTAGCCTTTGCTGTTGGGTCAAGGAGAGCCTGGAGCAGGGCAATGCTTTGCAAGATTCGCAATCGAAGAAGGCATGGCGGCGCTTTAGCGACAAGAAGGAGCAAATTTCATAAGAAGTCTTTGAGAAAGGATGACGAGAAGGGGAACGAGAAGAATGGTGATCGGGAAGTTGGACTTGGTCAGGCCAAAGAGCTGAGAAAGCTCGTGCCCGGCGGCGGAGCTATGGATTTGTGCCATTTGTTGGAGGAGGCTGCGCATTACATAAAGTGCCTTAATTCCCAAGTGCAGGTGATGAGAAGCATGGCTGATTTCCACTCCACTTGATAGGTATATATACGTACTTTTCAGAATTATATGTATCATACAAAAAAAAAAAAAACAAAAACAAAAACAAACATGACATCCAAAATCAACAGAAGGGGACAAAACAGAAAACAAGGAGACGAAGAAAGAAGAAAGAAAGAAAAAGAATGTGTTTATGCGGTAGTCATTAAATAAAGCTTCTAGGGAAAAAAATGTTGCTTAAGATGAGAAAACCACAGTTTTTGTTAAAAAATATATATATTATTGTTATTATTGTTAGTGGTTGCAAACTCTGTGGCTTTATGTAAGTAGACAGATAGATGTGGTTAATATTTGTAAATATTATTGCTTGTGTATGGATATCTGGTGTGTAACTTATGTTCCTTATATTATTATTATTATTATTATTATTGTTACTGTTGTTATTATTATTATTATTATTATTATTATTATTTATTACTTTCTACATAATAATAGCCAAAGCTACTGCTTGTTTGCAATTAATTTAGTTTGGATTTTACAACCCCCCCCCCGGCCCCCAAAAATAAAAAACTCCTTCCTTTTTTCATGAGAACAAGAAATGGACTGATAACTTGCTTAGTCTTGCAGGTCTATGACTAAATAAAATTCAAGTAATGTATATCTAGTTTATAATCCATGTATTAAGGTGAGGCTACCTTGCACTTTGCACTCTTGTCTTTAGAAAAAATTTTTTAACCAAAAAAAAAAAAAAAAAGCTTCTGTTAGTAGAGGCTATAGGGTACATGGGTCCAGCTAACCAATGATTATATATGCTTCCTGCCCTCATGAAAAACACTGTCACCCAGCCACATTTCTCTGATTCTCGGAGGTTTAAGGTTGTAACCCGCCGGCTGCTTAAAAGGTTCTGACAGAGTCATTCCTTTGTATATCCACACATGCCCCCCCACCATTCTCATGTTCGTTTCCCTTATGGTATGGAATGTGGATGCAGTCTAACTCACACTTTAGAATTTGAAAGACAGCCCATGATTATGCTTGTTTTGTTTGTTCAACGAAAACGATATTTAGAGATGTGCAAGACCACATTTTAGTTGATGATCCAGGACTTCTAGTCAATGATTAGAATCCCAAATGTATATTATAAAATACCATAAATATAAAAAGCCAAATTACAAAAGGGATGATATAGAATAAATAATAAAATAATCAATCTACTCCTTAGGTACAACAACAGAACACGAAGCTAGCTAGAGGATAGAGCTGCGTTTTCTAAACAACTAAAGTTAGGAGTTGCTTAATGTTTGCATTAAATTACACGTAATGCTCACCAATTAGTACAATTATAATATTGGTCACAGAACAAATGTTTCATATGGTGATTCTTTATACTCCAGGCAAACATAAAGCATGAACATAATTAACAGAAGATATGGAGTATGCACGATTGTCTTTTTGTAACAAAAATTTGTGCGTGGAGACATAATTTTAAGTTTTGTTAATAGAAGTTGATAGCACGCTCGGTATCAAATAGATTACTCTTAATTTCCTTTCATAATTATTATTCTTAACTAGCATTGTGATTTGTTCATCTTTCATCACCGTTATCATGCAATTGTCATGTTTTCTCCATTTCCTACATATGTATATTTCACTCTAACTAAGCGACTTCAAATCTCAAAATGCTTGAGTCTACTTAGAAGAGTCGAACGTTGTTGTATTTTCCCATTACATGATAGAGTAATAATATTTACGCATACTAATTTATGAGGAGAAAAACTATAAAAACTATATAAGAGAAAAACGACTTTATAACTAAAAACTAAAAAATAATCAAATTAATGTAGAACAAAAATTAAAGCATAAACAAAAATTGGATTGTGCAAGGAGAGTGCATAATCAACTACATGCAAATAATTGCCGAAGGAAAGAGAAGTTGATTACATACATACCTATGAATTATTCTCAAAAGTTACATATTCATCAATAATTATAGAGATGACTATGTGTAGGATTGAAGAAGGTGTTGGTTGGTGTGTTATGTGTTCGTATATAATTCCCTTTTGGAATTAAATAGTAGTAAAATCAATATTTCAAGGATTTTAAGCATATACACATAATACAAAGTTAAAACAATGTTTTTAATATTCCGATATATCCAAAAATATATATATATATACCCGCATGAAGCTTTAATAGATCAGATGCAACAGGACAGCCTCTAGTTGATAGCCTCCACAACTTAGGTTCGAATTGTTAGATTTATATGGTAGCATCTTCCGAACTCTAAATATTACTAAAAAATGTGAAAGCTAAAATTTCCATTCTATGATTGGAGTATGGGATAATTGACTAGTGTTTCTGCAACTTGGAATAACAACCGTTTACAATGAGAGATCAGTGCACAGCCATAGCCACAGGCCCACAACGATGTAATCCTGCTCATAATTAATAATGTGTGCGCGCCAGGTTTTTCTTGTATTGCTGTACGGGTGTGGGGGAAGGAAATGAAGTATGGCGAATTACAATCACAGTTGCTTGCAGTAGTTTTTCTTAATTACCCATATCTAATTTTTTTGCTAAAAAAAAAAAATTACTGTAACTCCCTGCACATCCGCGACCCTAGCGTTTTCGTTTCGCTTATTAGAGAATGATAGCCGGACAATAAAATAAGATTTAGACAGCAAAGCTGATGATGAACAGGGGGAATGCAAATGGTGATGATCAATCTTACCTCACCTCGGTTTTAGCACAGCTGCACAAGACTAAACATCTTGTCTACAGAAACATCAATTTTCCTATAATGTAGTTTCTTTGTGTAGTAGAATCAGACTCCCATTTGATGTCCTTATCTTTCTATTGTCTTATCATCAAAACAGTTATCTAGGAAGCGTCCTCGTTTATTTTTTAGTTTTTTCATATACGTACTGATTACTTGTCTCCATATGTGTTCTCGCTCATGTCAATTTCATCTTTTCAATGTAATGCGGGTAGCTAAAATCTTTCTGCAGCTGCTTCCGCTATAGTTTCATGAAATCAGAAGGACCAATAAATGTAACTATTCTAGGTGGATCCTTTTAACATCTTCATATATATCAAAACTTTTTATTTTTTTGTTTGATTTATATCAACATTTATGTGTGCTGTGTCTACCACTTAGATAAACAGACGTTAAATGTTGAAATTCTCTCTCTCTTTTCTATGATTGCGCATACTTGAAAGTCTCCCCATCACACATTGTCAGTACAAATATATGCATGTTGTTGTACAGTAGGAGACAATGTAATTTTGTTGAATTTGCCGGTGTTCCTATATATGGCCTGGGATGGTTTATTGGGTGTGGATGCAGCCATCTATGCTGCGCAGCAGTAGGAATGTCCAATACGTCTTACATCCACAATCGTGTGATGCAACTCAGAATTGATCATGTCTATATATATATATATATATATGTATATGTCTTCAAAAACTGAGAAACCCTAACTACTGACTTTGTAGATACCTATTGAAGTTAACGTGCAATCTTTGTGAATCTAGTTCCTAGATTTTCAACGGTCAAAAGGATTGTAGAGTCATGAGAATCCTCGACCACGAAGTTCTCAAAGATGGGACATTAACTTGAATATAATAACGATTAACAGTCGTGAGATCTCATTGACAGCATTTAGACGATAGAGCAACGTAACATGTATTCAGCCAAAGCAAAAAAAAAAACAAAAAATCGTTCCTAATCCAAAATTTAACTTGGCTAATCTAAACTAGAAGGCAACTAGAAACAGAAACAAGAAAAGGCGGCCAGTAAATTGTGATTAATTTGCAAGATTCACAGGACCTAGCTAAAAGGGAATACACGGAAGAGTGTGTGACAGTACTGCACAAGTCTACTAACCCAAACTCCAAAGCGTGACGGCTGGCTGCTTCTGGCTAATCTATTTCTGCCTGCAGCGCGCGTTTCTCCGGCTTCTTGCTTTCTTGGGAGTTTCCGAACGGTCTTTTTTTGAAAAAAAACTTTCGAAACTCATCACAGTTCAGGTGGGTTGATGGCAAGAATCTTGATTCTTGGTTCATGCAAGGGTGTAGGATTAGTGGCGTGGCGGTGATAATGGAGTCTCCGGGAAAAAAGAAATAAACGAAAGGGGTTCGATCTGAGTCGATTGGGTAGCGGTGTTTCACGAAGAACACAAAAGTAAAATCGGAGTGAATCAACTCCTCCGCGTTTGTAGCACATAATTGCGCTTCAATTCATGCAAATAGGAGGGATGGTGGGGGAGGGAATCCAAAGAGTCCTGTGGACCACTATTTCCCTTCATGAATGCTTGACACGCGTGCGTTTGCAGTTGCATCTTCCCTTCCCGGGATGGCCCATTGGGGGCCCCTTGATGTCACCGTTCTCCGTTTTGCTACTGTAGCAGTGCTCTTTCATCCATTCTTCAGATACTTCGCATCCTCACGACGCTCATCTCTATTCTACCCAACTATTTCTAAATTTCTCCCTCCTTTTATTTTTATTTTTATTTTTATTTTTTTGTTTTGAGTGAGAATTATAGTCCATAGCATACACAGAAAAAAAAAAAAACAATGAGTGTGCGGGATTCAAATTACCGTTTCTCTTGTGGGCACAAAGCCCATGACCACTGGTCTAGTCGAAGCTGATCATTTTTTGTTTTCTTAATAAGAAAAGGAGAGAAAAAGGAATGGTTATTGATGATTTATGGGTCGCGCCCATGGGGTCATACTCGTGCATTCAACTCGTTTAAGCTTCAACAGCATGGACCATTCTCCGTCTGCAAATAAGCAAAATCGCGGGCTAATGCTAAACAGCCACACAAAAGCAGGCATTTTAAGGAAAAAAAAGTGTCTCTAAAAAAAAAATGTTGGAAAAATCTTTAGTTTCATCAATTATTTTTAGTTTATTTTTGAGAATTTTATTTACAATATTTTTATTTTTGAATTTTTATTCTCTACGTTTCTGTCGTTATTTTTTTTACTATCTTTCGTTAGTTTTATGTTAAATTTGATAGATAATTGTCCAATTATTGATACATCATTCAATTCAAATAACACATCAGCATAAAATGATAACGTGATATCAAATAATTTTTTTTCAATTTTTTTTTAAATATGGTGACTTTCAAAAATTTAAAAGAAAAATTATTTATAATTTTATAAAGTTAAAAAATAAAATAAAAATAAAGAGTTTGTTGTTCATATACACCTGTATAAGCAAGTGCTTGAATAAAGCCAATTAGAAAAGGACGAGACATGATAGTCTCATGCCAAACAGTATTCCCCATTTTTAAACATGATATTTATTGTAATCAAATTTAATTCATTAAACAACATTAATTTGTTAAATATGGATGCAAAATTTTTAAAAGTCATAATATTTGAAAAAAAAATTTTATTAGATATCATATCATCACTTTATATTGACGTGTCATTTGAGTTGAATGACGTGATAATGATTAGACTTACACCTATTAAATTTAACGACAAACTAACGAAAAATGGCGAAAAGATTAATGACAGAAACATAAAAGATAAAATCTAAAAAATAAAAAAATTGTGAGTGAAATTTTTAAAATGATTAAAAATACCGAGTAAAATCTCTATATTTGCCAAATTTTTATAAAGTAACAAATTAAAAAAATTTTACAATTATATAAATTGATTATATAACGAAAAAATAGTAATTCCCTTTTTTCTTTTTTTTATTGTACTCATAATTAATATAATCACATAACAAATCTACATAATTGCATTATAAAATTTCCTCCAGACATATAATGAACCCCTTAATTTAAATTTTAACTAAAATTTTGTAATTCGTATACCTCGATATATACAGTAGCAAATTTAACAAGGCGAAGCTGGCCAAATCAGCTCTTTTTAAGTATACAACAATGCTATATATCCACCTCTGCTCCGTCTACTTTGATGCTATTTAATAATCATATTACTCTTTTCTCTCTTTTTTTCATTTTCACCTAAATTGTTGCTACCATCTGTTTTATGTCCTAAAATTAGCTGGATCCTGCGCCCCATGATGATCTTAACTATTGTTATGCTAAGCATTCACGGAAGGACCAAATTGTGGGATGAGGTGGGACGGCATGTCCCTTATCCGGTTGCCATTGCCCCAGAAAGACGCAAGACAGAGGCCCATGATTGCCATGGCGACTACCGAGCATGCTGGTGGAACAGCCTGACTGCTCCCGAGGAACTGTGTAGCGAGAAGCCCTGCCAGAGTGGAGCTTTGCATTCCTGAGCATAATGAAATCGTCCGGCTAACTTCTTCCTCTTGCCTGCGTGGATTATCAAAAAATTTCATTTCATATGCCCCCACTTGCAAACATAAACTTGGAGAGAACAGTGACAATATCTACAGTAGAGTAAAACGATCAGAAAATCAACAGATTTTATTGAGGACCTCAAAATTAGCTTGCTAACATGATTGAATTCTCATAGTCGACTAGTCCCAGCTGACTAAGGCAATATAGTCCACCAGGGTAAGAAGCTTCTTTTCATAAATCACATACGGAAGTTGAGATATAGTCAAGGCATCTAGTAAGGATCAGTGGGGAGAAGGTTCAGAAGATTTATGACCTTTGGATTGAATGAGCAACTGATGGTTAGCAGTAAAAACCGAAAGAAACAGCCATTATAATCATATATGCAGGACCAACAGTAAAGCCCTAAATTATACAGCTTTTAGAATTTAATGCCCGGATCAGTGATTTTCCTCTAACATTCCCAAGGTTGAGAAACGATATATAAAGGAAACAAAAAAATTTAGCAATTAGTTTCAACATCTAAGCAAGCCAATTAAATGCTGATTACAAATTGTAATCCTTTTTCAGCCACCCAAACAGGACGGATATTTGTTATGGGACACAAGGATCCCTAGAGGTTGACTTCTGAGAAAGAATTAAGGCCAGAAGTAAACAACTGGGGAGAGTTCACCATTAGATAGCAAGGCCTAGTATGTATGGAGCTGGTGATACAGAGAAAAGTAGGCCATGCTACTTAGTTCAAATGAATCCAAAAGGCCATTGCTTGATGAATATAAGGGACATGGATCAGTGTAAACAAGGCCATAACAAGAGGGGCTTGAATCTATCAACTCTATGTCAACTCTTCCTTAACAAGTGACACAATATGACATGCAAATATGGCAATACCTCAGTGATGGAATCTTAGACACCCAGTATCCCAGTGTAAAAGCTGCTGCATGAAATGTCAACACTGGAAGAACCAATCTCAGGCCCTCGGTGGACAAGATCCGACTCCGGTTTATTGCTAGGGGGCTGCCAATACACATAGAAGTGCAAATCATAGCAACAAATGGCATCACAGGCTGAAGAAAATTTACCACCGGTTTCGCATAAGTATTGAGAACAAGGCCAAGAGTGACTGGAACAAGAACAACCTATCAAAAGAAGCCCCCAAAAGAGAAAATTAAATTTAGTCTAAGCATGAAAACAAAAACTATCACCTTAAAAAGTGCTCTATCTACCTGCAATATTGACTTGGACATGGCAATTGCATCAACTGGAACAACAGAGCCAATGAGAAGGCCAGTTAAAAGAGGTGTGACAAGCACTGATGCAATGGTGGTAGAACTTGTAAGAAGAATGCTCAAGGCCACATCCCCTTTGCTTAAGAAACTGGCATAGCTGGACAGCTGAGCGCCTGCAACGCAAGATGTGAGGACAAAACCCGCATAGAATATCCGAGACATCCCAAATGCCTTCGCAATTAATATCCCGAGGGCTGGTTTGAGAACATACTGCGCGACAAACCCAACAGACAGTGGTAAAGGTCTGCAACAAATAGAGAGAGAAAGAAACTTGGAGCACATTCAAGGTTATTAAAAATTGGGTAAAAGAATCAGCACTTAAAATGGTGCCAAGCATATCACCTTTTGAAAGCAAGAGCAAAATCATTGATCGAAAGTCTAATTCCAATCGACAACATGATCCCACCAAGAGCTGGGGCATATAGCTCCTTAGATACCCTGCACGAATTGTGAAATCATTATATTTTCCAGTTATCTTCAATATGCCCTGCTATCTCAAAGGAAGTATGGAACTGTTAATTCAAAAGAAAAGAAAACAGTTTGTACTTCTGCAACAAGATCAGACATGTAAACAAGCATCATTAAAAACACAATTTTAATTCTTTAAAGACCAAAATTAGTAACTGTGAGGCTTTTTGTCGACATTGAGAGCCACTGGTTACATCACTAGCTTCTCAGGACAGTGAAGATAAGGGTACTTGTAATCACTATGGTACTTACACTTGAAAACAGAATTATTGTAGCAGAAACAATCAAAAAGTATAATTCAACTTCTACTGAACCCAATTGGAGTATTGAGCAACAAGTAGAACCAAATCCAACCACCATTAGAAAATCCCACAGAAAGCATTCATCAGACACTAACCAAGTAAAAGTGGCGGGCTGGGCAAGAGCAGCAACAGCTGTGGCGGCAACGACGAAAGGAAGCATGGCAGAGAGGGCCTGCGAAGAATCGCTCTTAGCCACCTCGGTGGCATTCGGGTTGAACCCAAAATACAATACAGAAGCATTGCCTTCTCTTCTCGGCAACCCGACTCGCCCAATAAACTGGGAAGTGGAGCACGCGAATGTTGACAAAGCTCCGTTCTTCCAGCCATGTTTGCGCACACTTACTGAAGAACAAGCAGATAAAGAGGATAAAGAAACCTGGGCCGGACGTGTTTTAGTGGATACGAAGAGTCTTGGCGCTGCGCTAATGGTGGTTGTGGCAGAGACTGCGCGAATTGACGCCATTTAGTTTTTTGTTTTTTTTACTCAACAAAAACACATAAAAGAAGGCGAAAAAATAGTCGAAAAGGATAAGGGGCCGGTGATATTTGGTGGTTGTGTTTTTTCCGCGGTCGTTGAGCGGGAGGAGCCGTCGGAGAGAGGTGGACTCCCGAGGGTGAAAAAAGGGGTGGAGGGAAGCGGAGCACTGAAGATCAGGGCATAGAGCAATTGATGTCGCCGTATGAAAGAGAATATTTATATGATTAAATTTACTATTAATGGAGTCTTTAAAAAATTAATAATAATAACAAAGAGAGACTACTAATGGGGGGGGGGGGGAGATGTGTTTTCCCACTGCGGTGGAACTTAGGAATTGGACGGTCAGATTGTACCGTTGTTTATGTTAGCAGAGATACGAATAAAGTAATAGATTAAATTGTAAGACAGTTTAATGGGAGTACCTATTTTGTGATCTGAATGTAAAATTTTTTTACTGAATTATCTACTTTGTTGTTTTTGGATATTTCAAATTAATAAAACCTACTATTTCTAAGTCAAAGAAAAAAAAAAAAAGGGAATTGAACGGTCAGGATGGTTCTCTGATGGGAAACTCATGATTTTTATTTGTTTTTATTTTATTTTATTTTATTTTTTTACAAAAAAGACCAATAGATTGACTCCAAAGTCCAAACACACAAGAGTCTCACTTACAGTTTAATTATATGTAATGATAAAATAGTCTTATATTTAAATATTTTTACATAATATTTTTTAACAAAGTGTTTTAATCAGTCTAAAACTCGTGATTTTTGGGCCGACACATTGTTGATCAATTTTATAAAAAACTGAGTTGTTTTTAATTAGTTTTTGTAGTAGAATTCTTAATAGAACAATTAAATGAAGAGTTGTTTCAAATAAATAGTAAATTAATAATATAGTTTCATCTAATAATATGGTATGATTTATTTTTTAAAATTTAATTATTTAATAGTATATATTATTATTTATTATTTTAAAATTATTTAAGTAAAATCAAAATTTTTTTCTTAAATGAAACTCGCTAACGAGGGTAATTGAGTCGTAGCCAAAATTAACAAAAAGTTAGAAGACTTGTCATTCTCTCATGTACAAAAGAGAAAGATCGGCCTCTGAATTTTCCAAAACACAATTTGCGTCGAATAAAGGCAGGACTTTCTGTTTTTATTGTTAATTAATGGTAAAAAGTTAGTGGTTTTTTAATTGTGCAATCCTCTGTAGTGGTTTGTAAAGTATAACTCTTAATTTCTTATTTTATTTTAAAAAAAAAAAAACTAAAGTCTTATTATGCTTACCAAAGAAAAGTGTAATCGTGCATATTTTTTTTGTATCTCTATAAATTCTTTATTAAATTGTTCCCCTATGTGAACAGTCCTAAGAGTTCACCTGTTGCAAACCAAAATCCATCCCAAGTTCCATCTCCTTCCCAAGTTACCCCTCTAACAGCACAATTCACAGCATTCCAATCGGAGTAATTAAAAAAAAAAAAAATGTTGGGGTTCACCAAATTGCAACCCACTAAAATTTCAGTTGCGACGCTGATTTACACACCATTCCAGGGAGGCGAATGAAATAACATTGCTTAAAAAGTATACCATTAAGAGAAATCACAAGCGCGCAACGGTCGACCACTAATATTCCAGAAATTATACTTGCTTGTGGAAATTTCATAAATTTTTGGGGCCACGAGATTAAAGATTTGGGTGTGATAAATTTGCCAAATACCCAATGAACAAGCGAGAGGAGGAGTCCAGTGATAATCTGAATGGTGAACTCAACAGGCGGTGATGCCTTTCTCTGATGTGCGTGCGATGGCAACTGACTCTGCAAGCCTTTGTTTTTGTTTTGAAGGGCTTTCGAGAAAGCGTCAATTTCTCTTCCGGTGGGTTCTTATTTATTTATTTATTTATTTATAAAACAGGCAAACAATGATAAATTAGGCCAGGGATCCACTCGTAGATGAAATACATTCTCCAACAGCACTGGACTGTCAGTGCCTTATTGGTTGCCATAGGCTCTCGCAGATTTTTCTTTTGTTCGAAGACTGTTATTAAAACATCTAGTTGGAGATTAAGCATTTGTTTAACTGGTTGAGGAAGTTGTCTCTCAACCAGTAGATGGGGTTTCAAATCCTACTAAACTTCACTTCCCCTTCCCCAAATGTCCAATAGAGTTTCTTATAGATTAAAAAAAAAAAAAAACATCGTAGTTGGAATAATCAGAATAAATGGACCAAATCATTTTTTTCTTGTTGCGCTCTATTGGTACTGCTAATTACTGTTCCAATTGCAATTAATGGCGTGGAGAATCAATAAATGGATATTATCCTTCACAGCGACAAAGTGAGAACTTTTCTTAATTGGCTTCGTCTTAAGACTTTCAGCTTTCCTTACGATATTGTAATTAGGCTACTAAAATGGAGTATGTCAGAAGAAAAGATATTTCTCCATAGAAAAAATTAAACTGCTGAAAAAGGCTATAATTTTTTGGTTTCCCTATCTTAATCATATCGACTAGCAATGGTAATGAAATCTGAAGGCGTTACAGTCGATCAAATCTCAATTAAAAATAGACTCCGTTGAATGAGAGAAGGGCGTGCCGGCGAACGCTTTAAAGTGCAAATTTTAACTTTCTGGGTTAATTAAACTCCATGGCGATGCAAGCAACCTTTGAGAATTTGGAAACGGACGCAATCTGTTCAATATACGCACATCCGTATGCTAAAATTACTGGTCATCCACAAAATATATTTAAAAGTTAAGCCACATATTATATGGTTAGTATACTTTCTTCTCTTATCATAATAATGGTGTAGCGTCAACGACGCTGTTTCCTTCTTAAACCGAAAGTCGTCGCTTCATTTTCTGATAACGACTTTGATTTTTCTGAAAATTCAATATGTGGTCTGGTGTCCACAGCTACAAGCATTGCGATAGAAAGTTACATGTGAATTGATGCGCCTACTTTCTACAAAACTCCGTGACCCATTTGCAGCTCTTTTCTCAGTTCTATTCCTGTTAAATACGCGATACAGGCTGTCACTATTAACTAGTATCACGATATGGAATCATTTACGGGCAAAGGATTGCCGTATTGCCGTAGATTAAAAGGTGTCCCTCTTTTCCCCCTTTTTTTTTTTTATTTTTTATCTCCATTGACTATAAGCTAATGGTTTTTTTTTATTCATTTTTTATGTCATTATTTTTATTGTTATTTTGAGGAAATGTAGACCTGCTAAGCAATAGCACCAAAATATAGCAGAAAACCAACTCAAGTGGGAGCTTGATTGGTTATTCAATATGTTTTTTCTCTGCATTGATTCAAGTTCAATTTCTTTAATTGTGGCGACAACATCACGTAATGAATTGAGATTTATGTCAAGAGTTACGATGTTGAATTCTAAATTTATCATCACTATGTTCAAGCGTAAAAAAGACTTACTTAGACTTAATAATATTCAAATGATTCTTATAAAAAAAAATTAATTAAAACATCAACGAATAACTTCTAAAATTATTGGAAATATGTACATACATTCAATGTACTTTTTTTGTTTACGGCATTTGCTTGGAAACGCAGACAGACTATTGTCCACCATCGATGGGTCGAACCGCTTTTCACACAAAATTGTACATTAAGAAGTCGCAGACAATATCACCCAAAAAAAAAACAAGAAGTCGCAGACAGACAATGATTAGATGCCTAAAACGATATGACAGAATAGAAACATAAAAGTTAGTTCAATTACACGCAGGACAACTAGTTGAGAAAGCTGTATCAATGTTAACGTCGGAATGTACTGAGCCACAGCTTCTACCAGCAACTTTGCCGGTTATCACATTGTCACCGGGCGCACGTGTGACGGATAGCAATTGACTTAATTGGCATCAACAAGGGTGGGTCAGTTCTATTACTGTTACTCGTATCTGACGTAAATCAAACAGTGTCTACGACACAAAAATACCGAAAAGAAGGGAACCTCCCACATGCAATGCAAGTCAAAACCAAATTGACTACTTACTACTACACGTGGAATATTCAAGATTCATGCAAGCATGTGCCTTCCCATATCTAATTCCTTTTCATCCAGCAATGTATGCATTACACAGGGAAATCCAATCAGCAATCAGATTCGTTCAAACCATCCCTAACTTATGAGTAGCCAAGCAAGGAAGCAGCTCAGGCCAGTCAATTTTGTCCGCTCTGAACCCTCTTGTCGTGGACGTAGCTAGGTGTTCACTTTTTCCATAGTTTGAGATTCACTTCTTGAAGTAAGAGGAGCATAAAACAGGCAAGAATTTCTTGACACAACTTTTCTATGCTTCCTTAACATACTGGGAGCTACATAATAAGCCCTTGTCATACATTTTCTTTAAGTCCCACCATCCCAATTAGGGGCGGAGTTTGTGAGGACATTTCAGGCACACATGAACAACAGTCTCCATGCCTGCACACTATGGTATATACCAAGGTGACCATTGGAATGGCAATTAAAGCTGAGAAGTGAGGAGTCCAAAGACTGCTCTTCTTGCAAAACTGTCAAATACAAAATCCCAAAAAGTTCCTGATATACCAATAAACTGAAATTCCTAATTGGAATCTCTATTCACGTTCAGCTTCTCATAGAACAATCTCCCTTTTCAAACAGAATTGCAGTCCCTCTCAAATTACCCCACCATTAATTTGTGCTACTTTTCTAAAGAAAGTAGAAAGCTACAATTCTAAAACAGCACTGAAGCTGATAGTCATGTCAATTGTCAGCCAAGCCATCAAGAAATGTGGAAAGAGAAATTGGATAAAAATAAAAGGAAATATTTTCTAAAAAAAAATAAAATAAAATAAAAGGAAATAGAAGGATGAGTAAGAGCAAAAGTCGCACCAGAATACCAACCTTCAAATCCATCTCAACCAGCCCGCCTAACCACAAACACTGCACAAAAGTTGCACATGAATACCACATCCAAACAAATCTCTGCTAGCTTGCCTAGCAACAAGATGCATCCCCACATCCCAAAACAACCTTAGAAAGCAGGCTGGCAAAATCTCATTGCGGATTACTCTGACAGCATGATTTATCAAACCTCTGCTTGGTTTTCTGACAGTAGAAGACCAAGATGCATATAGGATGGTGCCAGTAAATGATGGATTCCCTTAATTATCATTTATTGACCCAACAACAGAGAAATTTCTGGAAAATAAAATGTAATTAAAATAACAATAGCATGTGTGACAATGAGGGTTTTCTTTTTGGGGGCTGGGGGAAGGTGTTGGGGAGTTTTCACAGCTTTAGAAGGAAACCTTAAAGCAACAAAGCCTTTATTCTTGAAATTATATATATTATGAATGTATGCATCCCTTATCAATCTAACTTATTCTACAAAAAAGTGACTCAATATGGCAATCATATTTTATAACTGTAATACAACAAATGAATAGAACTTCTCATTTTTATCACCTGAAATCACCTCAACTGAATGCTCCTGTCTTGCATTGTTTTCCGTGGACATTGCAACCAACTACCATTCGTACCACTGCCTTGCTAAATTTCCCAATCAACCGCATCCACAAGGCACCCCAAGTTTGACTGGCTCATCTAAATTGCATACTCTTTACTATAGGGGACAAAGGACGCAAAACACACACACTGGATGGAAGCATTCAACCTGAAAAACCAGGCTTCGGGAAAACATTTACAAGTGGTAATGCAGAACTCAAGGCGCTGATTGAACTATAGACATCTGAAAAAGGCTTTTTCTTGCACACTTCACAAGACATTGCTCCCAAAATTTTCCTCATCAAGCCGATATCTCAACTCCCCGGATTGATTCTGCATAGAAAGTGGCAAATTACATCATCAAACGCACATAAATTTACACCATCGGCCATTATTTCGTATTTTCATTAAGCAAACTCTCAATTTCAGATGTAATCACATTTCCTGAACACAAAATATAACTAAGCAAAATGCTCAAGTTTTCTGAAATCTTTGACTGAAACACAGGGAATCAGAGAGCTTCTTTAACTGCCCAATACTCAAGTTGTTCAACTTCATTCAACTAAACTAAGCTTAGCTCACACACAATACAAAACAACCAAAAAAAACAAAATTTAAAAAAAAAAACAAAAGAGTAAATATGTGCAAATGATGTCTGACTATAAATATAAACGAAAAAAGAAACTGAAGCTCAAACCTCGGAGATGGCCTGAGCGGCTATAAGTCTCCCAGTCTCGATCTCCTCTGCGGTCACATCGCCAGCAGTCACGCATTCCCTCGGCGTTTCGAACAACGAGAGCGAAAACTGCTTGCGAGCAACCCCGACATCGAAATATATAAGCCCCGAGCTCGGCACATCCACACGAATCCCCTTCACCTGGAACCAGAGGAACAGCTCCTGCGCCGAAATCCCCGACAATCCCCTGATCTGTCCGTAGCTGAGCGTCCCCGAAACGTTCCTGTCGTAGTGCAATTCGCTCTCGAACTTGGCGTTGCAGGCCTGATCCAGGTGGACCTCAAACTGGCCCGCCTCGTCGACCGTGAACTCCTTCACGCCCTTGGGCAGCAGGCCCATGGGCAGCCCGTTGTCCTTCAACACCTCGTAGATTGAATCTTGCCGCCTTGAATGGACGGCGGCCGGAATTGAAATACCGACACAGAGAATAAACCATAACAGACGTATCACATTTACAGGAAGCATTTTCTCTTCTCTTTGGCCTTCCTTCTTTCTTAATTTTGTGTGTACGCGTGATTTTTGGAATGTGAATTTAATTAAAGTTTCAAGAACTGTGATTAAAGTGAGATTAGGGTTAGGGTTTAATGGCAGATAGAAAATGGAGAAGAGGTGAGATGCAGCCAGTGAGGCAAGAAGGAGACAGATTGTGCCAGCTTGAGTCCAGAAGGTGAGAGAGGGGATCCAGGAGACTTTGATAATCAATTATTGGCTGTGAATGTGGGGTCCATGTTTTGTCTACATTGCAGTTATGAGATCCAATGGTGCATCGCCGTGGAATTTTATTCAAGTTGGCGATTTTGTAATTTTGTGGCTAAATGAGCAGAAAAAAATCCTAGGTTTTTCGTTTAACGAGAAGAAAAAAAGAATATTGTAAATACATTAATCATCATATTTATAAATTTAGATTGAATTCACTCTTATTTAATATGTCTTATTTAACTTAATTTATAAAAAAAAAAATTTTATTTAAGTATTGTTAGACTTAACGAATCTCTCTTAAATTAAATACAGTGGTTATCAAGTCTGAAACTAGTGTGACACATGCACAATTAAATTAGTAATTAAAGGAAGAACATTTACTCTAAGTGCAGTCACTTAAACTTAAACCCAAGTCAGATGCAAAGAAACACGGAGAATTATTACTAAATTATTATTTCGAACAGTTAAAAAAATCCTAATTTTTGATAGTCACAAATGAATTTTTTTATTCTTTTATTATATAAAATAATAAGATAGTCACATAATTTATATAACAATATTTAATAATTTATATATTTTTTATTTAAATTTTTTTCTATCATTTTGAATGTTGTTATTTGAAAAAAAAAAGAAAACAAGTGTAATGAGAGAAGGTAGATATTACGCGCATGCAAGGAGAGTGACGAAAAGTGAGCGTAACGACCAGCAAGTGCAAAAAGGATGCCTGCCGCTTTGGCAACAGATAACAATTAACAACTGGAAGAAAGGATTAGGGAAAAAATAAATAAATAAATAATTGTCAAACAAAAGAGTGGCCCTGCTCGGCTGCCTCGGCCCAGTGCCTATTCACTCTTGGATCCGACCCCAGAGATCATGCTTATCACCATTATTATTATTATTTTTTTTAACTTTACGTATTTACTTATCAAATGAAACATCTACTTAATCAAATCCCCAGTGAAAATGACGACATCGATTAAACAAAGTCATGAATGGGGGAGGAGAGGAGAGAGGGGGCACATGTGAATGGAGGGTGATGTTTGGGCGTGAGCACGATTATGATTTTGTCTTGAGACAATAATAATTTCACATCAACACAAAGATATAACAACATGAATGTGGATATTTTTTTAGGTAGACCAAACACAACTCTACAAAACCTATTGCATCGCACTATGATAACAACTTATTATATATTTCTAAGAGTTAAAGTAATATTGGAACTAATCATAGAAATTACAAATGTGTAATAAATTAATAACTAAATAATCACAACAATAACACTTCACTCATGTCTGTCTTGCTTAATATAATTGGTATGTTTGATAGTAGGCAGATTGGCTGAGAGCCCATACTTGAACATATAGGAGAAAGGGGGTGTGGCCCAGGGGGGCCTTGGGCTAAGGCCGGCCCACTGAAATTTTATTTCTTGTTGCTTATTGGATGGTCAAGAACAACAGTTGCATTTTATGGGTGGCTCAAAAGTCTTCACATTCTTAGCAGTAGCTCAAAAGTAATGTTGCTTAAATGGATTACCATGACTGCACTGACTGACATCTACCATGGGCTCCGAATGGACGGAAGCCCAAAAGGTGTTTAAACAACTCAAAAGTTCAGAATCTGGCCGGAAAATTTTTGAAGAAAAGGGCCAGGGGCCCATTAAGATCAGGCGCTTTCAAGAAACCCGTCGAACGCCCTGCGTCGCAGAACTCGGCCTTTTTCTCCCTCGCTTTCATTCCACACTCCAGCCGGGGCGACTCTTTCTTTCTCTCTCTCTCTCTCTCTCTCCTTTTTTTAATAATTTTTTTGCCCATGCTCATTGTGGCGTGAACAGTGAGCTACAGAATGACTTTTTTTTTTTTTTTTTTCTTTCTAAGTTTTTATTCTCCACGTTATTGTAGCAGCATTTAAGCAATGAACAGACTCTCCACCCCATTTTACATCGTGAAAGGCCAATGAGAGGCCTCTCTGGCTCTCCCTACGACATGCTCACACATTCCACGTGCTCGTTTGTCCCATTCCTTTGCAATTCTACCTCCATCACGACAAGCCACAGAAGTATCAACCATGCCCCCCCCCAAGTCAACTCGGCGATGCACAAGACAAAGATTTTAATTTAATTATATGACAAACTGGGATGATCACCACTCCCTAGGCTGAAGCAGCACTATAAACAGTTCTTCCCAATGTACGGTGGAAAATCATTTATTTTTTAAGAATTTTATTATATGGTGAGAAGAAATTTATCGAGAAAATTTTTGTAATGTAATTTATTAGATTTATTATATAACTATATTCATTATAAATGTAATGAAAAAAAATTATTATTTTTTTGTTATACAATAAATTTATATAATTATAAATGATTTTTAGATAATTGCATTCTAAACATTCTTTTGAACACTTTTTTTTTTTTTTACTATTAACATTTTTGTGATTTTGAAAGTAAGGCATAGAAAAACTCCATTTTAACCCAATTCAATAAAACTTGTGCTCCAAACTAAATATGGGTTAAAGTATATAATACCATTTTCAAGGCTTAAACTATTTGTCTTAGTTGAATAAACTATAAAACCAGTCCAAATAGGGAAGGCAAAAAAAAACAAGAAGTGAAATCCTGATAGTTTATTTTTTTATTAATTTTTTATAGCATGAAATCCTCTTAGTTGAATAAGTTACAAACAGTGTTTGCTCTTTTTATTTATTTTTCCTATTAGTATCACGACCATCCAATAAGCAGAGTTTCAATCTTCTCAAATGAACGATTTGAAGACCTATTAGTTCTAACAGCTGATTGCAGAGTTGATTATCTACACAATGACATGGATTTCCACTGTTTCATTTATTTCTCCTATTTGGATATGGTTTTCCACTATTTTATTTCTTTATCATATTTCGGCATGGATTTCCTACAGAGCTCACAGTCTTGAAAGCGGAGATGGGAAACATGTGCTGTGAGGAAAGCCCACTTTACTATTTTCCGCCATCCTCCAAATTCATTTGAAACTGAAAGCTCCTCGGGGGTGAGCAAAACCATAACTGTTTAGTGATTTGGATGTGTATTTTTAGTATAAGCAGTTGAGCAGCCGCCGCCCTCTTGATATTTTCCAAAGAACGAACACAAAAATACGTGGGTCCACAGAAGACGGAAAGAAAGAGCACAAAAAAAACGACACAAAAAGGCTGCACAACAAGCGTCCAGGTGGTTTAATTACAAAACGTTTTGCCTTGTCACGAGGTCACGCGCTTGAGTTTTAGTCATATTAAACAGCGGAGTTAAATGTATATAAAATTTTTAAAATTTTAAATAATATTAATAGTAGTTGTTAAATTTATAGGAATTGTTATATTATTAGTTTAAGTAATCTGACTTATCTTAACATAATAATCATAATTTATAATTTTTCTTGATGAATTTATAGGAAAGTACACATCATCCTTACCTGTTAACCTGAAAAAGAAAAAGAAAAAGGAGCACAAGTAAACAAGAAGAAAAGGCGGCCGGGTCACTTGGAATCCATCAACGACGCAACTGATTGGTGTTGGACCACGACCAACCCACCCGGACCTGGGTGCTATTCTGATTGGACAAACCACTAGAAACCTACCCGAAACACTGAAACTCAAAACATTCATTCCGCAGATCTCTCCCTTTCCCTTGCTGCGCCTGACCTTGGTCCGGCAATTCTAGCATAAACCCAAATCTAATTTAATTCATCCTGTACGTCATATCATCATCACTATTAATTTATATTTATGTAACTATAAACGTTGACGTGCGGAAAACTGAAGAGGTTGATCCATAATAAAAAAATTTATGTTCTTTTACTTCCAAGAATTGCACGTTTCGTATCCGAGGACTTTCAGGACAGAGCAGTAGCACGCACACACTTTCTATTCTATCATTTTTTCCTGCCTTGCAAGTTGTAAAGGAATAAAATCTCTAAATTTGCACAATCCATTATTATAAATACCATTCAAGGGCAACCCAATCCTGTATTGTGGCAAAGCCTTATCTTTTTAGCTTTTCTTTCCCTTTCTTTTTGGAAAGGAATAGCCATGGCAAAGACCAGTCCCGCCTTCTACTGGATATGTTCCGTGTTGTTAAGCTTTTCGCTGTTGGCTCACTCGGCTCCGGAAAGTGCTCTTGTCACTCAGATTCCTGGCTTCTCCGGCGCTCTTGCCTCCAAACACTATGCTGGGTATGTTTTCTTTTTCTTTTTCTCTTTCTTTTTTTTTTAATTATTTTCTCTGTCTCCCAAAGTTCTGGGAAAGTGAGAATTATAGTTTTAGTGATGAAAAAATTGTTTTGATGGAAAATGATGGTTGTGTGGGATAATTTTTGTGAAGGTATGTGACTGTTGATGAAAGCCATGGGAGGAGATTGTTTTACTATTTTGTTGAATCACAAGGGAACCCATCAAAGGATCCGGTCGTTCTTTGGCTTAATGGTGGACCTGGATGCTCTAGCTTCGATGGATTTGTTTACGAGCATGGTATCAATTTCACTTTAATTCTTTTCTTTTACTTTTTTTTTTTGTTTTTTTTAATTTTTTTTTTATTTTTAATGTAATTGGGCTCCTTTCTCTTATGTTACAAATACAGTTTAAACTGTAGCAACAAAAATACAGTTTAAACTGTGCACTAATCGATTACGACACCATTATTTTTATTACCTTTATCTCCTTACCTGTTGCATTGAAGTATAGTCCTGTAAGTGATTCTGCCTGCTGCTTGTGGGAGTGCTGGGGTGTGAAATTTGTCAGGGAATTTGGTTTTGCGACATTTCGATCAACTTTATCAGTAGTGCTTTTTTTTCAGGTCCTTTCAATTTTGAAGCAGCAAAGAAGAAGGGTTATTTGCCCAAACTGCATCTCAATCAATACAGCTGGTCCAAGGTTGACTGCACTCTGTATTGAACAGTTCTTATTTTTCCTTTTCCTAGCACTTGGATGCCATCAGTTCATGAGATTGTAACTTATGTTTCCGGTTACATCGTTGTTGCTTTTGTTTATTTATTTTTACGTTTTAGGTTTCCAACGTGATATATTTGGATTCTCCTGCTGGTGTTGGACTTTCTTATTCAAATAACGAAACTGATTATATCACTGGTGATTTGAAGACAGCCTCTGATTCACATGCATTTCTCCTAAAGGTATCATGAGCAAAACATGGGATAATTTAAGTATATTTATAAATTTTTTCACAATTTTCAAGATTCACATAATTATTGGCAACATGTTATTATGCAACCAGTGGTTTGAGCTATACCCCGAGTTCCTCTCCAACCCATTGTTCATTGCTGGAGAGTCATATGCGGGAGTATATGTGCCAACTCTTGCTTATGAAGTAGTGAAAGGTACCTTTATTATTTCTCGGTTGCATTTGTTGTGACCAAATATAAAGTTTAAAAAAATTAATTTGTTCTTTCTGCAGGAATTGATGCTGGTACAAAGCCCATTCTCAATTTGAAGGTGTGTGTCTAAAAAGCCTTAAAGCCCTTTTGGGGCTGCTTAAACCATGTATGATTAATAGAATAACTCATGTTCGTCCAATTGAAAATGAGAGCTAATAAAGGGAAATTTTCATGGCCGGAACTGCCATTCATTTTGTATAGGGATACTTGGTAGGAAATGGAGTCACAGATGAGGAGTTTGATGGCAATGCTCTTGTTCCGTTTGCACATGGGATGGGCCTGATCTCAGATGACTTATACAAGGTCGGTGGAGTTGACCATTCTGATATAACACATTTTTGGCGACAATTTCTTCTGCCTAATGTTCAACTTTTGGTGAATTCTGCTTGATTGTGGTAGCATCATCAAGCAGTTGTTGTTGTTAAATCCTATGCTAAGTTTTTTCATTGTACCACATGGAAATTGATTAGAATTCTGTATTTCTTATTCAGACAAATGAAAATAATAAACTTTTCCATAATTTGTATTGCACACTGCAGGAGGTGACCAGTGCATGCAATGGAAATTTCTACGATCCACAAAGTGAAATTTGTAGCAGTAAGCTTCAAAAAGTTGATGAGGTAATGCAACAGCTTTACCAATTTTCGAATGAGAATCTTAGGTGATCTTCATAATCTGCTTTGTCATTTGGCCAAAAACTTTGATTGATCTCAGGATGTTAATGGTTTAAACATCTACGACATTCTGGAGCCATGTTACTATGATTCAGAGACAAGACACATTTCAGATGCTAAAATCAGATTGCCATCCAGTTTTCATCAATTAGGTGAAACTGATAGGCCTCTTCCAGTGAGGAAAAGGATGTTTGGTCGTGCATGGCCTCTAAGAGCTCCAGTGAGAGAAGGAATTGTCCCAACTTGGCCACAGCTCCTCAATAGCGAGAGTGTTCCATGCACTGTGAGTCAATTAGATAAAAACACTTGTACCATAACTGGTTACTTGTTTCTGTAAACCCTGTTTGATGACTGTGTTGGGATTTGTTTCTGGAATGTTTATATGTTTCTGTTATGAAAATGGATGCTTATCTCTCTTTTGTTGACCATCAATGACAAAAGGGGGGATTTGGAAAATTTTAAAAAGAGGCGACTCTTGACATTATATTTTCAATAGAAGATTCACGTGCTAGATGAAGAGTATATTTTCATATGCTACATTGTATTTTCTTAACATTTCTTGTTGGTGAAATTATTGTAGCTTATTCTCTTGTTTGCCTTTGCCTTAAGCTTTTCGAGCTTATTTTGAGAATCTCCACTCTACAGGATGATGAAGTTGCTACTTCGTGGCTGAACAATGTGACAGTTAGAAAGCGATTCATGCTGAAGATGTAAGTATTCTTGGTTTCAATGGTGACTCTGTGTATCAGTAGCACCCGGCTTATGAATATTGTGACAAAATAGGAGACTGTTGCGGGTCGTTGGGAGTTATGCACAAATCGAATTAAGTTTCGGCATGATGCCGGAAGCATGATCCAATACCACAGGAATCTCACTATGAGAGGATATCAGGCACTCATATTCAGGTCTGTGTCCTGAACTTGACTTCTTTATTATATCTTGTCGAAGGGACACCTTTCTGCAAAAAAAAAAAACAAGTTGCAGCATGAGTTCATGCTACTTCTTTAGTTATTGCCACTGATAAGCAGAGAACAAAAATAACTAAGAAGTGGACCGTGCCTTGGAATCATACAATTGTAAGGCCCAAGGCAAACTATTGGCAGATCTAAATCATTCCTTTCAATAAAAAGCTTGGTAGTCAACCCCAGTGGATTGGCTGCGCAAGGGATAGACTTGAATATTTGGATTCTGCTGTAAGTTCAATTGCTGCCAGGGCTGTTTGCAAGAAATTTGGGGCATCCTCGAACAGGGCAATTTGCTCGTACCTAGAGGATTAGATAGGTTGAAATGTTATCAACTAAATGAAAAATACCTGGCAGTTGGTTACTGGATTTGCGTTGGCCATTAAGCTGACAGCACACGGTGTCAACCCTAAAGTATTGTACTTCCTTTAAATTTACAATTGGTAAATTTCTACATGTTTTGTTATGTTAATCTATTTTTCTTTCCTAATTTATGAGAAGCTGAAAAGACACCTGGTCTGTTTGATATTTCAGCGTACCTGTTCACTGATTTATTTCAAATGTATCACTTACGCTTGTCTTTTATAACTTCCATTCATTTTTTCAAGAACTAATGCTATCAAAATGCTTTTTTCTTGTAGTGGGGATCATGACATGTGCGTTCCGTTCACTGGGAGTGAAGCGTGGACAAGGTCAATGGGATACAAAATAGTGGATGAATGGAGGCCATGGACTTGTGATGGACAAGTTGCAGGGTACTTTCATAACCATTTTTGAGTCACATTTGAGTCAAAACCAGCTTTTCGTGGACAAAATTCAAACTTCCCTTCCTTTTCTTTTCCCATTGCCCTTTCGCACTGATCTTAAAAGCTACAACGGTCTTCATGAATTGTTCTTCTCTACCGTTCTCTTTACGTGCGAGATGCTCACACATATGATTGGTTTGCAGGTACACACAAGGGTATGAGAACAATCTCACCTTCTTAACCATAAAGGTAGGCACGACAGATTCTCCAGTTTCATCACAAATATGTTACTGATTAGTGCAACTACTCATTTTCACTACACCAATTGTTGATGACTGCCTTACTTTCTCCATATTTGATGCAGGGAGCTGGACATACCGTTCCAGAGTACAAACCAAAAGAAGCATTGGATTTCTACAGCAAGTTTCTTCAAGGAAATCCAATATAAAAGAGCTATATGCCCGATAGCAGGAGCAAAGCAATAGCAGTCATGTTGTCTCTGATTGTCTTTTCCTCTTCAGGGTTTTATGGTTGAAGGGCACCAAAGCATGATTTTGATTGTATTCCAGAAAAATAATTGAATTATTCAAGGAAAATTTTATTTCTTGAGAAAATAAAACAATCACTCACAAATCCAGTACTCAAATTACAAAGACATTCTAAAAGAACACCAAGTTAGTTTCAAAACCGCACTAAATTCTATAAATGGGATAGTGAGTTTCTTAAATTTGTACGTCCCATATATTGCGGATTCCGCGTTTCTATGGACCAAGCATAAATTGGCAACAATCCTTATCATGGAACGATCGTTCTGACTAGTAAACTAACAAATTAACATCATCCTTTTCCTTGCAAGAAAACGGATCAAATAACGTGTGTGAGACTGCCATCCACATCCTACTATCCTAGCAAGCAACTGAAGAATGACTCTATATCTTCTTTTTTTTTTTCCCAAAGAAAACTCATCAAAGGAAAAAAAAAAAAATTATTTTTTCTTTTGCTTACAAGAAAGCCCCAAAGTGAAATCTGAAAAAAAAAAAAAAAAAAAAAAACCTTACAAGAAAGCCCGAAAGTGGAAAGGAACCCAATGTTACTAGAATTTGAACATGGATTATAAGCATTTTAATAAGAATGTTCTAACCAATTACACTAGAAATACAAAATTTAAAAACATTTTTAAAAAAAAAAATTTTTAGATGTTTGATAGGCCGAAATCCAAATGGCCCAATCTACTGAACGCCCAAGATAGTGCCCACAATTTATATTACACCCGCTCTGGGGAAACCGACTCAAACTCAGTCGTAAACGGCCCATCCTAGCGTGGAATAAATGAGGACCAGGGGGCCGCCCAAAATTCATATTGTACCAGCGCCGGCGGCGCTGATCCCGACTTCCGGAGGAGGAAAGGGGCAGAAAAAATGGCGTCTGGCGCTCCACGGCTGATGCTGCGAAGACGGCTATTGTGCACCCAAGTCTCAAAAACAGCGCACAATCGCCGGCGACGGGGCATAAAACAAGTGAAAATTTCCAACTTCACGGACAGTCTCGACGAAATCAAGTCCCACATCTACGGCTCTGATTTCGTGGCCGTGTCCCTGCAAAAGACTGGTTCTTTTTCCGCCCCTTGGCACCGCGTGTCCCCTTTCGACACGCCTGAGACCGCTTACTTCAAAGCCAAGTACGCCGCCGAGCGTTTCCAGATCCTCCAGTTCGCTGTTTGCCCCTTCACTTTAAGGGCTTCCAAAGTCATTGCCCACCCGTTAGTGCTCCTAACCACTCTCTATCTTTTTTTTGGTCTGAAACCCGGTATCTGGAAGCCGCATTGGGCCTCGACTAATCAGAGTCGTGCTGGAAAGGACCCACAAGGGGCAAAGCTCTCATCCTTTTGTTGCTGTAGAAATTTCAAGTTTTTTAAACCAGTTTTCTTAGTTTAGCTTATGAGGGTAGTCATACGTTGCGTAATTGATTGATTAGAACCTTTTTTTTTGTTTTGGGTGCAGATATAACTTTCATCTGTTTCCGAGGGATGAATTCAATATGGGAATGCCATCTTACAGTTTTTCTTGTCAAACTGCATGTTTGACAGCCATGGCTCGTGAAGGTTTTGATTTTAATGCTTGCATTTATGATGGTAAGGTTCTCCGGTAATGAGTCAGGAAACGGGCTATAAGAACTTAATATTCTGAAATGGTGTACAATAATTAGGAAATGGTGTAAATAATAAGAACTTAATTTTTTGAAATGGTGCAAAATAATTAGGAAATTGACTAGCTATGCATGTTTTGAGCATCTGGTTCTGGTTTTAAACTGGAGTGTTAGAGAATTTGGTGTGCAACTGTATGAAACTTTTCTTATTGAAGAAGCTTTGTATTTGATTCTTTCCTATATTCATTTTCCACCTGAATAGAAGGGATCTTTTTCTTATTTTGTTTTAGGCATTTCATACTTATCCAGAGTACAAGAATCTGCTGCAAAGGCTCAGATGGAAAATCCTGTGCCTGCATATGATGTGGTAAAATCCACTTTGGTCCCTTCTGTTGCTGATAAAGTCTTCGTTGAACGGATTAAATCTCGTGTTAAGCACTGGAAAAGTGCATGTACAGAGTCAAGTACAGGGACAGAAGGTAAGATGTTATGAGTTTAATCCAGGTTTGTTCCTTATTTTTGACTTCCTACTGTTTTGGGTTGCCATTTTCAGAGCCCCTCGTCAAGTGCTTGAGAAAAATTGTTTTAGCAACTGAAGAGTTTAGATCAAGACCAAGCATGACTATAGAAGTTTGCAGTGAACGGCAAGTGGAACTTACACTGGAGGTACACTAATGCAATATGGTTTAGTTCCTTTAGGGTTGTCAACCTTATTACTAATATGGTTTGCGGACTACAGATGTTGCAAGGATTTGCTGATGACCTATTTCCTTTAATAGTTCCAGCCAAGAGTGGAGGAACTCAAGCAGTTCGCGTTGTTTTAACCAATTCAAAAGAGGACAAATATCTTCTTCAGGTACCATGCAAATTTTAACTGTTCAAAGTTACAACCCATGGTTAAAGGAGTGATTTTGATTTGCAGAGAGAGCTTGAAAGCCTGGAAGGAGAACATAATAGGAAAATTCGTGGCTTTCGAGAGGTGATCGATTTGATTTCTGCTTCACAGAGGCCTGTTGTCTCCCACAATTCTCTTAATGGTGTACCTCTGTTTTGTAGAATTGGTCATTCTAAGATCAAATACATTTCTTTCGCACTTCTATTTAATGCTCGTTCATATGATGTCATTTTTGGATGCAGATTTCACGTTTATTTATTCAAAATTTTTAGCTTCCCTTCCCCCTAGCATGGATGAGTTCATGCACTCCTTGCGCTCAGCTTTTCCCGAGGTAATTGATGTCAACCACTTGATGAAGGAAATTGGGCCACAAAGAAAAGTGACCAATATACCTCTCGCCATGTCTCACCTGAAGAGTCGGTTCTTTGCGCCTATTGAATTGGAAATTCCTTGTCAAGGTAGGTTATTCTTACTAGTTTTTTGGTGGACACAATTACTCGTAGATGCATTCTCATATCATAAGTTTTATCTTGAAAACTCCTGTACGACAAAATTTTCTTCTCTCTATCCAACCCCTATGGTTAGCATAACTTTTGCTGGTACTTGGTTGCACTGTTCTCTAATAAATATAATCCAGGCAAATCAAGTACTTTATTGGCAATTGTTTAGTTAACTACTTGGATCTTTTTCTTGTGTTGTGTCCATGATGTGGCTGAGTTGAACACATGGTGTTCTGGTTTACTGTGGGCCTGATTGGTGGTTTTCTATTTTTCCAGCTATGGAACATGAAAGTGATATTCACGGGCATAATGTTGTGAGAATGTGTCAATTGTTTGCGAAGCTGTGCCATATACTGAAAATTGCTCCTGATGTACAACATTCAGATGGCAGAAATCTGGCTTCATCTCTTGAGGCTTATGCAAACATTTTCAATCCATTCTCCCCTGGTCCTCAAGAAGCAAGTGATGAAGAGATTAGAATTTGGACTAACAGTGGAAGAAAAGTAAGCTGTGAAGATGTGGTATTCTTGTGGGGATTCAGGGGTAGTATGACTGCTGGAACGCTGAAGAGCTTGCTCCAAGAGTCTCACAAATTGGAGCCTGAAGACTTTGATGTACGATTAGTGGAGAGGGGCTGTGCCATTGTGGTTTTCTGGCAACCCGGCACATCTGGAACATTTCTTGATGTCTTGAACAACAGCCCAGATATCTGTGCACCTTTAAGGGAGTTAGTCGCAGCAGGTCTAAAATCAGGGGGCTATGAGATTTATAGCAGAGCTTGCAAGTTAGGTTTGTGGGAGGTGAGTTTAACTAATGCCCTAGACAAATCCTTTGCAGACCCTGGCCGCCCTTCTGAATCTGATTCCAAAAGTGAGTTATCACAAAGCCATATTGAATTGATGATCGACTTAGATGAGCTCTGAAGTTATGGTGTTCTACCACTTCACCTGACGTGCTGCATCAGGTACCAAACCAGTGAAACATATTGGTTTTATATTTTGACCTCCAAATTAACTTGACAGCAATGTGATGGAGAGCGGAGAGCCCAATCAGGCAGTTTCTGCATTTCAGGCTTCAAGTTACGTGCAACTTCAAAAGTTGAATTGCATCAAAGCACCGGCGGATAAATGCTGGCGGTTACAGCATGACGCATTTTATATAACATGTTGCTGCTTTGGCTAGTTTTTACTTTGTCCATGTATTTGATGCTTGGAGGAATTTCGAATTTTCATGGCGGATCTGTGGAATCAGTTGTGCCATGAAAGTTTGATGTTTGTCTAAGGCCAAAAAGGATTGTTCAAGCCACCCGGCATGGCCTTCAGTCTTAATGTTATATTACTGTTACCATGTTGATTAAGCCACCATGTAAAAACTACGTTGGATCCGAGCTATTATCTTTATGAGACTAGGGGCAAATCATCTACTCACCTACCAAACTGTTACGTAGCATTTTTTATTTTTTAACTAGGTTCACGAAAGTTAGGCAGATCCTGCGGTAACCTCAGGCTTCAATTTAGGAGTCTTTTTTGTACTCGATTTCATACTTTTTTTTTTTTTTTTTAATGACGTAAATTACTGTTGTCAGAATCGGACCGAATCGGCCGGTCGGACCGGTTGAACCGGGGACCGGCCGGTGGTCCGGACCGGTTTAGGTAAATTTCAAAGGGTGACTCGGACCGGTCAAAATCGGAAAAAATCGGTCAAGAACCGGTCAAAATTGGTAAAAACTGGTGAAAATCGGACCGGTTGTACTGGTCCAATAAAATTAAAAAATTTATAAATTACAATTTGACCTCAAATGTTATTTAAATTATAATTTAAGTATTAACTTTAATTTAAAAGTTCAATTTAGTCCTAAATCTATTAAAACTTTTAATTTCATCCTTAAAATTACAAAAATTAATATTTAATCACTATTTATAAATATTATTTTATAGTTACTTTTATACACATATATATTATTAAATACCAGTTCAAATACCGGTTCGACTAGTTGAATCTTGACCCACTAATGTTTCCGGTTCAATAACTAGTCCGGTTCTGACAACCTTGACGTAAACAGTCAAATTTTTTTTGAATTTAAATTTGAGACGACTCATTTTTGTTTGAGATCGTATAATATCTAATTCAATAGGTTAATTAATCTGAACTGACTCGAGTAGGATTTCAAAGAGCGATATAGATCTCCCAGCAGGTATTTAACGCAGCTACATTCCCAAAGATTCTAACTCGAGATCTCTAATTAAGTAATTACGGAACTCTACTATTCACACCAACGCTTGGTGGACGAGCGACTCATTTATTAATAAGTTCATAATTTTTGTGTTTTAAGCGGTTCTACAATTTTTGTATTTTAATTTATTATAAGGTCCATTGGACCGGAAGCGCAATAAAGCATTAATTAATTTGGGCCCTTCTTTGAATGTACACACTACTTAGCAGGCCTTTGAATCACACAAATTGTGATGCACACTAGGCTTGGTTCTCACTCCAAGAAGCCCAAAAGAACGAGACCGCTAGTAATCAATTCAAAAGTTCGTCGGCGTTTTAGCAGCGACAGCAGTATAACGGGCATAAGCTGGCCCACGTCTGATTTGTCCACCTGTTCTCAACTGCAGATCAACGGCTGGAGACCGTCTGTTGACGATGAATCTTCACAGACGTCGTATTCGTATCTCTCGTCTCGAATCCCCTCTGCTAAGTGCTGTACTGGGACTAGTCCACGCTGCTACAGCGATCGCTGCCTTTGATCCCATTCGAATATGGCCTCTGTTTCGATATACTCGACGAGCTGTAATCTGCGTAAATACGACGTCGTGCCGTGTTCTTCATTCGGCACCTTCAAAGGAAAGAACTTCTTTGGCTGCAGATTGACTGTTGTTAAGCCGCAGCTTTCACTGGCAGCCCATAACACACCGAGGCTCCGACCCGAACCCGTTATTTCCGCTTCTACTCATACTTTCGATGTCGTCGTCATCGGTGCAGGAATCATCGGGTTGACTATTGCCCGTCAGTTCCTCACCGGGTCGGACCTATCCGTTGCGGTGGTTGATAAGGCCGTCCCTTGCTCCGGCGCCACCGGTGCAGGTAGCCCGTTTATCGAACTTTGTAACTGTTAATAACTAAATAGTTTTTTAATTCTTTGTTGAATGTCCGTTTCTTGAACTCCTCCTTCATTTGTGGTTTGGCAATCGAGGGGGTTGCCAGGACAGGGATACCTATGGATGGCGTATAAGTCGCCGGAGAGCGATACGTGGGACCTTGCAATGAGAAGTCACAGACTTTGGGAGATGTTTGCGGAAAGTGCTCGTGATCAAGGTCTTGATCCATATCAAGCAATGGGCTGGAAAAAGAATGGTAATTTTATTTGCTCTTCTTCTCTTATAGTTTTGAATTGGGGTTATTTCTATGTAAATGGAATTATTATAGCTGAATTACTACGTTTTACGGGGATTAGAACGAAGGAATACGGGGACTAAGTATATAGTTTTGAAACCAATTGAATGGCATGTGATGTGGATGTCACATTTTGCAGGAGGTTTGTTGGTAGGTCGAACCCATGAGGAGTCAGAGATGTTGAAAAGGAGGGTGAAGCAGCTATCTGAAGCCGGGTTGAGAGCAGAATACTTATCTAGTCATGATCTCCGCTCCGTGGAACCAGAGCTGTGGGTTGGAGAAGAAGGTGGTGCTGCATTTTTGCCAGATGACTGCCAATTGGATGCTATGCGTTCTGTTGCTATCATTGAAAATGTTAGTAGATTTTCTTTGGTCCTCCATACTTTGGCACTATTTACCTTGTTTATCTTATTTGCTATTCATCTGCTGTAATGAATGTTTATGGGGTTGATGTGTAGAATAACAGACAATATGTATCAAAAGGAAGATATGCTGAGTTCTATCATGATCCAGTGACAAGACTATTAAGGTTTGCTGTCATATTTTTTTCAGTATGTTGAATTTTGAGAGTCCTGTTGGAATCATTGGCCAGTGTAGGGACTTTATCATAGTCACCGTGGTATAGTTCTGAGTTTAACGAGTGTGACTCTCATGGATCGTTAGATCTAGCAGCAGTGGGGAGGTCCAAGGTGTTCAGACATCCAAGAATACATTGTACAGTGAGAAGGCCATCATATTTGCAGCTGGTTGTTGGAGTGGTTCCTTGGTACATGATCTATTCAGAGAATTTGATGTTGTATTGGAGGTGCCTGTTAAGCCTCGAAAGGTTAGAAGTAGGGTACTCTGTTAACATTTAAATGCGCTTTACCTCATTAAACCATGAACGGAAAAGAAAACAAAGTGTGCAGTTGTGTTCCTGGGACCAATATTAAGTTGGCAAATTTTAAAATTGTTTATATTTGTAATTTTGATTCAAGGATAGTTTGAACGTTGTTTTCCTGTGAAATGTGAGGCATGAGGTTGTTTTCTTGTGGCGTGGTGTTGGATCTTAAGCTCTGGGGTTGGAAATTTGATCCTCAACCTTTTAGATGGAATATTTCTATCTTTCCCTTTATGCATGTGAGGCCTCAAGTGAGCTCTTTAGCTTCTAATTTTCCTGACAGGGTCACTTGCTTGTACTTGAGAACTTTACTTCCTTTAAATTGAATCATGGATTGATGGAAATGGGTTATCTCGGTCACTTAAATGGAAAAGGTCCTGAAACATCAGCCTCAGGACCAGCTGATCAAGCGAAAAACCTATCTGTTTCCATGACAGCCACTATGGACTCAAGTGGAGGCCTTGTTCTTGGTAAAACTATGACGTTTTAGCTCTCTAATATCATGGATATTTAGGAACTTGCTTGCTAGTATCTGTGAATTCTTGTACTCAACATTATCTGTTTTCTGTCTTTGTAGGGAGCAGCCGTGAGTTTAGTGGATTCAACACTGAAGTGGATGATTCTGTCATTGACTGCATATTGAAACGTAATGGAGAATTCTTTCCCAAACTGAGAGAACTGTCACTCAGTGATATCTTAATAGGCAGAAAAGTGAGAATAGGATTACGCCCTTACAGTAAGTCCGTGTTCTTTGAAACTTCTTCAATGGAAAAATTTTTCGATATTGAATTTTGCGTCGAACCACCACTTTTAAGTTATGCAATGACTTTGTTATCCTTCCAGTGCCTGATGGGAGCCCAGTGATTGGACCTGTGCCTGCGTTGCCAAATGTGTTCTTTGCAACTGGCCATGAAGGCAGTGGGCTTTCTTTGGTAATACTTTCTCTATCTAGTGAAGATAATTAGTGTTATCCAAGTGTCATTTTTCACCACCGTACTCATATAAGTTGTTGTCTGGCTTGTTATTTTTTCCAATTCTGAAGTAAACTAATTTTATATTATCACTTATCAATGTTTAGCAAATTTCGTGAGAATTGGTGATCAAGTAGCCTGTGCCCTCTGTGATAAAATCTCATCCGATTTGAGATTCAATCATTATTTTTTTACTCAAATTCAAATTTCAGGCTTTGGGTACTGCTGAGATGATTGCTGATATGGTGCTGGGCAATCCTAGAATTGTTGATGACACTGCATTTGCTGTTCAAGGTCGTTGTTGTTCATAGGGTGCAGTCCAGTCCCTGTCTACAGTCACCGGAGATGGCGAAGATTCAACTAAATTTGTGGACAGAGTTCTGGAGAGGTGATTTTGTCAGGGAAATAATTCAACAGACGGTTTGCCCTAATCCAAAATTTTAGGATTACGGTTAATCCAAATAATGATGACCCATGGAATTGACCTATTTGACGCTTCTATGTGGTAAGAATTGCCGCATATACAATAAGAGTTAGAGGGTTAGGGCAAAGCCACAAAACAACCTAAGCTGGGGATGCAACTGGAAATTTTTATTTATGCATGTGGAGATTGTGTGAATGTTGTACTGTATATACAGCATGCCGTACAATAAGAATGTGCTAAATTGATATGCTGTTTGGGATTCCTTTACCTGTGATGCCTGCTTTGGATCTAACGTTATAATTATCTGCGCGAAGAAGGTTGTATGGGATCCGGGCAGGGCCCTGTCTGTTCTTAAACATTGGATTCCTATTCCTTTGAAAGATTCTAACCTCTATCTCCCAAAGTTCTTGGTTGAACTTGTCGAATGACTGGCGAACTTGGACGTTGTCAGTCCACTCGGATGACCTTTGTCCCAAGTGCTGCTCATCAGATGTGTGCTGCGACAGGACCTCTACCATTGCTATTCCCAGGGCTGTCTCAAATCTGTCAGGCAACATGTTAAGGTAGTACTTATCTGGGTCTCTTAGGAAATTGGCAAATTCTTGTGTTCCTTCCTTTGGAATGAAACTTCTACATCTTGTTGGACGGTTTGGAGGGTACCCGGCATAAGCGTATTGCCCGAAGTTCACTGATGCATGGAGGGCTGATGCAATCCATATAAGTGTCGTTAGAGCCTCAATGAGTTCTGCCAGGGTTGTCATCTTGTACCACCATGTCTCATTGCGCATGTCACCATGACCGTCATCTCGGATTTCTGTCCACCACGCCTGGATTTCTGTGTCATTCCTGACAGAATCGTCTTGTTTGTAGAAAATGGAGCAATATTCTCTGACCCATTTCTTGATGGCAACCCATATTTCAAGCCCATCTGCACCATAGGGATAATCCTCAAAGAGGAGCTGAACGCCAGCAAGGTTTTCTGGATCTGGGTCTTCTAATGCCATTCTTCTGAAAAGGGAAAACATTTGCCATGGGAAAAATTCACATACAGACCAGGTTGAATTAAATCCTGTGTGTATATAAAAAGGGTTTTTCTTTTTAGAATGTGTGACCTTTTTAGAAGATCTACAGGTAAGGCTTGCTCGTCAAATCTCCACTCTTTATAGAGTTCAGAGGTCAACTCCATGGATATTTCTCCTGTAAACAGAGTCTTCTCCAGTATTCCTCCAGAATTTATGAGGATGCGCCGAGCCAGTGCGTTTATGTGCATGGTGTCTTTGAAATGAGGATCCAGCAGCCGATGGACTGGATGCATCACACTCAACTGCCTCCTTGTCGCAATAATGAACGGCTCAACAACGGCATGTGTGTGCAACCTAGACAAATCCACTATCAGATCAAAGCAAAAGCTTTGCGCATAAAGCATGTGAGAAACAAGGCTTTAACAAAACAAATCATGTGAAAAATCAGGGGCAATAATGTATGCTGGTGATTTTAACTCACCAGTGGCTGATTAAATGATGGTAAGCAGAGTCATTGGCTGCAACATGAGCTTTAGCAAGCTGCCATAGTGCTGCTTCAGTGCCTTGGCTTGCTGGAAGGAACACTCTGTTGATCTCTTTGTCCATAGAGGGGCCAGGCAAACTCAGCTCTATAACTAGGGGTTTTAGCGTTGCATCACTTTTTAAGAACAACAGTGTTCTTGATGCATAAGCACAAACTCCAGTCTTATTATTAATTCTGCTTAAAAATGGCATGAGGTAGTCATGGTGATCTAAGATGAATATCCTCCATTCCTTCATTGCCTGTGATGTACATCAAGCGGGACAAAAAAGAAGTAACCAAAAAAGACAATTCTTCTTTCAGAAAATTGCAGTTGTATGTCAGACGAGGTATATAACAGTTCGTCTATGATTCTAGCTGAACACAAATATTGGCTACAATATGCTGTTCACTATAGAGTTGGTGCTAATATCGTGGATGTTGGAACTCTGAGAGAAGAAGATGTGGTTAAGTTGCAGAACCTGGATTAGAGTCAACCCATCAAGTGCGTGCTTGATATGCGATGCCCTTATTGTGCTCATTCCATATCTGCCTTCTGGTGGGAATTTCTGGATATATTGAGTCAGGTTAGAACGTGTGGGCATTTACATTTCTAATTCATTATTCAAATTGACAGAAAAATTGCAGGGCAGTGTTGAGCAACGGCAAGCATATTTGATGAATATGCTCTCTGCTATTTATAGCTGTCGTGTGAGAACCGTTTAACATCAACTAAGCTTTGATCAATCAGATAAAGCTCAGCACGGTTTAAGCGAACGAAAATTCCAATGGACTCCATTAAGGTTAGGTTATAAAAACCTGCAAACATTGTATTCTTGTTGGATTAGTGCCTGCAAGCATTTGGCGCCCAAACTCCTCATCATTCCTCCAGGCCACATCGTTGTCTGAAGAATTATGTGCCAAAAATGAATGGGAAAACGGTAAACAAAGAAATAAACTTAGCTTGTGAGCGCACTTTGAAAACTGCATCACCTGCTATGATTTGTGGCAATGGGAATTTGATGTGTTCCTTTTCACCTACGTGCATTATTTTTTTGAAAATGCTCTCAGGCAGTATTTTCTTTAGTTTCTGTCTAACCTTTTCCTCTATTTCTCGACCTCTGTTGCTAGAATACAAGTCTTGTATCTCGTCAAATGACTCAAAGCTTCTGGAATCTTTGTTGAATATGGACATGACCTCAGGGATAAGAAAATGTACAGAAGCCTGCATTGAATTTGACATCAACTCTGATAGCTTCTTGCAGCTAAATCGCTCATCGGGTGGAACGTGTATGTCCAAGTTGAAAATTTCCAGACGGCTTTCAGCTGAGGGGCATGTAAAGCAATCGAGCAGTGAACAAACAATAAAAACCGAATGTTCTTTAGTGAAAGCTGGGATGGAACAGAAGAGCAAAGAAAGGGCTATCTTATAGATTTCACTATGCCGAATGAGAATATTTAGATACCTGTTTTGGTAGGAGGCTGACCCGTTTTTCCTTTACGAGGATATGGATGTAGTTGAGAACCTCCTAGGACTGGTCTAACGTGACCAAGATCATTGTAGAGATCATAGTCGTAAATTCGATCCCATTTCTTCCAATCCCCATTCTCATCTTCCCTCAAGCTCCTAAGTTCCAACTTTCTCAACTCCACTAAAGCAATAGGTGTTTCATTTGGGAGATAACTCTGTGAAAGAAACATTAAGGCATTTTGTATTCTAGCAAGGTTGCTTTAATAAATGCAAATGTAGAGTATTGCTACTTTGCAACCTACCGAATTTGAGAAGAAAAGCCGGGCAGCTTTGGTCGTTTTGAGTGGGTACACCCAAGAACTGCAATCAAAGTGGATGATCTGACTCCCTGAAACTTCGAGAGTTGTGGATTCAAGGAAGAATTCATGCTTATGTTCGTTTGTTATCAGAAAAGCTCCTGGAATACCAAAGTTCGGTTCAACATGTAGCTTTATACGGTATGTAGTTGTCTTTCCCCAGTCATGCCTCATGCTCTTCCCCCGCTTGAGGCAGGCCCTTCTGCTCAGCTTCCCTTGTCTGGTGTCTGCTAGATGCACATTTGATGTAAAAGAAGAGGAGAAGACACTTTTTTTGGTTCCACTAAAAGCAAATGTTTTTCACCATTATCTTTCTGAAAGAGCAGATTGTAGTCATTAGAGGGAGATAACATAAAATGAACTTACTTGGGTCTATCTCGGTGGCACTACAAATCTGCACAAATGCTGATTTTCCAGGACCTGAATGACCCTCATTTTGAACTACAACAATACTTCCCTTGATGATATGTGGCTTGGAATGTTCAGCTTGCAGAAATTGGTGATTTGCGATTTTCTGGCGGACGGCTCTTATGCAATCGGGCAGGCTAGTAGAAGATTGTCTGCCATGTTCCATGTTTGTTGGTTTCCTTGTTTTCCCGACTGTCCGGAGCCTGGGAAGTTGGGGTCGTAGGAAAGATTTACGTGCCTGCCTTATGGCTGTACATTTGTTCCTTGCTTTGGCTATTAGCTACGCATCTGATCCATTGCCTGCCTTTGAGGTTTCTTCTTTTTGTAGTCCACAAAACTCATCCATTTTTGGTAACTTGAGTCTGTTCATTGAATTATAAATTCTTACAGTTAGTTCCTAAACTTTCTATTGTCTCAATTATGTAATAGTTCGTGCCTTTACCCGCATTATGGATATCTAAATTTCTTTTTGTCACACTTGAATTGGTTCCATGTTTTCAATTTTTGCCATAATGTTACCATAAAGAACATCAAGCACATACGGTATGTTGAATGCAGTCTGTTTGTTTTTTTTTTTTTACTGTTGATGACCTATTCAACATTATGGCAAAACATATGCATAAAAAGAAGGCCAAGATTATGTAAATATATATTGCGTAATATGTAAAAAAATATTTAATTAATTTAATAATTTATTTGATTTTATTTTTTTAAATTTGATATATTTTTTATAATGTAACTGTTCAGATCTTACGTATTAATTTTATAACTATTTTTATTTATACTACATAATTTTTTCCTAAAAAAAAATATTACAAAATATAGTTTAAGCATACAATTTTTCAAGTGAAAAAAGAGAGTGTAATCAAAAGAATAATTTGGAGATTAAACATGGGTTTTAATAGAAGAAGAATTGAAAGCTTAAAGAAATGCTAAATTGCCCAAACCAAAAAAAAAAAAAAAACAGTAAAACTTCCACAACTAAAAGGCGTTTTCAGAGAGGCACCAAACCGCTCTCCAAAATTAAGAAAATGGCGATATCGACTCTGCACAAGCTCTCCTCCCAAATCCACCGCCTCCCTTCTCTCTCCCCTTTCACCCAATCCCTCCTCATTCGTTCCTCCGCCACCAGCGCAGCCGCCGCCGCCACCACCTCCTCCGCAAAAGTCGCCGACAGGATCGTGAAGCTCTTCGCGATCGACCTCGACGGGAAGAAGCGCGAGGTCGTGGGCCTCTCCGGCCAGACTCTTCTCAAAGCTCTAGCCAACCACGGCCTGATCGACCCGGACTCCCACCGCCTGGAGGAGATCGACGCCTGCTCCGCCGAGTGCGAGGTCAACATCGCCGAGGAGTGGCTCGAGAAGCTCCCGCCGAGGTCTTACGACGAGGAGTACATCCTGAAGAGGACTTCCAGAGCTAGGGTTTTGAACAAACACTCCAGATTGGGCTGCCAGGTCGTGCTCAAGCCTTCCCTTCAAGGTATGATCGTCGCCATTCCGGAGCCCAAGCCCTGGGATATTCCCTAAAAATTGCCGAAATGAAATTAGGTTTTTTGGTCTTATTATGATGTCTGGTCTGCGATCATCCAAGCTTGAATAATGTGAACACTTTTGAAACCAAAAAATATGAATTTTTGTTGATTGTGGGACTTGTGTGCAAGATTGCCCTGGAATTGGGCGTTCTGGAACTTTATTGTTTAATGTACCTTTTTTTATTACTGGTAAGCTTTTGCCATTTGAGATCGGGCTGATTTCAATGTGTGTTTATCAGCACATCATGCTCTCTGATGTCCTTTTACTAATTCAAATGTCCTTTTATCAGCACATCATTTGTCTATTTACCCTGCGATTAGAAAGTTGAATTTTTGAAGCAATTAATCCTGAAATCATTGATATAGATGTTAATCTTCTTTTAAAGTTTGGCTTGAAAATGCATTCTTTTAAAACCTGGCCTCAGGTTTAGTTGCATCGATATTGAAAAATTGCTGATAATCCAGCAGTAAAGGTGTCCTCACTAATACTCTCGTGAGTGCCTGCCTGGTGGGTGAGCAACTATGCGGATGATTTGGATTTACTTGGTCCGTTTCTGAACCTGTGAAACTGTTTGAAATACAGAGTTAGGACACTTAGTGGTTTGTAGAGTAAAGAAGTCAAAAGATTCAGACTGGTTTGTGGACATCGATGTTCTATTAGTCTTCAACTGTTGGATTCGCACCATTCTGATCAGCAGTTACCATTTCATGCATGCTATCTGGCATCAACTATCAAGTCCTTGCCGTGGATCGATTGTCAGTCATCTTCCATTCTTCGGAGTTGACTAGAAGCTCCTAGGATCTATATAGACCACTGCCTGAGATGAATACCAACAGATTCTTCCGTGCTTCAAAATCAAGTTAATTGCCTTCTTGATGGGTACTATGTTAGGCAAACACGTTATTCGTCGGCATGTGTTCTAGAGAAGATAACTTTTTGTTTGCGTGGATGCCAAAAGTTAGGTGCATAACTTCATAATATTGCCTTTTGAGCTCCGAACGATTCTTCAGGACAAGCACGAAGCAAGTTTCAAATGGTATATGGTGTTAGGAGCAACTTTATGGAGGTATTGGATAAATGAGCATGCCTGTGAGTCTATAAGAACAACTTTTTTTTTTATTGGGTAGGGAGCCTATAAGAACTGTTGAAGAAAGCTCAACTGAGACCATACGATCAAGTTACCGTTACACGCACACATACATACTAGTACACATTGTTGGAAAACTGAGTCTCAGAGGCCAATTCACCATCAACTTCTTGGTAACTATAAAGTTTAATTTATTCACGTTTTCAGCAGCGCGTTCAACTGAGATCATATCCTTGTTTACTCCAATTTGATTATCCTTTTGAATTGCTCCTAACTCATTCCTTCACCGGGCAGATATTGGGTCCTGTTTATCTCACTGAGATCGAGTTTTGTGTTTTGGAAGATCTCGCATCTGCAATGACCACCGCCCAATGTCGTTCATCTGGACTCTGCAATTGTTGGACTTTCTTCTATTTGGTGTTTTTTATCCATGCCCATCCCATTTTTTATTTCATCCAAGAGTTTGTGCATAGGCACAGGACGGGGAGTGATGGCCTATCATGCAAATGCAACCCTCTTTAGAAAATATTTTTTTTTCTTTAAAACACAAAAACGTGAACAAAATATCGTAACGTTTTCTTGGGTGGGTTGTACCTAATTGTATGCTAAGCTTTATCATTATTTTTTATTTTGCTACCATCTTTTTATACGTATTAACCTTTATTCTACGTGGTTCATAGATCCACGCGATGCGCGAATATAATTATATTTTTTAAAAAATTTATTTTTTACTTTATTTATTTAAAAGAAATAAATAAAAATTTTGAGTATTATTTTTAAAGAATTTTTTAAATTTTTTTTAAGAAAATAAAAAGTCTTTTTTTTCCTTTTTAGGAAAACAAATTTGGAAGTAGTGTTTTTTTTAGGAAAAAGTTATAAGTAAATCTGAGAGATTTTAAATTTTTTTTTCTTTTCTGAAAAGAAGGATTTGTGAAATATTTTTTTTTAATTATTTTATTTTATTATAAAATTTATAATTATAAAAATTCAACTATAGACAAAATAGGAATGAATAAATCAATAGAAATCTTATTTAAGTATAATTAGATTTATATTAATGCTGAATCATAATTGTAACTGTGATATAATTTTTATAATTATAAAATATTTTAATATTATTTTAAATTTATAAATTTATGAGAATTACTACATATCAGAAAGAAAAATACTGAGATTTTCTTTCAGTTTCGACTTTATATACTTATTATTATATATAAACGTAGATTATTATGTGGCCCAATAAGCCTTGGTGGGCCTGCATGTAGCCTGTTTCACCCATTAGTGGCCCCTGACGGTCTTGTATGATTCCTCCAAGACTTGGGCTGGAAACTAGGTCTTTGTGGAGCACCGCCGCATGTCCGACGATGATGACACAAACCAAACCCTAAAATCCGAATCCTTTCTTTGGTGCTTTCCGCCACATATATATCAATGAACATTGACCTCGTTGTACGTACTTCGTTCTTCCGCCTCTTGTTCTCTGCTAGACTGCTGCCCTCTGCTCGACAATATCCTTTCGGTAATTTGTATCCGTTTTGCTAAACTTTCATTTTTCATTCGTTTATGTTCATCGGTTCTTTTTTTCTTTTTCTTAATCTTTTTATTGTGCTATATTTAGTTTTACCCAGCACATATAAAATTCAATTTCCAAAGCAAGTCAGCTTCTTGACTGGGTTTTGTGCGAAATTGAATACGACCCAGTCAATTAAACATCTTAAACTTGCGATATTGAAGAACACAGCCGGTATCACTCGCCTGAATCTGATCTCTTCTTCCTGATTTTTCAGGCCCTTTTACTACTGGCATATTCCTTGTTCTTCGTCCCCTGCTCCTGACTTTTTTTTCTTTCTTTTTTTTTTTTTTAATTTCTATTATTGAGCAGCAAACGCACTCTGTCCCTGAACCGTTTTCTGTGTAAAACCGAGTGTTCTGAGGCAATTTCTTCGTTTGCGAAATTAAAGTTCATGCTTTGTATCCATCTAACTCGCCCGTGTGATCTGTCGGCTTTGGCCCCTTATGATCTCACTGGGCACATGGTTGGATTACATTGTACACAAACTTCTTGTTTTTTTAATCTTCTTTGGTTTTTGAAAATTTCTGGACGATTAAAATGCTTCTTACAAGTTAAGAGCTTTGCTTTACTGCTTTAGGCATAATTACTTCGGCTCTCAAACTTTTTTTTTTTTTTTTTTTGGGACTGAATCAGAACCATTGCATTAATAATCAGTGATAAAGTATATAAAATCGACACGAAGTGATCGGCAAAACCTTTGCCTGTTTGATGGAAGAGAGAAAATCGGCACATATGACTTACTTTTTGTCTCTCAACCTAATAAATTGTTGCTCCGTCCGGGATATGAAATTATGTTACTTGAACGTAAACTTTGATCATGATTTTGAATCAGTTTTGTCTATTCAACCGTTTCATCTGATTCGAGGAAAATTATTCTGCTTAATAAGAATGTAAGTCGTGATTAGATTTCAAATCAATAATATTTTGCTTTTAGCAACCAAGAGCCTTGATAATGTACGAGCCACTTACACTGCCCTCTACTCGGGGGATAGAAATAAGGTCTTGGACATGGAAACGCTGCCCGCCCGCTAAGAACTAAGAGACTTATTCTGCAAAGCTCCTCAGGCATGACTAATTCATAAAGAGATGCCAATGCGGGCACGGGGTCTCAGGTTCTATTATGGGCAAATTGGGGTGGAATTTATGGGGATGCAAACAGTTACTTAGTTACTTCGCCAATGGGTAGGAAAAAGCAAAATGTCAATGCCAGTACGAGGTCCAAAATGGAGAGCCCATTTGGATGCAAGAATAAAATCTTGCTTCGGCCAATGTTCCCGGACGATGGGCTTTGTATTCTCACGTCTCAAATGTTTCTGTTATGCTCTGACCCCAAAAAAAAAATAAAAAAGGGTTTTATGTTTTAAAAAAACATTATTATGGTACTAGCAGGTACTAATATAGATGGTAGAAGTCCGTCACCCTTTAACTAAAGGTTTCGGGTTCGAGTGCTCGGGGATGCAATCACATTAAATACTTACTGGGAGACATTTTCCTCTCTTCAGAGTTGTATTCAGATCAGTTTAGATTAGTCAGTCTATTAAACTGAAAATTAATCTATTGAACTGGATATTAGGCGATCTCAGATTAAAAAAAAACATTAATCATTGGTTATTATACCTGAAAAATAAAAAGCTTATACGATTTTTTATCCAAAAAAAAAAAGTTAAACAATTTAATACTAAGATAACTTTACTCAATTATAATCATTGGTTATTATAGCTGAAAAATAGCAAAAATACAACTAAAGGTCTGTTATACGTGGATGGTTAATGGAGGGGCCTCTCTGGCACAGGCTCGACCCGGCTCTCTCTGCTTATTTTGATTCACTTTCTAACCTCCATCGTCTATCCTTTCACAACATGCGCTGTTTTTGGTTGTGCGTAGTTCTGTTCTTCCCCCACAGTCTCACCCTACTCCCACTGGCTTTTCTTCCCTTTGGTGCAGTGTCACAGCTCGTAAATTATTTTTTTGTTGTTTAATCCATCGCAAATTATTTGCCTCTTTTTGTTTATTGTTAACATGGAAAAATGTGAAGTCAAAGTCGTATATTTGATTTCTTTTGAGCAACCCTTCTCGAAGATTTACAATTATTGATTGTAGATATGTACTGTTAATAGGAAGGAATGGTTCGGTCGACTCTAGTAGTGTTAATGGTAACCCAAGGGGTTGAAAAGGTCGTCTAACCCTTATCAACAGCGGTGTTAATCAGGAAATGAATCCAACTGGGGCTATTAATTATTGACTTGGTAACAATACTTTAGCAGTTTAATCGAGTGCCTCCACTCAAAATCGCAGATAGGTAGCCGAAAATGACAGTTTTTGGAACTGAAAGTCTTCTGATTTTGCAAGTCCGTTGAATTGATCAAGTAGAGACCAAAGTGGCGGTCCAAATCCAATTGACCTACTACAGTAAAACAACTGGTGTGTAACCTTGGCCTCAACAAACAGCGGTTCTGAAAATGACTCTGCAGTCCATCTATCGAGCAAACAACAAGATGGCATCTTATTTTATAACGTTGATAGATCATAGGTTCACAATTTATATGCGGCATAGTCTATGTTGCGTTCTTCTTCAAAAAGTAGTCTATGTTGAGTTGCATTTGTTGTTTTTTTCACATAGTCCAGTGTTGCCATTTGTCGTACGTAGGAGGTGTTTGCTTTTGTTGTTGAAGGGTGCTCTTGCTGTTCAGATTGGAAAAGTAGTCTCTAGGTGTTAGGTTATATTTTTTATTTTACTGTTGTGGTTGCTTTTTGACCTTAATACTGTGTTTGGGAGGGGGGAAAGTGGAGGGAGGGAGAGGAAAGTGAGAGAATTAAGGTAAATTATTGTGTTTGGAAAATATTTGAAAAGTGAGGGAGATGAAAGTTTCTAATTCCTCTAATCCTCCCTACCCCACCAAAACCAATCCTCCAAAAAATGAGAGGAAAGTTGTTAGTTCTCATACTAAATTTATTAAATGACTCAATTACCCTTAGATAATTTAAAAATTATAATTTTACCTAAACAAAATATCTTAATATAATTTATTATGAAGGATAAAATTGTTATTTTAACATATTTTATATTCTTCTCCCCCACTTTCCACCATTTTCTAAACAAAAGAATTTATAATTTTTCTCCCTCTCATCACCTCTTTCCAAACATAAGAGAGAATAAAAAATATTTTCTTCCTCTAATGATCCTCTCCTCCACTTTCCTCTCCTTCACTTTCCTCTCCCTCAAAAATTTTATCCAAATACAGTGTAAAAGTAACTAATATGAACAATAACTTTAAATTATTTTTTAAGAAAAAAAGTAACTGATCAACTTTTTATGACCAAATTATCCCAAACCCATCTTTTAATAGTATTTTGCTGGGAAAAGGACAAAAACTACTCCCAGTTGCCTCTTTTTACGTTGCCTTTATGAGAAATAAACTCCTCTTGTGCCAAAGACGGTATTTTTCCATTGCTACGCTGTCTCCAAGAACATGATGATCATTGGTTTGGATGTTTGCCAATTTAATATAGAAAACGTCAACTAAAGTGAAGCATTTTATGCAATTTCTTGCCTGGCAAAGGGAAAAATGGACTATGAGAATGATCCAAATTGGATGATTCCACTTTTTTTTATGTGTGGTAAACTAATCTCTCTTTCTCGAATGTCTTTTTGAAGCATGTAATTTTACATGGTTAAAATGCATCTAGTTATTCATGAAAAAAAACTTCATTGTACATATTAAGGTGATTGTTAGCATATCAATTCTCACACGAATATAGATACTAAACAGTAATTTTATTATGATAATAGTAACAAACAGTATTAATTTAATCAAATACTACAATTTCATTTTATTCATTAATAATAGTAATTAGTAACAGTAATTAATAATCAGTAACAACAATTAGTAATAATAACAGTAATCAATAACAAGTAAATTAAACAGTCCCATAAACCTGGATTCAAACATATTTGTCTTTGCCGCCTCTGCAAAATTGCCAAAGGTCCAACTCCAACACTTCCAACTAATACAGTGATTAATTCCTTAGAATCCTCACCCTTTTCAATCCTCACCCTCTTCTTTCAGACTTTAATTAGTGACATTTGGACTGATATTTTTAAGTTATAATAAAAAGTTAAAAATAATATATATTATTTAATTATTATTTATTTTATAAATCATGATGACTACTTCATACATAATTACTAAGATTAGAAGTGCCGGCACAAATAATTGGACTTGTTCAACCATAGAGCTCCTTTTTTACGACTCAGTCTCTCATACAAGCAACGTCCCTAACCCATATTTAAATCAGTTGCTAACCGCCTGTCTTGTACCGTTTTCTGCTGAGCTTCCTTTGCCTTATTAGCTTCCTTCTTATTGCATTCATTTCTTGCTCTCTTTCTTTCTTTCTTTCGTTCTCTTCCGCCACAAAAATTTTGTATTTGCACACCCTTTATCAAGATTTTTTTCACCCTCCTCCCTTTTCTAACTGGCGTTGCCAGAAATTAGGATTAATTACAAGGTTTTCGCCACACAGCGTTTTTTTTTTTCCCTCTGGTTTGGTATAAATGGATCCAGCAGAGCAACGGCGGGTTTTCCAAATGTTTGATAAGAACGGAGATGGCAAGATCACGCCGAAAGAGCTAAGTGATTCACTACAGAATTTGGGTATCTACATGTCGGAAGAAGATTTGAGCCAGATGATCGAGAACATAGACGTGAACGGGGACGGGTTCGTGGATATTGATGAATTTCGGGCATTGTACGAAACGATAATGGAGGAGAGGGACGAGGAGGAGGACATGAGAGAAGCGTTCAGCGTGTTTGATCAGAATGGAGATGGGTTCATTACGGTTGAAGAATTGAGGTCGGTTTTGTCTTCCTTAGGGCTTAAGCAAGGAAGAACCCTAGAGGGTTGCAAGAGGATGATTAGTAAGGTGGACGTGGATGGAGATGGCACGATCAATTTCAAGGAGTTTAAGCAGATGATGAAAGGTGATGGGTTGCCGCTCTAGGCTCATGTTATAATATTAATTAGCAGTAGATCACACAAATGTCAACTCAAATTGTTGGTGATTTTGGATACAAAGTTACGGAGGTCTTTGCAGGAGACCCCAATTTGTATCTTGCCATTTCCATTGTTGGTTTATGTATGTGCTTTTATTATGTAGTCGTGAGGTTGGTGTTTGTAACCTGCATGCTCGACTCTTGAAGTTATGTAATTCTTGTAAGAACAGAATAATAGTTTGGTGGGCGCAGTTAATCTTCTTAATTTTGTTCAATTTCCCTTATTATTTTTCATAGAAATATTTTCCAAGATATTGATGCCCTTTTTTGATGCTTGTTGCAATTTTGTTGATCTGGTGTATCTTAAAAAGGGATTCCATATTTGGTTCCTTAGCAGATATGAATCACACTTTTTTGGTAGTGTCACACTCACACAAGTTAGGCATAATTATGTTAAGGTGCTTTAGTAGTGGAAATCTCACGCAAGTTACAAAGTGAGGGTTGTGAATATCTTTTTTGTTCAATTTTTTTTAAATTATAATATTTTTTTATTTAATTTTAGTTAGAATATTGTTTCATTCGGAATTTTAATTTTCTTGGTATTTTAAAATAAACCCTTATACCAAACAACTTGACAATTATATAAATTTTAACAATTATATAAATTTGGATGTTACAATCACAATCACAAAATTTATGATTGTTGTTATACGATTCACATAATTTTAAAAACTTACTTTTTCATGCACACAAATTGCTTTACAAGATTTTCAAATAAACTTCGTCATAATTTCGTTTAAAAGAGTAAATATTTTGTAATTTTGTAAAATAATTATGATACCGTTGCTATTGCATTCAATCAGATACTTGGATGCTGTTTCCATTACAATGAATTTTTCTTGTTTTAACCCTCGAAGAAATTGAACACTCATTGTGGAGAAACTGGAAGTCAAAAGGTAGTAGCTGCACTTAAAACTGTACCATTGGGTTGTCCAGGATCAGAGGACTTATGAAGGTTAACTCGAACTCCATAGAAACTGCACCATAGAAACTGTTAATCATTCTTTGCAAAAGTTTCATCATGCTTTCTTTCCCTCAGGTTATGGTATTACTGAAAAAAAATGTAGTAAAATAAATTCATGACTACAGAATAAAAAAGTGGCCTATCATATAGTAAAATAAAATAGACATGCAAACCTTTCACACATTCTCTGCAGAGTAGCAAGCCATCGTTCAGTTCCTACTGCTATTCCACTATAGATGAGATCTCCATAAAGCCGATGGATGGTTGTTTTGTCTTCTATTTCTACATGTTCCAACCAAGTAACCTGCATTTATGTATAGAATAGTACAGAGCATAAGTTTCGGTGTAACTATCTTGACTTGTAGTACGAAAAGACCTTGGTTGTAGATATTAAACAGCTAAAGAGAAATATAGCGACCTTGGGGTATCTACTCGGCATATCCTGAAAATAGAGATTAACTTTACAGTTGCCAGTCTTAGCTTAACTTCTTTTTTTAGCGTCATCATCAGCATCCTTTCGTATTGAGCAGTGGGAGGCCAACTAGAGCAAGCTCATAGAACCTGCAGAGGCAAAAGTTCTTAAAACAGAGAAAATCAGCGAAAAGTTGATCAATCAGATCAAGAATTATGGAAAACCAAATTGTTGAAATTGAAATGGTTGTGAAGCTACTGACAAAGTTATTTAAGGTTTAGAGAATGGTGAGGCAATCCTTTTCAATCGGAATTGATGCTAGCGAGGAACATGAAATTAAAGACCTCAATTCGTTACTAACAGTAGGAGTCGAGGAGGTTGATGAGGATGAAAGTGGAAACTGATGCAATGCTATTAATTAGCAGATTAATGAGCACCCGGCCTAAATCAATTCAATCATTAGAATTAGTTTTTAAAAAAAAGAATTGAAGAGAAAAATTGGAATTCTTTGTCAAATTAAAGTAAAAATTTAGTCTATGGAAGAAGATTGAAAGACAAAAATCAGTCATGATGAGTTTAATGATTTAAATATAGTAATAATAAGAAAAAAATTTCGGTCACGCTTTCATATGGTTTAGTTTTGTTTTTTAAAAAATTAAAGGGGAAAATTACAATAAAATAAAAAAATCAGACAACTTACCACGTGCCGGCAAGAATCAATGGAAAATTTCTTCTAAACTTCTCTTTTCTGCTAATTAAATAGATTCTATCGTTTAATGGATGTCTGTGAGTTATGGAATTAAAGAAAAAAAAATTGACTTTAATTTGTAAGGGTGAATTCAAAATAGCAAGAATGTGAAATGAATTGGTGAATAATTAAATTTATGAAAAAAAAAATTGTTAAAAATTGTTAAATAAAACTGCGTTATTACTTAAATATAGTCTTATAATCTTACTCTTTAAAAAATAAAATATTTACCATCTATAATGCAATTGTGGGTTCCAGTGGTGAGTTGAAATCAAGGTTGTCAGAACCGGACCAGTTATCGAACCGGAAACATTAGTGGGTCAAGATTCAACCAGTTCAACCGGTCGAACCGGTATTTATTAATATATATATATATATATGTATAAAAATAATTTAAAAAAATAATACTTATATATTAGATATTAATTTTTTTATTTTTAAGGATTAAATTGAAAGTTTTGATAAATTTAGGACTAAATTGAAAGTTTTGATAAATTTAGGATTAAATTGAAAGTTTTAATTAAATTTAAAAATCAAATTATAATTTAAAGAAATATTGAGATCAAATTATAATTTATAAAATTTTTATACGGATTTGAACCGGTTGAACCGAGTCCGATTTTTCACCGATTTTTACCGGTTCTTAACCGGTTTTGACCTGTCCGAATTAAGGGGCAATAGTAATTATGAACCGGCTCGAACCTTTGGCCGGTTATCGGTTGAATCGGTCGGACCGACCGGTCCGAGTCGGTTTTAACAACATTGGTTGAAACAACCAATCAGTTGAATAAATTGATGTGCTAGCCATATGCATATGACAGTGTTAATTGGAGTGTGGATTGCAGCAAAACCTAATATCATGACAATTTGTTTTTTAGTTGAATATAATCTAAGACTGAATAAACTTTATTCGAAGGAAAGTGAATAATCTTAAAACTTGTTCCACTAATTCAAAGTTAAAGTTTTCTTTCTTACTTTTTTTTTTGTGAATTCCCCTGGCCTGGCGCACGCCAAAATATTATCAAAAGAAAATCCGAACACAATCTGGAATACCAACGGAACCATATTAATATGAATATGGGTAGTTAGGGTATTCGCGGGTCGGATTTGGTCGACTTGGAGGTATATCCGTATTCAATCCGCCGTTGACGGGTTAGATAATTTTCTATCCGCACGCAATCCGTCATACAACCTAATTTATCCAATCCAATTCGCTAACGGCGAGTTGAATTGGATCGGTTTGACCAGATTGATATAATAAAAAAAATTATAATTTTTTTCAATTTATACATATTATGGATTATCAATGTTTTTATTTATTCTTACTAACTTTATTATTATAATGTATATATCATATCCATTCGTAATTTTAAATATTCATGAGAATTGATCAAAATTCACTAAAAAATTATATTAGATCAATTTTACTTGGTAAAAATATAAATCATCAAACAGAAAAGTTCATTATTTGTGCTTTCGTTCAGTAAATAAGGTAGCATCTCTCTCTCTCTTTCTCTCTCTTTTTTATAGTGTTCAATGTCTCACTTGTGCTGCCAAAAAAAAAGGAAATAAAATAGTTTCATTTTTTCTTATTTTTTAAAATAAAATTACGTGGTAATAATTAGAGAACATGATAATAATACGGGAGTAATAAAATAATTTTTTACTTCTAATTTTATTAATTTGTAAAATTATATAAAATGTGATTGTTTAGTTTTAATACAATTAATATCAATAAATTTAATTTATAATATCAATTATATATATATATATATATATATAGACGGATTGGGCAGATTGAACCTCCAATCTGCATCTAATCTGCCCTTACCAGGTTGTAAAATTCCAATCTTAATTCCGATGATTTTAGCGGATTCGGATTGATTTGAATTTGTGTTGATCGAATTTGGTTGAATTGGTTAATTTTTAAACAACCCTAATAGGCACAAAACTCTCAACTTATTTTACCTTTTTAGCGCTTTACTTTTCACTTATTATTTTCAGACCCCCAAACATTCTTCCCCTCCGCCTCCTCTCGTTTTCTTCTATTAGCTGGCGATGCAGATTGCAGAGTCGCAGACGAAAATTAGTAATAAACAATTAAAATTAGTGGGAAATGGTGGTGATGAAGAGGGTCTTACCATCGGCGGCTGCGGTTCTTCTCTTTAAATCTCAACAGCCAGGCAATCTTCTTTTAAACCCCTTTGTAACCGTATCGATTTCCTCTGGAGCCACCGCCGGGTACCAATTTCTCTGATCTATCTCCTGCTCAATTGGAATTTTTTTTTGGGGTAATTTTGTTGTAGGGAATGCTTGGATTTTGAAAAAAAAAAAAAAAATCTTGCTGGGTCGTCTGCAATTGGTTCTTAGCGGAACGATATTTTTCGAATTTCGGTTTTCTTCGATTTGATTTTTTTTTATTCGACCATTTGATTTAGGATGATAATCTTCTGTGTTAATGGTTTAAATGTGGAAGGTTAATTTGGCTGCTAATCAAGAATTATTGGGTTATTTTCTTGTTATATTTTATTTAAGATTGGAAAGTTGGTACAAGATATCAGTAAATGTTGTGGTAAATTCAAGATTCTGGATTAACTCACGCTTTGGTAGCTTGGTTGATGCTGTACGCAAGGCTGTTACTGGGAGACCGGCTTTTGGGGCATTCCATGTCATTAGAGGGCTTCCTTTAGTGGGCTATCGATGGATTCACTCGGATTCGGCTCCAACCGATGTTAACAAAGTTTTGGAGCTGGCAAACCAGGCGGAAAAATGTGCTCTTGTTGAAGGTGATAGTGGTGCTAAAGTGAAGAGGAAAAAGCTGAAAGGCAAAAGAGCCGTTGTGCGGTGGCTGAAGTTCTTTAGATGGAAGAAGAAGAAAGAGTTTGAAAGAATGACGGTGGAAGAAAAATTATCATACAAGTTGAGAAAGGTAAGCTTCATCTGCTGCCTTTTGCACGCTATAATTGGGATTTGCTTGTTTGGATGCTTGAACTCAATAGATTGTTGCTTGCTAATTTAATTTGCATGAACCAGAGTTGGGGGCCCTTGGAATAATAATTTGCATCCAACTACTTATTTATTTACCTTTTCCTTTTTTTGTCGATGAAATTGTAAGTCATTTTGGATCTGCTTTCAATATGTCGATAACATAGCCAATTTTTCATTTAGGCTCGAAAGAAGGAGGAAAGGCTCATTCAAGCTTTGGAGAAGATTGAACCGGCAGAATCATCGGATGCAACTCATGATCCTGAAGTCTTGACTCCAGAAGAGCATTTCTACTTTTTAAAGATGGGCCTGAAGTGCAAGAACTATGTGCCTGTCGGAAGGCGGGGAATATATCAAGGTGTGATTCTTAATATGCACTTGCACTGGAAGAAACATCAAACTCTGAAGGTGGTGGTAAAGACTTTTACAGCAGAAGAGGTCAAGGAGATTGCTTCTGAGTTGGCACGATTGACTGGAGGGATCGTGTTAGACATTCATGAAGAGAACACAATTATCATGTACCGTGGAAAGAACTATTCCCAGCCGCCAACAGAGATAATGTCGCCAAGGGTCACTTTGTCCAGAAAGAAGGTTTCTTGTTGCTTTCCTTTCAGAGGAGCCAAAAAATCTTTTCCCTTCTTTTTGCTTCGTGTATAAAGGCCTTCATGAGTGGTTTTGAAAAACTGATGTTCTGTGTCCACATATCTAGCCATGCTTGTTTTGGTGAATTAACATTGCATGCATGTGAAAAAATTTTGCCTCTCCCTTGAAATTTAGCAGTGTTTTTACATGTTTCTCCTTAACGTCCTGAGAAGTTGTCGAGAGAACAATGATTAATTACAGGGTCTGAATATCTTTTGTTGGTTAATTTGGAAATATGCATTGATTAAGTGGAGCGTAAAACACCTCCGGCAAAGAAAATCCTTGTTTTTTTAGCCAAGAAAATAACCCAATATGGATATAAAGGCCTTCATGAGCGGTCTTGCAAAACTGTGTCCTGTGTCCAGATATCTAGCTGTGCTTGTTTTGGTGAATTAACATTGCATGCATGTGAAACAATTTTGCGTTTCTCCCTGGAAATTTAGCAGTGTTTTGACGTGTTTCTCCTTAGGGTCCCAAGAAGTTGTTGAGTAAACAATGATTAATCACAAGTCCTGAATATCTTTAGTTAGTTGATTTTGAAATATGCATTGATTAAGTAGAGCAAAATATAGAGAGGGTCTCAGGGCCGTCATCAGCAAAGAAAATCCTTGTTTTTTCGTTTCTATTCCAGTAACCTATGGTTTTTTTTACCCTTCTTGTGCAGGCCTTGGATAAATCAAAATATAGAGACGGTCTCAGGGCCGTTAGGAGATATATTCCAAGACTTGAGCAGGATTTGGCATTGCTGCAAGCACAAGCTAAAGGCAGAGCTGAGAAAACAACCCGCGATGTTGAAGAAGATACAACCAGTGAAGTTGAAGAAGCCCCAAAGTCTTGTACCAATGCCACAGAATCCAGCAGCGTTTCGAGCTTGGCGTTGAAGAGTTCGGTAAAAATGAAGGAGATTATAGGTCGGAAAGAGGAATCCTCTGAGGATGATCCTGCTTCAGATATAGAATTAGCATCAGATTCTGAAGACCTGTCTGATTTGTTTGAGACTGACTCTGATACAGAGACTAAGGAGATGGCAAAACCTCGTCTCTATTTGGATGAGTTTGAAAAATTCCCAGTTCATGGCGACAGAGAACCTGAAGATTTTGAGGAGTATCTGCGCCAAATATCTGCAAAATCAAAAGAGGCACAATCAATGGAGAAAGATTTTAATTCCCCTACCTTTGACGAGGTTGACCGAATGTTTCTTCGTGCTGCTTCGCTTTTAAAGAAAACAAAGAGATAATAGGTAATATTCAAGTTGCTATTGTGGTCATTATTTTGGTGGATTAGATGATTTTCTATCCTTTGTTCTGCTCTTCCAGTCATTTTCCTTTATGGTAACTTTTAGATCCGATTAAGTTTCTCATCATGTGTGAAGCCGGGCAAATGCTGAACAGGCCTGCCAAATCTCGTCACTGTTTTTAAGCCGTTTGGATAAAACTTGTGAAGGGACATGTTTGAATTGCTTGTGCAAGTTCTAAACCAAACACTGAGGCTCAAACCTTTGAACCAAAAGTGCTCGAGACTTGGGATCTTAAACCATTGTTTCTGGAGTTGTTCATTTAGTGTGTTACATGAATTGGCATGGTTCTCCAATGCTCTGGTTCTTATTCCGCTCCTTCAAAAAAAAGTTAAAATAAAATTGTTTCTATGCATTAAAATGACTTGAAACAAAATTGAAGGTTTCAAGTTCGAATCTCGATAGAGTCAATTAATTAAAATTAAAAAAAAACTCAGGTCCACAAAAATGCTTAGGTAATTCCATCCACCTGATGTGCGTTGCATTGCCAATGAACCCGGTTTGTCACCCGAAAGTAGAGCCACCGGTCGGGCGAGTCCTTAATGAGCATGGCCCTGGATAGGTATTCGGGTCCATTTTGGGCCTCACGGCAGCTATTATGGGATCCAAAATATTCAAAATTTCAACATATTAGCTATTCGGGCCCATTTTGGGCCTCACATTAATTCGGGCCTGGCCTGTTACTTGATTTAACTTGAAAGCAAGATCTAAAAAATGCAAATAAAACCCATCAGGGGCCGGGGATGGATGAGGTGGGGCCCCGTTCCAACGAAGCGCGGTTGGGTGGCGTGATCTTGCCGGCGCTGGACCAAAGAGTCAGACTATGCCCTGCCGTGCTCGATCTTTCCCTCGAGCCGCACCCGCACCCTCCTCCTGTCTTGCTGCCTCTCTGGTCTTCCGGTTCTTGAGCCCTTCAATCCTTCAAAGTCCTGAGAAGACCAAAAAATTTCCTACCAAACCCTCTCTTTCACCATCTCGACCGCAGAGGTACAAACAAGGCGTTTCTCAAGTGGGTATCTATTTTTTTTAGCGCTTTTTTAGTTTTTTTTTTTTTTTTAATTTTTTGGTTCCTCTATATTTCTCGCTGATTGTGTTTTATTTATTGTTCGATACTTCAAGAAGATATGTATCTACGTTTTCTGGGTTTTCCTTGTTTCGTGGTTTTCCAGCGTATTTGATTAGTTATGGCAATTGAAATTATGAATTAGACAACAGAAGCTTTTTTGTGTGTGTGTGTGTGTGGAAAATTGGAGAATTTAGAACCTTGGAAGGGGAAAAAAATACGATCTTGCATTTATACTGGAAGGGAATGCGTATGCAATGAAGTTGACTGCCATCTTTATGATTCTTATGTAAAAAAATGTTTTAATTTTATTCTCATTGCTAGATATCAACATTTGGAAAGAGTATAAATGTTGATTTTTGTTTTTTTGGGGGTATAAACAGTTGCACCGTTTGAATCAATTTTGCTTTACAGTGGCAGCTGAGATTGAAGGTATTAATTGTACATTTTTCTTTGTTTCTGGCAGTGGATGAACAACCATCTATGAGTGAGAATGGGGACTTGAATCATATAGTGGAAAGTTCTGTGGGGAAAGAGTTTGTAGTTACTGAAGGGAGTTCAGATACGGAACCATATGTAGGTATGGAGTTTGAATCAGAAGAAGCTGCCAAAGCCTTCTATGATGCATATGCCACTCGCTTGGGATTCATCATGCGTGTTGATGCATTTCGACGTTCAATGCGGGATGGGAAGGTTGTTTGGCGTCGGCTTGTATGTAATAAAGAAGGTTTTCGAAAATTAAGGCCCAAAAGAAGTGAAAATCGCAAGCCTCGGGCAATAACAAGAGAAGGGTGTAAGGCAGCGATTGTGGTGAAGAAAGAGAAAATGGGAAAATGGGTTGTGACAAGATTTGTGAAGGAGCATAATCATCCTCTGGTTGCTGTGCCTGGCAGTGGTCGTCGGACTGTGATTATATCTCAGACACCGGTGAGTACTCTAACTGAAAGGGGAAAATGTTTTTCCTTGATTTTGCAACACTGAATTCCTATTTACATGGTTGTTTGTGAAGTAGGAATTATTGTTTCTTAGTTTATTAGATATCTACTTTTTTCTACAATAGTCCACCAGTTCATCATGAAGCTTTAGGTAAGTCAATTTACTTAGTGAAATGAGAATCGTATATTGAAATCTTCACGCTAGTCTTCTCTCATGGAAAAGAATTTCCATTCATATGATGACTATTAAGTGGTGACTAGTGTTGGGGTCGTGTCACTCTTTGATAGAGACAAAGCATGCAAAAGTAAGCCAACTTTCCCAAGTTCAAAAAATATTCTGGTGGAATGAAGAAACAAAAACAGCATAGATGCTGCCACGAATGCTTATCTGATAAGCGAACAATCTCTTTACAGTTGATATTATGGTTAATCAACAAGTCGTAAAAGCCAACTGGACGGTACTTGTGAGGAAAGATTCCCGGATTTCTACGTGACTTCTTGTGGAATATTTGCTTTTCATTGTGCTTCTGGGCTATTACAATGTGGATTAGGCAATGTGCTAAGAAAATTTTTTGGGTGTACATCCCTAGAACATTATAATTCAGATCTGGGGATTCCATGTGATAGGTCTTAGAAGGCTATTCGGAATTGCTGGTGATTGATACCAGATGAGGTTTTGTCAGGTGTGTGCTTGTGCTGATGGCAGTAGGGGAAGTTATAGTGAAAGAAGCAAGCTGGTATGCTAATCCCTGTCACATGACAACCAAATAGCGTGTTACCATGTGCATCAAAAGGCTCCTTCAATTAGTTTTTTTAGTCATTGCTGTCGCTGTGCTTTTTCTGGTTGATCTAGCATTGTCTTTCAATATTCTTAGAGTTGGAGAGAATATCTTTTAGTAATCCTGTGAAGTAAATTTTGAGTTTTTAACACACATCTCTTACTTCTACGTTGTGCAGGATGAAAAAGATGTAAAGATTCGAGAATTGACTGCTGAGCTACAACGGGAGCGTAAGCGATCTGCAGTTCTCCAAGAACAACTTGATATGGTTTTGAGAGATATGGAACAGCATTCCAATCACTTATCAAGAAACATAGAGGACATAGTTCAAAGCGTGAGGGAAATTGAATCCAGAAGGTAGCTTCATTTAGAATTTAGATTCCTTACATTCTATAGCTTGTTTTTGTACAATTTCTTTAGAATTCTTTTGCTTGCTTTCTAGATGTATATTAAACTTCCAGTCAGCACCGAGTACCTTTGTACTTTGCACATAGAAATACTGAAATTTGATGGTTTTCAAATAGTACTCGAGTAAGGGTGGTTTCTTTTTTTCTTCTTTCCCCAGTTAAATGTATCTTTATTTCGTTGGTGATTTACACATCAGACACGAGAATATTGATGCAACTGATAAGTGAGCCTTAATCTTCATAGCCTTCATCTACACACAGGCAGAAACGTGCGGGTTTTAGAAAGGGCATGTTTGGTTAGGGGTCAATTTAGACTAAACCAACTTCACTTTGTGACTGAATTCTAAACAATTTATGTTCGGCAAATATCTGTTGCGGAGGCGCTTTCAGAAAAACTCCAGCGAAGTAAACAAGCACTAAAATGGCACACTGTAATGTAAAATAGATCGTTCAACCAAGGTGAGTTAACAGAGTACAGAGTAGAGTAGGATAAAAATATCAATCAAATGCAGCTCTTTTATTGATCTATTGCAAGTGTACTTGCATACGGAACTTTGAATTCGGTGGAAATGAGGACTTAGCAACAAGTGGGAGGCACGTGGAGAATGCTTAGTTCATTTAATGACCTTTTTTTTTTTAATTTAAAAGATCTTTTATCAGATTATATTATATGAATACGTGTATCACAATACTCTCACTGCATTGCCACCAAATTTTTTTATATATATAATTGTATCAATTAGACAGTTTAGTACACAACTTTACACAACAATAAAAGTACCTCACTCTCATATATGCTTAGCAACTAATGATAATGCATAATAAGAATTCAGATCCTCCAAATTCTATCGTTTAGCTTATCTTGAATTAAGAAGGGGCAGATTAAACCTAAGCTAAGCATCCACTGATAGTAAACAATTTTCAAAACTAAACAGTCACAACGACAAGATCAATGGCCAAGAACCCATAACACACCCCTCAGATTGAGCCGCCAAATGTTCTATGAGTTGTACAAATTGAACATTCTAAAGATTCGTTTTGATAGTTTTAAGTTCCACAGCGCGCACGTGCAACGCCACTTTAGATTGAATGAACGAAAGCAATTGAATTTCAGTGCAAGAAGGCATAAACAACAGTAGAAATATAGACCAAGAGAGCAGAAGAAACCAGAAGGACTAGGGCCGAAACCGAATGAACCGCACTCTTGCTTCCACAGGACAACAGACCCAACCGAATCTGTATCACATTGATCATCGACAGAACCAAGAAGATGCAGCCCATGACCGACCCCACCGCGGACCCCATCATCCCGAGCCTCAACATCTTGAGATTAATGTGGGCCCTGAACGCCTCGTCCACGTCTTTGCTGTTCAACAAGTTAATGGCCAGCTTCAGGCCCTGCGCGATCAGAGAAGAGAAGAGGAAGAAGCTGAACGAAACCACCTCGAAGACGAGCAGGTTCTTGGCCACGTCGATGCCGGCGTCGCAGGCGGAGCGGTTCTCGAGGCTGTGCTGGTTCGGGGAAGCCACGGACAAGCCGACGAAGACGGCGATCGTGAAAAGGGAATTCACATTCACGATGCCGTCGAGGGCGGTCACGTGCACGCTCGTTGTGGAGGAGACGGAGCCGAATGTTACTCTTCTGGTGGCGCCTTCATCGTAATACGATTCTTTCGGAGATCTGAGAGGCAAAAACAAAAACAAAAAAGACTTAAAAGTCATAAACTTTTCAAAGAAAGAGAAAGAAAGTCGGAATCTTGATGTGAAAATGGTGGAAAAAAAGGACTTGATTACTCGGCCATTGCTTAATCTTTTGCGATTCTTTGATGTACGCCGCAGAGTTTATTGTTTTCTGAAACGGGTTTACGGGAGGAGACTTTGGGAGGCTATGTCTTCGTGAAGGAGCTTTTGAACTGCTAAAAGAAAGAGTCTTTACTCTTTGTTTTTTCGTGGACTATTGCTTTGCTTGTAGGGTCTTTTACTTGAGCAGCTTGAGTTTGTCTTGAAAGACGATGCTTTGTTGTTGTTGTCGTTGTTGTGGGTTGCTTTCTTAGGTTGTTTTTAGTGCTTTGTAGTATATTAAGGATGTAAGAGAAGGGTTTGTTAGGAAAGAGGCGGGAAAGCACACGAAAAGGCAGCTTGAGGTTTGTTAGTAAAGGATACGTGTCTTGAAGGAGAAGCAGATTCAGACCTGACAATGACCTTGTCCAGCAAAATGATCAGTTTGCCCCATTCAAACTCCGGAAATGATTGATGGCTTGGCGCTCGGCAAGTTCAAATTAAAGGAAACGAATAATAATATATATTTTTTATTTTTAAAAAAAAAAGGAAGAAGAAGAAGAAGAATTTGAACATAATCACGACTTCAAACTAAGATGTCTCAGAGGGCAAAGCATTCTAGTAATTTGGTGTCCCATTTTACAAATTGAACTTAATCAAAGGCTTCGAAGAGGAGGCAAATTTGTGACCGCAATCATTCAACCGCATTGCTTCGTTTGTTTTTGTTTATGAATTTGTGAGCTCTCATCAAAATTTTGCTCACGGACGGCCAGGCATTAATTTGATCAGGAGGATAGGAGCAACAATAGATTTCTAAGAAAACCATTGTTTCGGGGTTCTTGAAACATGTCCATACAAATTTAGAGATGATAAATTGGCAGTTTTCATTTGCAAACAACAATTCCAAAGTGGCAAATATACAATGACAGAGAGGAAGAGAGGGAGTAACAGATGAACAAACAAAATTTTGATGGCCCTCTACTTAACGTAGTAAGGAAGGTTAAGGAAATAGAGCAGGAAGTATGCCCAGATGACACCAGAAATTCCACCAAAGAAGAACCCTGCACTAAACTTAGCCCATCCATCCGCAGTTTGAAGCTGGTCAGGCTCCTTCTTCCTTCCAGTCAAGGTTAGACTCGGGGCAATAGATGGGTCTCCTTCATTGAACTGTGCAATTCCATACATGGTCAAGCAAATGCTCAATATCACTACAAGTCCACCTGCTGCCAGTGACCCTGCTGCACCTGCATATTCTGTGTTCCTCAGTGGACCTGTCTTGACAAATGGGCCTACAAGGAGGAAGCCGTGTGCCAACCCGACCTCGATTCCCCGGAGAAGCGGGCTGACTGCTGTCCGGTAGGCAGGCAGGTTAGAGAGGTACCAAGCGACCAGGGGGCTTGATGTAATTGGAGTCTCAAGGCTTCCAATGAAGGGATCACCATTGATTGGTTCAATCACTTGGTAGGTTGGCTACGCAACCAAAGCATGAAACATGTTAGTCAGCGTTGAGATCTTGTCATTTGATAATGTTCAAGTTCACAAATGCAAGTCATTTATGATCTTACAGCATTCATTCTCGTAAGTTGCCATAAAGGGCATAGTGGATAGCAATTAGAATCAAAGAAGATAAACAGATATGTAATGCACATCATGTGACGATTAATCTGTAATGCAATAATGTCATGAATAACCGGACTTTTAATTCTTTTGGCGAAAATATGAAGGAATTCATCATCGCAAGACCATTCTAAACTCTCTCTTAAAGTGGGTAGAACAGAATAAACCCCAGAAGAGCAGCCAAGGGAATCAGAACAGGCCAACTGTCCAATTTTCTTTGACGCAATCATAATTGTCCAATCAATTGGCCTATCTAGTAAATCGTTTCTGCTTACTGGGGCATAGAATCTAGGCCTCACGAGGATTTTGGACAATCAGACACCCCTTTTTGCCTGCACTGCTTAATTAGAATGGACTTGAAAATGAGATACAATTACCCAAAAGCTTAAAGCATGCATAGAAAACTTTTGCGCTGGATAGTTGTTGGCCTTGTACCCATTTCAAACTCAGCTATCTTTAAATTAGAGGGCAGTACAGAGCTAGTATCTCTCTTACCTTCTCTGACTGAATGGCTTTAACAGTGAAGCAAGAAGTTCTTTTGCTGGTTGAGACTCTAAATGGAGCTCCAGATATGCCCACAGGAATTACCAGGCCCCTTGTCATAGAGGAGACAAAGCTGCCCTTAAGCTGGCTGGCCATGGGAGAAGCAGCAGTTGCCATTTGATTGCTTTTGTCAGAAGAACCTTGACAGAGGGATTGAAGTGTACAAATATGTAGCAAAGGAAGAGGTGTTATTTGGCTAGATTCTATAACTGAGCTTCAGAGGATCTATTGTCCACAAACTTGTGGTTGTCATTGATGAGGTGTCCAACTTGTGCAATTTTCATTGGCTGGCAACCTTATCCGCGGCTTATCCGCTATTGCCTACAGCAAACGTTTGGGTGCAACAAGAAATTTTTTTTTCCTTTTACCAAAAAAACAGACTGGCATATTCTTAAAAAATAATAATAATAATAATATTACACGACTTTAAATAAATAACAGTATAATTTTATTTAATAATTTTTGATAATTTATTTTTTTTATTAATTTAATTACCTAAAATTACTCACTAAATTTCGTTTTTAGACGGAACTCACCAAGATTTTTCCCAAACAATTAATATCAAGAAAAGGAGATATAAAGGAAGAAATATAGAAGGGAAAAAGAGAAAAGGAGACGAGAGAAAAAGAAGCAAGAACGTTGGAAAATTGAAAACGACATGTCGTTACTCCGAATGATGTTAGTTGCTGATTAATACCAAAGCGAAAGATGAAAGAAAGGAAAAGGAAATCAAGAAAAGCAGAAAAAGGAGGGAAATTACCAAGGTGGCATTATCAACTTTAGTCCCCCTTCCTGCTCTCCTTCCGCATCCGCAAGAGGGACTTGCATCATTAACACTTTCCTGTGCAAAAGGGAAAGAAACATCGGCCTGGCCCAAAATTATTTGAAGAACAATAACAATTGGTGGCAATAGAGTAGCGTTTGAAGGATTACAAAAGAGATTCTTAGGCCTTTCATCTTACAAAGAGATTCTTGATCCAAGAAGACAAATGTTGTCCACAGATAACAAAGTTCCTCTTTGCCAGTTTGCCTGGCAAAAGGAGAATTTTTTGAGAGGGAATCCATAACCAATGACAGGGGAAGCTGAATTAACCGTCTTCCCTTTTGTCAACAAAAACACGAATCACCATACCGATTTTTAAAAGAAAAAATATTAATGTTCTTAGTGTTAGCATTTTATACGGTATTTCAATTGAAATTAAGATTAATGTTTTTAAAATAAAATTAATAATTTTTAAAAAATTGTTATTTTTATGTTTAAAAATTATCAATATTATTTAAAAAATATCAATTTTAATTTTTATTAAAATACCATCCAGAACAATAATACCAATGATATGTATTGATGCTCAATTTTTAAAATTAGGGCATATGGGGTGATTCTTTTATGGGTGACATTAGGGTTTGTATATTGGTCCAACCAGTCTCTTCCACCGTTTACGCACACCGATCAAATTGAAGGATTTTTTTTTATTTTTTCTTTTTCTTTTTCTCTTCCTCAACATAACGGTTCAATAAAGGAAGCCTCCCCTTTGACGTCCAAAAGAATAGAAGCCTCTCTTTTCTCTTTCATGTAATCAGTTTGCTAAAATTTGTTGGTGATAGTAGCTTATAAATTATTAAAATCAGTACAGGATAAGCCCTTGTCAAAATGGAGTGATCAAACAATACATTAATCATGGTAAGCGTAAACAAAAATCGCCCGGCTTTCATGATGAGCCTCAAGCCACAAGAAAAGGCTACTTCAAAGCAATAGACTGGCAGCATCATTGTTATGGCTGTGATGGAGTAGGAGAAGATGGGGGCCTCAAATCTGGGTACTGCATCCACAAAATTAAAAGCAAAAGTAATGTAAGTAGGTAGATTCCACACAAAAGTTTCAGTAACGTTAATAGACATGCTTCTAAATGATAGCCAACATGGTCCCAAAAACAGTCTTTTGCAACTTTACCAGGTTCAGAGACTGATTAGCACGCAGCAGTGAACTATTTGCTGACTTCAGAATGGTTTTAAAGTCTAGGACTTCACTTATTGTTTCACTCAACACTTGTTTGAATAGACTTTCTCAGATAACGAAACAATGAATGACGTCCCTAAGACAGCTATAGATTATCATTTTTATCAAAGTTAAAAAACCAAAGCCTCCTGAAACCATGACTCCAAGGGATGCTAGTTTTCAATTCGAAACATGAATCATCATGCTTATTGCAAAATCCACATGTAGTTCATATAAGAAATAGAGAGAAAGATGATCACACATTAGGGTATGGTGATCTGGAATCAATTTTCATACGAGGAGTGGATTTCACGAGAGTCTTTACATATCCATTATCCGCTGTTTGGCCTTCTCCTATGGATAGGCTCACAGAAGAAGTCTCATTCTTATCTTCGGTTTGCTGAGCAACTCCTCCATTTAACCCAACCTGTGAAATTTTGGTCTTTTGCTTCTTGGGGTAGATATGAGTAGAAGGAGGCAAAAGGGTTTCCTGTATATCCTGCAATTGAGCAAACACAATCATAGAAACAAGTAAGAAAGTTGTAGAAACAAGTAAGAAAGTTGCTGAAGGGGTGTCCTATATTCATGCAGCCAGAGGCTCCCTACAGTCACGTGGATGCAGGCCCAATAGCTAGTATTCTCGCTCCTATTTTTAGATGAGTAGGCGATGGGGCAAAAGCAAGAGTGAATTGGTGATGCTAAATGAAGTCAAGTGGTAAAAATGGCTGCCAAAACGAGCAATGCTAATAAAAGGGAGGGAAAATAGCCCTTATTGCAATTAGGCAAAGAAACTTTGATTAGGCCCGAAATAACACTTCTAAAAACAACAAATGCAGAACATCACAAAGCTCTCTAAACAGAAGCCAAGGTCTTAGCACTCATTTCTAATTAAGGTGAATCATGCATCACAGAATAGAGAAACAGAAGCATACCAGCCACCCTTTTTGGCCTCTGACCCCACCTCTTATTGCATAAGCCTCTTTGAATCCCTTCTTTACCAACAACTCAGCCACTTTCATTGAATTACCATCAAAACTACCTTACAGGCAAAATCAGGAAAAAGAAGATATTAAGAACAAATAATCTATGCAAAAGAAAGTTATTCAAATTTTAGAAAATAGGAACCGTAAATCTCCAATTTGCAACTCAATAGACATAAGATCAAAAAGCCAAAGCAAGCAACAATGAAAGAAAACTGGCATCAACCACAAAAGCGACGAGTAGTACTGTGCTAAACTGCTAATGGAAACCCAGGGGGAAAAAAAAGGCATAGGAACTTCAAATCTGGCTAATTCTGCATCATCATTGCTCTAACAAAAAATCTAAAACCTTAGTAGAAGGCATTACTTTCATTTGAATTGCCAATCAATCTTTAGCCAAATCCATTCACAATGTCTTTACTCATCTTGTCATTGTCTTTAACTCTTTATTCTCATTTTTCCACCTTTAGCCAGATGTTTAAGTTCTCAGCTATAAGATAAATATTATATGCCCGACAATGAAAGTTGAGATTTTTTTTTTTCCCAATACTGGGTATGGACCTGCTCATGATAAACCCAAAAGCAATGATTCAAGCACCCAATTATCATCTCAAAATTCCTTTCTCCCAGTTCATTAATAGCAATTAGTCACCCTTTTAAATCCGCACTCTTCCAATTGCAGGCAAAACAACAAGGCAGAAAATTGGCATTAAATTAATCAAAAAACTGACAAAAGCACTCACTTGTCCAGAATACAAAGGATAGTATTTTCTGGGTCTTGGAACTTCTCCAACACTGTCTTCACAAACCCATCCTCATCTGTCTCAGAAAACTCAACCTGAACCACACTCTTATTCAGAATCTTCAAATTAGGAGACCCCAGAGCCGCCAAGCTCTTCCTGATCCTAATATCCAAAAGCTGGGCATCCGGGTTGTCCCGGAGCTTCCGAAACGCATCAATGGCAGAGATAAACTTGTATTTTCTTAAGTACTCTTCGGTTAGGGGTATAACAACCAGCCAAATGAAGGTGCACCCAGCAACAAAAAATGGGTTTCTGTTGAAGAAGTCATCAATTGAGACCAATACCGATTCCAAATTTATTTTGTCTGAGCTTTGTTCGGTTGAGGATGTGAGAGTTTCGGAGGCCAGGCAAGGATAAGAAGCGAAGAGCTGAATTGCAGTGAAAGAGGGGGAAGTTTTAGTGGTGAAAGATTGCTTGAGGTGAGAGAGATGGTTTTGAAGTGAGGACTTTGTTATAAAGGGAAAATGGCTTTGACGCGAGTGGGGTTTAGGTGCTCTGAACTTGAGGGTTTTGGGGTGGTTTTGGAGGGTTGGAGCAGAGGCCAGGACCATGGAAAGAGACTCCATCAGGACTGCTCGACGGAGAGGGAGACGGCGAGAGAAAGAGGGCTATCTACAACGACTTAATCAGTTTTTCACAATGCTATGATATGAATTAACATAGTTTTTTACAGTAGAGTCTCTTTGTTTGGAAAGTATTAATTGTAAAAAAATTTAACAATATAAAATTTAATTAAAAATATTTAAATATTTAAAATTTAATTATACAAATATATACAAATTTAGTATATCAACGAGTGTTATTTTATTTGACGATGGGGAAGAAAGGAGGGCTGAGAGGCACTCATTTAGAGCGAAGGTTGCAGCTGGCGAATGCCGTGCGTTTCAAATTCAGGAGCTCGGTGACCTTTGACTCGGTCGACGTCGGAGGCCGACCTTCGATTTCCCTCCGCGATCTGAAATCCAAGATTGTTCATAAAAGGAAGCTCCGGTCAAGGTCAATTTCTTTCCTTTCTAAAAAGTTGCTCTTGTAAAAGACAAAAGGAAGCCATGAAGTTTAGCAAAAGCAACTTCAGCGTGGGGAGGGCGGAGAAGAGACCAAATTCTTGAGGGGCGTGCTTTATTTTTTTATTTTTACTTATTTTAATATTTATTTAAAAAATAAAAAAATTAAAATCATAACTTTTTTAATAAAAAATTATAATTATCATATTATCATCTACTACTAACATACATATGATATGTCATTAATTAAATTATTACGTGTTAACTTAACAACAGTTAACTAATAAAAAAAAGTAAAAAAAAGTTAAAAATGTTTTTGCCAAAATTTTTAACAAGGGAGTGCGAAAAATATGTGACTGAGAGTGTTTTTGTTTCTTATAAAATATTTTATAAAAAAAATTTTACAGATTTTTCGACGTTTGTTTCAGGAAAAATATTTTACATAATTAAAATTTGAAAAAAATTTTCAGATTTTTAATTAAAATAACTTTTTCTTTTGCAGAACTGAAGTTATTTTTAGGGAAAATACAAACTATACTATAAGTAAATAATAAAGGAAATTCATTATTTTCACTACAAATATTTTTTTCTTATAAATATTTTACAAATATAAGTTATTTTACAGTAAATAAACAGATTTTGAGAAGTTTTTTTTTTTTTTTTTTTGAAGACTGCTAGAAGGGCCAAAACTCCAACAATTGGGTTGATCGTAAAGTGGCTCAGAATAGCTCGTGGCCCAACCCAGTACCAGATTCAGGCCTAGGCCCAAACTATTCTCTCCACTAAAGTACTAGTTGATTATCAACTAATCGAGAAAACAAACTGATTATCAACTAATCCATCAATTAATATCAAAAATCAATCATTGTGTTTTCTAAGTGTGCCCATGTTCATTTTACAGGGTCGGTTCAGGCTTCAAGGAGAGAGTCTGCTTGTGGTCTGCATCGACGTTGTTGAATTTTTTGACGGCTTATTCTTTACTTTCTTAATTTTGTCTCTCTAATAAGAATTATTATCGTCTCTATTTCAACTCCAATTAAAGTTTAAAAATTATTTACATTTGGATCAAGATGGGATTCTTTTCATTTTACTAAGACAAGAGTTGTCTTTTGATTAATTGCAACAATTCTAACAAAGTCAAAAATTACACCAGCACGAAAACATATTATGCTAAGCACTCTTCTTAATTCATTGACATTAAAGATAGAATAAGGATCAACTTCTTATACGATTATCATCATGAGAACAACCTGATAAAGAGCACTTGAAACAAAAACAAGTAGAAAATTATGTAGTTATGGAAAGAATCTAATAGTTAGCAATTAAATTTTTATTTTAAAAATCTCAATCTCATGTTTCAATTTATAAAAATTCGATGAAGAATTTATAAAAAAAAAAATTTATTTTATTATATAATTAATAGTCCAATAAATAGTCTAATAAAGAAACAAAGCCAACAACTCGTTGATGTTTCTCTTTAGTGGCTTTTTGGTTGACAACGAAAAAGTAATCAAAACAATGTTTGAACCCTTTGAGTAATTACAAGAATCAATCGCTAGATGCTAAATACAAACGAATCCATCAAATCATAAATCATACCTTAGTTTATTATTTAGCAATAATCATGCCTATTGAGGAAGAGTTCAATAGAATTATATGCTATACTATTGGATGTGAATGTTATATTGAATATTCTTTTTGATTAAAGGATGAAAAGTAACTCTATAATAATTTAGCAACTACTGATATGGAACTTATCTTGTAATTTAATTGTATTTATAAATAAAATTAATATTAAAAAATTTAACAGCCTTTAAAAATTAAGTTATAAAAAAAAAGTTTGTGTAACATGTTAACTCACAAAATCATAAAAATTAATTTTAATTTATAAATATGATAGTTATTATACTTATAATAAATTTTTTTAAATAAAAAAAACTCATAAAATATTGTGAAGTACAATTTATATAGGTATGTCAAAAAAAAAAAAAAAAGTAATGATATGACAATGAGTGGTGGGGTGTGGCCGTAAGAAGAGATGAAAAAGAAGGTCACCTTCCACATCATCAAAATAAAACTCGCAAGTATTAATAATTTGAGTCCGGTTACGCGCAAACAAAAAAAAAAATAAAAATATATATATATATATATAAGAGTTGACACATGATGACTTGCGGCTTTATTTTTATAATAAGATAATTAATTTTTTAACAAAAAATATAAATAAAAATATTATTATATTTTGTTAAAAAAATTAAGTTTAAACGAGTTAATTTTTACATTTCTTTTTATCTATGTTTCCGTATCTTTTCCATATTAATTTATTTTATTAACAATTTTATCAAACTAAACACTATTACTTAATATGTAAACCGCATAAATAAACTAAAAAATTTTAAAATATAGAATTAGTGTTGATGTGAGGCCGAAATATTTAATTAATTGAATTAATGATTTAATCAAAACCCAATAATAAAAGGACGGCAGATGACAACATCTTGGATTCTCAAACTATCAAGGATCTATTCTATTTTTTTTGACTCAGATTTTCAATTCCAAAATTTAAATGAACCTTCTTTAAAAAAGAAATTAAATTTTAAGAGTTTTGTAAGCGACAATTGCTTAAAATTTTTTCTTTTACAATTGTTCGTATGTATTATGTATGGATTGACAGTCAAAAAATTAAAAGTTAAATATATTACAAATTTATTATTAAAATGTGTGATGTACTAATTTTTAATTAATAATTATAAAAAAATTAAAAAATAACTATTCATAACAAGCCTTAAATTTTTAATATGTTATTCTTCTTTTTATTTTTTATTTTTTTCCTTGAAAGAGTAGCCAGGATTACATACATAAAAAAAAACAAATTAAATAAAACATAAGGAAATATTTCTTTAACGAATCACATAATTACCGGCAAGCCCCTGCGACAACAATTTTTAAAAAGCAGGTCAAGCAAAAGCAGTCAGCAAAGTCGTTGCGTTTCCATTTTTCTTGCTTTCATAATTCTTTGGGCAGTCTTGGTCGTCGCTGCCGTGCTTTGGGGACAGAAGAATGGCCGATTTCTCTTTACCTGTTTGACCCGATGAGCCATCCCCAACAGTGGCCAGTTTAAAACTCTCCTCTTCCTTTCCTTCTATTCACACTTCTCTTTTTTGCTATCGCCTTTCCCCCTTTTTTTTTTTTGGCCTTTCATTTGATGGTTCCTGGTTCAATTATGGCGTTGCATATTTAGTCCACTTCACCCCTGCTTTTCTTTAGATATCTTTTTATGGTCTAAATCGCCCATTCGAAGGATTTTCGCATCGTCTTCGATTACTCTCAGCTGGGTCTTCCTTACAAGCCGTTTGTTATGCCTGGGTTGGTGCCTTTTTAGTTGCTTTACCCTGATCTTTTTTTTTTTTTTTGGAGCTCAAACTGTGTACGGATAGATGTGGGTGTTTGTAATATTTATTTGTGAAGCTGAATTCTAGTTGTTCTTTCGTGTCATTTTTTTTTCTTTTCAAATTTTATTCAGGTTCTGGTGTTATGGAAGCTAGGCCTTGTAATATGGAAAAGGAAAAGCAGTTTTGAGGGGGTGTCTTCTAGCAGAATTCAATGGAATCTTTCATGATGAACTCGATGTGGATTGGCCAATTGCGTAAGGTTTTCTCCTGTTATTGTGTGGTGTTGCTGCTCGTATGTAGTTTATGTTATGGTACTGTCACTGATCTTGCTTGCCTGAGGAGCTTAAAAGCTTCACTTGAAGACCCTTATGGTTACTTGAGCTTGTGGAACTTTGATAACTCCACTGAGGGATTTATTTGTAACTTTAAAGGGGTGGAATGTTGGCACCCCGATGAGAACAAGGTATTGAATATCCGGCTTTCTGATATGGGGCTTAAAGGAGAGTTCCCACGCGGTCTCCAGAATTGCACAAGCGTTACAGCGATAGATCTCTCTAATAATGAACTTTCTGGGTCTATTCCCACTGATATTTCTCAGATCATTACTTTCGTAACATCTCTTGACCTCTCATCCAACAACTTTTCGGGGGAAATTCCAGTTAATCTTGCAAACTGTAGCTATCTAAATGTCCTTAAACTTGATCACAACCGGTTCACAGGTCGGATTCCTCCTGAGCTTGGCTTGCTCAATCGGCTCAAAACATTTAGTGTGGCTAATAATCTTTTGACTGGGCCAGCGCCAACTTTCGTCAATGCTTCCGTTCCAGCCGACAGTTATGCAAACAATCAAGGACTCTGCGGGAAGCCTTTGGACCCTTGCCCAGTCCCTTCACAGGGCTCTCACCCGGCAGTCATCATTGGTGCTACTATAGGCGGGGTGACAGTTGCATTCTTTATTTTGTTATGTTGTTTAGTTGAAAAAAAAAAGAAAGTCAACAACTCATCGTTGTTTTTCTTTGGTGGCTTTTTGGTTGACAAGACAACAAAAAATAATCAAAACAATGTTTGAACCCTTAGTATAATTACAAAAATGAATTGCTAGATGCTAAATACAAAGGAAGATATCATAAACTAATTGATCCATCAAATTATAAATCATAACTTAGTTTATTGTCTGGCAAAAATCATGCCTATTGAAGCAGAGTTCAATAGAATTATATGCTATAATATTGGATGTGAATGTTATATTGAATATTCTTTTTGATTGAAGGATGAAAAAGCAACTCGATAATAATTTAACAACTAATGAAGTAGAATTTATCTTGTGATTCAGAGTATTTATACAGAAAATTAAAATTAAAATATTTAGCAATTAGCAATCTTTAAAAATTAGATTATTTAAAAAAAGTTTTATGTATTAACTCAAAAAGTCATTATGGAGTACAATTTATACAGGTAGGTTAAAGAAAAAAAAAAGGATAAAGTATATGTTTAGAAGAAAATTTATCAGGAAAATTTTTGTAATGAAATTAATTAAAAAAATTTTGCAATTATATCTTTTATTGTACAACAAAAAAGATAATAATTTTTTTATTATACTTATAATAAATATAATTATATAATAAATTTATGTAATTAAATTACGAAATTTTTTTTATCATAAATTTGTCTGGACATTTGATAGAATCCAAATAAAAAAATCAATTGCAATGGTATGACCATAAGTGGCGGTGTATGGCCGTATGGAGAGATGAAAAAAAGAAAGAAAGAGCCGTCTTCCACATCATCACAATAAGACTAGCAGGTATTAATGGTTTGTTTTATTAATAAGGAAAAAGTTATATTACTTGAAAAAAAATTTAAAATATTATTTAAATATAATTATTTGTATTTGATGTGCAATCAGTTAAGTTTGATATGCAAAGAAATGATAATAATTTTTTCTTTTTTGTTTTAATTGCACTTAAAAAATGATTGCAAATCAAATACTGACAGTTACATTCAGACAGCATTTCAGATAATTTTTTATTTAGAAATGTAATGAAACTCTATTAATAATTTTATCTCGTAAACAAGATAAAAATTTATAAAATATAAAATTGGTGTTAATGTGATGTTTTAGACATATCTAATTAATTGAATTAATGATCCAATCAAAACCTAATGATAAAAGGACGGCAGGCGGGCGAGCAATATTTGGAATTCTGAAACCATCAACAATTAAGTTATTATATTTTTTGAATGACATTTTTTAATTTTAAATTTTATATAAGCATTATTTTAAAAGAAATCGAATTTTAAATGTTAAATTCGTTTTTTTTCATCTCAAAAGAGTTAATCACAATTACATATAAAAATAGATAAATTAAAAATAAAAAGAGATTTCCAATCTGGTTCCCAGTAACAAAACACACGTTTAATTACCGGTTATAACCTTAAAAAAAAAAAAAAAAAAAAAGAAGCAAGTCAGAGGCCGTATGTTTAGAGAGAAGGTTGCAGCTGGCGAAGACCGTACGTTTCAAATTCAGGAGCTCGGTGACCTTTGACTGGGTCGTCGTCAGAGGCCGACCATCGATTTCCCTCTGACGTCGACCTTTTGACGTCAACCGAGTCAAAGGTCAATTTCTTTCCTTTCTAAAAGGTTGCTCTTGCAAAAGACAAAAAGGAAGCCATAAAGTTTAGCCGAAGCAACTTGCGAGAGAGCGGGGAAGAGACCAAATTCTTAAGGGTAGTGCTTTATTTTTTATTTTTTAATTATTTTAATACTTATTTAAAAAATTAAAAAATCATAATTACCACGTCATCCACTAATACTTATTAAACTCTTACATGTTAGACTTAAACGGTCGGGACAAAAACGGTTTTTCCAAAACTTTTAACAAGAAAGTGTGAAAAATGTGTGACGGACGGATTTTTGTTTTTTAAAGACAGTTAGAAGGCCCAAAACTGTAACAATTGGGTTGATCGTAGAGTGGCCCAGAACAGCTCCTGGATCAGCCCAGTACCAGATTCTGGCCTAGGCCCAAACTCTTCTCTTCACTAAAGTACTGGCTGATTACCAATCAATCCATCAATTAATATCAAAAAATCAATCAATGTGTTTTTCTAAGTGTGCCCATCTGCACTTTAAGCTTTAAAGAGAAAGTCTGATTGTGGTCTGCATTCACTTTGTTGAATTTTTTGATGGTTTATTCTTTACGTTCCTAATTTCGTCTCTCTAATAGGAAGTTAGAAACTATTATCATCTCTGTTTTAACTTTAATTGAGGTTTAAAATTATTTACGTTTTGGATCAAGCTGTGGTTCTTTATCATTTTACTAAGAGTCAAAATTTACACCAGCATGAAAACATATTAAGCTAAGCGCTCTTCTTTATCCATCAACATTAAAGATAGAATAAGGATCAAATTTTTCATATGATTATCGTAAGCATAACATGATAAAGAGTTTTTCAAATAAAGATAAGTAGATAGTTGTGTAGTTATAAAGACACTTTAATAATTAATATTTAAATTTTTATTTTAAGAGTCTTAGTCTTAGATTCTAATTTTTAAATAAAAGATATAAAATTTATAAGAGTAAGAGAATTATTTTATTATATAATTTATAATTTAATAAGTTTCTGAATTTAAAAAGAAAAAAAAATAACAAGCCATTGTTGTTTTTCCTTAGTGGCTTTTTGGTTGACAAGACAACGAAAAATAATTAAAACAATGTTTGAACCCTTAGGATAATTACAAAAATCAATTGCTAGATGCTAAATACAGACGAAGATATCTTGATCCATCAAATCATAAATCATAATTTAGTTTATTATTTAGCAAAAATCATGCATATTGAAGAAGAGTTCAATAGAATTATATGCTATAATATTGGATGTGAATATTATATTGAATATTCGTTTTGATTGAAGGATGAAAAGCAACTCGATAATAATTTAACAATTAATGAAGCGGAACTTATCCTGTATTTATACAAAAAATTAAAATTAAAATATTTAGTAATATATAATCTTTAAAATTTAGATTATTTAAAAAAAATTTTATGCGTTAACCCAAAAGGCTTGTTAATTTTTATTCTCACAAATTACTATTTATTTTATTTTTTAATTATTTTCTTTTTCTCAACTTTTTTATTAATTTAAATAACTGTTTTTTACTTAATTTTTTCTTTTACAAATTATTATAAATTTGTTTCTAATCATTTTGTTCACAACTTTCTTAATAATTTAAATAATTTTATTTTTTCATAATTTTTTTATTATAAATTTTTTTTATAACTTTTTAACCTTTCAAATAAACAAAAAAAGGTCGTTATGGGGTACAATTTATGCAGGTATGTAGAAAAAAAAAAATCAATTGCAATGGCATGACCATGAGTGGTGGTGTGTGGCGTACGGAGAGATGGGAAAAAAAATGGTCGTCTTCCACGTCATCACAATAAGACTAGCAGCTGGTATTAATAGTTTATTTTATTAACAATTTCATCATAAAAATTTATAAAATATAAAATCAGTGTCGATGTGACGTTTTAAAAATATATAATTAATTGAATTAATGATCCAATCAAAACTTAATAATAAAAGGACGGCAAGCAGACGGCAATATTTGGGATTCTGAAACCACCAACAGTTAAGTTATATTATTTTTTGACCGAAAATTTTCAATTTTAAATTATATATATACAATCTTTCTTTTAAAATAAATCAAATTTTAAATGTTAAATCCATTTTTTTCCTCTCAAAAAGAGTAATCACAATTACATATAAAAACAGATGAATTAAAAATAAGACAAATATATCAATTTTGCCTATCATTTTTTGTCCTTTTAAAAATTTCACCCACAGCGTTTTTATATTTTAAATTATACTCTCCACATTTCCGTCGTCAATAAGTTTCGACCTCATCTATTAATTTATCATTAAATTTGATATTTATCAGTATAATTATCGTCATATGGTCTAATTTAAATGATATATTAGTATAAAGTGATGATATGATATTTAATAAAGTGATGACCTGTCATATTTTATCCTTTTCTAGTTAATTCTGTTCAGATATTTGCTTATTATTGTGTACATAGATAACAGACACTTTATTTTTATTTTTAATTTTAACTTTATAAAATCATAAATAACCTTTTCTTTTAATTTTTTAAAAGTCACAATATTTGAAAAAAAGATTAAAAAAAATTATTAGATGTCAGGTTATCCCTATATACTAGCATGTCATTTAAATTAGATGACGTGATAATAAATAAACTGTTAAATGTTAAATTTAACGACAAATTAACAGTAGAGGGCAAAAGATTATCGGCAGAAACGTTTATGATATAATTTAAAAATAAAAAAAAATTGTGAACAAAATTTTTTTAAAAAAATAACAAAAGTTAACGAAATCTATATATTTACCTAAAAATAAAGAGAGGTTTCGATAACAAAACACAAACCTGATTACCGGTAATAACTTAAAGAAAAAACCAAAAAAAAAAACAAGCAAGTCAAGCAAAAGCAGTCAGCAAAGTCGTTGCGTTGCCATTTTTCTTGCTTTCACAATTCATGTCTGGCAGTCTTGGTCGTCGCTGCCGTGCATAGGGACAGAAGAATGGGCCAATTTTCTCCTTTCCTTGTTTGACCCGATGAGCCATCCCCCACAGTGGCGAGTCTAAAAGCTCTCCTCTTCCGTTCCTTCTCCATATCTTCCTTCCATTCACACTTCTCCTTTTTGCTATCGCCTTTTCTTTTTTCTTTTTCTTTTTTTGGCCTTTCATTTTGATTGGATCGTGGTTCAATCTTGGCGTTGAATATTTAGACCCCTTCCAGCCCTGCTTTTCTTTAGATATATAATTTTTTTCGGTTTAAATCATCCATTCGAAGGATTTACGCATCGTCTTCGGGTCTGGGTTCGTCTGCTCTCAGGTGGGTGGGTCTTCCTTTTAAGCCGTTTGGTAGTCCTTCTGGGTTAGTGCCTTTTTAGTTGCTTTACTGCGATCTTTTTGAGCTCAATTTAAATGCTTGTCATCACTTAATTTTCTGCTTTTATTATTATTATTGTTTTTGATTTCCTCCCTTTTCTTGTGCAATCGTATCTTTTTTTTTTGTGGGTTGCTGCGTACGGATTGATGTCGTTATTTGAAATAGTTATGTGTGAAGCTGAATTCTAGTTGTTGTTCTTTTGTGTCTTTTTTTTTTTTAAAAAGAAAAATTATTCAGGTTCTGGTGTTATGGAAGCTAGGCCTTGTAATATGGAAAAGGAAAAGCAATTTTGAGGGGTCTCTTTTAGCAGAATTCGGTGGAAGCTCTTATGATGAACTCGATGTGGATTGGCCAATTGCGTAACGTTTTCTCGTGTTATTGTGTGGTGTTGCTGCTTATCTGTAGTTTGTGCTATGGTACTGAAACTGATCTTGCTTGCCTAAAGAGCATAAAAGCGTCACTTAAAGACCCTTATGGTTACTTGAGTTTGTGGAACTTTGATAACTCCACTGAGGGATTTATTTGTAAGTTTGCCGGGGTGGAATGTTGGCACCCCGATGAGAACAAGGTATTGAATATCCGGCTTTCTGATTTTGGTCTCAAAGGAGAGTTCCCACCCGGTCTCCGGAATTGCACGAGCATTACAGGGATAAATCTCTCTAATAATGAACTTTCTGGATCCATTCCCAGTGATATTGCTCAGATGGTTGGGTTTGTAACAACTCTTGATCTCTCATCCAACAACTTTTCGGGGGAAATTCCAGCAGGTCTTGCGAACTGTAGCTATCTAAATGTCCTTAAACTTGATCACAACCGGTTCACAGGTCGCATTCCTGCTGAGCTTGGCTTGCTCAATCGGCTCAAAACATTTAGTGTGGCTAACAATCTTTTGACTGGGCCGGTGCCAACTTTCCTCAATAATTCCTTTGCAGCAGACAGTTATGCAAACAATCAAGGACTTTGCGGGAAGCCTTTGGACCCTTGCCCAACCCTTTCACAGGGCTCTCACACGGGAGTTATTATTGGTGCTGCTATAGGTGGGGTGACAGTTGCAGCGATAGGTATTGGTATTGGCATGTTCTTCTATTACCGTAAGTTGTTAAGGACGAGGAAGAAGAAGGATGATGATCCTGAAGGAAACAAATGGGCAAAGAGTTTAAAGGGAGTAAAAGGCACTAAGGCAAGTTAAACTAACACCTCCTATGAATCCCACAAAGTTTCCTGTTTCTTTCACTGTAATGCTATTAAATGCAAATTATTCTTCTCTGCCTTGTATATTTGTAAGGTGCATAATGATTGCGAAAATTTGTATTTTCTAGGTTTCAATGTTTGAGAAAACAATTTCTAAAATGAGATTGAGTGATCTCATGAAGGCTACCAATGAATTTAACAAAGAGAATATCATTGGGTCAGGACGAACTGGGACTATGTACAAAGCAGTTCTTGAGGATGGAACTCTTCTTATGGTTAAGAGGTTGCAGGATTCTAAGCATTCTGAAAAGGAATTCATCTCAGAAATGGCTACGCTAGGGAGCGTGAAACATCCCAACTTGGTTCCCCTTTTAGGCTTTTGCATGGCTGGTAAGGAGAGGCTTTTGGTTTACCAATACATGGCTAATGGTAGCCTCTATGATCACTTACATACTCTGGATGAAGACAGGAAACCCATGGAATGGTCTCTGAGGCTCAAAATTGGGATTAGGGCAGCTAGAGGATTTGCATGGCTCCATCATAACTGTAACCCCCGAATCATCCACCGAAATATAAGTTCGAGATGCATTTTGTTGGATGCAGATTTTGAACCCAAGATATCTGATTTTGGCCTTGCCAGATTAATGAATCCGGTTGATACCCATTTGAGTACTTTTGTAAATGGAGAATTTGGGGATTTGGGTTATGTTGCTCCAGAGTACGCAAGAACTCTAACGGCTACACCAAAAGGGGATGTTTACAGCTTTGGAACATTGCTTCTTGAGTTGGTGACTGGTGAGATACCTACTCATGTGTCCAAAGCTCCAGAGGGCTTCAAGGGAAATTTGGTTGAATGGGTCACGCAACTAGCAAGCAAAAATCAGCTTCAAGATGCCATTGACAAATCATTGTTTGGGAAAGGTCTTGATAATGAAATCTTCCAGTTCCTCAAAGTTGCATGTAATTGTGTATTGCCAAACCCCAAGGAGAGGCCTACCATGTTTGAAGTCTACCAGCTTTTGAGAGCAATTGGGGAACAATACCATTTTACCACGGAGGATGAGATTTTGATGCCTTCAGACACCGGTGATAACGATTATGTAGAGGAACTTATTGTTGCTCGAGAAGTGAAGTGAAGTGGAACTTATTTTGTACGTAAAGTCTGTTGCTATATATCTATTTAATTATTAGCTTTGATGCATTGTTGCAATAAATGTCAATATTGTATGTAGCTATTGCAGTTGACTTGCACGGTAAATAGTCCCTGTAATAGCATCAACTTTATAATCCTTAAGCATCTACTTTTAGCTGTTTCTATGTCTTGTAATATTAGTTTTCATTATGTATGAAACCACGGCTTTATTTTGCTTTAGATAAACCTTTACTTTCAGGAACTGGAGCTTGGTCGCTTGTTGTACTACCTGTTTTATACCTCCTATTTGGAGAGGCATATTGAGAAAACAACAAAGCCTTTATCCCAATTTAATTGGGTAGATATGTTGACTTGATTATTATTCTTTATCACTGGTATCATTGACAAGAACCCCTTGTTTTCATTGCATTTACACACCCTTTTGGATGGTGAAAATTTCATGGAAAGCATAGATAATTCTAGTCACCAAGTTTTCTTAATTTCGCATGCATTCTGCTGCATGCCAATTTAGACGATGAGATGAGAATGTCCCTTTGCACGAGTAATTAAAGGTGAATTTATTAGAACTCCCTGGGATAAATGGCAACCGCGGAAGCATGCAACTACTTTACTTGGAGATACTTCCTTGTTCGCATGATACATCTGAAATTTGCTACTGCTGAAGCTTGGAATCTACTTCGCTGGAATATTATGAAACTCATCTATGTTGATGAGCTTGGAGTTGAAACTGCATCTAAGTGTAAGACATGCTGTCTTTACTGTTATCATTATTTGGACCACTTCTGGCTCGAAGCCAAAGCCGTAAAATGAAAATCTTTGCTAGCTGGCCGTCTTCTGCCGTTCAAGGTCCTCCTACTGTGTCCAGCAATTTGCACTAAACCTTTGGCACAGGCTCTGCGTATTGGTTTTTAAAGTAAAAAAAGCGTGCATCGTGGATATGTCACTCATTACGCTTGTAGACTAAAAATTGAAAATTATTTATTATTATCTTCATTAAACAATCTTTATAAGTAGCTCGGCTTTATATAAAGGTGACTATAAAGATTTTTTTTTTGGTCAATATAAAGATTTAAATCTAATTCGGATATAATTAATTTGAAGCCCATTTGAATACCTCAAATCAAACTAATAGTGTCATGGAGATCATGCGGCAATATCACGACGATTTATTTTAATAGTCATTATTTGTTATGATTATAGAATACACGATTATAATTGTACAATTAACGATAACACGGAACAATATATTTTCTGCATTTATATTCAGTAAGATCCCCTCTAGTTTGCATTTAACTTTTTTAATTTTTTAAAGGTTATGTACAATTTTTTATATATTTTAAATTTTTTAATACATGATTTTAATCAACTACAAAGACTGCATTCAACATTCGTCGTCATACAATGTAAATCAAGTTCTTTAATGGTTAAAACTTAGTTTATTATTTTAAAATTTTAAAATTTTAATTACAAAAAGAAGACTGTAGAATTTATATTATTATACAAACAAGAGAGTTACTTCCGTACATAACTCATAGCGTAATGGATTTATTAACGAATAAAAAAATGTCGACCAATAAGCTCGCCAAACCATTTCTGTCCTAAGAAAATGTTGAAAATATTGTCGTTTCTTATGTATGTTTGTTTGCTCTCAAATTGTTGTCGTCGGAATATCCGTGTTTCAGATTCTGCCAGATCGCTTCCTACAAATCAAGAGGAGAATGAGTTCAGTTACACGGCGGATTCTCGCACGGTGTTCCTCGGTAACTATACTGTAAAATACGTTTCTTAATTCGCGCCCGCATCATTTATTTAGCAAAAACAGGATTATGAACCGCAATTAATGCAAATTAGGCAACGGTTTTTTCCTTTTTTATTTTTTTTAATTCGTAAAATTACGGGAAACTGGGCATAGAAATTCAATTTTGGATGCGAAAGGAATTCCATCAAACATCCGAAGTTCAATTTCATATCATAAAATAAAAATAAAATAAAATAAAACTTTAGCAACAACATGCTACCTCCACCGATTTTAATAAAAGAAAATATCAATGTGCTGAATTTTGATATTTTTATTAATATCTTAATTAAATTTAAGATTGATAATTTTAAAATAAAATTGATAATTTTTAAAATAGAAATTAACAGTTGTTATTTTGACATTTCAAAAATTATCAATTTTATTTTAAAATTATCAATCTTAATTTTAATTAGAATATTAATCGAAATATCAAAATTCGAGATATATATTGATTTTCTTTTAATAATTGGAAGAAGAACCAAAAGCAATTAACTTGGCTACGAATTCATTGATGTTTCTGTCCGAAGTTCCACCTTCATCAACTGCCTCCTTGGCTAAATTCTTCCATTTGATTGAGTTCTCCTTAATTTCTTTTCCCTTCTCTCCCTCCATTACTTCTTTCAAGCACAACTCCACAATTTCCCTTCTCACAATTCCTTTCTCATCCGGCCGAGCTCTGATTCCCACTTTCCACACATCCTCCACATACTTAGCATTAGTGGGTTGGTCGGTCCATTGTGGTACTCCCACCATCGGAACCCCCAAGCACAAGCCTTCAACAACAGAATTGAGCCCACAATGTGTAAGAAAACACCCAATTGATTCGTGGGCAAGCACGTCCAGTTGTGGGCTCCATGTCACCACCAAACCCTTCTCTGAGGTCTCGTCTATGAAGTTGTTGGGTAGCTTGGCCTGCTCCGTTTCCCTTACAACCCATAAGAAGTAATACTTACTTGCCTTCAGTCCCAAAGCTATCTCCTTTGTTTGTTCTGCTCGCAGCTCTGCCAGGCTCCCAAATGACACATACACAACTGAATCACTGGGCTTGCCTTGTAGCCAATTCATGCAGGTGGAAAATTTTGGCTCAAACACGCTGATACTATAATCTTTATCGTCTTCTAGTCTTTTGTCCAAGTACATAGATGGAAGTGTTGGCCCTACGGTCAGCAGTGATTGCCACCGTTTTACCATTTGGTCCACCACCTGATAAAAACCATGTTGGAATCAACAAAACCCTCATAGGATAATTAATTGAAAGATAATGATATTATCATTATTTCTCACTAAATTTTCAGACTTGCCTGCCTGATTACACTAAAGAACTTGTGTAATTTATCAAACTAACAAAATGATAAAATTGTTATCTATGTAAATACTTTAGTAAAATCAGACAAAATTCAAAAAATACAGTTGAACTAAAAAGTATTACTTTATATGTAATTAATTCCTCTCGAGTATTTTAAGTTTTGAGACAGTTTATGCATGGTGTACTAAGTGTATCTCTATGGTCAAATGAAAGAAATTATCTACTGCTAAATTACAAAATTTACTCAGAATTGGTTCCTCCCAACTTAAGTCCGAAGTGGATCCTTCAAAGTTGAGAGGTTAGTGATTTTTGTTTTTCTTTTCAATTTTGGTCTTTTGGTGCTGGAAGCCAACAATTGGGGACGATGACGAAGGAGAGATATAAAATTTAAATTTTAAATCTTTTAATTAAAAATTATTATTTTTAATCACCTTACCTATTATTGAATTAACGATAGATTAGTAATTATATATGCAACATAATCATTTGTGATAAATATGGGTACCTCTTCCTCCAGCCTGTAGAAAGAGCTAAAAAGAACCACATCTGCTTCATCAACGTTCACGAATTGACCAAGAACAATTAAGTCATAAAAGTCCGGGTACGTTCCCGGATCGTGTATAAAAGATGGGGCCTCGGAAAGTTCAAGAATTGGCAATCCAGGCAGCGAAACAGTTGTCCCTTTTACAGGCAAAGGGAGGAGACCCCTTTGGACATGGTAATAAATGTTATTCACCGCACAAGACTGAGTGTAAAACACCACTCCCAGTAGCCCAAACTGCCTTGCCACATCCAGTGCCCAGGGCATGAAACCATCATAGATTATGGCAGTAACTGGGAAACCAGAATCAGCAAGTTTCTGAATCAAACTTGCCAAGGTCTGCGATCCTACGAGCTTCAAACTCGACAAATAGACAGCTAAGCTCTCTGCTTGATCAAAACCTAACTCGTCAAATCCATCAGATATTGTTTCATAACGAATCGAGCTCAAAGGGTCAGCTTTCATGGCCTTGTTGATGAATCTGGTGTTTGCTAGAGTGGCCTTGACTCCTTTGGCGACTAGTCGCTTGGAGAATTCTAGCATGGGGTTTATGTGCCCCTGCGCCGGATATGGAACCACTAAGACGTGAGCTTTATCGGCCCCAATTTGCTCCTTCTTCTCCATTTCCTCACCCTTCTACTACTCCTCTCTCTGAGTTCTGGGATGCTTTGGTTTGATGTGCAGTTAGTGAATTTTTTCCGCAACTAAAGGGTGTGCCACTGCCCACTTATATCTGAAAAAGGAAAATAAAATTTTTTAATTTAATTCACATTTTTAATAAATATTATTTATATAATATGAACAATATATTTAAATGAAAAAATAAAAAAAATATTATATAATTTTTTAAAAAATTAAAAAGAAAAAATTTTAAAATTTATGGTACAGAGTATAAAATATTATTCAATGTGTTCGTTCAATAATAAATAAACGTGTTTTTACATTGACAATCTGAATTCGAACTTTTATGCCTACACTCTCCCCTGACACAAGTTTGGTGACCCGTAGGCGTAAGAAATGATGTGCAACATTAGGTGTTTGATTAAATAATCGTCGTGATTTTTAATAGTAAAGTCACTTTCGACTCCATTAGTACTCGAGTAATGAATTTATCTGTTTAAAATAGTTGAATAAAATTTTAATAAATAAAAATTATTCTGAACTTAATTTTTAAATTTAATAATTAATATAATTGTGATGAATTTTTTTAATTAAAAAATAATATAAATTATAAGATTCAAATTTTATAGTGGTACTTATCAAAACTTAAATTTATTTTATTAAATTGCTGGATGACGCAGCTCAACATAGGAGTCGTGGTACAGTTGGTTGCGTCCGGCACATGCACCTATGGGGTAAAAAAATCTCCCAGTACTTTTGGCCTCGTCTCCTTGGATTTTTTGTTGTACCGTTAGTCTCCGGCTGACTTAAATAAGATGCAATAGCTTGACTTCTATTCTATGGTGGAAATTAACTACAAGGATTCTCCCGCTGATAGCGTGACTTTTAAGGCCACAGGATCAATGTATAATATTTTAATATTTTTTATTTTAAAAAATTAAAATTAAAATTTAGATAAATATTAATTTAAAATATAAAATATAAAAATTATATAAAATTTGTGAAAAAAAAATTATATTTCATGTGTGTACCTTATGTGTATATCAAATATTTCCCAACTTTCAATGTGGAAACGGTCCGATGGTGTAACAAACCAAAGCAATAAAGAAATTATCAATAGCTTCAAGGTTATTTTTGTAGCAAACCTAAACAATAAAGTAATTATCAGTAGCATTCAAGGTTATTTTTAGTGGGGTATTTTTCCTATACATACGAGAACTACAATACGAGGGAAGTTGCTTTCTTTCATTGCACAAAACATCTAGGATGCTCCTTAGGATTTTATATTTTTATTATGAGCCATAAGCTTCATAATAAGGTTCCTATCAACGCTATTCGAGTTCTTAAATGTGTATTGTATATTATAATATATTATATATAGCTGTGCATGATAGAGCTATATTTGTCGTACTTAAAGGCTATGTTTTTCTTTTTGGTATGTTGCCGGATCCATCAAGCTACCAGCACATACAAAGACTAGATCCCATTGGAAACGTCAAACAGAAAATTTAAAACACCTTGTCCATTAACATCATCATAATACACACACACACACACACACACACACACACACACACACCAAATAAACATTGTGAAAGTCATCTAAAATTGCCAAAAAAAAAAAAAAACATATCACAGTCATGCTTGGGAGTCATGTGATGTTTAAGACTTAAGGGAGTCATGTCTTTTTTTTTTAGTCTATTTGAAAGTTCATCAAATTATAAAATATACAATAAAAATAATTCTTCTTTTCCATAAATCTAATCCCTTTCAAGCTGCAAGCATATACAAAGACTGGCTCCCATTGGGAACGTCAAACAGAAAATTTAAAACACCTTGTCCATTAACATCATCATAATAATATATATATATATATTGCATACCAAATAAATGATATTATGAAATTCATCTTAAAAAAAAACACGTGTCACAGTCATGCTTGGAAGTCACATGACGTTCAAGACCCAAGGGGTTGTGTCATTTTTTTTTTGTCTACTTAAAAACTTATTAAATTATAAATTATATAATAAAAATAATTTATTTATTTTATAAATCTCATCATTCCCTTGTGACTTTGCATTGCTCGAATCAGTTCATGGGCAAGATGACTTTCAGATGCCAGACCCACGCAGCCCAAGAATATTTTAGGCTTTTAATTGGGCTTCATCTCCCTGGGCTTGTATTACCCCCTTGATTCGGCAAAAATAAACATTCCAAAACACATTCCGTTGCCGGGACTCGAACCCGGGTCTCTCGGGTGAGAGCCGAGTATCCTAACCAACTAGACTACAACGGATCTGTGGTAAGTTGAAAATCAAGTATAAATTTAAAGTATATAAGTAAATCTCTACCGTCGGCCCCACTCTCCGGCATTGTTGGAGAAACCCTCACTTTTTCTGTTCTAGAAGTGCAAATCTCTTTGTTTGGTAATTGGCCTGTAAGAAGTGCAAATCCCATTCTTTGTCTTTACTTATATATCATATAATACAGAAGTCTCAGGGTGCCATCAGAAAGTCCCAAATCTTGCAATGGATTTCGACTCCTCCTGCTCTCCCAGAAGCATCCCTGTGGTTTCCACATTTGCGACTCCTTTCGACAACAATTCATCTGCAGCCAACTGCCCCCACAATTCTCCGACCCGAAAGCCCATAGCTTTATGGCCTGGAATGTATCACTCGCCAGTGACCAATGCTTTGTGGGAAGCAAGGTCCAAGATTTACGAGAATATCCTGGACCCACCTAAAGACGCACCCCCACAGAGTGAATTGCTCACCAGGACCCCCAAGCAGAGTCGTACTAGCATTCTTTACAATTTCTCCACTGACTACATTCTCAGAGAGCAGTATAGGGATCCTTGGAATGAGGTCAGGATTGGCAAGCTGCTTGAGGACCTTGATGCTTTGGCTGGCACCATCTCTGTCAAGGTATCCAGTGTTGAATTCTTTTGTCCGAATGTTACATTTCGAGTTCTTTGTCCCTTTTCTTTGTTGGGTCTTGATTCGTAAAGGGTTTCGGTTTTTTTTTTTTTTTTTTCTTTTTGTTTTGTGATTACATCTACACTCAGTTGAGTAAGAATAAGGAATCTTGTTATTTGATTGAAATGGGAAAATTTGTTGTCAGACTAGCCGACTGGAAATGAGGATCTCAAAAACAAAGAAAAGGGATTGGGTGTCCTGTAAGGGCCTGAGAATTTGAACTGATATGCTAGCATTGTAGTTTGGAAGGATTGTCTGTGAAGTGAACATATCTCCTGCATCTGCCTTTTCTTTTAGTAATTGAATTTCTGTTGTTGTGTTAGCACTGTTCGGATGATGACAGCACAACGAGGCCACTCTTGTTAGTCACTGCTTCTGTTGATAAGATCGTCCTGAGGAAGCCAATCAGCGTTGATGTCGATCTTAAAATTGTTGGTTCTGCCGTATGGGTTGGGCGGTCATCCATTGACATTCAATTGGATGTTATTCAGCATTCAAAAGGTATTTACTCCTGAATTATGTAGAACTTTGGAGAGAAGACACTGCAAGCACATTATGATTGTTTGGCATAATGAATAAAGTGCAAAGTAGTACAGTTATTTGAATTTTCTTAAAAGAAGCCTAAAGAATTGTATTCCATCACATTTCATTACACTCCATTATATTCTGCAACAACAAATCCTTAGCAGAAGTGGAGAACAAGAGGGCAAGTGGGTTAATTCAATTATTGTTTACATCATACTTCAAAGTTTGTAGAGTTTTTAATTTTGAAGTTGCTTATCTGCATGCAATCAATAAATTTTAGTTATTGTGTTGTTGACAACATCTTTATTTTTTGTTCGCTACTTTGGAAATGTTCCCCTGACGAAAGTTGTTTTCCAGATGGCCTGGATGGTTCAGACTCGGTGGCTTTGACTGCAAACTTCATATTTGTGGCCCGTGACTCCAAGACAGGCAAAGCTGCTTCAGTGAACAGGCTGTCACCAGAAACTGAACATGAAAGGTTACTTTTTGAAGAAGCTGAAGCAAGAAGCAAAATGAGGAAAGGGAAGAAGGTAGAAGAGAGAAAGGAAGTTGAAAATGGGGGGATCAATAGACTTGAAGAGCTCTTGGCTGGTGGACGAATCTTCTGTGACATGCCTGCCTTAGCAGATAGAGACAGCATTCTTCTAAGGGATACCAGGCTTGAAAATTCCCTTATATGCCAGCCACAGCAAAGGAACATCCATGGTCGTATATTTGGAGGATTTTTGATGCATCGAGCATTTGAGTTGGCTTTCTCAACTGCTTACGCCTTTGCTGGACTGGTCCCCTACTTTCTAGAAGTTGACCATGTTGACTTCTTAAGACCTGTGAGTACTAGAATCCATTTTCTTTTCACCAGTTGCTAGCTTTGTCTTGTACGAATTGATCACATACGGTTGTGCTGTGTAGTAGATGAAAGAAAGGGAAGGAGGGGAGGAGAGAGAGTTTAGAAAGTAAAGAGTTTAATTCTGGAAGCTGAACACCTGAAGAGGGGGGCTGCAAAAAATTTTTTGCGCTAGTTTATGCAATAAATGTCTTTTGAACAGGTGGATGTTGGAGACTTCCTGCGTTTCAAGTCGTGTGTTCTGTATACGGAATATGAACACTCAGAGCAGCCGCTGATCAACATTGAAGTTGTTGCGCATGTTACTAGGCCTGAGCTGAGATCTAGTGAGGTAGGACTTCCACTTGCACCTTTAAATTTCTCTCCATCAATTGTGTCCATTAGAGCTTCTGATAAATAAATCTGCCACTTCTCCCATGTTTAGTTCTTGGAACATTAGATACATCCCCCCCACCCCCCAAAATATGTCCACAGGATTGTATCTCTGTTCTCAATTGTTTTCATTTGAAACAGGTGTCGAACACATTTTACTTCACTTTCACTGTACGGCCAGAGGCCAAGGCTACAAATAGCGGATTTAGGATCCGCAAGGTGGTTCCAGCAACCGAAGAAGAAGCACGTCGCATTCTAGAGCGAATAGACGCGGAGACCTTGCAATCAGGCAAAGCATAATCAAATAACCATTCAGGAGCATTTGGTTGGTGGTGTGCACCAGAGACCATTTAACTTATCCATAAAACGTAACTTTAGAATAAGAAAACAAACTTGTGCATGAGATATTGGGATGATGAAAGAATTACTCAGACAGAATTACACAGAAATGCTAAGAATAAATGTCACGGGTACATGTATCTCTTGAATCCAGGTCACCCCATATTGTACGCTAAATATATAGCTGTGCAAACGTATCTATCCAGTCCAGTTTTACTGTTAATTGAAGTTGTTTTCTCCCATCAACAGAAAGAAAACACGTTTTCACGAGTATTAGATCGCCTGTTTATTTCATTTGAAGACCCATTTTTTCTGCAGCCCATCATGCTTGTTTACAGAATTGGAAAATGGTGTTAAATTGCACCAAAAAATAAGTAGCAACAATGAAGCCAATTACATATGTAATGCTGACTCTCCATTTCCATAGATCAGAAAAGCCATGCACTCACGACCATTACTTTAAATAAGCTACAATTGAACAACGTTTCTATAATCGAAGTCTATGACAGGTTTACATCACGTCACTGCTAGTTTCAGCAGACTAACTCTCTATCCAGGACAGTAACCGCGTTCTGTATGCCATCTATAGGAGAAAAGCAATTCCAAAACCTATTCCAATTTATACAAAATTATTAAAAATAAATTACATGCATCTTGCAGCCTTCCAGATGGAAGCTACGTGGACATGCCCTCATCATCAGAGGAACTGTACTGCCTTCTACGATTGGGTCCATGCCTGTGGCAGTGTTGGATTTACGGGAACCGGAAATTTATGAGCAGAACTAACCGTTGTTCGCTCATTAATAATACCTACTTCTTTGCAAACTCTGTCAAGGACGCCGAGAAAGTCCCTGACAACCATGAAGATTCGGAAGGGGTGAGCTTCTTCCTTTGCTGAGTCGCCGTGGAAGTACTCTGTGATTTCCTTCACAAGAGATAAAGCGAGACTCTCCTGGGCCTGAATCCTTATAATCTCCTCCTCGGCCATTTTCATGGACTTTTTCATTGATTCTGAAAATTTCTGTCTGCTTTCATCCAATCCCATTGTCTCGTTCAATTGCACAACCTGACTGATTTTCTCAACGCCTCTGGATAGCTTGGAGACATCACTGCTAAGTACATCAGAATCCATGGCAGCAGCTTTCTTCACATTGGCCAGCTCTGAACTGAGACCAGAGACAACTTGGAGGCCGAGCTTTCTACATTTGATGTCATCGCTCGAAGATGAGTTTGGAGTTTGGCTGGAACCAGAAAGACGAGCACCTTCTGTTCTTATTATTTCCTGTACGACAAAATGCAAGAGAGTGGTCTTTCCATCTGCACCCTTGACATCAACAAGCTTGAGGAGTGTATCGAGCTTGAAGGCATGTGCATCACCACGGTTCGTCCCAACATTCATGCGGTTCCCGGTCTTGAGTACAGCTTCAAGAAGCTTTAGGAACATCCTACTGCTTCTCAATTCTTCACAGGCTGCCTGTAGAAGTAAAAAAAGGAAAAACCAATAAGGTATGTAGGGCTAGAATTTTATCAGTCAACTGGGTATAACAAAACTAGAGACCAGCTTAACAAAACATGGGCTGTCATTAACTATATGAAACATTTTGTGTGAAGGAAAAAAGTATCCTCACTGATTGGCTTATGAGATAGCAATCTCATTCAAAATATAAATAGCACAATTTTATAACCTGACAATCATATGCTTACAGGTTTTTCTCTTGGTTTTTTTCTCTGTCAATCCAGGACACCGGGGAATTAAAGAAAAATGAGGAAGAAATTACACTTTACCCCAGCCAATTGGAATCTGGGCCCAAGAACTCAGACGACATCTATGAGTTTAAACAGTTCCAATAGCAAGAATTTTAACAGTCCAATGACTAATTTGTGCATATATTCGAGTTTTTTAAAAATAAGTTGTCTGCTTAAAGCTACAATTTAGAAACAGCCCAAGGAAAGCAGCCGAAAGGGCGTCAGGGAGAGGTCAGAAAAAATTTAGTTTACCTCCAGAGTTTCAAAAGACCTTTTGAGGTAATCAACCTCAGATTCAAAATTGGCTATGTACAACATTGCATCCACTCGTTTAAATGCAAAAGGTACATCAAGCACTGTCTTGAGGAACTTCTCTGCATTTCCAAGCTTGGTGGGCGAATCATCTTTGGAGTCCTTCAGTTTACGCTCTTCTTCCTTGGTGGGAGCCATCTTCATTAGACTTTCCAGAAGTTCAGTGCCAAGCATATCCACATTGCCTGCAGTAGGAAGGATTATTATCACACTCCACAATTCAAGATCACACTTAAAGCACAGAACTTTGGATTCAATCAAAATGGAAGTCCAGGAGCCTCTCTATGTGATCAGTACCAAGCCAATCTATGTTTAATGCAGCCTTGGTTGAATATAATCTTTAGGGTATAAACTAAGACATCTAATGAAACAAACATGTGGACGGGAAACAGATATGCATCTGCGCCATTTTTGCCAAACATACTTGGATGGTTACCTTCTAAAAGAGCTTCACAAACTTCCTCAACGGTTACGTTGAGTGCCCTAAGCAAGATTGCAATGTTCTGAGCCTTCTTGGGATCAAGTACCCCATTTTCTTGGTTTGGTAATGGAATAGCCGAACGGAGAGTTGTTTGCTGTGGTTTTGGCTGTGGGGTGTTTACAACAAACAATGTTTCAATCATTTCCTCGTTCAATCTGCACAATAGTCAAAATTATGGGGACAATCAATAGTGCATTCCTACAATTACATTCCCACTTGAACAAATGCCCAAAAAAGAGACAAAAATATCTATAAGAGAGGGTTAGAATCTCACTGAAAGGAGCTTGACCTCAGCTGATCCCACACCATCTCGCGATCAGAGCTCGCTCTAACTTTATCCCAGTGCAAAGGTTTTAACTTTGGTCTCAGCGTCTCCTCGACATTGTCCATTGATTCGGAACTGGGCGGCAATTCAATGGGAGGTACCTTGGTTGTGCTTTGAATTACAAAAGGCCTTGAAGGACGCACAAGCGCTGGTGGCTCTGAAATTGACTGGTCTTTCCGCGTCGTTTCAGTTGAGGACTCCCCATGTCGTTGCACTGATTGTGGTGGCGGCGGCGGCGGCAGTGGTGGTGGAGGAGGAGGAGGCGGTGGCGGCGGTGAAACTGAAATTTTCTGCTCTAAAACACTGCTAATTTTGGCATTTAAGTCCGAAATTCTCGATGATAATGTTGGTGATGCATCAGGGCTCTTGCCAAAACCTCTGTCTGGAGATGTAGAAGCCAAAGACGCTGAGCCAGACTCCCTGCTCCGATCTGAAACATTTGATATCCTCGGTGATACGATCGGATTCTTCTCCAGACCGGTTTCTGGTGACGTTGAAGCCGAAAACAATGAAAAAGACCCCACATTTCGATCCAATTCAATGGATAATCTGGGCGATTGGCACTGCTCCGAAATTCTATTCGTTGATGCAGGAGCAGAAGACGGCGATGGAGACCGGACATTTCCATCCAAATCACTCAATTTTGCGGGAGATGCGGAGGATAATGAAGGGGACTGCCTTTTTTTATCCGAAGAAGCAGTCGATAGCCTCGCCGGAGACAATGATGGAGGCCGTACATTTGGATCCAAATCAATGAATGTCTGTGGAGACTGCAGATTCTTCTCCATATTGAAAGACTTTCTTCGCGATTGCTCCGAAGATGAATCAGACGGAGCCGCGGAAGCAGGTTTGCGTTCATGAAGGAGAGGCGTTGGTTGCGGTGGCGGTGCTGGCCGTGGTGAAGGAGACGCCGGAATACTCTGAACTACACTGGATTCCGGCGATTTGGGTCGTGAACTCACGCTTACTGGCGGGGAAATACTTAACGACTGAGACGGTGCAGGGGAACCCGAAGTCGAAGACGTACAAGAGCTGGAATCACTGGTTCTTGCTTCAAAAACGCCGCCGTTTACGGCGGCGAACGTTCTTCCAGAAACGGATTCGGTCCCGCTGGAGCTTTCTCTGCCTCCGAGAGACTCTCTTGGCGAGTAAAACTCATCTTCCTCGTCATCCCCGGTAGACCCCACATCCCCGTGCCCATAATTCTGCCTGGAAACCTGTCTGCTAAGCGGCGGCAGAGGTTGGATTTCCGGGGACTCCAGCTTTCGGGGATCCGACCCGATATTAGCATTGCCCCGGCGTGTGCTGGAGCTTTCATCAATGCTTCTTTGAGAGTTTACCAAATTGCCCAGATACAGAAACTCGGACCTCGTTGAATTGGTAGTCCTAAGCTTGTTTCTTGAGTCAGCATTCACTGCGTGCAATCTGCTACTGTCGTCCGATACATACGTCTTGTCGTCGGTGATGAACTTGCGCCTTTGTATCCGGCGGGAGAAGTAAAAGACGAAAATGCCCAAGACAATAAGGGCAGAGATAACGGCTGAGATGGTAAGGGCTAGGAGTTTTTGGGAACTGGGTTTGGGCTCCGGCGACCGAGGGAGGATGAGGTTGGAGATATTGGCGGGGAACGAGGCAAATGCAGCAGGGGAGGGAGGGGGCGGCGGATTGGAGTAGGAAGGGAAAAATGGAGATGATTGGTTAGGGGTAGAAGTGGAAAATGGGATTTTGGGAGTTGGCGATGAGGGAGAAGGCGGAGATGGAGAAGGAGGCTGAGAGGGAGGAAATGAGTCCTGAGGAAAAAATGGCTCGTGAAGAATCCTACGGCCGGTGGTACTGGCGGTGCAGGACAATGTCAAGAATATGATCAAGAAGGCGGCGGTGATGAGGGTGTCGGAGGTGGCCAGCATTGTCGCTACTTAGAAGCATATGCGGTGCTGCGAGTGAATGTAGTTGGGTGCAACTTGAGAGTGAAAAAACACGAGTGAGACAGAGACCTGACGTATTGACGTATTTTCGTATATCTCATAAAATATATTTACACAAGTTTACTCTTTTTTTTTTTTTTTTTGTCTTAATTTTTCATTCAGCGAACCTGAGGGAGTTTGGGCTTTGGGAGATGCATCTCTTCCAGCTCAGGATTCTGCTGGCTCCGCGTGTTTGTTAGCAGTAGTATTCCGCAATTGGTCTTTGCTCCAAGTCAAGTTACAGAATTACGATACAACAACAAAGCTTAATGGTGGCAGCCAGTTGGTACTTGGTAGTTTTTTTTCCTTAATTTAAATTAAATAAATAAAAGAACCAAAAAAAATTGTCGTCGGTCAGCAGTTCTATTCGTAAGAAGAGGACGCGTGACGTGATTGTAAGGAACGCGGTTCTGACACCTGTTCTGTTGGATCCCATATTTGGACCCACCTGGTTTGCAAGTATCTGCATTGCCTGAGGACTAGGATTGTTACCACAAATTCACCATCACTGACGCATGCGCTAATTTGTTATCCACCAGCCACATAAGATAACCTATTGGTTGTGTTCAAAATCACAAAAGAAAAAAAAAAAAACAAAGCCAAAACAAGGGTTTAAGGACACTTTTTTGGTGGATAAAAATTTAGAGACAGGAGTGGTATTTCAATCTTAACATAAGAATAAGAATATAAATTTTTAAAAATTTACAGTAGAATTTACGTATCATTCATTCATAAAAGTCTCCAACTACAGTAAAAAAAAATTTAAATTCAAAATAAAGCATATCACGAACAAGGAATTTAAGAACACCAAAGCATGTTTTTAAGGATCTTTTGTACAAAGAAAAGAAGGCAATGGTCAGGATTAGGGAGTGCGACAAAGGCTTGCCATGCAAATACATACACAACAAGAGGCTTAACAAAAAGTTGGACTTACTTTTCCAATCATATTTGAAAAGGAGAGAATAATCCTCTCATTTCTTCTTTTCCATCAAAAGGGGGGGAAATTTTTCCTAATTTCGCATGAAAATGGGATCCAGCTCGTTTACCGCAAATTACGGAAGCCACTGCCCACCGGAGGTCAATAAAAGCAAGCAGCCTATCGAAAAATTGTGCATATAACATAATGAAAGGGAAATCAGCAGCGACAATCTCACCAAACTTTTCCAAGTTATGCGATCATTTGTTCCATGGCAAGCCAACAACAAGAAAAAGAAGTTCTTAGACTTCGACCATCCGAGTCGGACGGATGCCCATAAAGTAACCTTATTATTATTACGAGTGATGCTTATTGATTTGAGAATTAAGTTTTTTAAATGTAAGAAATAAAATTTGAGACATTATACAATGCCCATATCATAGACTTCTTTTTGTTTAAGTCATTTATATTTTTTAAACTTATATTATTCAAAATTTATGGGATACGTTAAGTACAATTCTTTCGAATTTCTGATATACTACCTTGCCTTTTCATTTTATAGAAAATTCTTAAATTATTCAGATTACGATAAACAGGCTACGCACCATGCCCCAACCGACTGGTATATACGGTGCTCAGTCACTCGTCGGGCGATTCTGTGGGTCTTATAAATCTGATTGTGTAGGCAAATCTAAGTAGCATCGTTTCAAGCATCTCTTCCCCTTTTATTGAGGACTTCTGTGCTTATTTTCACATGTTTGCTGTTTAACATTTTACGGCCACATATTTTTGCTACACAAAAGGGCGAAAAAATAATAATAATAATAATAAGCAAAATCTGTGGAAAGGACAGTGGAGCACCGACACACCATTGCTATTTTTTCACCGTCCTTTTTCCCCTTTCGATGTAACTGCGGAATTTCAAGAGAAAACCAAACAGGCACGACAAGTAAGGGTAGGATTATAATTTGCATTGGTATAACAGCTCTTTAAGAAATATTTTAATAATTAAAATTTTAAAATTTTATTTTAATAAATAAAAGTTAATATTATAAATTTGGTGGGACCAAATATAAAAAGAAAATGAACCATTACTTCATTCAAAAAAGTTTAGTATCTATATTTTGATAGTAATACTTAATACATGTATTATGACGAGTTTATTCATTACTGTAATAAGGTTATTAAAATATAATATAAGAAAATAATATGTAATTTTTTATTATAAAAATAATAAGTATTGTTATAAAAATAATTGAATTTATTAAAAAAAATATATATTTTATTTATATACCACTTGTATAAAAAATATATGTACGAATTTTAACCATCTCATGTCCAACTGTCCATCCGGTCTAAATGGGACTGAGCCACCAAAGATTGTCCTCTATTTTAACGATAAATGCCGACATTGCATTTCCATGTCTATGCCGAGCTTGGAAGCACGAGTTTGGCTTCTTGTGAAACTAGTCCTTGTATTTTTATTTTTTATTTTTTATTTTTTTTATCTACTTGAATTCTTGATTTTAAGTATGGTCAATGCATTGCCATCAAGGCAAAGTAACTCTTCTCAACTCTTAGTTTCAACTGCTGATTGTGTGATACAGATTGCTAAAAATAGATTTGCCCCCGTATAAGTATTGGGATTGGGAGCACTAAATACATATATTCCATCGCTGCTTAGGTTCATATCTCCTCCCTCCTTCACTGTTACCTACTCTTTGTGATCTGCCCGATTCTTTAAAGGCAAAATATGCTTACAAATCTCAGCCACTTTCTTTCGTGGGTATTAACTAAGGCATCCATTTCTCGGGCTTTAGAGTTTGCCAAAGGATATTCTTTTTGATCAAATGGTGTCATCGCACTATCATTTTTTTGTTGTATTAATGGTATCATCACGGTGAGGATGATTTTTCCTTCAAATACGACCACTAATTTGCTTTTAGTGCCAAGCCCATGGATTTTAGATCAATACTGCAAAGATCACTAGAGTCTAAGGGAGTGTGCATGGAAAAAAACCTTGATATCTCTCATGAGGAATCCACTTGGGCGCCTTATTATATGTTATTACTCTTTTTTGGGTTAATAAGAAGGGTGATGCCTAAAAAAAATAAATAAATAAATAACTACAACTCTAAGAGACTCTAATTACATCATTTTTGAAAATATTGTGGAGTCTTGTGGGAAACTGTTTTACTAAATTAAGTTCTAATTTTTATGACAGAGTATAAGATGTAAATCAGTCTGTCATTTTATTCCTTTCTCTATAAACATGTACTAATTAAATAGCCAAATCTCTCTTGAAAAATACAAATTATGTTATTTAGCACCACGACTTTCTTTAAACCTGGATTTTTCAATCAATGTGACTTTCACCTAATCTTTGAGACTTGCAAAATCTTATTTAGGAAACACCAAAAACTTTTTGTAAAGAAATACAAACGAGGCTCCACTAAAGAAAAAACAAGCCTAAAGTTTGCTTTATAGAACGCCCGTGCTGCTTAAAGGTGGCAATTTTATTTTACATAAAATAACTATAATGCTTTCTTTTATGGTGTCCTCGCCTCTCCTAAACTTTTGAATCAAGAGTCAGATCGTACTAAAAGCATAACAAATTATTGAACTCTTACCCATTTACCCACATTCGTGTGGCACTAAGAAAACCAACTACGCTTACCATCAACCAACATTAACATACGTCCAATTAGCATCTTCGGGCTTACTGTTTTCGTTATAATCTCTTACTCTTTCTCACCTTCTTTTTGGCACGTAGTAGTAAAAAAAATAAAAACGGAAAAGACCAAGAGACGGCCATGAAACAACATTAAATAAATAAAAAAAAAAAAGGTGGAATGAGATTCTTGGACCATGGCATAATTTTTACAATGAGTCCATCCCCGAGCAGTTACAGCAAAGGCAAAATAAGGGCCACAAAGGTCTACCATTACTAAGTGAGAAAAGGGACCATGGGCCACTCATATGATCGCGAGACAAACTGATCATGTAATTTATTCAGCAACTGGTCCAAATAAGAATCTCAATACGGAACAACTTCGTAACTTGAATTCATGACCCTATTAGTGAATCGGGCGTAATTTAATATCTTTATCCTTTTCCATTTGTTGTCAAACTGTTATGACAAATTTGAAGGAAAGGAAACGTCAAATTAAAAGGTGCCACAATAATTTAGAAATGGATCCCAATTTTTTTTTTTTTAATCATTGAAATTAGTAACTTAGCGGTAAAGAGAGGAATAGAATGAGCGCCAAATCTAAGAGTTTGAAACACAAATCTACAGTCAACCTTGGTGCTCAGAAATGGATTCTTTGGATACTGCTTGTTAACGTTCTCGAAGGCTATGATTAGAATATGAGACCCTTAAGGAAGATGTTAAAAATATGTCCACCATCGCACATCGGATCATGTTGAGCCAGGAATCTTTCTAGTTCCTTGGCCACAAAGCTAGGCGTAAATTTAAACGAGACGCTTGGTCTCCGAAAGCAATAAAGGGCCAGGATCAGGGACGCGTTGAGCAAACTACCCAAAAAAAACAAAATGCTGTCAAAAAATATTAAAAAAAACAAATAACTACCATTCGCTTCTTTATACAAGAAAAATCAATGATTTTTGAAACCTATTGTTTGAAATTTGCTTCGGTTCAACCGAAAAAAAGAAAGAATTTTGTTGCTATATATGGCTCGCATGTTTGCACAATATCTTGGAGTTACAGACGACTCACAGGTTATTTGAAGCACGTTTTATTGTAGGACGAGCTTTTGTGGCAGATATTGAAGCCATTTGAAAAAGAGCAATGGTTGGCTAAGTTGCCCAAATCACTGCTCCGTCTTTTTCTCACAAAAAGCTCATCTTCCAATAAACGTAGAGCATTTCATTGCAAGAAACAAAACTTTGGCCGTTACAATCTTTCCGAAACTAAAATGGCTTTGGCCGTTGCCTAAGGCCAAAGTTGTGCGGAAGCAAAGACTTGATACACACATCCCCTATCTCAAACCTGATAATCCCACCACTCAGAGCCACAATTTTCTGACTGAATCTGACTATAGAACTAAGCTTTGGGACTAAAACGGACAAATGATTACAATAAAGTGTACACGCCACAAATATCCAATGCGCCAAAAACTGAGGAAAAAGGAAGAGATCAAAAGTTTTTCCTATTACCAACAACTATATTAGAACACTGTTATGATACAAAGTTCATTGCTAAAAATCCATACCCTGCATCCTGGCGTCCTCCGTCAGGTGAATTGACCACCTTCACAACTTTAGTCAGTTCAGAACCTACTCTGAATAAAATGGAGGCACATCATGTAAGAGGCTTAACAATGTATGAAGAATTAAGACGACAATGACTACTGCCAAAGTACTGAAGAAAACGTTAGGTTAACATATGTGGAAGAAAACATGATCTGCAGGGTACTAAAGTTGCCTCGTTAAACAGATAACTGCCTATTTTGCTAGGCCATGGTGTGCAGAACTGCAAATGCATAATCATTTCAACATCCCAGCTTGCCATAACAATAGACTTCCACAAAATACAGGGCAAATCAAATAAATAAATAAACAAAACAGGTGTTCACCTCAAAATGCCTTGACAACTTCAAGCAAAGCCTCCCTCCAGATTCTCAACACCAACTGTTTCAGTAAACAACGAACAACAGTGTACCAAACACTCTAGCCTGCTACCTTTATAGCACCAATTTCATCAATTTTCGAGCTCTTATGCTGCAAAAGTATATGTACAAGAGAGAGAGAGAATGCTGATTCAGAATAAAGGTAATGAACGGAAAGCAGTAACAGGTTTTCTGCAGTAACAGGTTTTCTGCAGTATACACCAAAATTTGAAGAGTTGACAATAAACAAGCAGGAAAACCATCTGTTGTAAAGAGATTTCTCTATTACCTTACTTTTCTTGTGCTTGTGAACATCATTAAGATCTTCGTCTCCATCATGCTTCCTTTTCTGAAACACAAGTATAAAAGTACAATCAGCAGTGCATTGCTCAATTGCGTTGAGAAAAAAAAAAAAAAAACAAGGATATAAACACTGGAAACTTTGAAATCATGAACAGCAGACAAAAGTGCCATGCAATGTTCAAAAGAATGCAAGAAGAGCCGCTGTTTGCATCAATGTCAAGCATCCAAAATTTCACAAATTTCCCACCGAACACAAAGTTCACGGTACATTCAGCAGTGCTAAAGCGAGTGATAAATTTTTAACCTTTTCATGGTGCTTTTTTGAGTGATCAGCAGTAGAATCATGATGCCCACTTCTATCCTTCTTCTTCTCCTTATCTTTTTCTTTACTTCGATCCTTGTCTTTATGACGGTGCTTGTGCTTCTTATGCTCTTTATCCTTCTCCTTGTCTCTTTCTTTGTGCTTTTTATGCTTCCTCTCCTTGTCTTTGGATTCACTTTTTGATTTTCCTGCAACCGTAGGCATCCCCTTCTCTGCCTACAGAAAGAGGGAAAAACAAAAAAGCCAATGGTGATGCATCTATTTAGGAATCTTAGGTCTAGGAAATAATGCTATGCATTTTGACTGGGACCTAGACGATGGACAAAATTAAAAGAAAGCGTCAGACACAAAATAATGACAGTAGCCATCTTACGGGAGGCAAATCTATAGGAGTGGTTTCCTTCAGTTGGAAGGCCTCCCTGAGTACATCTAGGTCAAATTGATGTATGCGTGCATCATTATCTCTGGAATGGGAGGTATTCTGAATAAGTTGATCCAATTGCATCCCTTCTCCTTTTCTGATTTCAGTGTCTCCCACCACATTGTGAAGATAGTGTGTGTCCGAAATTGATAAAGGAAGTGACCGCTTGCAGAAAAATTCATGATGGGGCAACAATTTGAAGTGACTTATAAGATCAATAGCACCAGTGAGCTCTCTCGGTCCTGAAGTTCAGAGAGCAAAGCAATTATCATTGTAAACAACAAAAAATTAGCAGAACAAACAAGTCACATAAATATCTATGTAGGGAAAGAATGTATCTGCTGATTATGGTTTTTGGTGGAAGGGAAAAGTGTAACCAGTCAAAAACATTCCACAGAAATATTCTAACTACCATTCCCTACCTCTTCCAAACTTCTTGATTTCAGGATCCATGGTTCAACGTTTCAAAAGAAGATGACTATCATCTGCAATTTGAAGAAGACACAAAAGCATGCTTCATAATCATCAACCGAAAAATCATAGCTCAACACATAATCAAACGCAACATATTAAGAAAACTCTCTACCATGCTACACTTTGAAATAACAAAGACAGGTGGATAGACAAAGCAAGTCTAAAAAGCATTAGAAGGAACCGCCTTCATATATCCAAGTTCACTAAAAACCCCAATTATAGTCAATGACCGGATTCACTACTTACCCCAATTATAGACAGGTTTCTGAGTACTTACTTACCCGGACTCACTACTAACTGAAACAATTATAGTCAATGACCGCCAAACCAAAATATTTGACTAAGTTTCAAAAAGCGATTTTCAAAACTCTATTTCCATGAGCATTAGTTCTTTTAGGAGAAAAAGGAAGAAAGAAGTTACTAGAAATAAGGTGGTCGGAGAGACAAAAGGGAGCCAACGGGTTGGCACAATAAATAGAACTAAAGAAGTTGTATTGAAAAAAAAACAATTCGACGCAAGTTTGTCAATTTCAATACGATTTTGATCCAAAAATAGTGCTCCAAATCGGCGGTGTCAAACTATACCAGATATCCATCCTAGCAGGTATCGTAAGCTTATTACCAAGAACTATATCTGCTGATAGAGCAACAAACAGTTCGAATTTTTATAATTTATGCATATACCCATCTATATCGTCTCTCATAATTACTAAATCTCGAGATGAAAACAAGAGAACTCAGTCTAACTTCAGTTTTCTAGGTTCTTCTTCTACTACTTTACACATACTATCAATAAAAAAAACAAAAAGTCGATAGTTATATGTTAGATTCAGGAGTGGCCGCCCAAACAGCATTTCTAATTAGCAAATTTGGGGAAAATAAGCAACAAACAAATTTGTCATTCCGAAACGACGAACGCCTTTCAAAGAAGACTAGAAAAGCAACGGCAGGTCAACCGAAAACACACCTCTGACTTGGATCCCAAGATTCCGCTACTCCAAGGGCCTTCCAGATCGCGGGGGACAAAATGGTAAATTATTCCTCTCCCGCTGACTAACTCTCCCCTCCCGCACACTCAACGCCGATTCTTCCCCCAATCAAACGCGACTCTCTTTTCTCCTCTGATTCCTCTGGCCCTATACAAAGCTCCCGACGGGGAAACTTATTGTCCGAAGAATCGGCGGCCAGAAAGACAGGAAACGGCGAGAGGATTGGCCAGCGAAATGCCCCGATGAGTGGGGGGTTTCGGGGGGGCTCGAATCCGCCGGAATTGAGGAGACGGTGAGGAGGGAGCCGGTGACGGTGAATCGAACGGATCAAAGAAGGTTCCAGAAGGAAAGCGGAGGGCCTTGGACGACAGGGTGAAGAAAAAATTTTAATAAGCCGCGGAAAAATGGGTATTTTTTACTTTCTAGGGTTTGTGGGACAAAATAAAGAGGTTCACGCGATTGGGTTGGACTTTGGAGCCTATGATGATATACTGTAATGTTCTGTTGGCCGTCGCTCTCCTTTTATATCTGAGGGGCTGCCTGCCTGCCTGCCTGGGGTCCTCCTTTCATTTTGACTCTCATCTACGGCCATGTTTGTTGGATTTTCTCTCCTTTCTAGAGCTTTTAAATTTATGCTGGTTATAATATAAGGGTCTTTTATTATTAAAAATATTAAGTAGTAACATTTAAGACGTAATAAAATAATAATAATAATGTGATCTAATTCGTCAAATAATTAATATTTTGAGAAAATAAAAATAGCATAATGTATTAGATGTTGTTAGATAACTAATTTATTATTATTTAAAATTAAATTATATTGTAAAACTTTTATTATCTTTATACTATCTTGTTTAATTATTTCTAAATAATAGATTTATCCTTCGAATATTATTGATTTTGAGTAAATTTCTCATTGCTCTAGATTCAGTGTTAGCGAGTCAGAATTCCATTGCTGCTCATTTAACAACAAATCCAAATTATCAGAAGAAGACGGGCAATATTAAAAAGATTTGAACCTAAACTAATACAAAAAATAAAAAATAATAATGAATCACTAAACAGGCTAACACCGCAAATGATATATATGCTAATTATTAAGAGATTCTTCTCCCCTATTTATAAAATTAATATGTATGATAAAATAAAAAATATATACTAATTATTCTAAATAATAAACGTTTTAATATTATCTTTTCACATTTTTTATAATCAAAAATTTTTTATATAAGTAATTGCATAATTATTTAGTCTATTTATTTGTCATGTGTTTACAATATGTGTATAACTTAGGATACACCAATGCTTGTGTATATTTTTTAAATGATATTTATTACTGACAATTTATTTTATTGAAAGATAACAACTTTCGAAATGAGTATTGGGAAGACTTGGAATGAAAAAATAAAGCTTACAAGAATAGATTTTTAGAAATATTAAAACAAGATAAATCAATAGAATAAGTAATGCCTTTGAAATACTGAAGATAACTTTTAAAATTACATTACCAAGCCTCCCAAGAAAGTTGAGGGTCCGAAGTCGAAACAATAAGAAAAGGTTTTGCTGAGTCTTGAAACCGAGATTAAGGCAAAGCCTTATGTCTTACAATTGACCTAGCTCACCATTCCGTTATATATTGGTAACGCATTAAAGCTATGTTTTGTATTGAAGTGAAAAATACGTTGTGGTGTAATAATTGTATTTTAAATTAAAAGTAATTTTTTAAATATTTGGTAATTCTTTCTAAACGAAATTTTACAAACGTGATAGCTCTCAAAACTATGGTTTCACAAAAGCACCTTAAATATACTTTTGAAGAAAGTGATAAAACCCAATGATCAGATCACACAAATTTTGAATTAAGTGAATAAAAATAACTCTATTAATTTAAAAAATTATTAAACATTTAAATTTTAAATTTTTTTTACAGCTTTTCTATAATTATTACCAAACAATTTATAACTTTAAATTATAGTATTTTTAATTACAGCATTTTATTTACAACACTTTTATTCCCAGCATTGCCAAATAGACCTTAAATGAGGAAACATGGCTGGTAGGGACAATTTTCACTCTTGCCCTAACGTGAATCTCATACTGTTTGTTATTAAATTTTTTGGTCAATAAATTAAAATAATAGAGTGTGACATTTTGTGTAATTGGTATCTACATAATATTTTCTTGTCTTAAATATCATGATTGTTTTATATCCCAAAAAAAAGAGAAAAAACGTATTAAAATCATCTTTGAAATGCATAAAAGAAGGAGCGACCTTTGATAAAATAAAACGTTTTACTTTATTATACAAAGATTTGTATTATGATGGCATTGCAAATTGAAATCCTTCCTATTTGAGAGAGAGATCATCATTAAATAGAGGCTAATAGGACACTGACGATTAAGGTATAAAGCAATAATTTTAAAATCTTTATTTTATAGACTCTTCCAATTTAAATCTATAGATTAAATATAAATGTATTAACTAAAAATTATACTAATAACTGCTTGTCCAAATGAAAAGAGTTTGATTATTCTTTGAAAAAATCTTAAATTTGAGTCTTATTAATAAGAAAAAGACTTAAAGAGCTCTTTTCCACAATAAACTTCACAAAAGTTTGAAACGGATTAATTAAAGAGTAATACTAAATATTTTAAAAATTGTGTTATAATATATTTTGTAATATATAATAAATACAAAAATCGTTAATTTTTTAAACATTGTTTAATCAAAAAAGAAAAAAAAAATAATTTTTTTAATAATTATATATTTCGTAATATTTTATAATGATATTTTTAAAATATTTAACATTACTCTTAATTAAAACCTAATGTAATTTTTAAATGTCAAGTCCAACATTACAAAATTAACTAAAAATTATGGAAAACGCCATATAACGGGCAGAGAAAAATTGTTTAGCGTGTCACGAACATCAGGCCGAAAAGGCAAAAGAAAAATGAAAGGGAAAGGTAAAAGTACGAAAATGCCCACGGCCACCGCCTCCAATCATTGCAACCCGCGGAAGCACACGCGCGGCATATTCGTTCGGTGTCGAAAAGTTCCGGAACAGAAACAACGTTGGACCCCAGTCCCCAAACGACACTGTTGAATGACATTTTTGCCCTTTCCACCCGTAAAACGCCCTTTATTATGTATATCATGCCGAAGCCGCAAGACGTGATCTTGACAGCAGCAATTTCCATCCGAGAATCCTCAACAATGGCTGCTTCTTCTTCTCTCTCTGTCCAGAAAAGCAAGCTGCTTTATCAGCAATTGCTCCTCCTGGTCTTCCTCGCGACGGTGTCGTTTCTGTTGATCGAGGAGGTCAGTGCAATAAACGGACAGAGAGAGTTCGATTACTTCAAATTGGCCTTGCAATGGCCCGGCACTTATTGCCGCCGTACCCACCATTGCTGCCGTAACAACGCTTGTTGTCGCGGGTATTTATTTTCCCTTTTCTGTCCCTTCTTGTTTCTTTCTTTTTTTTTATTTCCTTTTTTGCCAGTTGATTATGTTAATTAATTGATTAAGTAATTTAATTACTATAAGTTTGGCTTTCTTGTCTAATTGCATATAGCAACAGAGGCGTTCAGCATCTGCTTCGAATTGCGTTTGATTACTGTGTTTTGAGGCATTTCAATTGAAAAAAAAAATATATTCTTGGAGAAGAAACGAAATTTATTTTATTTTATTTTGTTATTCGACCAATTTAGGGATTTGGTTGCTGATAAAATGGCTTAAAAGTTTTCTTCCCACCCCCATTATGGAACCTTTGTAAACCCTTTTGTCTGTTTAGGACTTAGGAGTGGGATATCTAAGTTCTTAGGGTGCTTTGTTAATTATATTTCTGCTATAGCTGTAGAGTTTTTGAGCTTTGCATCGCAACATGGTAACATTTTGCTTTGCACCCGCTTGGTCAATTTATCATCCCTTCTGGGATACAAAATCATGGGTTAGATATTTTTCATTTGTCTTCCTGCTCCAAGCAGTGCTTCTTTTTGTTGTAGGTATTAAGTATGCCAAAGCTGGCAATGACTAACTTACCCATTTTTGCTCGTGTTTGGTTTTTCCTTTTTTTTTTTTTTTTTTTTTCTTTCCATGTCCAGATCCAATGCTCCAACTGAATTCACAATTCGTAAGTCCTAATGCGACAAATATTTTGCTTTTTGTAGTAAATCTGGATTACATGATTTTATACTGTGAAAAGCATATGGGTAGCTGGCTCTGATTTGCTAGCTATTTGACGAGGGAAATGTCAAGTATTCTCTTTCATTTTTCTTGATGGTGGTAGTTGTAGCCAAGCCTTTGCTTCGTTCTTAAGCATGTGTAGCATTGAAAGAAATTTGCTGATCTCTGTTTGCAATAATGTTTCACAGATGGTCTGTGGCCTGATTATAATGATGGAACCTGGCCTGCCTGTTGTAGTACGTCTGATTTTGATGAAAGAGAGGTGTGTATTGTTTCTTCCTCAATTTACTTTTACCTACTTTCCTTGTCATCTGATGCCTGCATGTGTGGACAAAACCTGTGCAATGTATTTGAAATATTAGGATTTCGTTTTTCTAAAAATGTGTTTGCTCAAAAATGGATGTGGAATGTTTGCATTTTACTGTTTCAATTTTCTCTAGGATTTCTGCATATGTAGAATAAGTAGTTCCCATCCATGTATCAATTCCGGTTTCTGTGTAATTCCACTCATGACCTTAATCTTTAATAACATGCAGATCTCAACGTTGCATGATGCTCTAGAGAAGTATTGGCCAACCCTAAGTTGTGGCTCATCATCAACTTGTTCTGGTAGAAAAGGACCATTTTGGGCGCATGAGGTGGTTATCACTTGTCATGTCTTCTTGTTGCTAAATCATCCCATAATATCTTTTAGAACTAACAGGGTTTTGCCTTTTATGCCTTATGACGGCTGATTGAGGTGGCACACATTGGCAGTGGGGTAATAGTCCTCAACTTTTTCTCTCTTACAAAAATTGAGGCACGGAGTTTGAACTTGAATGAAAGTGGAGTATTACCAAGTACTCTTTAGTTTGAATTGTTTTTGCTAATTAGGTCCTTTGTTGAGCTTTTGAAGAAGTATAATGCAACAATGATAGACACTGTTGTCAACAGGAATGGTAGTTTATTTGGGTCTTTTGGTTCTTGGTAAAGGCAGGTGCAATGTTTAGTGTTTAACGATCACACAAGAATGTCTTCGTTAAAATGTTGGGGACGTTTTTGCTCTCTACTTGTGATGAGGGGTAATTGGCATACCTATGCATACAGATGTGAGATCCAATAAATTTCTAAAACGAATGAAAGACAGTATATCTGTGAACAGATGTTGCCACAGTAATGACACAAGATACATGATAATCTACTTTTTTTGGGGAATTGGGGGGGTGGGGTTGGGTGTCCCCAGAGAATTAAACTGTGAGAACTGGTTGTTTTGTCCTTTTGTTCTACACCAGCCAATGAATTTACGTACTTGGATGAACTTTTATTATAGGACTCTTTTGGGATAGATTTTAATCGGCGGGTAGAAATGTGGAACTTCAATTTTAAAAACATATTATGTGGGTTTGCTACTTGGCAATTTAATGCGGTTTTTATTTTTCCTGTCATGTTAATGCAGAGAAGCATGGGACCTGCTCCTTTCCAGTCATTCGAGATGAATACAGTTACTTTTTGACAGCACTGAATGTCTATTTCAAGTATAATGTCACAGTAAGTCATTGGGTGTCTGATAGGCAACTTTTCTGGTTCTCATTTTGCATGCTGGTGATCCATAAACTCAACATGTGAAAAACAAGTAAAATTAAGAAAGTGTGGATTATAGTTATGGATTAAGTGTGCTTAGATCACTTTATAATTTTTGTGAAGTTAAACCAGAGCCCCCCTCCCCTTCTTCCTCCTCCCGCCAACCCAGATTTTTATGACTCAGAAACTATTCTCTGTTATATTTTCTAGTTGCATTGGCTTTTTTGCTGCATTAGATTTGATTTTGTGTTCCATACATTGTTAATCTGGGACCTTGGAATTTTTTAGCTTGGCCATGCAAGTTGGCAAGTATCAACATTTTATATGTTCTGATGTATCTGTTTGTGTCAGTTACGTACATTACTGACATATTTGTTCAGATGTGGTGGCAGTTGTTGGCTTATTAATTGACTTGCATTTATTTGATTCATTATCTATTTTCAATTCTTGATTCCAGAGAGTACTATATGAAGCAGGCTATGTCCCTTCAAATACTGAAAAATATCCTCTTGGAGGTATCATCTCTGCTATAGAGAATGCTTTCCATACAACCCCTTCATTGGCTTGCTCAAAAGGTGCCGTAGAGGAGCTTTATTTGTGCTTCTATAAGGACTTCAAGGTTGGATTTCTATTTATGCATTTTAGATTTCGTTGTAGATGTAAATGGTTACAGGTGAATGTGGTTTATATACGCCAATGCGTAGGGCCAAAAGGAAAAAAGGAAGTTACTGGACAACTTAGAGGGCTGCTGGTAAGAGGCTATCAGCCCGTTGTTTCAGTAGGCTTGGCCTACGATTCTTAAACTGCATAGGGTCTCAGTATTTACCCCCTTTTAGTTCTACTGAATGTTAGTTAACACAGATGGATCAAGTACTCAGGGTAACAAGAGTGGTCTTCCAGGCACACACCTTTGCCTGGAATAATGTGGATGGAATCATCCACCCCTATTGTGTTGTAATGTTTTCCATCTAGAAATTGAGTTTTTCTTTTCTTTTTTGTTTTTTTTTTTTTTGTCCTGCTTGTCACTTTACAGCCTCGGGACTGTGCCATTGGTTCTATAATCCAAGATGATGGACTTTCCTCAAAGAATTCATGTCCAAAATATGTTAGCTTGCCAACATATGTATCACTTGGTAAGTTTCTTATGTGATTACCCTATCATGGTACTATAAATTTAGATTTTTGATGATAACATTCTTGATCTCCAATTTTGCGTAACTTTGTTGTGGGAGGGTCGTAATATGTAGCATATTTCAGGTTGGTGGCTCATAGTAACAACAAAGTAGGCCCATTTTTTGAAACATCCACTTCCAATTATGAATGAGCACATGAGTTTTAGGGATCATCTGGATATGCTATAAAACAAAATGGTGGCTAAAATTAGCCGGTTTATTTCTCAAGGTGGCATGGAATCTTGACGCAATTTACTTTTGGTTAAACATGAACTGTGCTAGGTCTGCACTAGCAAGTCCGTGGCAAATCTTTTTCCAATTATCTATCTCCAGAAGTATAATGGTTTAGTCACATTGCTGAAATTCACTCTGAAGATTGTCATATGAGATCTATTCGAGCTTTCTTCTGTGTTTAATCCTTTATTTGTATTCGTAGGCCTTGATGGTGCAAACTCTACAATCTCATGGATGGATGCCTAAAAATGAAGCTATATGAGGTTCTCATGTAAAGTTTGCTGTATTCTGGCTCTGGTCCGCAGGTTAATGGGTGCGTCAATGATGGAATGAGAATTTGCTTCATGATTAAATGATGCATACTTGTCCATTGATGTTGACATGTGCCTATTCATTGTATATTTCAGTTCACTCTGCAAGATAATCCATGTTTAGCCTACACTGAATTGGGAGTTTTTCTTATTACACTTTTCTGTGGATATTGTTTAATATTTCGTTGCAAAACATTTGCTGCGTACCACTCGTGTGGTAATTGACGTAACGGTCCTGAGGTGAACCAGAAAACCCTTTTTTTTTTTATTTGAAATGGGATTTCATTGATGACGTATGTACTTCGAGCTAGAGCAAATGTGTAAGCCAGCACATATTATACGCATCTCCGTTTTGGGTCTACCGGGAGGCCCGACGAGCCGGTGTAATTGCAATGGGATTAAACTTTCCCATTCCTAACTGTGTTGGGCGAGGTTCGAATTCCTGCTCCTCCCGTTCCCCAACCCACCCTCTTTATTATGATTTGTCATTTCCTCTACAAACCCAAAAAACTTTCCTATTCGATAATTCGTTCAATAATGGAGGTTTCTGTTAGGTTGTATATTATCTTTGAGAATGCACAAACTTGGAAATCATGTGCTTTTACTGAAAATAACAAACCAGTACCACAACTAGAGAAACACCTAAGCAAGAACGAAATCATAAGGTGAACAGAATTTATGATTGAAAACAAGGACTCACCTTCAAAGAAATTATCAAGCACAGAACTTATCTTGGCAATAATTGCTTTACGTAGCCTCTTCTCAAGCATCATCTGCACGAGATGGGAAGCCGGAGCTCTAATTCTGGACCTGGCTCTGAATAAGCTCACAAGTAGGTCCCGCTGCCCGGTGGCGGCCTGGCGGGCTTTGTAACTAATGACGGATACAGTGTTGCAATGCCACAGACGAGCTTCTGATCGACCTCACGCAATCAACTTGCAATTCTCTGAAAAGGAATGTTCACCTCTTCCCTGTGCCAATGTCATCTTTGTTCTCCTGGTTAGTACTTAATAGAGGTGCTCAAAAAAACCGGAAGTTTCGGTTAACTGACAAAATCAAATTAAATCAAACCGAATTTTCGATAACCAAAAAAATTTTATAATTAATTAATCGAACTAAATAAAAACCGAAATATTTGGTTCGGTTTTGGTTTTCAAAGTAGTTAACCGAACTGAACCGAAATATTATTATGCATATATATTTTTATTTTTTTCATTCTAATAATGAGAAAAGATGTTACTAATACAACAATTAGTAATAAATAAATATTAATAAAATATTATTATATTATAAATAAACACTTATTTAACCTATATGTGATGGTAATTATAAATTTCTTTTAAAAAATTGTATTAGATTTAATTTTTTTTACATTTGAATTAGAATTTTAAAATTTTCATTATTGAATTTGATTAATTGAACGGTTAACCGAAATTGAACCAAAATTTTCGATTGAATTTTAGTTAACTAAATTTTCGGTTTTGAAACATTTTTCAATTTAGCGGAACCAAAAATTTTAATTTGGGAATAGTTATGATGATCTGGTTCGAGTTAACCAAACCGTAAACACTCTTACAGCGGACACGGACAAAAAACAAACTTGGAGTTAGCAGTGTGCATTTGGCGAGCAAAAGCGGGAAAGATAGTTGCTGCCGTTGTAGTTAGGAGCCTCTGTTTGTAGAACATTGTAAGTAGTATAGATGCAGCATTAAATTTGTGTAATCATTAGCGATTGCAGAACAATCCATTGATCATCATTGATCAGATAGGTTGCAGAGGGATCATTCAGTAAATTGAGTTTACAATAGAGATATCTTTAAAAGATTTTTTTTTTTTTTTTGGATAAAAATAGATATTGAAAGACTGAAATCCAAGAGTTCAAGCAGAAGTAGAACTCCTTCCTCTCCAAGGATTGGTACTCTGGGAAATTTTCCTGATTAGACTTGCTTTCACGCGCCTCAGCAATTATATATACTGTATACACAAACAGAAGACCAAAAGTTTCCAATTTCAGCAGAAAAATTCTAGAGTTCGTCTCTCTCAAAAGTTTAGGGTTACTTACCTGATATCTTGGTTCTTCATCACCCTCAACATTGTCCATATTCACATTCCTTCGTAGCAGCAAAGATGGATGACAACATTCTGCTATTGCAGAAGAAGAGTAAAGCAGAGATATTCGGAATCATCGACTCCGCCATCAACATCGCGGCCTCGCGATGGCCACAGGACTTCCTGGCTCGCAAGAATCTGACTCTGGAGAAGTTGTTCGCGTCTGATGACTGTGTTTCTAGGACTAGTAGCATTGAGAGCAGTTGCTGTCCTGTTCCAGCAAAAGAAGCAGACAAGAAAAACGATGAGGTTCCCGCAGCGACGACGACGTCGTCTGACAACAACAACAAGAAGGCACAACTTATTATAAGGCTCAAGTTGCCCCCAGCCAAACCCGATGTTGCATCAAAGAAAGCAGACAAGAACGAGGATGTCCCGGCAACAACGTCTGATAATATCAAGAAGAAGGCACGACATGTTATAAGGCTCAAGTTGCCGGCAGCCAAACCGGAGGACGCTAAGGATCAATCCAAGAAGCCGCAATTGGTTGTCCAGGAAACAACCGCCGTGTGCTGTGAAGTTCATCCGGCAAAAGAAGCTCAAGAATCAGCCGTGCCCATTAATGTCGGCCAAGAAGACAACCTTGTCCAGCAACCCAAGTTGGTCGATGAAGATTTGTTCCAGCAAAAGCTTGAAGCCAGCAAGAGAAAGCTTCACGAAAGATATCAACAAATTCAAGACTCAAAAAAGCGCATACGAGTGGTTGATTTGGCGGATGCCCCTAAGCCTACCGCTGATCCTAAGAGATCAAGATTTTTTCGTTGAAAGGAATCGGCTTATATAAAGGGCCACGAATAATTTTATGAACGTTGAAAGGAATCGGCTTAAAAAGGCCAAAAATATCGGCTATGGATGTGGAAAGGAATTGGGATAAAAAACGGCAGGATTGTCAATCGTTGGAAAGTTCCAAAGTAAGATTATACGAATTGGGTGTATTGGGGTTTATAGGCTTGAAAAACGGTGTGAGGCCACTTGATGAATTGAAACTTGGGCGTAATTGGGCTCAGCGTTCGAGAGCTTTAGCTTGTAATCTCTAATTTCATGGTAAAAATATTCTTGCTGCCCCCTCTCGTGGACGTAGGTCACATTGATCGAACCACGTAAATTGTTGTGTTCTCTTCCTTTTTTTTTTTTTTTTTTTTTCCTTGTGGTTGCCGTTGATTCATTTATAGCTATGATAACTTCTAAACAAATCAACTCTAATGTCATCCATTAAAAATTAACATGGTAATTATTCGCCAAAAGATTGTTGGGTGTCCAAGTATTTAAACAATTTCAATGGGCATGACTATTTTCTGTAGACAGTGAGACGGGTGTCATGTTACAGTGACTTTATTTATAGTTTAATTTAATTCATCGAAATAGATCTGTGGTTTGAGCAATGTAATTGCATTATCTCAAAGCATTGTTTTCAAATTCACAGACAGTTAATTATCTTCTTAGATTTATTAGAATTATCTTCTTGGTTGCATTCAGAAACTATGGCATCACATGTTCTCTGCCTTTAATCTTTCTTTGAATCACAAAAACTGTTTTTGGTCTTTCGCGTTGGAGTTGGAGAGAAAAATTCCCAAGAACATTACAAATTGCCGCAGATAGCAAATGTCGCAAAAGTTAACTCAGTAATACAATTTCAGGGAACAAAATTTCCAACTCAGGCTTACTCCGGGTTAAGCCAATTCCACAGCTAGACTTTACCGCCCAGACCTATGGTCTGTTATTTCTGTGGTTGGAGTGGAGATTTTTGTAGCGTTTGCCATGGGTCAGTGTGCATAATCATAAGGCCTGAGTTCGTAACTTAACGAAAGAAAAATGTTAGAATATAGAATTAGGGTAATTATGGGAAGGGAGGGTATAAAATTTATGATAAGAAGGAATTATTTTCATTATTTAGTTAATCACACGGTAATTTTTTTAATGGATAATAAAAAATTGGGGTAAGTCAGTATAAATTAATTAATTTTTAGAAATAATTACATAATACATTTGAATATCCAAAGATCCATTTTACGTTGAGATTTAAAAAAAAAAAAAAAAAGAAATTATGTTGAGATTAACAGTCGTGTATTTCACAATTGCAAAGATCTTTTATTTTATTTTATTTGTTTATTATCATTAATGTTATTTTTTTGTACTTGCAGCTCCAGGGCGTATGACGTAGAATTCAGGTATGCTTGCTTCTTTCTGCCTCTTCATTTTCTTGTCTATGTTTATTACATGGTGTGATGTAAACAAATTCTTCTTTTAAAATTCTTTTTCTTTGAAGTTGGAAAAGGGGGCTTTATTCGGTTTCATTGAGAAGTTTTTCAACAGGCGTTGAGACAGACCACATGACATTATAGTCTGTAAGATCATTTCCTCTTCACATTTTTTCCCTTTGAAGTGTGGGTGTTTGAGTTCCAATGTTTGTTCAACTAGAATGATTTCGATCATGCTTAGATTGTTCATGAACATCAGTGAAGTCTTTTAAGCGAGTTACATAATCTCGCTGAGTGTCTTTCAGGTGGAACTCGGATAAAATATAGATGCGGCCATGCCTCACCAGGAATCACAGGTTCGCTGTTGAAAAGACTCTGTAATCAATGTAGCAAATTCTTCCACCGGTAGTTCCCTTGTAAACAAAGGTCCATGTATTCAGGGGAAATTTTTATGCCTCACAGTTATCCTAATGAAGCAATGAACCAATCCACCCCCTGCTCAGCATTTAAATTCTATCTCACGAACTCAGCACCAATGTACAAGCTAACTAACACTGCAATTTTACAACGGCACATGGTTCACTCTACCAACACACAATGGGGGGCTAATGTGTTCGTTCAAATCATACACAGTATATGAAACTTGAAGCAGCCTTAGGACCCTCAACGTAGTTCTGATGCCCATGGGGATTGTGGGGAACAGGAAGTCCTTCGGGTCTAGGTCCCTGAACCTTCCTGGGCTTTGTAACTAATGACGGATACAGTGTTGCAAAGCCAGAGACGAGCTTCTGATCGACCTCACGCAATCAACTTGCAATTCTTTGAAAAGGAATGTTCACCTCTTTCCTATGCCACGGTCATCTTTGTTCTCCCAGTTAGGCGCCAACGGAAAACAAACTTGGAGTTGCAGTGGGCTTTTGGGTGGTAAAAGCGGGAAAGTTAGTTGTTGCCGTTATAGTTAGGATCCTCTGTTTGTAGCACATTGTAAGTAGTATAGATGCAGCATTAAATTTGTGTAATCATTAGCGATTGCAGAACAATCCATTGATCATCATTGATCAGATAGGTTGCAGAGGGATCATTCAGTAAATTGAGTTTACAATAGAGATATCTTTAAAAGATTTTTTTTTTTTTTTTGGATAAAAATAGATATTGAAAGACTGAAATCCAAGAGTTCAAGCAGAAGTAGAACTCCTTCCTCTCCAAGGATTGGTACTCTGGGAAATTTTCCTGATTAGACTTGCTTTCACGCGCCTCAGCAATTATATATACTGTATACACAAACAGAAGGCCAAAAGTTTCCAATTTCAGCAGAAAAATTCTAGAGTTCGTCTCTCTCAAAAGTTTAGGGTTACTTACCTGATATCTTGGTTCTTCATCACCCTCAACATTGTCCATATTCACATTCCTTCGTAGCAGCAAAGATGGATGACAACATTCTGCTATTGCAGAAGAAGAGTAAAGCAGAGATATTCGGAATCATCGACTCCGCCATCAACATCGCGGCCTCGCGATGGCCACAGGATTTCCTGGCTCGCAAGAATCTGACTCTGGAGAAGTTGTTCGCGTCTGATGACTGTGTTTCTAGGACTAGTAGCATTGAGAGCAGTTGCTGTCCTGTTCCAGCAAAAGAAGCAGACAAGAAAAACGATGAGGTTCCCGCAGCGACGACGACGTCGTCTGACAACAACAACAAGAAGGCACAACTTATTATAAGGCTCAAGTTGCCCCCAGCCAAACCCGATGTTGCATCAAAGAAAGCAGACAAGAACGAGGATGTCCCGGCAACAACGTCTGATAATATCAAGAAGAAGGCACGACATGTTATAAGGCTCAAGTTGCCGGCAGCCAAACCGGAGGACGCTAAGGATCAATCCAAGAAGCCGCCATTGGTTGTCCAGGAAACAACCGCCGTGTGCAGTGAAGTTCATCCGGCAAAAGAAGCTCAAGAATCAGCCGTGCCCATTAATGTCGGCCAAGAAGACAACCTTGTCCAGCAACCCAAGTTGGTCGATGAAGATTTGTTCCAGCAAAAGCTTGAAGCCAGCAAGAGAAAGCTTCATGAAAGATATCAACAAATTCAAGACTCAAAAAAGCGCATACGAGTGGTTGATTTGGCGGATGCCCCTAAGCCTACCGCCGATCCTAAGAGATCAAGATTTTTTCGTTGAAAGGAATCGGCTTACATAAAAGGCCACGAATAATTTTGTGAACGTTGAAAGGAATCGGCTTAAAAAGGCCAAAAATATCGGCTATGGATGTCGAAAGGAATTGGGATAAAAAGCGGCAGGATTATCAACGTTGGAAAGTTCAAAAGAAAAGATTATGCGAATCGGGTGTATTGGGGCTTATGGGTCTGAAAAAACAGTGTGAGGCCACTTGATGAATTGAAACTTGGGCATAATTGGGCTTAGGGTTCGAGAGCTTGAGCTTGTAATCTCTAACTTCATAGTAGAATTGCTGCAACCCCCTCCCGTGGACGTAGGTCACATTGATCGAACCACGTAAATTGTTTGTGTTCTCTTTCTTTCTTTTTTTTTTTTTGTTTGTGCATGACATAAATTCATTTACAACTATGATTACTTCTAAATAAATCAACTCTAATGCCATCCATTAGAAATTAACATGGTAATTATTCTTCAAAGATTGTTGGGTGTCCAACTATTTAAACTATTTTAATGGGCGTGACAAATTTTTGTAGATATAGAGATGGGTGTCATGTTACAATGACTTTATTCATAGTTTAATTTAATTCCCAGAGATCATGGCATTACGTCTTCTCTTCGTTTAATCTTCTTTGAATCACAAAAACTGTCTCTGGTCTTTCGTGTTGGCGTTGGAGAAAAAGATTCCCAATAACATTACCAACATTACGCACATAGCAAAAGTAGCTAAGTTAACTGAAGTTTAACTCTGTAATACAATTTCTGGGGCAGATAATTTCCAACTCCAGCTTACTCCGGGTTAAGCCAATTCCGCAGCCAGACTTTACTCCCCGGACCTATGGTCTGTTATTTCTGTGATTGGAGTGGAGCTAATTGTGGCGTTTGCCATGGGTCAGCGCGCATCAACAAAAGGGCCGAGTTCGTAACTTGGCAAAACAGAAATGTTAGAATATAGAATTGGGGTAAGTCCGTACAAATTAATGTACTTCTGGAAACAATTACATAATCCAATCCACATAATTATGCAAAAAGAATTAGATATGACAGTTTGCCCAAGTCTCGGAACACTAAATTCAGTGAAATTACTGAATTTGGTAAGACGGTAAAACAGAGATATTCGAGCCTATGATATTCCTAGCTGGAACTATAATTTGTAAGAATTTTTTATTTGAACGCCAGACTAAAATTCAGAGTCTGGTATATAAGGGTCTGAACAATTAATCCAGAGATGATGCATTTGAATTTCTTGTTTCCGCCATTCCTCGAACCCATGACCTTCATGGTCATGGATGCATTGCCCTCGAGGCAATAAGAGGATGGTAACCATTTGAATTTCCAACGATCCATTTTAAGTTGAGATTAACAGTCGTGGGCATTTCATAATTGCAAAGATTTTTTTTTTATTTTTAATTTTATTTCATTTTTTGTTTTTGTACTCACAGTTCCAGAACGCATGACTTAGAATTCAGGTATGCTTGCTTCTTTTTGCCTCTTAGTTTTATGGTCTATGTTTATTACAAGGTGTGATGTACCATGTAGACAAATTCTTCTCTTAAAATTCTCTGTTAGTGAAGTTGGAAAAGGGAGCTTTATTTCCTTTTCACATTTTTTCCCTTTTAAAGTGTTGGTGTTTTAAGTTCCACTACGAATTCAACTAGAATATTTTGATCATGTGTAGATTGTTAACGAACATCAGTGATGTTTTTTAGGCGAGTTATATAATCCTGCTCTCGTAAAAGCATCTTCGCAGGTGGAACTCGGATAAAACATACACGGGCCATGCCTCGCCAGGAATCAAAGGTTGGCCGTTGAAGAGATTGTGTAATCAATGTAGCAAATTCTTCCACCGGTAGTTCAATCTGTAAATACAGAGGACCAAGTAGTCAGGGGAATTCTCATGCCTCACAATTATCCTAATGAAGCAATGAACCAATCCAACCCCCCCGGCTCAGCATTTAAATTCTATCTCTTCGCTACGAGCTCAGCACCAATGAACAAACTATCAAACGCTGCGATTTTTACAGGGCCTACTCCACTAACACACAATGGAGCTAATATGATTGTTCCAAATCATACACAGTATATAAACTTGTAACGATAATTTGGTAAATCCTTATTGAATTTACATTCACGCCAACAACACCAATTCCAATCATGGTTGTGTCTCCTGTTTCTTATATTGTCTGCTCTTAATTTTATCTCCCCTGCGACAATAGAGGGTACTTTTGTACAAAATCAACATGGGCGGGAAAATTTTCGCACAACCATTTTACAGAGCACGTTGCCCTCCTTTCAGAAGAGAATGAGAGAAGAAGAAGAAGAAAGGAATCTTTATTACAAACAACCAAACAAACTTTAGCATGCAGCACACACAAACCTAGAGAGAATAGGGTAGCATTGACTTCACCTCCTATCAGATAGCTCTCAATTCTGGGTTTGATTGTAAGAGAAAAATCGGCTGTGAAATGGAAATTGCCAGCTTTAACCGCTTGCGTTGCTTCCCCAAACATTATCCCATGCACCACTAGGAGCAGCCTTAGGACCCTCAATGTAGTTCTGATTCCCATGGGGATTGTGGGGAGCAGGAAGTCCTTCAGGACTAGGTCCCTGAACCTTCCTGGGCTTTGTTTTGATTCCCAGCAGTCTCAGAACAAATCTGGCCAACTCTCCATACAATAAACCTGTGCGATCAAAAAGCTGCAGACAACGATTTTATGAGACGTTATTTAACACATGATATTTCAGGCTCCATCCTTGCTAAATTGTATCCAGGTTTCACAAATTAAAGGAATAGTCTACATTATTCAAATCTATTCTAGCAAGTGGAGAGTTATGATCTTTAGGAACCGAACCTGTAGAAGTGCAGACATAAACATGTGGAATGCTTGGGTGTTCTGATCTATCAAAATTGAAATCCGACCAAAAAAGTTCACAACACCTTGCATCTGCCACCAATAGGAAACCAAACCATCAAAACTATATTAAGAATGTTTACAAAATCACGGAAATGGTATTTACCCCAAGAAAACAAATAGGCCACAAATGATTTAGATAATAATCATTATATTCAAATTAAACCATATCTTTAGTTGATTTTTTTGTGACCATACAAGTGCTCCGCATGTGATATAATAATTTAGAAGTACAAAAACCTGGTCATGCTGCTGTATCTAAGAGCATAAAAAAAATACCATGCAATTTGGAAAACAACCAATCCATCTACCAAACAAGTCCAATTACACTAAAGCTTTTACTTGGTTTAGCCAGCTTCTGGTTTCATTACACGGAATTGATGACCAAGGAAAGGCATATGCCATACGATGAAAGAAGTTTCTCTAGTTAGTAATAATCGGAAGACAAGGAACTGAGATGAAATATCCATGGAAGATGAGAAATAATCGTAAGTCTGAATGAAGATTAAGCTAGAAAAAAAAAAACAATGGGGATTCCCTCACCACTCTAAGAAAAGAAATCCAAAATCCAGGAGGAGATGGCGGGCCACCGTAAGGATTATTTGGATCTTGCTCACCAAAAGGACCTGTGCCCATTCCGTATCCACCCATTTGGCCACCAAAGCCGCCATTATACATCCCACCGCCATACATGCCACCTCCATACAACCCACCATAACCTCCTCTATACATATTGTTCCCATACAGTCCACTACCATAAGACCCTCCAAATCCACCATATGAAGAACCATACATTCCAGAACCATACCCAGAATTATAGTTTAGACCAGATCCATATCCTGCAGTGCAAAGAAAAAATAGCGTGCTCAATTATAAACAAGCATATATGCATACAACAGCAAAAATACTAGCCAACACCCAGTCAATGATGCCATTAGCCTCCTAAAGAGTGCACTTTCTAATTCATTGACACTTTACTGAAGATTCCTTAAACCCCTCAACACCCCCCCCCCCCCCAAAAAGAAACAAAAAAGAAAAAAAAAACACAAACACACACACACACACATAAACACACTACATGAAAGAGTAACGAATACCTCCATGCATGCTCCCATAAGTCTGCTGCTCCCATGGCCTGGTAGGTAAAGTCCTGCCTATAGCATTTCTGTTTACAGCTGTATTTGCTTCAGAGTTTGAGACGATTTCACCTGGTCTTGCTGTTCCAGATGCCTCAACTACATCACTTGTGCTGCCAGGTGATGGAGGTTTAAAAGGTGTGGGGCCAGATGATGAAGTCCCTGCTCGTTCCCAAGGTTTAGCTGGGGGACCATTACCTGCAACAGGCAACATAGTGATTAAAAACAGTAACAAATATCAATTACTCATAGGCTATTAATAAGGCCGCAACTAATCAAAAGCTAATGCATAAGAACAAGAATGCAAATAATAAACAGCATAGAAAGGTAAACAGCACAAAGATATGTCATCAGATCTCTGTCATTCTTATTTGGGTACTCTATAGATGCACTTGATTCTTCCAACTTGGGGTTGTAACCTCGTTAATTTTCCTGAGAAAAACGCATCTATGATCTAACACCTCTGTGATATATAAGTATCGAGAGCCGAGGCCCTAAGCATCCCATGGGTTGTGGAGTTAAAAACCAACTATAGCTGAGTTCTAATATATCCCAAATTATATTAGAAAAAATAATGCTCCAATCCCCAAAAAAAAAAAAAATTCAAGGAACTCTAACTAGAAGTTATAATAAACATTGACTGAAACTCAAACAAAGCACAGATGCCCAAAATACAATTCTCCAAATTAAAATGAAACACATTACGAGAGCAATTATATACAATAGAAACAGCACCCACACGAATTAACTAATAGTTCAAGACCTCTAAGCACACGCGGGCCACCAGAGCCAGTCGTAGGAGAAGAATTCACGATCACTTTATTACATCTAAAATCAGAGTCAACAAATTACGACCACAAACAGGTAGGTAACAGCGAAGCAAATAACAAGCCTTACGATCGTTTATGCGATAAATCGAGACTTAAAAGAAAAAAACATAACTGGTAAACCCTAACAACCGCTACATCGGAAAGATCAGAACCCCACAGTAAAGGAATAATTGGAGAAAAGAAAAAGAAAAAGAAAAGGCTCGCCCGTTTCTTGAATCTAATAAAAGAAAAAGACAAAAAGAAAAGGAAAGAAACCTGGTGGTGGCTGTTGAGAATTGGAATCCATGGGGTCGACACGGCGGAATTGAAGCCCTGCGTTTTTATCTCCGCGCCCACCTCTCGCACAGACACACGGAGACAAGCCTAGTTATGGTCCTGTTTCTAAAACGCGGTGCAGATATCATTAATTTCCCTTTTTTTTTTCTTTTTTTTGGTTTTCTTTTTTTTCGGTTTTGCCTTCTTGGCTTCTTGCTTCCCTGTCTCTATGTTTTTTTTTTTTTCCTTATCTTCCTTTTATCTTTATGGTTTTTTTTTTTTTTTTTGTCAAATATGATTTCTTTGAATATGGCATAAAGGTTAATTTTATCTAAAATTTATGATTGTTCGTTAATTTTTATTCATAATATTTTTTTAAAAAAATTGGTAAAAAAATTTTTTCCGTCGTACAATTATACACAACTGTTAATTTTTTCATCAATTATGATGATGTGACAGTTGACAGAGTGTCACGTCAGCGAAATTGATGATGCGATCCCTAGCACATCAGGATAGTGATGACATGATATGGATCACGACATCTCAGTTAATAACATGATATTTTTTATTTTTAAAAAATTTAAAAAGAGATTTTTAGAATATATTAATATTTAATTAAAAATAAACTCAATTTAATCTTAAAAAATTTCAGTTTAATGAAAAAAAAAATAATTTAAAATTAATTTTATCTAATAAGACCGAAACCCTTTAAATCAAAATTTTTCTATAATTAATTTTATTTAATAAAATTAAAATCTTTTAAATTTAAAATCCTTCATACGACAATCATTTTTATTTTAAATTTTTTATTAAATTGATGAATTTTTTTGGTTAGAAAATTAAATTGGGTTCATTTTTTATTAAATATCAACATATTTTAAAATTTTTTTAGATTTTTAAAAAATAAAAAAAATATTATGTTATCAATTGAGATAATGTGGCACGTGCTATATCATCACTGTGCTGACGTGATAGGAACTGTATCATCAACTTTGCTGACATGACAGCTGCCACATCATCAACTTTACTGACGTAGCACTTTGTCAAGTGTCAAGTCAAACGTCAGTATCATTGACAGAAAAATTAACGGTTATATCTTATTGTGCGACGAAAAAAATATTTTGTATCGATTTTTATAAAAAAAATATTATAAATAAAAAATTAACAAACAATAGTAAATTTTGAGTAAAATTGATATTTATATTTAATATAATATATATGTTGACACGTTTTTCATCAAAAACTGATTGCAACATTTGTTTTTTTGAACCGAGAAACTGATTGCAATATGAGCACAACTAAGATGGCCATAGTCCATAGACTCTGGCACTTACTAGCAAAAACAATAACAAATTTTTTTTTTTTAAATTTAAAAATATTTAATATTATTTTAAATATAATTAATGATACTTTAAATTTTAAGTTAAAAATAAATTTTTATTATGCTAGAAGTACTTCCGGCCCAGTTCTCTGTCTTCCTTATCTTATCTGCCCCACCGTGTTCCGTTGGAACTTATAATTTATTTGAAACTTACATCGACTCAAGTATTCAACTCACCTTGTTTGAAAAATTCAGTGGCTTAATTAAATTCAAACGGTTCGAACCTGAATGTCGCAAAAAATGGAGATACTCAAGATTTAAATGATTGAATATCCAAAGTAATGTGATTCGAATTTAAACTGATATATTTGTAAATTTATTTTTGCGAATGCAAAATATTTGACAAAAAAAAATAAAATTTTAATACACGAGACAAATACTATGATGTTGGCATGCTGCCATTCAATTCTATAAAAAAAAAAAAATAAAAGTCATTTTATATGATTGAAGTGTTGAAGTGGTAAGGAAATTTGTCTCTCATATCAGTATAAAAATTTATAAGTTTTAGGCACTCTTAAATTAAGTGGTGAGACTATATATATACCCGTCTTGCTAGATTTCAAATAATTTAGTGATATTTATTAAGCATATGAAGTTTGCACCTTAGTAAGTTTAGTATAAATTACTCAACTTATATGTCAACAGAACCCCATAAAATTATTTCAGACAAGTTTGGGGTATTACTTTTACTTCTTCTTTTTTTCGATCAAATAAAAAATTTGAAAAAAAATTTAATGTGGAATCATTTAATCGATTATGCAGCAATTTTTCCGTGAGATATTGAGATTGTAAGACTAATTACTAAAATGTTGGTTGTCTTGTGAATATCGTATCGTCATGATTATCTGTTTTTATCGCGAAGTTTCGTATCATTTTCGTAAGTTGCAATACCAACCGATTTGGGGTTATGAGCGTGGCCATCTTTGACGCGGATCTTGTGATAATTAATGGAAAACCAATATACAATTACCAAAATTACCTGGATTAGGAAAACAACAAAATTATGTCAAAAAAAAAAAAAGGAAAACAACAAAAGAAAGCGTTGCTCGTGCGTTGTGGGCTGCGATAGTGGCCAGCAATCAAGAATTCAAGATTCGAATTTCGAAAATTGCTAGATTATAATTTTTCGATTTCAGTTAATGAGTTCAGCAATTCATGAATAGCCAAGGTTTTGTATCTTCAAAAGATTTACCTAAATGTGGTACAATTCAATTGTAGAGAATGTCGGTACACATTCTTTTTATTTTAATTTTTTGTCATAAAATATACATGATATCGTCAAAATATGAATAAAATTAAATATATATTTTATCTTATAATATTAATGAGTGGTTAGTAATTTTTACTAAGACAATACTAATTTATTTTTTCATAATTTTGTGCAGTAGTTTAGCCTACTTTATAATAAGTCTAGTGCATTTTTTTTTGACATACATGTGTTGTAATATCCCTGCATCTTTTATATATATATATATCTATACGCGCGCGCATGGGATGTATCTTAAGTGTTAGGCTGTGATTAAAATTTTTCAAACGAAAAAGAAAGGAAAATGGAAAGAAAAATATTATTTATTTATTATTTATTATTTATCTATTTATTTATTAATTTATATAATTATTTTTTATTTTTTAATTATTATTATTTATTAGTCATAATACTATTATTATTATTTTATTTTTTTTTTATTTTTTCACTTTTTTTCCTATCTAATCACAGCATTTGAGATGAAAAGCAAAAAAAACAATGGGAAGATTTGCAACTATCACAGTATCGCGTAATCGTATAGTCTGTCTGGTCAACAAAAGCAGGAAGGGATCTCAAATCCCAATCCCATCGCATCCTTGTTAAGCAAAGGGATCAATAATTCAGTATGGATAAGTCCCGTCCACCTAATTTTTTTTTTTAATGACCCAGTCAATGAATTTGTAAATTAAAACAAGAAACCGATTCTGGGTCTCAAAAAGTTTTTTTTATAATGTCTGCTTTTAGAAAATTCAATATAATTTCATGGATTATCAGATTATGTCCATAATTATATTCTTTCACTTCAAATTTAAATCGACATTCAATGAAGCGAGAGAGACCCAAAAAAAAATTTTTTTACCAATAACCGACCGGTTCTCCCTCACCATGAGCTAATTGGCACTTGGAAATTGAATTGCAACAATGTTGATATGTTATGTAAACAAAATTCTTACAATTTAGGTTGTAATAAAAATTTGAGCGTTCAAATTATGTTTTGTACTTGTTTGTTGTTAATGCCGTGTCAAAGAAAATGTAACGGAAAGAAAAAGAAAAATAAAAAGGAATTAAAGTTAATACACGAGGTAGTCATGTAAAAATACAAAAAAGGCCCTATTGGCACATCTCTGAAAGGCTTCAGTTTCTAATCTGCAACATGAAGTCGCAATCTTCACCAATTAACAATACGAATTATAACACAAGATTTAAGTATATTGCTAGAAAAAAAGGTCTATTTTCTCATCCACATCCTGACCTCTAAGGCCACAGCAACTACAAAGAGGATGGCAAGAACAACACCATAACCAGCATTCCATCCATGTCCCGCTCCTGCTAAATGGATGCCATAGAACACATTCGCTATTGCAAACACCATCAGAATTCTCCCCACGCCATGGTGGTACCAATTCCAGTATTTTCGCACCTTCGATATCTTGTCCGGTCGAGCCAAAAATGCCGTCATCTACATAACGCATACGTGTATATGTATAAAGTTGACGTATGTAATTATTCAGAATAAGCTATGTTTACCACTTAATACAATTAAAACTTGCCAATAATTGGTTGTAATATAACTTACAGTCACTCATCAATTAATATGCTACATATAAAGAATTGTATTCTGGGTGCATGAGAATGTTACGTTGTAAGGTTGAAGAATGATAATACACAATTTTACTTTTATTTTTTGCAAAGAGATTAAATATGGTATTATAATAATAATAATTGCAGTCTCAGGCAATAATACAAACCTGGAGGCATCCAAGCACAAGAATGAATATCCCGATGCCCTTGTGGGTGGAGACATCGGCGCTAATTCGGTTTTCCAGGACAAATCCACATATAATTCCGGCCACGCCAAGAAGGAAACCGAGCAATTGGATGCAAACATGGACATAGAACCAAAGAGGGTCCCAGTCCTTCATGTGGCGAGCAACCATTGCCCCGATTATCATCAGAATTCCCCAACTAAGCATGTTCAGTGCTCCGTGGATTCTTTTTAGTCCTCCATATGAGCTCTTCTGGGCAGTTTGACCTGTATCTCATACAACAGAATTTTAAATTATTCGTACCCAGTTCCCAATTTCAAATCGTTTTACTACACAGACAAAATTGAAATCTTTATCCCTTTTGATTGCACAAGAGCTGTTTTATTTCTTTTTCTATTTTTTGTTTTAAACTCATTTCATGTCGGAAACTTATGTGTGAAAGGAATTTAGGCTTAAATGCTTTTGGTTACCACATGAGTTGGTTTGGTCAGCCTTGATGCCAAAGGTGGTTTATGAGACAAAAAGAAAAGAACGAGAGACTTAGGGTCCGTTTGTTTGTTAACAAACGCTGGAAAACCTGTAAAATTTTTTTCTGTAAAATTTTTTCCTGGAAACAAACACACCCTTATATTGCAGCTCTACGTGAAGAGTACAAGTACACAATTTCTTTTTCTTTTTCAAAGAAGCCACCAATAAAATATTTTAGATATTTTATGTCAACACTCAACTGGTGTCCCCTTCCAAATTGGGATTCTTTAAAAGTCTTTAAAATTAGCGCCACGGGTTGACCAAAAAAAACAAATATTAGTGTTTTAGAGATGAATTACGCCCTACATTACAGTGTAAAATAATAATTTCACACTAATTTCATTTTATATCAACGCGTTTTAGATTTATTTTTGTACATCCACGGCAACTCTAACTAATCAATAAAAATCGATTTAAATTAAAAATAAATGTTTTGGTATAAAAAATATATAATTTTGAATTTTTCTATTTTTAGAATTTCAATTTTTCTGCCTTAAATAATTAGATGTAAAACTATGACAATAAAATGTACCATTAAAAAAATAGAAGTATAACTAAACTTCAGTAAGTATTTTCTTAAATTGTTGCATATTCTATTTTATCTGTAATTAGAAGTATATTATCAATTGTTTCAATAAATATATATTTTTAAATAAAAATAGGCTCCACTTCAATACAATTGATTAGATTCAATGTATAACTATTTTTTTAATTATATATTAAATTTAAATAATTATACATTAAATTTAATCAATTATATTTATTTTTTTTTTTTTTTTTTGTCAAACTTTTTTCCTCCAGAAATATAATAGGGCTCTGACATATATATATTATTATTTGGGGGTGGTGGTCCACCCCACGAATCATGTTGTTCTCCTAACGCCACCAAGTACCAACTAAAGCTTCCTTGAATAATAATTTTCCTTTTGCCACCCACCAAAACAATAAAAAAAAAATAAAACAAAAAAGTAAGAACAGAGTAACGGGCGGCATATTGCTCACCTGTAAGATAATTCAAGAAGGTGGGCACCTTGTCACGGTGCTCGGTCAAGGTGTAGTCCGGGGTGGAGGGAAGCACTCCCGCCGGCCCAAGAGCGTAGATTATCTGCGACGACGGCGCCGCAGCAGTGGTCAACTGGAACGCCAGGTACAGTCGTGACGATTGAGACACGATCGTGGACGAATTAATTGTCAGGTTGCCTTGATCCGGTATAACTTGGCTTGGAGTTTGGCCTCCTAGGTAATACTGTTTTATTTCTCCGGTGTCGCCCGTGGCCGGCATCCACCCCACGACTGCGCTTGACCCCACCATGAATCCAGTGCTCGAAAATCCCATCGCTACGTAAGAATTCAAGTTCGGCGCTGACAGAACGAAGTTCCATGTATCCGGCGAGGCCTGCACGTACTGCACAAATACGTATACACACACGTAAGAGGATAGTAAACTGTGATTTATTTGTTAAAACATGAACAAGTTATGAAGGGAGAATAATAAAAAGGTGGCCGGATAATTACTCCGAGGCCGGAAATGTTTTGACGATGATAATAATAAGGAACTAGGAACTTACTCTGAGGACGTAATTGTGAGAATCCCAAACTGACAGGCAGACAAGAGACGATGTATTAAAGGGCAAGCCAACGAGATTTAGATTTGAGCTGCAGGAATCTGTTTGTGAGTTCACAAAAATTGAGAAAGAAAATATGGCGATGACGAGAGTTGAAATGGCAGAGGCGGCGGCCTTCCTCATCTCTGTCTTTCTCTGTCTAGATTGTTGCTCTGCCCCTCAGTTCCTCTCTTTCTATCTCTCTTTTGCCGGTTTTATTTTCCTCTCGGTAATGATGATTCGTCATCAAGAAAGCAATATGTAGTGGGTGATGTGCACGTTTAATCTGAAATAAAAGTGGTTGAACAAGTTTTTTTAATTTTTTTATTCGTTTATTTAATATGAAGTAGTTACAACTTCCAATAACTAAAGTCAAGAAGTTCGGAATACTAAATTTAGTCATTAACTAGAAAATAACTATAAAATGTTTATTGTGACGGTCGCATCTGGAACGTGCTGCAAAAGAGTCTCACCAGATAAAGAGAAAACATAATTCGTATCAAGGATACTTAATGGCTAAAGCTTACACTAAAGTAAATAGAGTTTATGATAAGAAAGGAGGTATTTCTATTATTTGTCTCACTACTTAATAAAATTTTTAGTTAAGGTTGTCAGAACCGGACCGGACATCGAACCGAAAATATTAGTGGGCCAAGGTTCAACCAGTTGAACCGGTCGAACCGGTATTTGAACCAGTATTTAATAATATATATATGTATAAAAGTAATTTAAATAAATAATATATATATATATATATATATAGTGATTAGATATTAATTTTTTTAGTTTTAAGGATTAAATTGAAAGTTTTGATAAATTTAGGACTAAATTGAAAATTTTAATAAACTTAGAGCTCAAATTATAATTTAAACAAACTTTAGGATCAAATTAAAATTTTTAAATTTTCATATTTTACTCAGACCGGTTGGACCGGTCCAGTTTTGGCCGATTTTTACCGGTTTTGACGGGTTTTGATCGGTTTTAACCGGTCTGAATTTTATTTAATTTTTGCCTTAAACAGGATCGGACCACCGGCCGATTACCGGTTCAACCGGTCGGACCGGACAATTTTCACAACCAGACTTCTAGTAGACTTAAAAAAATGAAAAATATATAGAACTTCCCACATCTACACTATGTAGAAGTTGGGCTATCTTGTAACGCGTACTCGGTGCTCTGGACCCATTCTCTGTTTTTCCCCAGTTAGCATGAGTGTTGAGTTAACTTTCTTACCTTATATTGCTGCTCGCTAAGCAACGCAGATTACCAAATCTGCGCGTCTTTGATGACGTGATTAGTATCTGTATTCAACTCTTAATTAACATTTCGTCATCTATGAAGTCACGATTAAGTAATGCAGAGGATTAGCAGAAGGAAAAAAATAAAATGATGGGTATGGGAGACAGAAAAATAAACAGAGAACAGGTAAACAGATGAGTATGAGTCTCACGAAATTTTTTTTAATAAATATTATGTGTCTATAGTTAAGATGACATATATATACAATTATTATATAAAATGTCCATATAATTTATAAAAATATTATGTTTACATTATAATTGACTGTATGCATATTATAAACCCTTAAAAAGTGATAATAATAAATATTTGAATTCACACTTGTCTCTCCACTCCTCTAATCTTCTATCACCACAGCGAAATCCTCATTGAATAGTTGTTAATCAAAATTGGGTTGATGAATATATCAAGGAATATATGTTAACATCTCATGTGTACTCTTCCTTTTTGGTACAAAAAAAACAATCTCTTAAGTGCCATCTTTATTAACATTATTATGTCTTGAGTATTGGTCATACGCATGGCTTCTCTAGTTCTTTTAATTTAACTTGTTACTTTTCCTTTCACAATACAGGGCCCTAATGTAACAAATCAGCATCGGCAGGAAGATAAAAGCATTGCATCCACCTCTCAAATCCTAATCCTATCATATAGCTCCCAATTCTCTGGATTTATTGGTGAAGGGAAAAATGACTTTGAAATTTAAGCTTGCATTGCTTCCCAAAAAACAAAAGAAAAAGAAAATCCCAACAGTTATCCCATGAATCCCTGACAGCAACCTTAGGACACTCAATGTAGTTCTGATCTCCCATGAGATTAGATCAACCAGCCGTAGCTTAGATACCACTGGAGTTGTCTCAAAGATTATATAAAGGACTCGAGGAAAGTCTCAAATTTAAAACCCAGGGAGCACGAAGTCCACTGAATTTAGGTCCTGAACCTTCTTGGGCTTTCTGCTAATTCCCAGTAGTCTCAGAACAAATCTGCCCAGCTCTCCAAACATTAATAAACATTAATAATGTGTTTGGATTATAAGATTTTGACGGCAAAGAAAGTAATAAAAAAAATTTATGAGAAAATAATGAGAATATAAAATTTTATATCTGGATTATATGAAAAAATTATGAGAAAGAAAATGTATAAATAAATTTTTTTTTTAAAAACTCATAAATAATTAAAAAATTATGTTAAAATTATAAAAATACTATTACAATTAATAAAATATACTAGAGCTATTATAATCATTAATTTTTTATTTTTTATTTGAATTTTTTTATTGATTTGACAACTCAATTGTTTTTTTCTTTCCAACGTCTTTCTCATTCTTACCAAACAAAGGAAAATCTCGAATTTTTTTTCTAATTTTTTTTATCACTAATCCAATCACACTGTAAACCTGTACGATCGAAAAGCTCACACAACAATTTTACGTGTTGTTATTTGAACCATGATGTTCAAGCTTCACCTACCCTAATTGTTTCCAGGTTCATTAGTTTTAATTTTTAAATCAAATCATATATTTTTTTCGTTCAATTTTTTTTTTATTTTTTGTGTTTCTTTCCATAAAAGTATAATTATAATTACTTGATGGTTGAACATATAAAATGTAATATCAGTGATTGATATGTTTTAGCCAAATTTATGACTCAAATGAGATATAAATTACCTTGAAAATATATTAGAAAAAGTTTATAAATAAATAACTGGCGACACTTGACGTTTCGTTAATGTTCTAACGATTTATTTGATCGTCGATGGTCTAATTCCATAAACAGAAAATATTTTTAAAAAGATTGGCTCACAAAACAATGCAAAGAAAAATTTGGAAGAGACATACAATTTATTTCATAATATATTTATTTTTGTTAAATTTTATATTAGCACGAGCTGACCTCATTACTTGTGTTGCTACCAATAACTTTTCGATTAAAAAAAAAACACCACCACATAGTTTCTCTTAAAGAATATCAAAATAATAATATGATCTCATTAAATAATATTTGATATTTTATTTATATTTTTGTCTAAAAAAATAGGAAGATATAGAAAATAGCTATAAGCAGTAGAATTTTTTTTGTAAATCAAGACTTTGGATAATACTAAGTGTATTTAAAATATGATTATGAGAGGAAAAAAAAAATGAAGGGATAGAGAAAAAAATGAGAAGATTAAACTAAACTATTTTGTTCTGAAAAAGTTTGAAAAGTATAAGAGAAAAAAGTTATTAATTTCTTTAATTCTTCTTAACCCATCAAAATCAATCATCCCAAAAATAAGAAAAGAGTTATTAACTCTCTTATTAAATTTATTAAATAACTTAAAATTATAATTTTACTTAAACAAATACAAAATAAGTTATTTTTGTTATGAAAGATAAAATTAATATTTTAATATATTATATTTTTTTTTCTCATTTTTTTTATTTTTTTTAAACAAATGAATTTATAATTTTGTTTTAGAAGAGTTTGGAACAAATTCAAGAGTAACATTGTCAGAATCCCGGTGCTTGCAAAAACCATCCGGTGGTGGTGGCCCTTGCGCGGCCAAAGGCATACAAACTGCTGAAAAGCAAAATAGTTTCTTTAAAAAATATATATATTTATATATTTAATTTTTAAAGATATATGGAGGCGTGGACAGCGGACACCTGCGATTGATCTATGAGTTAGGACAAGGATAAAAACGCGGAAGTGAACAGAGAGAATACGGGGAAGACGAAGAATCGTAAAACAGAAAGAAGAAGCTGCTGTGTACGAAGGTCAAAAATCAAAGATTTTATTTCATTACATTAGGCGAAAAGAATTTTTTTTTTCCAAAAAAAAAGGTAAAAATCGCATATAAAATTATAAATGATGCCATACTATACCGAAATAATAATTATAATTCAATTTAATAAAAACCGTATATAGCTTTCTCTTGCTTTTCTTTTTTCACGTTAATTATGCGCCAATAACCCTCCATTCTCGGCCCTTTCCTTTTTAGCCATTAGCCTCGATCACCACCACCACCACCACCACAACCACCACCTCCTCCTCCTCCTCCGCCAGGTTCGCCGTTATCGCTTTTCCCTCAACCGTGATTCGTTTTAAAATTACGTAGTTTTTCTTCTTTTTTGTTCTTCTTGTTTAGATCTGTCAAAATTTTAAATTCTTGAATTACCCTCGCCGTGGAACGAACGATCTTGTAGATCCAAAAAAGTAACTGTGGGAAGGGAATTGTAATTGTCGATGGAGGATTTCCATGGAATCTTGGCCCGCGATTTCGGGTTCAAGCCCCAAGGCAAGTCCGCTCCGATGGCACCGCCTCGCGCTGCCGCCAACAGCAACAGCTCTGCCGGTAGTTTTGGCCTCGGATCCGCCGACCGATCCTCCTCCCATCCTATTTTCGACGACCACGATCGCCGCGGCGGCGCTGCCGCGGATGGTCTCTTGTTCAACGACGTCTTCGGCGGACCTCCCAAGTACGCTGAATCGCGCGGTGGCGGTGGAAGTACGACGACAACCTCCTCGTCCGCTTTCGATTACGACTCCATTTTCAAAGACCAGAATGCTAAGTCGTCGTCTCTGCCGGTCTTTGATAAACCACTCTATGATGACGATATTTTCGAAGGATTGCCAGGGCTGAAGAGCTCGTCTTCGGGCTCTTCATCGGCGCCGAAATTGGACGATGTTTTTGCTCCGATCGGGAAAACTTCTTCGCCTAAGTATAAGGCAACAAACAGCTCCCCATTCGACGATCTCTTAGGAAATTTAGGTAAAAAAGAGAAGGAATCAAAGAAAGAGAATTCCAAAGTGGAGAAGGATTTGCCGGCATTCGATGATTTGCTTCCTGGATTTGGTCGCAGTAGCTCCCCTAGTATAAGCAGGTATCTGTTCTTCCTGCTGATTACAATTTATTCTCTTAATTAACTGGGAAAAGTAAATCGTTTATGCTATATTTTTGTATGTTAGATCAGTAACCAAAATGATTGTGTTAAGCTTTATATTGACAACTGATTCAAATAGCACCGAACCAGGGCCCGGGTAGATGTTGCTTGATGGCTTATTTCATGATAAAGTCGAATTCTATTGGCTTTCATTATTTGGTGTTCCGATGTAGATGTGCTACCGGAGAAGTTCTCCATAGTAAGAAGTGTATCTTATCTGCTGGATGAGTTGAATATGCTTTGGCTTTGCCTTATTAATCAGAAAAATTGATCTGCATTGTTGTCCTTTGAGTTGCTTAGTTCTGTATGACTTTACTGTTTCTGCCCATGTAAACTTCACTTGCAACTTTGGTTTTATGACTTTATATTGATATTAATGCCCAAGGCACCTTCTGTCGATGCATTTCTCTTTTTCTTTTTCTGTAGCAATACCTGGAATTGCATTTTTCGTGCTGTTTATCATTTGACTGTATAATACTTATATGGACAACTGTTCACATTGTAACTAGCAATTGCCTTTCTGCATGGAATAATTAATTGAATAAAATATCTGATATCTTGGTTGTTTTTAATAATGCACAAAACTATGTACCTTCCACAAGCTTGGTTTGAAAAAAAATGCTCATATGAACTTAACATAGACTCAATAAGCTTAAAAGCTGACATGCATCATATTTCACTGCCATTTCAAGCTTTGCAAATATTCTTATACCATGGGCGATGCTTTTGATATGGCATGATAAAGTTATCGGTTCTGATTTCAGCTGGTGGTTGTCTCACTGGTGTTTCTGCTTACTAGTAGTAAAGGTTCCTTGTGGTTCATCTTTTAATATTTTTCTTACATTTACTGACTGGTCATGTCCTTATTTTTAACATGTATCGCTTATTTGGTATTTTTATTCAGAGTTACAAAGTCTCTCCCTAGTTTAGCACTTGACAGGGAAAATTATTGTTAACCACGCTTGGTAGCAACCCAGCAATTTTTTTTTTCTTTTAAATTATGTTCCCTGTGAGAAAATTTCAATTTTAAGCCTGTTTCAGTTGGTGGCTTTGAAACATTTTCAACTGATTCATTTGTTGTTTCAAGTTTGTTTATAAATATCAGTTGATATGTAGTTCTAGTGGACTCTGTTCTCCACAGGTCAAATTCCGAGTCTACTCAATACCAAAAACCATCTCCAAATACGGTGAAGACGGCTTCCAGTGTGATGGAAGACCCTTTTGTAGTATTAGAACCAACTTCAACCCCTGTAACTTCATCCTCAGAGCTGTTCACAGACCCTTTGGAAGAAATTAGCAGATTCAGTAGTTATGGGAATGCAAAGGTTGATAATTCATCCGGAAATAGGGGGGTCTTTGAGGACATGGATCCCCTTGACAATCTTGGAAAATCGGTACCTCCAGCATCACCTGAGAACAATAAGCAAGGGAAAGATTGGAGCCCTTTAAGGACTGAACGAAGCATGCGTGGGACTTATTTTAGTAGTAAAGAATCAGTGGACAAATACCCTGTGGAGAATGCTGAGCAGCATTTACACAAGAAGCCTATGGATGATTTCCAGGAATTTCATGAAAGTCTGTCCGATATGCCTACTGGAGCTTCAACAGATTTTCCTAGATCTGCTGGTCGAGCTGTTTCCCCGCCTTCATATGCGAATGTCAGTCCTAATGAGACAATTTCATCCTCTAGGTCTGAAGAGATCTCAGAATCAACTGATGATGTATGGCTTACAGTTTCTGAAATTCCTCTCTTTACTCAACCCACAAGTGCTCCTCCACCTTCAAGACCTCCGCCTCCAAGACCACCGCGGATCTGGAAATCAGAAACAGGTTCCGTTTCTTCTGTGGACTCTAGAAAGAAGGCTGATTTTTCTTCTTTCTCAAATTCCAGTCCATATTCTCAAAGCCCTGTATTTGCACATGCAGCTAGAAGTTCAATGGCATCTCAAATAGATGAACTTGAGGATTTTGCCATGGGCAGGGCCCGAAGCATCAATACTGAACAATCAGATGTCCTTTCTGGGGAAGATGTTGATACAAATTCCTCTGCAGCTGCAGCATCTGCAGCTGCCATGAAGGAAGCTATGGATAAAGCAGAGGCTAAATTCAGGCAAATGAGGGAGAGAGAGCATCTGAAGTCTGCTAGGAATAAAGAAGCTGGTCAACTAGATAAAGATGTACCAGATGTTCAGCAAAGAGAGCTAAGGGAAAGGCAAGAGAAATTGGATCGTGAGAGGCAACAGAGGGAAAGGGAGGAGGAAGAGAGAGAACAGAGGATACTTGAGAAAGAGAGGGAGAGAGCCCGTGAAATTGAGAAGGAAAGGGAGGAGAAAGAAAGAGAGCAAAGGAGGCTTGAGAAAGAGAGGGAGCGAGCAAGGGAGATGGAGAGAGAGAGGGAAAAGGCTAGACAGGCAGTTGAAAGGGCTACTAGAGAGGCACGTGAAAGAGCAGCTGCTGAAGCTCGACTAAGAGCTGAAAGGGCTGCAGTAGAAAAAGTAGCCGCTGAGGCTCGAGAGAGAGCAGAAAGGGCTGCAGTTCAGAGAGCACAAGCTGAAGCCCGTGAGAGGGCTGCAACAGAGGCAAAGGAAAGGGCAGAAAAGGCTGCTGCTGAAGCCCGTGAAAGGGCAAATTCAGAAGTAAGGGAAAGAGAGTCACGTGAGAAAGCTGCTGAGGCTCGACTACGAGCAGAACGAGCTGCTGTAGAAAGGGCTGCTGCGGAGGCTCGAGAAAGGGCTGCTGCAGAGGCTAGGGAAAGAGCAGCTGCTGCGGCCAGGGCAAACCAACAAAAGGATGAAAATGATCTTGAATCTTTCTTCGGTTCTCGTGCTAGCAGTGCACCAAGAGCTAGGGCAAATACTGCAGTTAGTTTGAAAGTCCATACATAATTTTGTCGTCTATGAGCTTCTTACTGCATTGTAAATGAGTTGATTCTATGAACCTTTATTGCAGGATCCTTTTGTTGATGCTCAGAGCAAGGCAAGGCCTGAAGCAGCTAGAAGAACATCTGTTGGAACATCATCTAGTATGAGAAAAGCATCTTCAACTGCCAATATTGTTGATGATTTATCATCAATCTTTGGAGGTAGCTGCAGTTTGGACTGCTGTCTTCATTTACATTAATATATTTTCCTTTCAGTGCCAATTTGGCTGGATTTGCTTTCGACAGGTGCTGCATCGGCTGGAGAATTCCAAGAGATAGACGGAGAAAGTGAAGACCGGAGAAGAGCAAGGCTGGAGCGCCATCAAAGGACACAAGAGCGTGCGGTATGTGATTTGTATTGGATAATTTTGTTTATGTCGCTCCCTTGTGAAGTGTATCTTATTTCTTAAAGTGAATAATTAATTGCATGCCATGTCATTTAGTTACTTTTACCTTATGTACATTATCTAGATGAGGTTTGATTGTTGAATTTTTTTCTGTTCAGGCAAAAGCATTGGCTGAGAAGAATGAGCGCGATCTTCAGGCTCAGAGAGATCAAGCAGAGAGACATGTAAGCTCAATGTCATCGACATTTATAGTGTTTAAGATAAGATTTTCTATATGCTTGTGTCTTTTTATTTGGTCTCTTTGGGTTTGTGGGTTTATGCCCCCCATTGTGGATTCTAGTGTTGCTGGGGCCTTTATTTGTTGTCATGTTTTCACCATTCACTTGCTGGAGCCTGGATTTTTGTTGGATGGGTGATTGGTTGGCATTGTCTTGGGTTGTTTTTCACAAGCTTAGCTTAAGAAATAGGTGGCAGCAATCAGGTTCTAACTCTGCCTATTTTGTATCTGATATGCCCAAGAGATCTCTTAAAATAATGCTTACATTGAAATAGCATGAGAGGCAGTTTCTCTGGTTTGGTTTTGGATGGACCTTGGCCGTTAAGTGCCTATATGGTAATGAAACATCGTTTGTAAAAGTGAAATGAGCTGCATGACACTGAATGTACGAGTCTCATTGGAATGTGTTATGTCCGTGTTTCTTAGATGGGTATCTATATGATATTCTGGCTGAAATCAAGAAAACCAGTTGTTTAGTTCTGAGCTTCTGATTCAGGAATGAATTAATCGGGAATTAAGTTGGTTTTCCATTCTTGATTCTGTTCTTTTGATGAAAGCTTCAATACATAATTGCAGCCAAAGACGTCAGTCATCTTGATATGAGAGAATTTTGTGTTCATGTTGGCAGGTTTAATTTTGTGGAAATTGTTGTTCTGGTTTATTTCAGCTGTTGTTATTCTATCTGATATTGATTTATTCTGATTTCAGAGGATTGCTGAAACACTAGACATTGAGATCAAACGCTGGGCTGCAGGGAAAGAGGGGAACCTACGTGCTTTGTTATCAACGTTGCAATACGTGTGTATCTGTCACTACATACAATATATCATCTCCTGCATTTTTTTTTTATTCCACATCCTGTGGTTGATTTTGCCAAGCGGCTTTTGCATTAGCTTTGTAGTATCGTTATGTTGCAGTAGGCTCACCTGTTACTAAATCCTTTTGCAATTGTCTTTGTTACCATCAGCTTGCTTAATAAAGAGGATGCACCATAAGCATTATAGAACCTTAAGCCATAGACTTCCTTATGTCTGGAGACAGACAGATTAGGAAGATGTCATGTTTTGTTAATTTCTTGCATCAAAGCATTGAGTTAGCATGCTATGTCAGGAAACTCTTTCTCTGTAATGCACAGGCTTGCGTGCACTCGTCTGTTCTGGTTTCCTAAATTCTTCTAGCACGTGAACTTCCCTTGTTTGCTGCTGCTCTAAATTTAGTAAGAAACCTACAGAACTTGTAACGTGCATAAGACTTCAACCCATTTCTCTGATGGTGTTACAAACAATTTGCCTTTTTGAGGAAATTCTTCTATAAACTCTTGATTTATAGGTGTTGGGCCATTTGAAATGGTATTATTGCCTTTACTGACGCTGCTAAAATCCACCACACTATAAATCAGGTTCTCTGGCCTGAATGCGGTTGGCAACCTGTTTCTTTGACCGATTTGATTACTGCCGCTGCGGTTAAAAAAGTGTACAGGAAGGCAACGCTGTGCATCCATCCTGACAAAGTGCAACAAAAGGGTGCCAATCTTCAACAGAAATATGTCGCTGAGAAGGTGTTTGACTTGCTTAAGGTATTTTTTCATGCCCCGATACTGCCAAGGAATTGAGCCTAGGAATCTTCTCTTGATAGTGAGCTGATAATCCTATGGTTTCTATTGTTCTGTTGGCTTGTGCTCATTTTAAGCTTATTTTTCTTAAAATAGGAAGCATGGAACAAGTTCAATTCAGAGGAGCTGTTTTGAATACCGAGGTTATTTTGCCCTAAGCTAGTTGATTTGGCCAATATACTATCCATTGCAAATGAAATTGCACAACGCTTCTAGCCAGTGCCTTCTAATATCCGCTGCACTTATATGTTTGGCCAATTTGCTTATAGCAGCTGGTAAAAATGGGATAAGGGGGTTTTTGGCAGTTGCTGAGATGCCTGAATGTGTGAAGTACTCCGCATAGTTCAAAGACGTTGATTGTTGTAAACTTGCATTTCTCCAGCAAATTGCAGAAGGCTGAAATTGCTTCCTTCTGGGGAGAGGATCAATTGGCCGGATGGTCTGGCCCATTTGGATGGGACCATAAGAGGGGTGGGTTTTTTTTTTGTGTTCATTATTTTTTTTTTATAATTATTCTTTTGTTGTTTTTAAGTGTACTCGGTAGAGCATGATATGTTGAGATCCTACCGACCGATTTGATATGAAAAAAAACTGATGATACTGGCTCAGGCTATGTATGATGTTGAGCTGTGCTATTACACGTGCATAATTTTTTTGTGTCATTGCTTTTGTTGCCGGCATTGATTCCTCTTCTATAAGAAATAGATTGATATTCAACTTCCTTTTGCAACTCCTCCTTTGCTCTGCATAGCGAATGAAGATGAGCACCAAAACAAACTAAAAGACTCAGCTTTTGCTTAGAGTTCGGCTTTTAATCAGATTGATATTTCGGCACATGATACTGCCGATTTAAATCACATTCATATTTGCTCTTCAACAAGCTGGCAAGGTGGCTTTCAATTCAGTGGTGATTTTCATTGTTGTCTTTCAATGATATCTATTTCAGTATGGTTAGTTTAGGGATTTCAAACATGAGAGAGAGAGAGAGAGAGAGAGAGAGAGAGAGAGAGAGCACTGTAATTCTCCATTTGTTTGGATATGTAAATTCTCTCAGGAGCTACACATCAACAAAACAATGAAAGTCACCGGATAAATTTACAAATAAACAGAAATTGTTAACATCAAAAATCAAGACCAGAACTCCAAAACAACTTCCCACTCTCTTCCCAAGGATCCTATGTACAAAAGGTGGTAAAATAATTCAAAAGTTGGGTGTGAACTGTGTTTTCTTTCCAACCACTCGTTTCTCTGTTCAAGTGTTGCTAAGAGAAGCACCTATACTACAACCTCAAATATATTGCATCCCTGACACGAGATATATAATGCAGTTAAACCAAACATGCGCTCAACGGAAAAGTTAGGTTTCAATCTACAGCCCTGATCAAGATGTTCAGCATGGGCTTCGCCTAGTCGAGCCTCCAGTGTGTCCAAGTTAACCTGAAATGACAAATTAAAGCACGGTTTAATCCCACCAGGCTAGATTCAATTTCTGTGTAGAAGGAGATTTTATTATTGCATGGTACAAGGTAGATGATATAAAATAAAGAATCATAGCCAACACTGCAAGTGATTTACATGCATACAGAAAAGGGGGGTGGGGGGGTGGGGGGAGGGGAACACAACCTCATTGCATTTGCTGAGTTGAAGTTCACAACCGGTGCAATATATAAGTTGATGGTTCTCTTTCAGCTCTCCTTGCTTACAGATGGGACACCAGATGACCTTCTTCACCTAGTATCAATACCTTAAAGGTTTAATCACCGTGATTCTAATTTTGTTCTCACTTTAACCAATTTAACACCCTGATCAAGTCTGCATGGACCTGATCATATTTCTATAAGCCTACTGACCCAATACTGGGAACATGTGCATCTGGCAAACTTTGCAGGTGGATAGACATGTTGGAAATGCTATTGTGAAGAAAGCAGACATCCAACGGAATTGCCCAAACAATAAGCATCGTACAAAGCAACTGCTTAGACATAGTTAGCACTAAATATGATCCAGAATTTTTTTCTCAAGTGCACATAAAACACCCAAAGCAGAATTTTCATTGGAAAGTGCACTTATATAATGAAATTTTCAAATGCAGATATTAGGTGAAAGATGAGTGTTTTGTGCATTCTTAATGCACAGCAGTCAACAGAAATTGTGAAATCACTTGGTTCAACCAGAAAAGAAAGGGCATTCCAACGCATGAGGTTCCCCTAGCGTGGGATTGTGGGACTTGGTTCAACAAACATAACAAATAATAATGTACTTGCAGATATTTTACCTCTTCATTGTTCAATTTCATGTGTTCATAGACAGCACGAGCCAAGTACTCATCTTCTTCATCATCGCAAATTTCACTGACGTTTTCTGGCTCTGTGTGGATCAAGAGTAAACATTTCAACTCAAAGAGGATGATACAACTAACATTGTCTCCCTAGACATTTAGACAGATGTGTTTTGCTATGGACCTATAATACTGAATGTCGGCTAAACTTGATTTGGCAATCCAGTTCATAGTCAAATGTAATATTCTAAAAATGGCTTTTAAGCAATAAGACATGTGGATAAGCCAACAATCCATGGCTGTGTGGAAGGTTTTACAGAAAAATAGACAAGAAGAAGGGCAAAAAGCGATCCACAATGAAGAATGAAGAAAGTACTAGGCCCAATGGATGGGATTGGGCTTTTATGCAGTTGCCTGTTATAACTAGACTGACAAAAGCGGGAGAAAGATTTGAATAAAAAAATTTTGAACCTTCCATCATTCTCCTTTTCACATCAATAGGGATGGAAATTCAACATAAGTTAGTGATCAACAGTTTAATACCTTTTATGGTAATTTCTGCTCTCAGATCATCGTAAAATATCCTCTGCATTTCTAACAATATTTCCTCACATTCGCCTTGGTAGGCATCATGAAGACCATCATATTCCCACAATATGTCATTGCCCTCAGGGGCAAGAGTAGTGATTTTTGGATGGTCATTTAATGACGGATTCTTAATCTTATTCAGTTCATCAGTAAGAATGTCCTGGAAAGCTGATTTGATGAACTCCTGATAGAGAAAAAATAAAGAAAACAGTTTATTAGATGAAAATTTTCAAATTGCTCAAACATAAAAAGCAAAACCACATGCATGACGAAACACATTGCAAGCATCATAATACAACAACAACAACAACAACAAAGCTTATGTTATAATCGTTGGCTCTGCCCGCACTGGATTCCTGGGTTCACTGTTTCCAGTCACAAGCCAAGTCCTTATGACATGTTATAATTGTTGATAACAGAACACTGATTACCCTAAACCCATTGCAAAGCGCTCAAACAACAATTCTTTGTTTTTTTTTTTTCTTTTTTTTGATGAATAACAACAATTCTTTGTTTTCAAACAAAACATGCAAAACCCATGTTTCATAATGTCCCTAGAAATCAGTAATAAATTAAAAAAAATTCTAGAATGATTTAATTCAAAGTAGCATACAACAAACAAAGCAAACATAATGAAACAAGCAAGTCCAGGATATGGGGTTGGGGTTCTAATATAGACAGTGAGGTACGAGAAAACAGAAAAAAAACAACAAAAAAAGAGCACAGAGAGTAACAAGAAGACAACCTCGTCATTGGTAGACCCGGCGGTGGGTAACCTCATCTTCCAGATTAACCGGCTCCGGTCATCTCGCACCCTTTTGTAACAATTTTCCCTTAACTACAATTCAACGTGTAATAACACCACATAAACAAGTTTGCAATAATGTTGCTAATTCCTCATGATAAAAATAAGGAAAAAAAAAAAAGAAATGGAAGAAAAAGGAAAACAGACCTTGTGTTTCCAAGAAGCGCAATTGTTGAAATGGGATTGGGTTTTAAGAGACGATCGTTTCGAAGGCGGTGGGGTCGTTGACGCCGCCGATTTGCCCTCCTCCATTTCTTTCTTCCTTCCTTTCTTTCTTTCTTTCCTTCCTGGCAACCTTTGTTCGGGAAGCTTTGTTCCGACCCGATGACCCCAGAGAGAGAAGGAAAGAGAGAGGCGGGGGCTGGGGAGTGGTAGAATTGTAATTTCGTCGACCGAAAATCCTTGTCAACGCTAATGGCGCCGGGTGCGGTGGCGGGAGAATGGGTTGCTTTGCGTTTCTTTTTGTTGCAAAAGCCCACCGTTACGAATTCTAACTTTGCTGGGCCAAAATCACAAACAATCACGCACTCGGGCGGGCCTACCTGTCCGACGGCCAGGATTTCTGTGCTAATTCATCGTCTTTTATTTCAAGGTTAAAGTGGGATTTTAACGCCTTATGCGCTCCGCTCCCAATCGTAGCAATGCGATTGGACGTTCAGAATTCGTCGCAATTGTTGCGGCGCAGCAGCCTATCATGAGACGTCCAGTATTTGATTTATAAGGATCAAAATCCGCATTACACTTGTTTGTGGATTGGGCTTACTCGAGGCCCAATTTTCCAATCCACAGAAATTAGCACAGGAAAACAAAAAAAACCTTAGATAATTGGGCTTTTGATCAGCAATTGAGATTTGGTATGCTTGTCAAGTCTTCCTCTGAACTGTTTGGATGGTTACAGTATAGACTAGTATTATAAAGGGGAGAAGTATGTTTAGTCTCACCAAACGCTCTGACAGCTTTCGAACCCAAGACTTTTACCTTGTAAACGTTCGACAATTACCACTACACTACAAAGGTTGGTGGTCGTCCAGGATTCGTTTCAAAGACCGAAATCCACAATTGAAGGATTTGGGTCGGCCCAATTCCCCAATCCACAGGGATTGGCACAGAAGGAAATGTGGGCTCAACCAAGAAGAAGATATTGTGGGGCGGACGCACAGAGATATTTTGTGGTAATTGAATTGAGAGGGGAGAATTGAAAAAAATAATAATAATAATAAACAAGAAAACAGAAAAAAAGGGAGTAAAGAAAACTTAAATCTAGTCTGATAAAGAAGAGAGAAAATAAAATGATGATAAAACCTTTTTAAAACCCAAAACCCTACAGCTCTAACCTGCATTCTTGAACCCCCTCTCACTCTCCTCTCCACTTCCATCGCCTCCTTTACAGATACTAATCTTCCGGTAATTCTCTTCTTCTTCTTCTTCTTCTTTCTTGTTCTTCTTTCTGTCAAACACGCACGCCTCGGCACACACACACAATTCTTTCGTGTTTTTTCCGGTGAGACTGCGGCGGAATGGAGGACTGTTTGGTTGCCGTGGATTATCTCATCTGTTTTCTAGTGTGCTGTTTGGTGGTGTAAAAATAACGGCACAGACGACGCATATTCTTTTCTTTTCTTTTCTTTTCTTTTTTTTTCTTTTTTGTTTTGGTTTGGTTTGGTTTGAGTGGGAATTAATTGTTGACCCGCTGCTTTGGTTGCTATCAGGATATGGGAAATCTAAGTCGCTTGGTTTAAGTAGGCATTTTTTATTACGGAGGAGGACAAAAGAGAGAGTCATGGAAATGAAGAGGAAATCGCCGCTTCAGCTTCAGGCCCTTGAGAATTTCTATGCCGGTCTGTGTCTATTTTTTATACTCAATTCACTCGTTTTTTTTCCTGCCTTTTCTTTTACCTCCTTTTTTTTTTCAATAAATCTTTCTGCTTTGCTTCTTGCTGAAATTTTAAGTTCAGATTCTTTGTTGAGGCAGTCTTTAATTCTTTGCTAGATAATTGGATTTTCTTGTGTTGCTTGCATATGGCCAATTTTGACTGCCCTGAATTTTCTTTTATTTTCTTTTCTTATTTTTTTGTGGATAAGAAGATTTTCTTTTAGAATGCTTCATCAAAATCCTGATGAGGACCCCCTCTTGAATTTTATTTGTTGACGACGCGTAATCACGCAATATTGTTGTAATATATTGTGGGCTAGTCATTTTTTAATGTCGGAATATTATGGTAAAGCAGAGCAGAAGTATCCTTCTCATAAAGCCATGGAAGAGCTTGCTGTGGTCTTGGACTTGACATTCAGGCAGGTTCGCGGATGGTTTATTGAGAAAAGGAGGAGGGAAAAAAGCAAAAACATATGGGTTGTACCACCCCGTCTGACCAAGAAGCTCGCTGCTAAGAAGACGGTTAAATGGCGGGATACTGCAGTTTTTGACAGAGCTGCATCTCATATCACGTCACCTTCAATGAACAATGCATCATTGCAGATAAAAGCCAGAGGTGGTAAGAGAAATAAGAAGCTGATTCTTCAGAATTTGTTGAATGCAGACTACATTTTGATGAAGATTTTTCGCAAGGATGGTCCTCCTCTTGGTATGGAATTTGACACGCTTCCCTCTAGGGGATCTCGCAGATGTAAAGGTATAGTTGTCAAATTTTTGTTTGATTAAAATGGCCGAATACAATTGCCTTGGTCACTCAGATAGTAACAACTATTAGGTTGGCTGGTTGAATCATTCTTTTAGAGAGTTAGAATTGAAACATTAAGAATCCCCAGTAATATGGTTTGTAGAAGAAGGGTTTGCTTGTTACGTGGGTTAACGAGTCTGTAACTGGAGAAGTCTAGTAATGATTTGTCTCAACTTTCCTTGTTGCTGTTTTGATCTGAGACTGCTATGCATTGTTGGTTCACTTAACATCGTAGTGCTTTATTTTTTCTTCTTATATGCTTCAGTACACAGTTGCATTTCAACTCACGCTCTTTTGGCTATTAGATTCCATATATTCTCCTGCATCCGACCAAGACAACCAAAGAAAATGCAAGAGGAGAAAGGTATCAGAGGTAAGCATGGCACATCATTATCTTGATTATATCCTTTTTTTCTACCTATGGGCACTGTTCCTCTCCCCTCTTCATTTATTTTTTCGCATGCATTACACATCATTTTAAGAAAGCTAGCTTGGCATCTTTTGATTTCAGGAACGCAATGAGACTAGTCCTGTGAAGAAACATGGAATAGGAAAAGGTTTGATGACAGTATGGCGAGCAGTGAATCCTAACGGTGGAGATTTTCCTACTGGCGTTTGCTTTGCTGGTAGAAAAACTATAGATGTGCCTCAGATATCAACTCCTGTCCTGCAAAAGCCACTGCGACAGAGTAAAAGACGTCAGAAAACAATTTCTATAATGGTTTGTCATTTACTTTTCTGTATTTTTTGTTACCTGATCTACATTGCATCAAGGTTTTTTTGGTTCTCTTGATGAATGATTGTTCTTGTTTGCTCTCCTTGGTTACATTTAAACATTTGCCTGTTTTTTCCCCCACTTTATTCTTATTAAGCTACTAAGAATTGCTGATATTGTGTTGTGCCTTTGGACACAGACAAGATTAGCAAATAAGGCAAAGGATGTGAGGAAGCCTTCTGTCAAACGGACAGAGGTAATAATAGTTCTCATTTCATAGCGTGATTTAGGTTTGAAGTGTTCTTTATGGTTATGGCAATAAGTTGCTTCTTATCCGTAGGTGGGACCTAAAAAACATGCTATCCAGAGGCAGGCTCGTAGGGAAAAATGTGAACTTGCTTTGGAAGGAGCATTCTCTCCGGAGCACCTCAATGGGTTTACAATGCTAGCAGATGATGAAGATATAGAGCTGAAAGAGTTAAAAGCTGGAGCAAATCCATTGACATGTTCTGATAACTGTGCTACCAATGGCCTGCATGGTTGTTCCCTCTGTAAAGGTCTGCTTTGCTCATACATATTTCAGACTGCTTGAAGAAGTCCATTTGCTTTTTATTTGATGTATTCGCGTTTGAGGTTCTTTACATAGAACGTGTTGATTTTCCAGATTTGCTGCCAAAATTTCCGCCAAATGTTGTGCAGATGAAGGAACCATTCATGATGCAGCCGTGGGGTTCTTCTTTGGATGCAGTCAAGAAACTTTTTAAGGTGTGTGTGGTGCAGTAATAATTGTTCAGCGGATATGCAAATGCAACCTTGACATAGATGAAAATTGTTGGTCATTTTTACACTTGCTTTTAGTTTTTACTTAGAAGTTGTTTGTCACTTGGCCTTGATATGACCTGAATGATTTCCTCATGTATTATATCTTTTTCGCGGAAACTATGATGTTGGAAATTGCAGTGTTATATGGTTTTTGTATTTGTGTATTCAATTATGCTAGCTATGCAAAGCTTCCATGAAAGTCTTATACCTGGGGAATGCAGTTTCAAACTAAGTTTACAAGTGATTCATTTGAACTGATGCCTTTGATAAGGATTTTTTTTTTTTTTTCCGTTTTGGTTAAATTATGTTGCTGAAGATAATGTGATGTTTTGTTGCAGGTCTTCCATTTTCTTTACACTTACTCTGTCATGATTCATATATGTCCTTTCACACTTGATGAGTTTGCTCAAGCATTTCACGATAAGGTTAATCCTTTCAGCAGATTGATGATTATTTTTGCGTAACTTAATTTCTTACTGTTTGCCTTATGGTAGTGCTTATATCTCCTTGTTGGATTTATCTTTTTCCTTCACCTTTCAGGATTCATTCTTGCTTGGAAAAGTTCATGTTGCTCTTCTTCAGCTTCTTTTTTCCAATATCGAATCAGAGATGAGCAGTGGAAATCCACCACATTCAAGCATGTCTTGCAACTTTCTTGCACTACTTCACTCGGTGAGCAGATAGCCGGCCAGCTCAAGTTCAAATATTGTCATATTGTTTTTTGTTAGGATCACCATTTCTAGTTACTTCAGCTTTATTTGTTATGTCCTCTCTCTCTCTCTCTCTCTCTCTCTCTCTTTCTTTCTCTGTGAGAATAAAAAGCCAATAATCAAGTGACATTCTTTATATTCAACTTATGCTGCTGTTCCTCCGGCAATTTGCAGTTGGGTTATAATGCGTAATAGTGTTAAAATATTTCCTGAATATTTTAGACAATGTTTTTGCATGCTGTAACAATTTTAGCATAATCATCTGCGATAGCCTTACATGTTTGAAGATGCAGCCCTAGACATTTGCAGATGCAACAATTGATGAAATTTTATGAGTCCACTTTCTACAAGCAGCGATTGTTTGTGTGCTGTCTATTGTGTTTATTATATCTCATATTACTTGTTTTTAAAGCTTTATGTGCCATTTGGTAATTCTGTGTGATTGCTAATCTAATGCTTTGCCAGATTGAAGATCAAGAATCTGTTGTGGAGTTCTGGAAAAGATCTATCAATCCTCTTACGTGGACAGAAATACTTCGTCAGGTATTGGTTGCAGCTGGTTATGGCTCAAAGCAAGGTGCATTGAGAAAGGAAGCCATTAGTAAGGTATTCATAATTAGGTCATGTTACTTGAGTTTCGATCAGTTTCTCCTTCTATCGGTCTTCTTCTGTTTTCGTAGTATTTAGAGTACTATTTTTAAGATAAATAAGTTTCTTCTTCTGTACATACTCTTCTGTCTTTCTAACATCCTTTCTGTTCACAGGAAATGAGACTCATGATGAGGTATGGCCTACGCCAGAGAACTTTGAAGGGTGAATTGTTTAGACTTCTGTCAGAGCAAGGCAATAATGGATTGAAAGTTTCTGAGCTGGCGAATTCTTCTCAGGTAAGTTTGTACAATTAGACAGATTATCTGGCTGGAGAGGAAATGGAGTCTCCATGTTTGTTTCTTAATGATTCTATTTTGTTATACTGAGAACCTAAAGTGCAATGAGTTCTATGTGCTCTTACTCATAAGCATTTGTGTTTTGCATTGAAGATTGCTGAATTGAATCTTGCCAGCACAACTCAGGAACTGGAGCTTTTAATAAGTTCAACTCTTTCAAGTGATATTACATTATTTGAGAAAATATCATCATCTGCATATCGTCTGCGTGTTAACACTGTTGCAAAGGAAGCCAGTGATTTTCAATCAGATACTGAGGACTCTGGAAGTGTTCACAATGATTTTGATGACAGCGGCACAAGCAGCAGCAGTGATTCTGAGTGTGATTCAGAAAGTTCCAATTCAAGAAAAAATAAGCAAATAATTTGTAAAAGCAAAAAGGAAGCGTTGACTATTCACAATGAAATCGATGAGAGTCATCAAGGAGAAGTGTGGTTGTTAGGACTTATGGAAGGTGAATATTCAGGTTTAAGCGTTGAAGAAAGGTTGAATGCTTTGGTGGCTCTGATTGACATCCTAAGTGCCGGATCTAGCATTAGAAAGGAGGTAATACAAATGATCTTGGCTGTATTAAGGTGTCAATAGCCACTTCCATTAACTTCTTATTCTTCTTCCTTTTTTTGCTGCCTTCTTTGTTTATTCTTTGATTAAGAGCAGATGCTCCATGTCTTTTTGCTCATGTCAAACATTGAAGCTTGGTTATTTTGCCATTGGTGGGGCAAGTAATATATTTTGTAGATTGATATTGATTGAAAAGAAAATTGTCTTCTTACTGGTTTGCAGGTTAAGTTCAACAATATTGCCATGTGAGCCAACTTGCTTAAAATTGCAAATATTTTCAGCATTCTGGCATGGAATTTGCTTGTTTTAATTCTTCTAATTGTGCATGTTCTAAGGATTTTCAATCTGACTTTTTTTAATTTTTTTTAACTTGTGGAAATTATCCTTTGGTGGCTTCACTTTGATAAATATCTCTTCATGATTTGAGATAATTCATTGGATTAAATATTTTTAAACATTGATTTACTGGTTCGAATGGATAGATACTTTTGTGTGAATCTGATTTTCTTGTTTGAACCCTTTCACCAGGATCTAATGAGACCCTCTGCTGAATCTGCTTCTCACATGCGCTATCTTGGATCTGGAGCAAAAATAAAGAGGTCATCATCCAACCAACATTGTTTGCCCCAACCATCCAGGCCACGTGCTGGGCACTTGGGTGATGCAAATGGAATGTGTTCAGCTTCTCGGTTCCAGCTAGTTGATTCTTCTGTGCCAGTTTTAAATGCAAAGGACAACTTCTCTAGAAAAGAGGAAGATGTAAATGAGATGGGACTTGGGGTCTACTTGCATCCTATGCAATCCATCTTTTTGGGGTCTGACCGTAGGTACAACAGATATTGGCTTTTCTTGGGACCTTGTGATGCATTTGACCCTGGCCATAAAAGAGTTTATTTTGAATCTTCGGAAGATGGTCACTGGAAAGTGATTGATACGGAGGAGGTGCATTCTCAGCCATTGTTATGATAATAATCTTGAATGTTTGTCTCTATATTGAACTTGCTTGTGGGAAATAATTATGTGTTGAGCATCTGATTTCTTTTATTTGCCTTTCAACTGCAGGCTTTGTGTGCGTTGTTGTCAGTATTGGATGACAGGGGCAAAAGGGAGGCTTTCCTTATCGAATCTTTGGAGAAAAGGAAGGCTTTTCTCTGCCAAGAGATGTCAAATAGAATAACAAAAGATGCTGGAAGGAACTCAGCACGGCCGGATCAGTCTGAGCTGGAGATAGTTAGGGAAAACAGTTGTTCTCCAGTTTCTGATGTAGACAATAACTTAAGCCTGAGTGAAACTACAGACGGTTCTTTGCCCACATGCGGTGCAATCATCCTTGAAGCAGGGAATAACGAGGAAATAGAAAACCAAAGGTGGAGCCGTCTCCAAGAGTTTGATGCATGGATATGGAATTACTTTTACTGTGATCTAAATGCAGTCAAATGTAGTAAGAGGTCATATTTTGAATCGCTTACTAGATGTGAAACTTGTCATGATTTATTCTGGAGAGACGAGAAACATTGTAGAATTTGCCACACAACATTTGAACTTGATTTTGATCTTGAAGAGAGATACGCCATCCATTCAGCAACATGTAGGGTGAAAACTGACCATGAATTCCTCAAACATAAAGTTCTGTCATCGCAGTTGCAGTCTCTAAAAGCAGCGGTTCATGCAATTGAGGTTTGTTGTCATGCAACTCATCTTCAATTTAGTTGTTCTACTTATACAGGCATAGAAACACAGTTTTGCATGTGGGCTTGTTTTGGCTATTTGTATGTCTTTGTACGAGTGTTCATATACTAGTGAAACACAAACGGCAACAGAGTAGTCTTTTTTCAGCAGAGAGTAATCTATCATGTTTCGTATTTTATTTGTTGTTTTACTTTTACATATACAATTTCATACGGGAGTCATGCAGGCAGCTGGCACCCTTGAGTGATTGGTTGGGGCTTTTTTGATTCTTGTAAAACTTTTCATTCTCCCTCCAAAATTTTCAAAAGATATTCCATTCAAACTTTCTATGAGAACATGAGTAAAATATCACCTGTTTTGTTCTTTTTCACCAGTGTTTTGTGAAGCCATTGTTCATTGTTCATCCTATGTATATTTGCTGTCATATTTGATTGGTGTTTTTCTCCCTCTCACACTGAATACAGTCAGCCATGCCTGAGGATGCCTTAGTGGGTGCTTGGAGAATGTCCGCTCATAGGTTGTGGGTTAGAAGGCTTAGGCGCACCTCCTCTTTGGCAGAGCTTTTGCAGGTATTATATTAATATTTGTTGTTATTTTGCTTCAATACTCAAATTTGATTCAGTGGGTCTCGGGTTTTGTGGTTAATTGAGAAGAATCTTAATTCTTTCAGGTTGTTGCTGATCTTGTTGCTGCAATTAATGAGGATTGGTTGTACCAATGCAACCTTGCTCAAGATTCCAGTACTTTTATGGAAGAAATTGTTGCATGCTTTCCAACTATGCCTCAAACATCATCTGCGCTTGCACTGTGGTTGGTGAAATTGGATGATTTGATCTCCCCCTATTTGGAAATGGTTCAACGTGAAAAGAAACAGGAAATGGAGACCAAAGGTACGTGCTTTCTAATCTTAAGGGTAGCATCTTATTCCCTCCATTTCTTTTGCTGTTCTAAATTTTAATTATTAGGAAATGTCTTGGCTATATTTACCGAAATACATTTTACTGTCTGATGTAGGAATAGGAAAGTAGGTTTTTGTCAGAAGTAGCTAATGCTTGCAATCTTTTTCTTGTCACAGATTCCTCTTTTAAAATTGATTCTCATGTTTAAGCTTACTTTGCCCATGCGGCTTTTATCATTTGAATGATTTGGAATTCTAGGCATTCAAGTTTCGTTGGCAAGTGAAGTTCAAGTGCTTGAATGATGTGGAATTTTAGGTATTCAAGTTTTGTTGACGTGTGAAGTTCAAATGCTCTATTTCAGGTAAGCATGCTCCTAACCGGAAGATTCAACTACGATCTGGAGCTTATGCAAATGGCAATTGATATCTGCATTAAAGATGAATGATGGGGTGCCCGCTCATTTTTATTCATTACTGCTCTCATCTTGATGCTTCCTGCAAATTCGATGGATCGATCACTCAGTTTACCTTTTTTTTTTCCATGACGGGCATCTTTTTGGTGCACTTTCGGTGGTGAATCGAGTTCGATATAGGGAATTCATGAATGTTTGTATAGAGTAGACAACTTTGATCCTTTCCATTGTTTAGTATTGCTGTACTTGAGCTGCTTGAGCGGATAGATGTTGTACAGCATTGAATTGAATAGATATATACACATAATGGAGGAGAATATACCATGGCGCGCATATCAGCTAGGAAATCTGTACTTCCCATGTATTCTTGTAGAAGAGAATATTTTTGCTACTAAAAGTTTCTTTTGTTCGGCCGCCATGTTTTGGTGCGAAAGGAATAAATTTTGTCAGTGTAGACAGTGCAGCACAACGCTGAAATGAAAAGCATCTGGTTAATTCATTTTTCTTGACTATCGTGTGAGTTTATGTATAGTTTCAGGTTCTCTCTCTCTCTCTCTCTCTCTCTCTCGTTTAGTCCTGGGCAAGCATTCTAATACAAGTGTTAGCCAAGGAAACAGGGAATATAGTGAATGATTTTGATACGAATTGATGTGAAATTTAGAATAAAACTCTCTAAATATTAACTATGAAGATGAAATAGATCGCTTGTTCCAAAAAAAAAAAAACAAGAAGAAGATGAAATAGATCGATATCTGCATTGAAACCTTACATTTATGTGTGATTTAAGTTTCACGATTTGCATTTAGAATTAAGGGAGGTTAATAAAATCTGCATATTGTTATTTCATTACTTTTCTATTTTATTTCTTTTTCTCATTTTAAGGCCCTATAAGTTTCTTTTAAAAAATAAAACCAACAATGAGAGTAAAATCAATAATTCTTTTACAAAGTAGAAAAAGAACAAATAAAGGAATGCCCCCCTTGAAACAAACATAAATTAAATATGCATATCCTGAATTGTTTTTTTAATTTTAGAAAAGGTCCAACGAAGTACTGTGACTTTGATTCCAACCGTTCAGGGTTTTGAAACTTTTTATAAAAAAAAAAATTAAATTAAATTAAATTAAATTTTAAATATATTTATTGTTACCTAAAATATTAATTTTTAAAAAAGAAATTCATTTGGTTCTCTAATACAGTTGATATCCTCTGCCCAAAGAACTTTTTCCCCTATAGTGAACGTCCTTTCCTTTCTTCGTCTTTCACGCTTCACGGCCGTTGAATCCACTTTATTTGTGGAGACCCTTTTCAAGATTCGAGCTTTTCCACATTGCGGGAGGAAATGGTGATGGAGGGTCACGAGGGCCTCTGCTGCTGTTAAACAGCAGAAACAGGAGGTCGAGATTTTCCATCAGAATTGGGCACAAAAAGAAGGGAGCATACGATTACTTCATTCATTGATGCATCCCCCAAAATTTATCTTGTGGGTTTTGGTTTTTTCCCCGAATTTAGCTTTACTTTTGGCTGAATTATACTAATCCTGCTGCTGGTCATATAAATGCTTTCAGGTTTTTTGCAAGAACAAAGTTTTCTTTATTTATTGCTGTTCTGTTTTTGAATTCAGATGGCTACTTTGCGGTTATTCATGTTTTCTGTTTTTTTAATTGAGATGGGTACTTTGCAGTTTGTCATGTTCTCTTGAAATTTCTCTACTGGATTTGGTGATGTAGTTTTGGTGTTCCCTTTTGGAAAGATTTGTTAGGGAATCCACTGCTGTTAAGAGCAGATGGATACTTGGCCATTTGGCCAAAGAGGAGACGGGGTTCGACCCCCGCCTCCTATAAAATCCCCCTCCCATATTGGGTGGTTATACCCTCCTTGTAGACCAAAAAAAAAAAAAAAAGAATTGTTAGGGAACTATCTAGATAGTTCCCTTTTAGTGTGACCTGCATATTACAACTGGTGGAAGTTTGGAGGATAGAGAGAGGGGTAGAAGGCAGCTATGAACTGTTACTTGATGATTAAGAATGGAAAAGGGTAGTCCAAAATTTTGGGGTACCATGCTTCTTGGTGTTTATTTTTTTGTTATTGGAATTTCTGAACCAAATTGTCTGTACTGTTTTTGTCGCTCTTATCATTCAGAATCTCTTAGAAACTAATCACGACCTCTTTTTGGGTTAACGTGGAATCTTTTGCCAATTATGCTCCTTGAATTGTTGAGAATTTGATTAATATTGTTTCCATTGGCTGGCTGTAGCTTACTGCTGAAAAAGATGCATTATGAATGCTTTCAGGTTTTGTGTCCCCAAAGCTATATGGAAGTGGCAACTACATTAACATTTAAATATACAAAAATCACTAAGTTTCCTGATGGAGATTGTTCCAGATCAAGAGCTGTGGTCTTGAGCTCTGTACCATGCTTCGGTAAAACTGCTTCTGCATATGGAAGGAAACTTTATTCGCAGTGTTCTTTTGTTCATGCGGATGAATTATATTTGGCCCGCAGTTTTGAGTAAGTCATACCTGAGGTATTATCATCAATGTTGGGGTTCTTAGAAGGAAGATTTTTGCAAGATCTTTAACTGTTGGACTATATGTTTTTAGTTACCTCCCACTGCATGTGCACTTGAACACAATGCCAATGATCAATAATTTACCTTGATGAGGGAATTTACATTGCTTGTCACAAGTAATTGGTTTATATAAAATAATGTATTCTATGCAGTCAAAATTGTAAAATTATAAAAATTCCTACATAATATTTTGTGAAACTGAATTGCCTTGCAAATTTGGCAGAGCAAGCAATACCATAGTGTTAACTGCCTCTGTATTATTTAGGATTTTCATTTTTCCCCAAATCCCACAGGAAGATGGCCTGGCAGATTAAAAGCCGTGCAGATAGCAGTGGGCTGGATCCTTCTGCTCCAGATAGTAGTGGTGGAACACGATTGGTCAGGGCTATCCAATCTCTCCAGACCAGGTTAGCTGCAAGATTTCAGGAGATAAGGAAAAATTTTCCTGTAAAGTTGCTCTTCTTCTTGGCAGGATTTTATTGTGCAACTGCCTTTGCCACTGTTATTGGCCAAACAGGTGATTGGGACATTCTCTCTGCTGCTTTGGCTGTGGTGGTCGTGGAGGTTATTGGAGCCCTAATGTACGGTGCTTCCTTCCCACTGTTGAACAAGCTTAAGGCCCTTATTACCATGTTTAATTATTGGAAAGCTGGACTTTCCCTAGGTCTGTTCTTAGATTCATTTAAATATGAAATGGGCAGCATTGTGAGATTCGGTGACACGTTTGACTTTCAAATGGATATGTTCACCAAATTTTTCTGAGAATTGATACTCTGAAATGCTGCCGTGCTGGCTGACGTATATTTATTCACGAATCACTGCAAAGTTTGTTAGGAGATCCTGAAGCTTGTAGGTCTATCCACATTTTTGCTCGGTGGAATCCCCATTTGATCCATCACGAGTAAGCATGATGATTCTATTGAATTGAAGATGGTGCATAGAAGTTTGGGGTGTTGGGAGCATAGAATATACTATCGATTGGTTGGTCGATACTTTGACAAGAGTGTACCGAGTTTTCCACCCACGTCATTTGGGTCATTGTATGATGGGATTACTGTTCTAATGACCCTTGAGAGCGACATATGATGATGTTTGATTCTGCCCAACGGTTTTGGAACTTCACATTGCTGTTGAAGCGACGGGTGTGAGTACCTTGCTGCACAACTGATTTGGGTCAAGCCGTCAAGCTTATGAACGAATAGGCTTTGTACATAGAAGAAGAATCATCGAATAGTTTTTATGTTTTTGACAAATGATCTGGAACTAGGGGCAACTTTAACAAGCTTGTAAATTTTTGCAGGTGACCTATGCTAAATGAAAGCGTCTGTATTTACGGCATCTGACTGCTGGAGTTCAAAGTGGCTTGCACATTTATTTTTACTGCTTGTGAGAGCTAAATCTTGTACCCAAAAAAAAAAAAAGAAATTCCATATGCACAAAATGATTAATCGCTTTTATAGTTTTTAACCAGATATCTCGACACTTGGGCGGCTCTCCAATTAATCAATTATATCTACCAGATCATTACACTACGCTAAGAGTCTTGTGTATTGAAAAGCCTTTTTTTTCTTAGATGGGAGATTAATTGGTGTGCAAAGTCATCCATCTTTGTGACATTTATTACCTGAACTAGTACATATTATGCTTTCCCTAGATGTGCTTGTAAGATAAATTTAGTTATTAATGACTTTGTCAATTAAAAAAAAAAAAGGTTAGTTACTGAATCATGTAATTTTGTCCCATGCATTTTTATTAGTTGAGAACATAGTTATTAAAATCGCGATCCTGATCGTAGGATCGCACGATCCTACGATCCTGTATCTTTCCAACGATCCAAATCGTATAAAAAATCGTTTTTTTGGTAGGATTGGGTAGGATTGGGATCCGGATCGTAGGATCGTATGGAATCGTGTAGGATCGCTAGTACAATCGAGGTAGGATCGTAAATATATAATTTTTTTAATTTTTGAAAAATAGTTTTAGGAATTAATTAATTAGTAAATATATCATTTATAATCATTTGTTTTGATAAAAATTATCAAATTAGTCATAATTTTGTTATTTCAACCATATTTAATAGTTAGAAAATATAATTAAAAAAATTATATCGAAAAAATTTAATAATAAAATATTTAGAAGAGTATTTATTAACAACTATGAAAATGTAAATATAAAATATCATTTAATTATAATACAATGAAATATAATATTAAAAATAACTTAATTTAATTGAAAGTTTAAAAACTCATTATACTCACTTTTGATTTGTTACTAATCAAAATTTAGGGAAACAAATTATATTTTCATTCTTATAATTCTTAAATTAATATTATGACAGACATAAATTTCGAGCATATAACAATTAGACTAAAAAATACAAAAATAATTTATTTATTAAAATTATTTTAATAAAATTTTCTTATGCTCATATTAACATTTTTTTTTAAAATGGAAATGAAGGAGAAGTAGAATGTATTCCAAAGAATTTTAGGGAAACATGTAAGTCATCAAAGTTGTCTAAATTTTAAACCTTTTCATTATTCACTTAACTTTTAATTTGTTTGTATGATATAGGTCCCGATGAATTTGGGTCAACTAATGTGGAAATTCATAATATCAATGATGAAGACAATGATGGCACATTCGAGAATAATCCAATTTTTTATGAATTTGGGTACAATTACAATTTAGAAAATCTTAAAAAAGTACCACAAACCTATAAAAATTATGATGATCATGTACATCAAAGAAATAATGATCAAAATTAGGTTGTTAACTAAATGATATATATTTTGTGTATTGTTGGATATTAAAAATGTTATTTTTAATTTTATTTTTTAAATTTTGGTAGAATCTTACGACTCTACGATTCGATCTTACGATTCGATCCTGATATATCCAAAACGATTCTAAATAGAATCCCGATCCTAACAACCTTGGTTGAGAACGCAGAAAAAGGGTTCTTGGCTGCCATCTTTAAATTAATTGGCACTTCCCTGGAAGTGTCGTCGCTCTGTTGCAAGTTTGCAATTACTTGATCAATTAAAGCCAGAAATATTACAGCCGTACTTGACCGCAGGTCATTCTTGATGATCAATTCAGTTCACAGCTTCATGAAAAATTAACCATAAGGATGCAGCTATCAAAGTTGCCTAAAACATTCCAGCATAAGTTCTAGATGGATTGGAACTTTGGAATCATTTATTGTACACAGCAAAGGATTAAATGTCAGTCCTTGTGCAACTTTACGATCTCGTAAACAGCCGAACAGTCCTGGTCTCCAAGTCCCATGCTTCTGGCCTTCTTGTAAGCCTGGCAACAAAATGTTCATCAGATGTTAAATGTTGTAGTTCACTCATCAGAGAGCTTCCTGAAGGAGATGGTATTTTTATTTTGGTGCTGTAAGAAAGCCTTAATACAAAAGAAAAGGATAACCTCATTTGCTGCAGCTGCTACTGGCATTGAAACAAAATTTTCATCCCCAAGTGCAAGAGCCAACCTCATGTCCTTTTGTAAATGTTTCAAAGGAAATGCAGGGGAGTGATTGCTTTTCAGCATATTTGGTCCTTTACCCCTGAACATTGGATTAGCAATTCCACCTAGATCCTGTCGAACGGTAGCTCAAAAACAGTTATCTCCAAATCCAACGCAACTAGCATTAAAACCTGATTTAGCAAACTTACCAATACTTCAAGGAGAGTATAAGGGTTCAATCCACTCCTTTCTGTCAGTACCAGTCCCTCGGAGAGTGCCTTCACCATGCTAGACTCCATAACAATGTACAACAATTTTGTATATGATTACCTCATGAATTAGCAAAGAAAGGATATTATATTGCCCCAAAATATCATGGCAAAAAAATCGTACAAAGTGAAGTAAAAATAAACAACTCTCAGTGGATGATACATCAATAATTACTCACTATGTTATTACCTGCCCATGATCATGTTGGTCACAAGTTTCAGTTTCGCTCCATTTCCAGTCTGCCCTAAAAAGAATGACTTTTTCCCCATGACATCAAAAGCTGGAGTTGCTTCCTCATACAATGCCTGCAATTACAGCTTAAAAAAAATACCATGCAAGAGATAGCTGACTGATAAACCAATAAATTAATTACCTTATCACCAGCTGCCAGGATTATTAATTGACCAGCTTCTGCAGGTTGCTTGCTACCTGACACAGGAGCCTCCAGAAAGGAGCCACCTTTCGATGTAATTGCCTGTATATAACAGCTGCGCACCTTGGTAAAGTTCATAAATATGGCTCTAAGAGTTTTATCAGAAACAAAAGAATCTGCTGTTGATCTTTCACTTCAAAGAAGTCAAATTCTTAAATATCTATTAGCCAACTGATAGATGTTCAATATCTGAAAAGGATCTAGAGCGGTGGGGAAAAACTAATATTAACAAGCTGTAACCATAGATTGTTCTGGGTGATTTCATAAACCCATATATGTTAATTCAGTAAAGTTTTGAATGTCAGTGTTAAATTAGCTCGTCTAACCTCCCCTATCTTCCTAGACGTCTCAGGATCAACCGTTGACATGTCAACGTAACCTTTTCCATTGCCAATTTCCTCCAAGACACCATCTTTGTCAAAAACCACCTAAACAACCCAAACAATTAGGATTTTGGGACTAAGTCCCAAATTCAACATGGAGGAAATAGACAGTAAATTTATGAAGCATCCAAGACCAATGAAAAGTAGAGACCGAAAGAGCAGCTGCAGGATCAGATACTATAGCAAAAGTGATCTTGCACTTCTTGACAACTGCAGCAGGAGTTTCTCCAATCGAAGCACCAAGCTCCTTTAGTTCATTACACTGCAGATTCACAATATTAAATTTACAAAACAGAACTTCTTTACAAAATTTGAACATTTTTACTATATAATCAAATAATATGCTTATAAGTGGGATTCAAATTGAAAAAACCATGACCTTGAAAGTGGGATTATATATTGCAAAAGAAAGAGTTAGCAGTAGCAGTAGCAGAAGAGAAAGTGGAAACCTTAGAGAGTGTCCTGTTCCAAACAGTGACCTTGAAACCACTTTTAATCAAATTGATAGACATGGCCTTTCCCATGATCCCCAGCCCCAAGAAACCCACCTCCATGTTCTTCTTCCTGCTTCTGTTTTCTCTCTCTCAAGACACTGTACTACTCTCTGTATAACCTTACAGTCCAAAAACTAAAATCCATTTTTGTATTAAAATGGAATACCATGAACTTAAAAAAAGGAGAAATGATAAAAAATGCTGCATCACCATCATCGTTGGTGTCACCATGAAAAGTAAATTAATTGTTAACTATTTGGCTTTGCAAGAAAGTTGAAACAAAAGGCCAATGCTAGGTACATATTATACGTTAGTTAATTGATTTTTATATCATGGCCTTCACAAATGACGCATATTCTACTTAGTTTAATTCAATTGAAAGTAGAAAGCGCCTTGCGCATGTTTTCATCTTTGCTTTTTCCGGTCTCAGCTTCAGGTTCGGCTGAGAAGTATTTTAGCCATAGGGCCAAGGCCAAGGTATCCATTATCTGCCTGCCAATGAATTCATCTTTCCCTTCAATTGTCACCATAGACGGTATCTATAATAATATTTGGTGCTACATACAAGGTATATATATATATATAATTTATTACCGCAATTAATATTAAAAATTTAAAATTTACATCTATTTTTATATATTCAATATAAACGTGAATCTGTCCCGCGTCAAATTTCACACCTCCGCATAATAAAGCTCTTTTCAAATAGGTCATTACTAGTTGATTGCAAGAAAACTTTCTTTAACATGGTGACTGACCGTAGTTTTCTCCTGTAAAGCTAACAGACTTCTCCAGGAGTATTCTCAAAGTGCCAGAAACCTTGTTGCTGGTTCGATATTCTAAGGTTGTCCACATACAAAAGTTTTATTTTGCGAATCTTGATGTCGCTGTCAACTTTTTCGGGTCAGAAGAGGCCGAGGCCCACAAGACCGAAAGAACCAGCCTGGTCCAGTGTCAAAGCATGGATAGCGAGCCCATCCATACTGTGTTACTTTTCCCCGAGATATGGGCTGCTCTAACAGCCCATAGAGCCCATTAGCCCAATTGCCTTTAAACAATTTTTTCTTATCATAATTTACTTCCCTACGTGTTGTTCTTTTTTTTTTTTTTTCCGTCATTAGTTGAATAAATAAATGCACTGTTTTTTGAGTCATAGTTCAATTTGTTATTCTGTTGTACTTCCAGAAGATAAATAGGAAAAAGCAAGGAGTCGAGAAAAATTCTATCAAAATAAGAAAAGAAAGGAGTCCAGAAAAATAATAGAAATCCGTGGCTTATATTCAACCCGAAAGTGTGTGGATTAGAAGGCTCTCTCTGTTCTTCAGAACTCCTCATTCCAGTTTGTTTTCAGCCTCCTCCCCTCTCTCTCGTTCCTTCTGGCCTGCTTTTCTTCTCACATAACATAAGTAGACAGGTCACGAGACCATAAAGAGAAAATGAGTGGTGACTGACAAAGAAAAGGCGATCAGAAGAAGAGAGGCTATTGGTTATTATATCATTTTCAAAGCTTCTTCTATCTATGCACATAATGATATTTAACAAAATGGCAACACAAGGTGGAGGAGCTATGAGAGTTTCGAGCTTCCCTTCATCACCTTCATCTTTCAGTAGACATGCCACCAGGGCCCCCAATTCCATAATCCCAATGGTATGTGCATGCTCCCAATTATAATGCTCCTGCCAGCGCTTTTCATCTGTGTCTGCTTCCACATGTTTGCACATATCACCCTTTCCTAGACCCCAACATGGTGTGGAAGTGCTAATAGCTGTGCAGTGAGACTGTTAAGAGTGAACATAGGGAAAGCCATAGAAAATCATATGATTGTTGGAACGTAGTAAAATATCAGCTCATGCTGCAACTACACATGATGACAGTGTCCTATTTATGCATGGTTATTTGGTTATTATATGCAGCAGATGGTTCGCAGGCCAGAAAAGTCGAGAAGATGTATAAGCTGCTCCGCTCTGCAAGAGTCATCTACTTCCACTGGTAAGTTGCCTATGGTCTTTGATTCCCATGTAGCCTAGGTTATGTTGCCTGTGACTGTGACAAGTCCATCCAAACGAAAATCAAGGATCGTTTTGTGCTTCAACAGTTGCTGCAGAGACAAAGGAAGTTAAGACAGTTGAAACGAAGGCACCAGCTAAGCCCAAACCACCAGCAAAAGCTCCAGCCAAGGCACTGCCTCAGTTAATGGAGGAGGATGTTATCCCTCCACTAAAAGCAGTTCTCGAGGCTCAAGATGATATCACTGACCTGGAGCTATCTTTCCAAGACAATAGGGTCAGTGCCCTTTGTTAATTGTTATTCCCATCACCAATTAGTTTGCCATTATTATTATATTATCATCAATCAGTTTGTCACATAAGCTTGGTTTTTCATACCCTTTGTTGAGAATGGCAGTTGGAAGGTTCCTTTCTGAAGAAGGGAAAGCCCTATTCATTCTGGGCCTTCTTCCCCGATGGAGTACTTACAGGTACTCGAATTCTGTTAAAATCATAAAACCAAGCCCCTCTAGGCTATAACTCAAGCATCTCAGAATCTTCTTCCTGGTTTTTCTCAAAAAGGAATCTTCTTCCTGGTTGGGCAGGTCCGAAAGGGTTTTCTCTATCCTCCTATGGCACAGAAGCAAGCACTGTGGAACCGTTTCTCATTGATGAGAAGAAAATTACTGGCAAACACATCATCTTCTGGGTGAGAAAGCGATTGGCAGCTCAAGGAATTATTCCTGTCTGGGAAGATTAGCCACTAACAAGTGTAAAGTTTCTCCTAAATTCATCCGTGTAAAAGAATCACCAATATTTTATCTCATTTAAAGAATCACCGATATTTTATCTCATTTTTGTTCAATTATGTGCATTTGCCCATGCATTGATCCCATATCATAAAGAAGCCGATTCTCTGTATCACAAAGCAAAACCGATAGTTTGGTCTACTTCCCCGACTAAAAAGCTGCCGCTCAAGACTTACAGAGTATTGGCAGGAAATTCTGTTCAGCCAAATACATTCAGATAGAATGACTAAACAAAAGATTCAAAGTTCTTATACTACAATGCAGATACATAACAGTTTTAGCTTCGAGAATCAGTTAATTTCATCAAAATGTCACATGATGTTTTAACATCATTTCATGTTACCATTATTAAAGTTTCCATTTAGTCTAGCAGGAAAAAGTATCGAAACACCACTTAGTCCAGTGCATCTAACAGATGCCCACAGTCCTCTCGCCCAGCAATAATCACAAGCATGCACACTTACACTGTCACACATCACATGCACTTGCCACATAACACGCACAAACAGAGACAGACAGACAAAGAAAAAAATGGGGACAAATTACCCAAGTGTATATAATAAGTACATTGAAGCATGAAACACAGGGAAGGGTGGGTAAAACACCGTAGTATCTGTCCTACAGGTTCATCCCTGCAGATATGGACCATGCATGTTTCTATCAATAACGACACGTGCTTTAATTTAGTTCACATACACAGATCACGCAGTTCCTAGAACCACATTTCCAAAAGCATTATAGGAGTCCACATTTGGACATAACATTCATCTTCGATCGTGGTCTGCACAGTTAATTGTCCAAACTGCATTGGCATTGCGAATTGCACGATTAATTGTCCAAACTGGCACTGGCATTACGAATTGCAAGGCGAAGTTCACTTAAGAAGTCCATCGGTGGTCCAACATTGTTTGATGCAGCCATGACCTGGCAAGCAAACATAGATTGTCATGTGTGTCGGAGAGACGGAAGAGAAGAGAAGAGAAGATACAGATATGATTACCTGATGAGGAAGTCTCATGTGTCCCCCTGCTGATGCAGTACTTCCTGAATACTTTACTGGTCTTTCTGAACATGGAAATCAGTAATCAATGACTCAGAAATCAGGGACTAAAATAGTGTGCACTATAGCGGATATAGACAATTTCACATGACTTCACTGTCGCTGCTTGAGCAAGGCTTGTACAGGATCCTATTCCCTCCATAGATTTCATGGATAGAAACCTTTGCCTCTCTGCCTTCCATTTTCTTTAACCATTTTTCAGTCTTAAGGAAGCAAATAATCCACCAATAGCATTTGGAGAGAAAAAACATTATGCATTACATGAAAAACTGACAGTATATAAGCAATGTCCCAGAAAAGCATTTCTCTTAAGTGAAGCAAATTGACCATCCTTGACAGTCTCACTAACATCTGCAGGCGAGCTTATCAGAATATGGCTTAAAGGGACCAAAGACATGGTGGATATTCATAAGAAATTAATGCAACAATGACACTAGTCAATCAATATAACATCAAACTAATTTGAAATCATTAGAATGAAGATAAAAAAATCCCACATTTCAGTCTTTCTTTTATTTGCTCAATTATATCAGAAGATCCGTTTCCTCTGTGAAATAAACCATTGGGAAATTTAGAAATCTTAACATATGAACAACTACATAGAGTCAGCACAGAACATTGTTAATTCACTGGGCTTCTATGCCTCATAGTTCTGAGATAACATGCATCATTCTTAGAATTAAACAGGGGAAATCACTAAACGGAACAACTACTGACAGCTTTTACACAACACAACACGACACTGCTAAATCAGAAAATTTTCAGATAAACAAAAGGCAGAGGGCTTTCGAAGCAATTCGACTCACCGGATAAGTCTATTGATGCATCATTGTAGCTATTCATTACTGCATCCCAACCTGCACTTCATAATGAGTATAAGATATAGAGATGCAGCGGCGCCTTGCAATCATCAAAATGACTAACACCATACGTTAAATATACGAGCAACAGAAAAAGGAAACGGTTTCTACTTGTCTTTGCTCGATTGATAAAACCACATATTTTCTTTTTAAGGTTGTACAGCACATAAAGAAAGTACGTAATAAGAATGAATCAACAGCAATGTGTACATACGATCATTCAAAAGCTGAGAAGCATGGCTGCGAGAACAACCCTCAAGAGCTATTAAACCTGGACGAGAGTGTTCATTCAGGATATTGCTGCTCCCAACAGCATCACCGCCATGATCTACCACATGAACAGATCTCGCCGCGGCGTGTTGTTGATTTTTCTCTCCGTCATTGGCGTAATGATTGTTATTTCTGTCAAACCGATCTGCCAGATTCAACCAATTCTCAATTCCTTTATCCTTCACATTTCATGAGAACAAAAGAATATAACGGAAAAAAAAAATTAGGAAACTGGCCTGATTTGCGTCTGTTGAGAGATCGGTTCCTGCAGATTTTAAACAGACAGGAATATTAAAAAAAAAAAAAAGAAGAAGAAGAAGAAGAAAAGAAAATATATTACGAACCCTAGCCGCAATTATTACAGAAAAGGGGAAAAAAAAAAAAAAAGGGAAAAAGATAGTGCCTTTGATTCGGAGGAGCGTAGCGCTTGACAGGATCTGGCGGAGCCGCTGGCGTAGGGTTTTCCAGCATCTCTCTAATTCTCGGCGGATCCGATCGAATCGACGACGGGATATTAACTGGAGGAGGCTAGCTGCCCGCCGCGGCCAAGCCTGCGCCAGAAGGGATCTTGGCCTCTGGGTTACGGCAACTTAAATCGGGTCCACGGGCTTTTCTCGGATTTACCCGCCCGCCCCACGCGAAAGAAGCCTTTAATATATATATATATATATATATATATATATTCCTATGTTTTCCTTCTTTTTTTTTTAAGAAAACTTTCCCAATGTTACGGTGACCTAGACGTTCGTCGATTAACCTTTGTTTCATAAAAGAAAAAAAAAATAAAAAAAATGTGAGATAGAATGAAAATGTAAAAAATGAATATTGAAAGAAGAAATTTGTATTTTATATTTTGTGTTTGAAAAAATGTAATGTAAAAAAAATAAAAATATTTTATTTGATAATAAATAAAAAGTAAAAAATATAATGTATATTATAATATTAATTTTATTCTAAAAATTAAAAAATAAAAATTAAATATAAAGATAAAATTATAAATACAATAAAAAAGTTTATAAAAAAAAGAAAAGAAAAAGAGAATGACGGGCTGACCAAGGCCAGCCAGTCAATCCACCCAACTCCCCCCACCTATGGGAAAACATCTTGTGGTGGGGCCGCCCAAGGGAGAATATCCCTGGGTCCTATCAAATCCCTCCCCTCATTTTGGTTTCTCAAAAGTGATAATGTTGCTCAATCCACTGGAATTCCTTGTTTGCTGAAGGAATTCTGCGTTTTCATACACAAACTAAAGCTAATAGTGAAGGGCTGAGCATTTATATTAATAGTTAAAATAAGTATCTCTTAATTATGAGATAAGGGGTTTAATTCTTATTAATTTTTTTTTTATTTTTTTATATGTCCAATAGAGCTATATGTAAACAAAAAATAATAATAAAGTTAATAGTGAGGGGAAAAAAACAATTTAATTTTCCAATAGGTTTTATTCATCAAATTTTCAATTTGGTGTTGATTTTCAATTAATTATTTGACTAGCACCAAGACATTTGTTATTGCCAATGTGGGTAGCTATACAGCTATACCCAGATTTTTTTTTTTTTTTTTTTTTGCATATTCTGTCACTTGCATCAAAAGCCAATAAAATTATCTCCTGCGGTCAAAAAGCAAAAAGAAATTTATTTTGCAGCACCCATAATAACTTTCGCATGTATTATAATGGAGAAATAAATCATTTACTTTTTGTTAATAAAATGAGAGAATTTCTGCAAAATAGTTTGAGTCTTTATATTAAGGGGGTGTTTGGTTGACTTTTTTTTGTTTGGGAATGAGAATGAGAATGAGTGATTCCCATTCTTGATATTTGGTAGGAAAAAATCACATTTCTATTCTCTTATTTTTTAGAATAAGATTCCCCTATCTATAGGAATCACCATTCCCACCTTTAAATAGTTAATCATTCTCATTCTCTCATCTTCTCTCTCACTTTGTAAATTGTTTTATAATAAAATATTATAAATAAATCTCATAAATAATAATAATAATAATAATTAATGATAATGATAATAACAATAAATATTTGTATATTATAATAAAATTAAATATTTCAAAAATTAGGATAATAATTACATTATAAATGATAATAATATTATCTATATTTTCATAATATTAATAATAACCATAAATAATAAAATTATTTGCATAAAAATTTCATAATTTTAATAATAATTTATTTATTAATAATGACTTATTTTATAATATCTACAATATCATTTTGGTATAACAATATTATTCATACTTCTTCTTTGTTATCATTATTATAAAAATTTATGTTATTTTTTAATTTTGGATTTTATATTTATGATTGTTATTGTGAAATAAATAATAATAATAATAATAATAATAATAATAATAATCATTATAATTATTATTATTATTATTATTATTATTATTATTATTATCGTTATTTAATATTTTGAATTTGAAATTATGTTACAATATTTTTGTATTTTTAATTTTTATTTTAATATTCATAATTTTTTATTTTTTGTATTTATTGGTTATTTATTTTTAGTGAAATAAATATTATCATATATTTGATATTGATTCCGATTTTAAACTAAAACAAACGATTACAAAAGATTTTGATTCTGATTCCTGAATAAACCAAACATGTCATAAAAAAAATCATTCCGTTTTCGATTCCACTTGATTCTAATTCTAATTCCAATTCCAGCTCTTAAACCAAACGGCCCCTAAATTTATGAAAGAATAAATTCTACGAAATTCAGTAAAAATTATTAATCACTCATACATGAAATTCAGTAAAAATTATTAATCACTGATACATTAAAGTACCTCTCCGCTCTCATAACTATACAGAAAAGATGTATATGGCACAGCTAAACACCTTAATAAAATTTGAATCGTGTATAGACGAAATTTATGAAAATTTTCAATTACTAAATCATGAAAATCAGATGAGGGATAATAAATTATTTATTAGTAACAAGTACGAGTTCATTTCGGTCTAATAAAAAAAAAAAAGTAACTTTGTGGGACTTCACTATTCAAAGTGTTACACAAACGAAATATGACCGTGGACAGTTTTGACCAGCATTTATTGGTAATCGTAAAAAACATATAAAAGAGATCAAATGCGAGATTTTCTTGCAACGGCCATTGTTTTTTCAAAATTTTATGTGCTAATTCAATTGAAACAAAGACAAACGAAAGAACAGCCAGCACTAATAAAAATATCAACATGTCGAAACCCAATTGGAGTTGGAATGCTCAAAATCAAATACATTATTATCCATCAATATTTTCATCTAAAAACTTCAATTATGGCTGACACTTTCTTATGGTTAATATACATATGTCAGGGAACTAATCTGAATGTAATTGCCACTTCTCATGAATATGAAGCATAGCTGCCAGAATATGAACTATAAGAACAAATTTCAAGCGTGGTCTGTGGCGATTGCCAAAGTGATAGCATTGTTTCCGCAAGAAATGAAGAAAGAAAATATTGAAGGACAAAACTGGTGAAATCATCCAATTTCAGTGAAAACTGGAAACCATCGTGATCGACCCTCGTCATTGAGCTACCAACACTAGGTTATGATCAAATCCGGACGCAGCTTGTAAAACCTCACGGCCTTCTAAATTGTCAAGTACCATTGGCTCCGGCTCGTCGCCGGAGCTCCCTAATCCTAGTCTGCCATTCTTTCCACAGCCCCAGACCCACAGTTCTCCCTCAGACGTGAGAGCAATAGAATGTGCTCGCCCTCCAGACACCAATATAGGATTCTCCCCTGACAATCCCTCAACCACGGAAGGGATGTTATCTGGCCCAGGCCTTCCGAGCTGGGAGCTCTCGTTCCATCCCCATGAGACAATTACCCTAGCATCCCCTTCAGTGTCCAATGATGCTGCTTCACAGATTGCCAAAGAATGGCCAAGGCCAGCTGCTACACACCGCGGAGGAACTTTTATATCAACTGGGAACAGTCCCACATCCTTGTTGTCTCTCCCCAGCTGACCATATATATTGCTTCCAGAGCTTAATAGAGTGCCGTCACCTGAAATTAGACAATCAGAACAAACTAGCAAAGCACAATTTACATCTTGACACAAAAAAAAAAGCAGTTCATTACTCACGGCAAAGAACCAAGGAATGATCAAGCCCACAAGCAAAGTCTACAACTTCGACACCCGACAATTCTTCCAACAAACAAGGGTCCCAAACTATGGGCATATCTTTTTCCTTCTCCATTCCTTGTAAAACCAGTCTTTCGGCGTCCTCAAGCATTGATCTTGACATTTGTTGGTTAAATTCAGCTATACCAGCACTGGAATCTAGATAAGAGACAGAGCCCCCGAGTTTGCCTAACCTACCATCAGCAGAATAGCCCCAGCCAAACAATTTTCCATCTTCAGTACGTGCAAGGGCATGCCCCCACCCAAACGAAACCTGTTAAAAACCAAGTCACGTTTATAAGCTGAAAAACCCCGACAATTCCATGCCAAGAAGAATAAGGAGTAGCAATACCAACAAGTTTCTACCTTTCAATTGTGTACCTTGGCAATTTTTTCTCCTGCAAGTGCATTGACCCTGGACGGAACAAAAGCCTCTGTAACTCCTTTTCCAAGACCAAGCTGTCCCCTCTTAGATTTCCCCCAAACCCACAAAGACCCATCATCTCCAATGGCTGCAGATACAACCCCAGATGCAAATGCAGCAATTGCTCTGACTTTATTCAAGCCTTCAACCCTCTTTGGCTCATTCCATGTACTCCTGTAATCAATTCATCATCAAAACCTGGGCTTGCAGTTGCACCCTTTTATTTCCAATTGAATTAAAAAAAATTTTTAAAAAAAAGCCACAGCAGGAATTAAATTTAAATTGTCAGCGAGAATTCAGACCCACAAAACTAAAAATTGAGTGCTTTATATTTTAGCTCTAGATTCAATTAATTACCTGGTGACAAGAAGGCCGCGGCCCAGCTGCGCTTCTTGATTGCGGCCCCAGGCCCAGACCTCGCCTCGAGAAGTGACGGCAAGGGAGTGGTAGTGGCCAGCACCGACTCCGACCACATCGGAGGGGAGGCCAGGGACAGCGGTGGGCTCATAAGCGTCGGTTCCGATGCCCGTGAGGGAAGCTGGCAGCCCAAGAGCTCCATGGGACCCATCCCCAAAGCTTAACACTTGGGCGTCGTCCCTGAAAGTGCTCAGTAATCTTCTTGTCGTTGAAACGAGATTGTAGATCTTTTTGCTTCTTTTCATTCTCTGCTATCGCAAAACCTGCCAGGCCAGTTTAACGTTCTTTTCTTTTTTTTTTTTTGGTCTGAACGATTAATGCTCTTTCTTTAACAGGAAAAAAAAATTATTAAGAAAAAATCGAAATAATTTATTTTTATTTATCTCATTTAATCTAAAATATAATAAAAGACTTATTATTTAAATAATATTGAATCTCAATAAATTTTTTACAAATCGATTAAATAAAATTAATAAATTTAAAATTAAAAATATACGTCAATCTGAATAAATTCAAAAAATTAAAAGTGTTTTATGAGTCGAACCTTATTTTTGGAGGCCTCATATGACGTCTTTTATAAAGTAGAAATCCAAAATAATTCTCGAGGATTTATGAGTAAATTTGTTTTTATTGAACGGCCATGTGACGGCGACGTTTACGGCTTCCGCTTTTAATTTTTGTTCTTTTTTTTTTTTTACATGTTTTTACGAACTAGTTTTTATTGGGTAATCGCTGGGGGAACAACCAAGGGGACAACCTATGCCGATCGAAAACTTTTTAGTTCAAGTCACTTCTGGGTTAATTAATAAATAAAATATAAAAAATAATAAACTTGTTCTGTTTCTAGTAATGAATATTTGTAAGATTCATTGTAAAAATAGAAGAAACTCATTTTTCGTTAAATAAAATTTATAATTCAAATACTATAATCTTTTATTGTTGTTTTTTTTTCTTTTTGTTATTTTTGAGTAAAAATAGTGAGGCCTCTCAGTTTGTCACAGGCTAATTCAGAGTTTTGGGTCAATTCACTTTTTAAGAAGTTTCAAGTAAGAGACGGGTTTGCCAGAGGAGACTTTGGGAGGCTGTGTCTTCGTGAAGGAGCTTTTTGAACGGTTAAAAGAGAGAGCCTTTACCCTTTGATTTGTTGTGGAGTACTGCTTTGCTTGTAGGATCTATTACTTGAGCTGCCTGAGTTTGTCTTGGAAGACGATGATTTGTTGTCGTCTCTGTGGGTTGCTTTCGTAGGTTGCTTTTAGTGCTTTGTAGTATAGGGCTCCATTGGGTGGTTAGATGTTGGTGGACAAACATTTGACTATATTTCTCTCTTTCTTTTTTGTTTTAAAAAATAAATTTTAAATTTATTTAATATTATGTTAAATGTATTTAATATTTTTCATAAACCTTAATTTTTTTAAAAAAAATTAAATTCTTTTTTTTTATTCGAGTATGACCACACATTTTTCCTGTAGTATATTAAGGATGTAAGAGAATGGTTTTTTCATAAGGACGGGCCGGAAAGCACACAAAAAGGCAGCTTGGTGTTTGTTAGCAAAGGATCTCCGTCTTGAAGGAGAAGCAGATTCAGACCTATCTTGAATAAGATTACCCCATTCAAGCTCCGGAAATGTTTGATGGCTTGACGCCAAAAAAACAAAAGAAAAATCTGAACATAATTTAGACTTTAAACTAAGATGTCTTGGAGAGCAAAGCATTCGAGTAATTACATAATTCACAACCATGAATTTGATATTCCCCGCCAGCTATTTAGAGGTCCCACTCATCGGGGTCAAGCCAACTAAGGTCCCAGTTGTCGATATCTTTAATGTCGAAACCAAAATCGGCGTCAACAGGTTGAGTTTCCTCAGTTGAAAACTTTTCACCTGCTATTTCAGGCGGTTCTGTCATGTGAAAACTTTCAGGACGTGAACTTCTTGAGTGCCCGATGGAAGGCAAGCTCTCTTCAGTTTCAGAATTATGAAAGTGCACGGGGGCTTGGATAATTTCCTGTTGCTTCTCCTGGGGGATAATATGCAATTCGCTTGCCTCTTTTGCATTGTATACATTCTGATGGTTCTCGTAGAGAGTTGGAATTGAAACCATATCATTTCCGTCAGTGAGAACCTGGCCCCCAGATGAACTTTCCTCGTCATAAGCATGTTGATTTGGAAGCATAACTCTCGCCTTCTTGAGTGCAGGATTGAAGTTTTGTGCCTCTATGCTCATTGGAAAAGCCTCCATAGCCTGCTTGAAAACATAGAGTATGAATTCGGTTGAGGCTGATGAATTCCATCATCCGTTCGTATTTAAACGTACAACTGAATTCTTCAACTCCCATTGGTCTAAACAAACCTTCATATTTCTTAAAATCTCATTTTTCCTATAAATAAATGACTTTGGCATATTTGTATTGGGCTGCAGAAGCTTACATTTATTTGAGGATGAAGCTGTCCTTGAAATTCCTTCATTACTTCCATTCTCAAGTGGTGTTGTCTATGTGAGACATGGCAGCAACCCAAAACACAAAGTTGCCACTGTTAGCTCGATTGCATCTTATAAGAGCTTAATAAAGGTTAGAAGCATAACAGAATAGATTATAAATTACGGGCCATACTCCTTTTCTTGGAGTTGTGTTACGCCGAAGCTGCCGCTTGAGTCTTCTAAGAAATTAGGGGCACCTTTAGTTCATTGGCAATTAGCATTCACAATAAAATGTACCAATCAATATCACATATTGCTAAAAAGGTGGCAAAAGGAGAAACAGTACAAAAGCCCAAAGAACTTGGGGGAACAACAACATGGGCGGGAGTCTTATTTTTCTCTTCAATTGAATGCATCAAGACATCTATAAATTGCAAAATACGTGCATCCAACGACTGTGTGAGCATGTGGTCTTATTTAAAACCTTAAACATTAGATTATAGGTCTTTTTTTTCACTTATAAGTTATTTGCTCCTTTCATTTTTTATGTGGGACTATAAGTCTAGACGCAACACATGCAATTACGCAACTTCAACAAAGGTCCTCCCTTCTTCGTCTCCCTTTGTTTTTTTTTCTCTAAAAATAGTTTTTCTTTACTCTTTTTGATATGTATAATTGTTTTGAATTGATTCTATCCTAGGATTTCATTTCAAATTTCATGCCTCCTCACAAATCTTAGTTTTACCTATGGAGCCCTCACTTCAGAGGATAATGCAAATCTTAGATATGAATAATTGATGTGCTTTTCTTTGATCTCCTCCTATGTTTGTATTTCATTAATCATTTGTTGTTGCATGTGAAATCTAAGAGCAATGACTAATGATAATGATTTAATTGCTATAAGAAGCTTCTTTTACATGTATGCTTTCAACCAATAAGTTGTTAAGAAACACTCACCATAATCAATTAGCTGAGACCAAGCAAACAATGTGAGTTTGCCTTTTCTATACTTCTGCATTGCATGAAAACAATAAATTTATTTTCTAATGATCAATGACAATTCAAATTTTATCCAGAAATATAAACAAATCAGAACAATTTTTGGAAAATTGTCGGTTCTGAAGTGTAATAAATGGAACAAACCTGGAGATGGCTTTTCACATGTTGAATAGTTAATCCTTTAACACTCATCAAATGCATTATAGCCTTTGGAGTTGCTTCTGCAGAATATGGTTCACAAGTCAAGAGATGATATGAGATGTATTTGTAGGTTTATCCAAATAATATGTATACTTTACATACACACAGTAATCAATACAAATTGCAACGAAATGGAAACTGACAGACAATTTATTGAACAACTCGAAATCATCGTTCCTGAAACAATTTTCTCATAATACCATGCAATCAAAATAATCAAAACACAGCAAACATAATTAAGAAAGAAAGAGGTACTTTAATGCAATACTTTTTCACAAACTTATTCTACGTACGTGGCAAAGAATCACTAGTCGTTCCATAATGCAATTTATATAGCATCATTAATATGCAAAATTTTTATAAAGAATCTGAAATGCATAATAATTGATTCATCAATTCAACAAAGATTTAATTGCTAGATTACGATCTCAACTAGAATAGCAATCAAGCGTTAAAATTGTAGAATGATATATAATAGCATTGGGAGCTGGACAAAACATTTTGTTGTAACCTATAGCAAACAACAATTTCTTAATGAACTGTAATTATGTAAATGGAAAGCAATGAATCATTCGACATATATTTATCTGCAAATATAGTATAAATTTATCAAAATGATATCCAAAGCATATACTTCCATCATAATAAATTGTAATCATGTAATGAAAAGTAATGAATCATTCAACATACATCTATCTGCCATATATGGTATATGAATTTATAAAAGGAATGTAGACAAATGAATATTAAGAATGTTATCCAAAACTTATGCTTATATCATTATGGATCTCATTTCTTTGCATTTGCCAATTTATAAAAAAAGGAACATACTCAATGCCCATTAAAACTATCAAACAATGTGTTAACCAACTCAAAATCACATTTTCTGAAACAATTTTCTCATAATATTGTGCAATCAAAATAATCAAAACATGCAAACATAATAAAGAAAGAAAAAGGTACTTTTATGAAATAATATCCGACAAACTTGTTATATATACATGACAAAAAATCAATAGTCATTCTAGAATGCAGTTTATATAATATCATAAATGTGCAAAATGCTTACAAAGAATCTTAAATGCACCTGATTGATTCACCAATCCAACAGAGATTTAATTACTAGATTACAATTTTAACCAGAATAGCGATCAAATGTTACAATTGTAGAATGATAACAACATTGGAAGCCACATTAAAAATTATGTTCCAATTTGCAGGAGATAAAATTTGTTAATAAATTGTAATTATGTGAATGGAAAACAATGAATTACTTAATAGATTTCTATTTGCCAAATATGGTATAAATGTGTCGAAATGATGCAGACAAATGAATACTAAGAATGTTATCCAAAGCATATGTTTCCATCATTAATAAACTGTGATTATGTAAATAGAAACCAATGAATCACTCAATAAATGTTTGTCTGCCAAATATAGTATACGAATTTATCAAAATAATGTAGACGAATGAATGTTAAGAATGTTATTCAAATCATAAGCTTTTATCATTCTGGACCTCATTTCTCTGTATTTGACAGTTTAGAAACTAGGGGTATGCGCTAAATATCCATTAAAAAGAAAGTGCAATGAGAAACTGACAAACAATGCGTTGAACAACTTGAAATCACCTTTCCTGAAACAATTGTCTCATAATACCATGCAATCAAAATAGTCGAAACACGACAAACAAAATTAAGAAGAAAAAGGTACTTTAATGATATACTATCTGACAAACTTATTCTAGATACGTGGCAAAGAATTAGTAGTCATTCCAAACTGCAGCTTATATATCATCATGAAAATGCAAAATACTTACAAATAATTTGAGATGCATGATAATTGATTCATCAATCCAACAGCGATTTAATTGTTAGATGACAATCTTAACTAGAATAGGCGATCAAGTGTTACAATTATAAAAAGATTATAGCATTGTAAGCTAGATTGAAAATTTCGTGCACCAACTAACAATGTCTTAATAATTGTAATTATGCAAATAAAAGCAATGAATCACTCAACAAATATGGTGTGAATTTATTAAAATGATGTAGATAAAAGAATGCTAAGAATGTTATCCAAATCATATGCTTCCATCATTCTAGATGTCATTTCTCTCATTTGACTGTTTAGAAACTAAAACAAAATAGAAATTGATAAATAATGTATTGCACAACTTGAAATAACCTTTCTTAGAACAACTTTCTCATAATATACCATACAACCAAAATAATCGAAATATGAAAAAAAGAATTAAAAAAAAAAAAATACTTTAATAAAATATTATCCAATAAATTTATTCTACATGCGCAGCACAGAATCAATAATCATTCCAGAATGCAGTTTATATAGCATTATAAATTGCAAAATGCTTACAAAAAATCTTAAATGCATGATAATTGATTCATAAATCCAATAGACATTTAATTACTAGATTACAATCTTAACCAGAACAACGATCAAATATTACAATTATAGTAGATTGAAAATTCTATTACAATCGACAGCAGACAACAATTCCCTTTAAAAAAATTTAAATCAAAACTATGAGGACGTGCAAACATCCAATGATAAAGTAATATGAATAATGAAAAAGTTATATCAAATAGCTAGGACAAAAAGAGAATCCAAAATTTCAAGTAAAGCTCACAACAAACTAAGCGTAAGATCGTCTAAGTGAGATTGATGGCAATACTAGATGCTAAGAAAACAAGTAAAATTTTATTATATTAGAGTAACCTTTTGAAAGATAGAATCAGTACATAGACCATCATGTCATTCAGTCAGTTGCTTTTATTGATGGATTTAACTTCCTAAGCCTCGAACAATGATTGAGTTATTTTAGATTAGAAAGGTTGTACAGGTGATTATTACTAAACTTCTATATGACATTATCTTGCTTTGAATGTAAGAATTTAATAAAAGAAAAATTGAAATTCTCCTCAAGAAAAATACAACAAACAACCTCATCAAATACTTTCCATAAAAAAGAATAAACTTGTACTTATCAAAAACAACAATTAGCAAATATTTGTTGAAAATTAGGCAGGCTAATGGAGCAGGAAATTAAAAGAAGAAAAACATAAGAATATCACAACATGGGTATATAAGGGTAACTGACTTTCTGCTCCACCAAGTGTATCAACAGCATCAACAAAACAACTATGTAATGCCTGAGTCCATCTAAGTCGGGGTTTCTCTTCACAAGTAAAAGTAAGGCAAGGACGTTGTTGTGGAGGATTCGCTTCCTGTTTGTTCAACCCCAACTCATTTGTAGAAACCGAACAGTCTAGTTTATTTTGGGCAATTGCGGTTTCAAACATCCCTTGAAGTGAAAGAAGTGCATCACCACTATGGCCAGCACCATCAAGCGGGAGCTTAACTAGGGGCTCAGGTTTTTGCATGTGGCCAACCTCATTGGTGTAACCACCAACATCATCACTAATTCTTTCTCTTCTAATTTTGTTTCCAAAATCATCCATGACTTGATGGGTGTCTCTTACACCATTGCCTATAACTCTTTCAGAAAACCACTCCATAACTCCTCTCCCTCTCAACATAGATATGATTAGCTCTCACTTCTCATATGTTTCTCCCATTTGCATATCTCTGCACCCAAAAACCAGACTCTTTTATAAAGAAGGAGAAAAACTGAAACTGACGTGTGGGGCCCACCAATTATGTGGGGCCCATATGAATTGAATAATAGCAGTAAAACTTTCACTGTAATAAAAGCTAGAAAATTGCCAAGGACGGACACAACAACCTGTTTGTATGCATTAGAGGACTACATAAAATAACTAACTAAGGTTGTTGTTGAATAGATGAAAACGAGGAAGTGAAAAGGCAAGACAATGTCAATCCCTCAATGTGTGTTTATGCAGTTGATTGCTGCTTTGATATAACAGTTTTGTATTGGCGTTGACAATGCTATTAGAAGAGGGAAAAAAAGAAAAGTTGTGAAAAAGTCCCTATTCTGTTGAGTTGCTATGATGTATGAAAGGAAACGTGGAAGCCTTTTTTCAAAGATTTTTGTCTTTTACTATATTAAGGTAGACTTTTGACTTTCAATTAACTAAAATCCTCTATGTCTTGAATCCCTGACCCAGCTCATTTGCCTTTGCCTCAAAAAATTTGGCCTTAATTTCTCTTTGGATACCTGATTTCAATATGACTATGGATTTATTGTTTGACTCCAAGTTACCTGATTTGTTCATGATCTTATGTGGTTAGAGGACCACAATCTTTTCTTTATTACTCTTTTAGACTACTTTCTTTCCTTTTTCCAATATTGGCCTTAACCATTATCATTTTTGACTTAAGGTAAATTATATACAATTTTTTATAAAATCTGGTATAGTTGCATTCTAACTTGCCAAAATCCTAATTTATAATCAAATTTAGAGTATATGTTTTTACCTTTTATATCTCTTAATAATAATTCTTTATTTGGTAGTAAATATCCATCAAATTTTTTTATAATTTATTACCATCCTTGCTTTACTACCTCTTTTAATTTCTGAATGATTTCTTACCATAAATGTTGGACTTCTATATGGACTATTGCTAGGTCTTATTAATTTCTTTTCTAATAATTCAGGTAACTATTTTTGAAATTCTAATATTATTTTAGGTATATCTTTTTTTTCATTTTTTCAAAAGGTAGTATCATGTTTCTATTAATAATTGTTCTCTCCTTAATGTTTCTTTTAAAGTTTCTTGAATTCCTACTTTTATTTGGTTATCATAAGTAGCTCGTGTTTGCTTGTTAATTTTGTGTATTATTCTATTTATATTTTGTTCACTAGTTAAATCTAATAAGTTAAATATTTTCCAAAATTTTCAATTATTGTCATATTTTAAAGTTTGTTATCTTCTTATAAATTTTTATAACAAAATGGATAATTTGTATAATCTTTTAAACTTATTTTTGTCTTTTAGTATTTTATCTTTTAGTCAATTGGTCAATTATCGGTTTATAAATGTCAGCTTCTTAAACTTTTTCCTTTCAATATTTATTTTTGAGTGAAGAAAAATAAGCTTTTAGGTTGTTGATGTCTCCATTCAACTTCCTCTATAGAGAGGATTCATTACACGAAACACTATTGGGCCTGTAATGGGCCTCTCTCAACCTCAGCCTTAGTGTTAACAAGTCGTGAACTCATATGTTGCGTGTCACACTAATCCCCAATTTGCAGAAGAGTACGGTCGTGGAGACTCGAACTTGACCTAATACTGAAAGCGATACACTAGGTTATTAATGAACTGCCACCCCAATGATTTTTCCCTTTCAATATAGGATATGCAATTAATGTATGTTACATAATTCTTTTGAGTTCAACTCGTTAAACGATAATCTTGTTATTAACAACAAACGTTACGAATCAAGCTAACACCTTATGAAACTAATCAAATTATGTCATATTAAATATAAATTTGAAAATTCTAAAGAATATAACTTTGTTGGAGTACATGTGAACATGTAGTGATATGAATTATTAGATAATTGAATTAAAAAATCAAAAAAAAAAGAGATGAGCATTTAAATATCATTCTGTGCGCCTACTTATTTAATATCCCAGTAAAAGTGAGTTGAACATGTAAATTAAGCCAAACAACAATCTAGCATTACCATTTATTGCATTGATTTATAGGATTATTGGATTGATTTATAGGATAAAAATATGTTCACTCATTTAAACCTCAATCATAATAAAATATCTTCTCACCATAAGTATTGTTTATTAATTAACAGGCTATAGTTAATTCAATAATTTAGCGATTTCCAATTGAAGGTAAGGTCATAACTGAAACCTAGACATCATAATCGTTCCTTTTTTTTAAGATTTATTAAATTTAAACTAACTGGTTGAGAGAGAAGATATTTAAGAAAGTCAAACGTTTGAATTCCTAATTTTTCTTTTTCTAGCACACTGTTAATATTATTTAAATTATAAGCTCATGGCAATTATAATCATACTTTTTTCCTTTGAATCTAGGTTGTAGTTAAAAAATTTGAACAAAAGACTTCTAATGATCAGAAAAGATAAATTAATGTAATTTTTCATGGGGCCCTCGGGTTTATGCATTCGCTCATGAATTACTTAGGGGCTTAAAGGCCCACCGCGGGGGACTTTGCTAACAACTACTAATCTAATAAATAAACGAATCACGCATTTAATTACCCCATTAACTAATATTAACATCCTCAATCAGAATATTGTTTTATATATATCTGATGTCTTAAGGCCCGTATAATTATCACTTTTGGTTAAAAAGGGTGCATTTCTCTTCAAAAGATATTGTAATAGGAAAATTTTAAAGAACACATTTTTATTAAAATCACCCAATAATATGTATTATTGAATATGTACTATTAAATAATTTAATTACAAAATAAGTTATTAAATATTATTTAATAAAATATATATTTACTTATGTCTCATTAAAAAAATGAACTGTATGGTAAAAAAAAAAAAAAGTTGCTCATTGATAGTTGATAACACCAATGAAAAGTAAAAGAACAATTAATTAAGGAGAGCACAATCTCAACAATTAATGCATAAGATACATACTAATTATTGCGTCAAACAAACTTTGAATTGGTCAAATCAACAAATACATTTATTTTTTTAAAAAAAAAAGAAGGGAAAAAAAAACGATGAGCGTGATGGAAAAATAAACAAAAACTGCAAAAACATATTAATTAATGCATCTAAAATTAAATCAAATCCTCTCTCAATAAGGATCCAAAAATTTCCTTAACAATATAATATGTTTCCTCTCTCAACAACTATTTCTAAATAAATAAATAAGAAAAAGGAAATCAGCGTCAAAACTAGCCGTTATGATTTAAAAACCCTCAATTGCCGACGCTCCTTTTCTTACAAGCCCCCAGCTGTCTCTCTCTTTCTCTTCTTTCTTCAAGTCAATCAAGAAGCTCTATCTGAAGCCCAACACCCAGAAAGAAACACAGGCAAAGAAAGAACGCAAGAAAGAGCGAAAACATGTTCACGGAAGGTTTGGATGAGACTGCAATCAACTGGGTCAAGCGGGTAGCGATCTTTCTCTCTCTTTCTTTGTTCTGGGTTTGTTTCCTTTTTTTTTTCTTTTTTTATAAATTAAGGTTCTTTGATTTGTGTTGGATTGAATTGTAGGGATCTGAAGTAGAAGAGGCTCGAGCTGTTGTTGGGTCTCGGTCTCCCTTGTCTCCGCTGACAGAGAAGCTATCGCCCCATGAGTCTTTTCCAAAATCCCCTTTTCCTAAATCTTCAATTCTTTCTAATTCCAATGCTTTCAGTTCTTCCCATTTGTTGCCTCCACTCAAGTTCCATTCTGGGTTGTTAACGCCTCACAACTTGGTGGCTTCTGCGAGGGACCCGGATGATGATGGTGATGAGAGTGTGGCTTCTGTTTCGGATTGTGTGGGTGGAAACTACTCCGAGGAGGAGGTGGAGATGGGGCTCGGGTTGGAGGAAGAGGAGGGGCATGTGGGTCCCAATTATGGGGATTACTTTAAAAAGCCGGCAATGGATTGCTATGACGAAGAGTATGAGATTTTTGGAAAAAGGCCTAAAACAAAGTTGAATAAGGGTTTCTTGAAGGAAGATTTGAAAATTGAGGTGCCAGGCAATTATAGAAGGTTCACTACAGATAATGAATTGGGAAGACCAAGGTTATCACGAGATAGCTCCACCCCAGGTGGCATTTGCTCGGCTCGAGAGCAATTTCAGATTCGTAATCCACATTCGGTTCTTGATGTGAGAATATTTTTGCCCTTCTCTTTCCTTTTCAATTTCTCTTCTTCAATGCTTTTAATTATGTCTGTGCCATGAGTTTTGGTCCTTCTTGGTAACTGATGCTGGTGGTCGTTGTAGGTTACTTTGTGTTTGAGGTGAATCTTTTCTTTTTCTGACTTGGAATGGATATGTGGCTTTTTTTGGACTATTGATTTGTTTTCTCCTTTTTTGTTGGTTGTGGTGCTAGGGTGTTTATGGTAGCCATACAAATATGCATAAGGGGGTGGGAGATTTAGGAATTCCAAGTGCACCACCATTTATTGACATTGGCAGAGAAGGAAAGAACTTTTCGGTTGAAACTGAAATTGAGCCTACTGGGGAAAGAGATTGCAAGTCAAGGGATTCAGGGTGTGCTGATGGAATCAGAGAAGCTTCTGTAGATCAAAGATCACAATCTATGCAAGGCACTGAATTTATCAGGAGGTATTGCAGTCATTAGCGTGATTTGGCAGTTCATGTTTTTCAGCTAGCCATTTTTCTGTTGTCTGTTCACAAGTTTTGGCTATAATCTTCTTGAGTTTGTCTTTTTTCAGACCAATGGATTCCATTACTAAAGAAGAGGAAGAAAAGATACCTTATAGGCAGACAAGTGCAGTGGACGATTCAGCTTATTATAACACTAGGTATGGCCCAAGCAAAGTCATGTCCTTGCATGTCTGTGCATCCTTCTTTGTCTTGCTGTGTTTATATTCTTTTGTAATGGTGTGTCAATTACCTGTTGCAGTGGCCAATATGCTTGGCAAACTCTTATAGCCTATGATGCTTGTATCCGCTTGTGCCTGTATGCCTGGGCTAGAGGTTGCACTGAGGCTCCTGAGTTTCTGCGTGATGAGTGTTTGGCTCTTAGAAGTGCTTTTGGGTAAGCTTTTTGTGCTTGCATGCTTCTGAATTCTTATATTGCTACCAGGAGAATATGGAGCTCTCATGTTTTCATGGACAACTTTTAACTGTGAATGGAATATCTCACCGTTATTGATCATGTAGATTACACAAATTTTTGTTGCAACCACGAGGGGTACAACCAATAGAAGTCGGGACAATAGAGAATGCAGACAAAGTTCTTCCTTTGGAAGTTAAGAAGGTTGTTGGGAAGATAAGAGTGGAAGGTAGGATCTTCTGAGTCCTAGTCGCACTTGCACCTCACTACAAAGTTGGATATTTACAATTTCTCCTGGGACATATCCTTGTTTTTAAAGATAATTCATTCGCTTGCTTTCTTCTTGATCTCGGAGCCTCATTTAAGTTATAGTAGTTTTATGTCTGATTAAGATAGTGATTATAGATGAAAAGGTATATGTGCCAAGAATCTGAATGTGTCAGTGAGAACAATTTAGCTCTTAGCAGAAACCAAAAATTTTTAGCTTAAATTCAATTAAAGCACGCTTGTTGTGATTGACAGTAAAGAAAGTTCGAGTTATACCAAGGCGGAAGCTCAAGTGCACACACTCACAGCGCAGTGCCATCTACATGCAAATGGGCAAAGAATATGTGCGACAAATCTCCTCTGCAGTGAAAACCAGCATCAATTCTATTAGAGATGCATCATTTTCAGTGACTTCAGAAGGTTTGTAACTTATATAAAGCAAAATTTTTGGAAGCTTCATTATTTTATAATTTCTTTGCATATCCCTGTGTTGTTGTAGTGCCAAAACAAGCATAAATCATTGTAAGATTTGTGCTACATGTGGAAATTTCAGAAACTTCACTACTATATTTTGGTGGACAGTTAAAAACTTCAAGTTATGTTTGCAGAGAAATTTTCATGCTTATTCCAACTAAAGAGCACATCTGAAGGTACTCAAGTTGATTCAGGTTCTGTCATTTGCTTGCGTCCTGGAACTGGGGATTATCACGTATTGTAAGTTCTACCCTGTTTCTTTGTCCTTGTTGTGGGTTGGGGGGCACAGGCTAGTTAACTTTTTCTTCATCGCAATCTCACATGCAAGATCAATTCAGCTTCCCAGAGAGTGAAGGGGATGCTCTTTTAGTTGAAGTCCAAGACGCAAAGAAAAAAATCCAAGGTCGAGCTACAATTCCAATTTCTTCTCTGAATGATAACCTTGTACGTATTGCGCCTGCACCCTTTATCTTCTAATAACGGGCCTTTATGGGAACATTTAATGTCTTTTAACTGAATTTTTATCGGCCTAAACTATGCAGAGTGACAGAGTTCGTTGGTGGCCCTTGCACCAAGATGGTCAAGAATGTGTTGGGAAAGTACAGCTCTTTTTAGGAAGCACCATAACATGTGATGAAACAAACAACATAAAGGTTTTATTTCTTCCAACTTCAATCATCTGAACAAGAACTAATATCTGAAGTACTTGAGCATTTGATTTCTTTCCCTTTAAATGCTTAGGTATTGAATTTAGGAAAAGCTGAGTTAAGAAACAAATCATTGATAGATGTAGTTTTACATTGGTTTCGGTCATATCTTGTCCTAATTAACCTTTTTTCCTTTTTACAATTTGCTTTCCAAGTCTTAGTATAACAATTTATATTTGCATCGTATGTGACAGTTGGGCTGGCTTGCTAATATTTTTGCATATGCGATGTATGAACTGTATCCATTTGTAGAGACATCTAAATCCATGTTATGATCTTTTCAATCATTGCTATCATACAGAGTGGACCAGTTGTGGAAACTATGGCCTATGATTTACTACTAGAGGCTGCGATGCGTGCACAACGTTTTCATTCACGAAACTTGAGACTTCATGGACCGTGGAAATGGCTGCTGACAGAATTTGCCAACTATTATGGAGTTTCTGATTCATATACAAAGTTGAGGTACTTAGCAGTATCCTAATAGTTCATGATACCTTTTCCATTTCAGTATCTTAAGTAATGTAAATGTATTTGTAGGTATCTTTCACATGTTATGAAAGTGGCAACTCCAACAAAAGACTGCTTAGAGCTTGTTGATGAGTTACTTCTTCCAATCATAAAAGCTAGGAGTGAGAAAAGCCTGACAAGGCAAGAGGTAAGCTTCTCCAAAATAGATTGCATGCATAACCTTCAAAACAACCCATTCACTGACATCCGTGCAGCAAATGATTCTCTGTGCATGTGCGTGTCTCTGTGTGTGTGTGTGTGTGTGTTAGAAGGACAGCAATCCAGTTATTTTAGACTCTTTCTGTGTTCGTTAGAAGGACAAAATTATTGTTATTTTGTGGGCTCCTTATTAAGAAAGATGCAATTATTGTGTTTTTCACTGTTAAGAAAGATAGGGTAATGAGTAACTTAGACTGAATGTAGTTGTACTTTTTGATTCTTAAGTGGTCATGGGGACCTCCGATGTCCTGATACCTATGTAGATTGGTGTTGGTGTGAGATCAGTACCCAATGGGTAACGTGGCAGGCTTGGTTAACAAGATTGTACTTTGGGCTTGGAGGTGGGGTTGGAGGAGGACTCACCCCTGTGAACTGCTATCAAAATTTTCTTGTGACCTGGGCCTATGGGTTTTTTATTATACCAATATTTAGATACTAATAGAGATGGTGGAGACAAGTGTATGTTTTTATGCTTTGTCCACTCGAAATTTTACCCAGTGAGTCACTTTTTGGCATCTCTTATGTTTTAATTTGCCTTTTCCCTTTGGTGTTGTGCTAATACCCTTTGAGAGCACATTGCTCTGCCAATTATCTGACTGATGTGAATATTTTGTCCAAGTTGTTTTGGTAGCTCAAGAAAATAACTCTATTACTGTGCCATTGCAGAAAAGTCTACTATTAGATTGCGAGACACAAATTGAGAATCTCCTTGCAAATGTTTTTCAAAACTACAAAATACTGGATGAAAACTCTCCAACAGGGTTGGCAGACCCCTTTGGTCCAATGCAAGAGTCTGCAGCACCAGCTTTGGCTCCTGCTGTCAAAGTCTACAGCCTTCTTCATGACATACTATCTCGAGATGTACAGAATATGCTCAGGAATTATTTGCAGGTAAATTGGAAATGAAATAGTATCACTATTTGTGGCAAGCCCACATGTCTGAATAAACATACACCCATTAGGAGTACATAGAGACCGACCTTAAGAAGTTCAAGCCTCGAAATCAGCCAGTCCTAAATTATGCAAATATTGTAACCTAGTCACACCGTGCCTTTCTAAATAGTAAATCCTCGTTATGATCAGACTAAAAAAGGGTCTTATGTTAACCAATCTCATCTAGGCCCAAAAACCTATTCATGTCTACATGGGGCTTGAAGTTTGTTTGTTGTTGTTGCCTAGATATTGTTGTTTCAGTGGCATTGGTAATTGTCCCATCTATCACAACTAAAAGTCCACTTCAAATGCTAATTTTTTTAGACAGCAGCAAAGAAGAGGTGCCGCAAGCACATGATCGAGACGGATGAGTTTGTGTCCAACAACTCTGAAGGTTACCTCATGGACTCTATTACCATTTCAACGGCCTTCCTCAAAATGAAGAATTTGTGTATAAATATTGGCAAAGAGATTCAAGCAGACATCAAGATCCACAACCAACACATACTTCCAAGGTCTTGCAATTTGTTATTAATATATGAAAATTTTAGTGCTTGAGTTAGATATCGAAATTTCTGAATTGCTTTTTAGACTTAGACTTTCTTTCTCTTGGTCTAACTCAATTTCCTCTTCTAGATAAGTTTGGGCAAAAACTGACAAAACTAGATATTTTCCATGGCTAGTATGTATCAAATTGATATATGTGTCTTATGTCTTTTACAGTTCAATTGAGTTGTCCAATATTGCAGCTGAAGTTTATAGCACTGAGTTGTTTAATAGGCTCAGATGCTTCCTATCTGCCTGGCCTCCACCCAGTCCTCAGCCACATGTTAACGAGCTTCTAGTTGCAATTACCGAACTTGAGCATAATCTTGAATCGTGGAATATAAGGTTTGTGAGAGCGATAATGCAAAATCCATCATGGTTTCAATTGCTTTTTGTGAAATAAAAAATGATACTGTTGTCTGATTTCATGGCCTATACTAAAATTAGATGGTACTTTCTGACTTGCTATACTCCATAATTCAGTCGAGTGCAGGGTGGTGTAGACTCACGGGGATTATTCCATAGTTACATAATGGTGTGGGTGCAGGATATGCAACTTAACTTGCTTGAGCGTTGCAAAGCAGAAAAGGTCCAACTTCCTCACAAAGCATTCATTGCTCACAAAGCATTCTTCATACACATGCCATGTTTAGTCCCTCTCTTTGTTATCCATAATATGTAAATGATATGCAATAGTGAAAGTTTTGGCCTTCCAACCAAAAGGATGCAGCTTCAAGCCTCTTAGTTTAAATGCGTATAAAACTGACAACCTGGATTCTCTTACTGCGATTCAATCAACAAACATTTAAACTCCTTTGTTACGAGGACCAACTGTTGCAGGTACCATGGGCTGGAGTAACAACAAATCATTCCACCTCTCCATTTGCTGAAGAAATGTATGAGAAAATCAAGGAGTCTATCATTCAGTATGAAGTGGTGATCAATCGATGGCCTCAATACTCATTGATATTGGAAAATGTGAGGCCTAACATTCTCTTACGAATTAAATGCCTCCAAGAGACACCGCTTAACATTATTGGTTTGTTGAAAAGGCTGTTGCTGATGTGGAAAGAGCAATAATCAAGGCACTGGAGAGGCAGTACAATGATATCTTGGATCCTTTGAAAGATAGCATCCCAAAGAGGCTAAATATGCATGTTCAAAAACTTACAAGAAGACAATCTGTGACGATATATTCTGTACCTCAACAAGTTAGTACATATACCTTTCTACGTTTCTATCCTCTGTAGCTGCACAAATGTCTAACTATCATTTTTCTTCTGACAGTTGGGCACTTTTCTGAACACCATCAAGAGAATGCTTGATGTCTTGCATTGTAGAGTAGAGGAAATCTTGAAGTCTTGGGCGTCCTGCCTGCCAGTCATGGGAGACAAAAAGTCACTCTTTGGGGAACAAATGAATGGAATCACAGTTTTGTTGAGAACCAAATACAAAAACTACATGCAGGCAACAGTGGAAAAGCTTGTTAATAATGTAAGTTCCTTTTATTAAACTTTTTTGTACTAGTTATACAGGATTCAATTTCTATTCAGCCAATAAGAAAGATTTATTTATGCCAGAATCATATGACAATCTCAAGGTGTTGATATAAATCCATATCTTATTATTTCAGATGCAAGCAAACAGGAACACGCGATTAAAAAGAATTTTGGAGGAAATAAAGGAAGAAGATGGAGAGGCTGATGTCCGTGAAAGAATGCATGGGCTGACCTTGCAGCTCATTGACTCTATATCCAACTTACATGACGCCTTTACCAGTCGAATATTTGTTGCAACCTGTCGTGGATTCTGGGATAGGATGGGACAGGTAGGGAAGTAATTTTGCATAATACCTCCTACTTATCAAGTTACCCTGATATTTAACTTGACTGTTTTGCTAGATTTTTCTGAAGTTTCTTGAAAGCAGAAAGGAGAACAGAGTGTGGTATAATGGCTCTTGTTATGCTCTTGGGGTAAGTCCCAACTTCTGAACTTTGTTGTACAACATAATCATTTCTGGGTATTTGCCATTTGGCTTTTCATAATGTTACCATTGATTTTCACCATCAGCTAGTTATTGTTCTTGCATTACTTTTTGAAGCAAATCTGCACAACTCAAATTTCATTTTTCATTTCATATAGATACTGGACGACACTTTTGCTTCCCAGATGCAACGGTTATTAGGAAATTCACTGCAAGAGAAGGATCTTGAGGCCCCTCGGTCAGTAATCGAAGCTCGCTCTATTCTTTGCAGAGATACAACAACTCCAACGGACGCCTCCACCTACTTCTATGTTTAGCGAATATGGCAGGTGCAATAGTGAACCTGACAATCTGAAAGCAGTTCTGGTGATGATCTCTAATGGCTTACAAATGGATTGGCATCGGCATACCACTTAGGAGCGTAGGTGTATAATAATAATAGCATTTTGTAGAATAGAAATTGCATATGTATTCTTTCTGTATATGTTTCTGAGCAACTTAAAATTTTTCCACTTTATATGCAGTAGTATGGGTTCAAGAAATTTTGCTATGCTGTAATCTGTTGTCAACTTTGCCTCGATGTTCTCCTTTTTACACGTACCGATCAAAAGCACAATTCCATTAATCTTGGACTTTGATATGCTGTGAAATTTCTATGAAGTCATGACATTTTATGAATGAATTAGCGTTATCGTTCTGCAGGTTTAAGCTGACCAAAAAGCTAAATGGTATGTAGAAGTTAGGCCAAAATAATGCTAAAAGGCAAAGCAGAGGAATTTTGAAGCCGCAATTCTTAGATGTTTGTTTGCCATACCCCTAATTTAGTCTGAACTCATTCAAAGGCTCTAAACTGAGTGAGAAAGCCATCAAAAAGACTCCCTAGTGAATGATAATGTCATTTGAACTTTCCAAAAGCATAGCTATTGCATAACCAATCTGATATGGAGTTATGGATCCGTAAGCCCATTAACAACTAAATTCATGCCTTCATGCATGGAAATCAGAGGTTTTCGATTACCTTCGATTAGATGGATTCTCCATGGCACTATTATCTGTGCACTTCAATCCACCCAGGTGTTTCAAAATCGGCCTGTCGCTTCTCCATGGCTAGGCTAGCTACTTGCATTTGACAGCTAAGAGTCAAAAGATCACATCTTTTTATCAGAAAAGTAGCAATCAGATATCACAGATTATTTAGGATCAGAGCACAAATTATCCGCAGTCCACCGGCAAGCGAAAGAGAATATTGAAAACATCATAGAAGAAGAAGAAGTTATTATCTACTAGTAACTATTTAACCACTACTTAAGGTTACAAAAGTTGCAATTCTTCTGGGGTTCCTTTCAATCATGCCATGCCAGCATTTTTATCATGTTCCACCACCACAGCCACCACCACATCCACCACCTCCATCTCCACCGTTACCACCACAACAGCAACCTATATTGGCCACCTCACTGACGTCAGGCATTTCTCTTTCTTTATTTTTCTTCTTCTGTTGGTGTTTTAAGCCAGCATCTGCGCATGCGAAAATGGCCACTGATATGACCGAAATCACTACAAGAACTTTGCAAAGTAGCAAAATTCTGGAGATTTCATCAAAGGTGTAAACTTCCAGGGCTTGAAGGGCTCTCCCCATCCTTGCACTCAAGATTTTGCTAATTCCTGTTGATGTTTTGAGCTATATATCCACACACACACACACACTCTCTCTAAAAATCTGTGGGCCCTTCTTCTATTTATGTTCCTGGAACCCTCAACTGGAAAAATGGAAAACAAAAACAGAAAGATATAGTCAAACTCTAATGGTGTGCCTTGCTAGTACTTCTAACTTCCAAATACTAGGTTCTAATAATTATGTGGCTGTCTTATATTTCTGTTGTACCTTCTTCTCCAAGGCATTTAGTGAATTAACTTTATCGGCACCCATAAGAGTTAACCGTTCACACTCCGATGATGTAACAGATCATTCTGAATTTCCTGCGAACGCCAAATGAAATGATGATTCACAATTGCTTAGAAATATCCTTTGTCAGATTGCATTCCTGGCATTTATTAGTAAATAGTCTGTCAGATTGCATTTTCTTTTTCTCTCTCTCTCTCTTTTTTTTTTCTCACTTGGTTACCGTTACTGCTTCACTGATCATGCAAGTTGCACTTAATCATGACTGGATTAGTACCATATGCAGGGATATGTCATTGTTTAAATAATGCTACTTTGAAGAATTTTCGCAGAAAAGTCAGAATTGAGAAGACGTACAAGCACACAAGACTCTTATACCATATGGAAGGACCACATGTAAGCAGATTTATTGGTATTTTCACCAAGAATTTTGGAAATTGAAGTATATAAATCCTACTACTCATTATTATAGGCTTCAAATGATAGGAACTATCTCGTGCAACTCTGCTTGGCTCGGTTCGATCGCTCAGAACTTGAGTAACCGCACGCAGGTTCGGAACATAAATGCAGAGCCAATGCTAAGTATAATAATTAGTCACCACCACCACAACCACCACCGCAACCGCCCCCATCTCCATCCCCATCTCCATCTCCACCGCCACTGCAGCAACCGCCATCACAGCAAGTGATTGTGACCTCAGAATTTGCTCTTTCTTTCTCTTCCTTCCTTTTCTTTTGCTCTTCTGCACTCGTGGCATCATTCCCTTCACCATCCTGGTTTTTCTGTGGGTCGGTGTAACAATCCGCGCACGCGAAAACAACCATTGATATCACCGAGATCACCACGAAAATTTGGCAAAGCAGCAAAATTGCACGTGAGAGATCAAAAACATGCTGGCTTTCCAAAATTTGAAGGGCTCTTACCATCCTTGTTCCTTGCTGGCTGTTAAGACTTTACACTTTAAGATGCTGTTCGATACTTAGAAGGTTTATTCATGTCGAGGTGTGTGTGTATATGTATATATATATATGTATATATATATATCCAAAATTTTAAGGCTCTTTTCTAGATTTGAAAAGGGGTCGAAGATCTTGGGAAGAAAAACAGAAAGGAAAAAAACAGCAAAACATTCTCATAGTGCCTTCGTAGTTGTTTCCTGGAGGATAGCTTAGCTAGACGGCAACTTCAACGTCCAAATCATAATTTCTTCTTATAATATATGTGCATGTCTTTTCTTGTTGTTGTAATCCTGTTTGTCCTGTCATATGGCATTTTCTGAAATAAAATGCAGTGTGAGTAAGCATAAGGGTCATCTATTCATACTCGGATCACGTAAAAAATCATTCAGAATATTCTTGGAATAATGAGAAATGAATTAAATTGTAAATTATAGTAGCTAAGAAATAGTCCTTGTCAATCGCTATCTTGCCTTTGACAATTGTCCTCATTCATTCAGTGATTGAAGCCATCGATTGACATCGCTGGCCAATGCTTGGCTTTTGGGACTCGTTTTTGTTATATGCTTCATTTCCGATTGATGCCCCCTTCATGGAAGTTGCATGTGATCATGACTGGATTAGATGCCGAAGGATTTTGCCACTAATGCCAGGATAAGTAATGTTACTTCGGAGAATTTTGGCAGAAAAAGCCTGAACTGATTGCATATACCAATAGACAAAAATTTATCAATTTATTCCAAGCTCTGTTTTTTCTTTGCTCAATTGGGAAATTTAAGCAGTTATTTACTGATACAAGCATATATATGATAACCTCAATCCCAAAAAAGGGGCAAACACTAACCACCTCCACCCTCTTACAACATTTGGCTTTCACACATTCTAATATTCCAAATTTTCAAGGCATATGCTAAAGCAAAATTAAAAAAAAAAATAATGCACATGTCAAACTGCACCACAAGCTTTTTTTTTTTTTTTTTTTCTGAGGACAGCACCACAACTTGAAATCGCCGATGCTTGCACTTTGGCTTGGTAATGGTGTTGCAAAAGATGAAACAGTAGCTAATAAATCTGTCCCAGTTCTGCAAAACTCTTTATAATGCCACTTATTTAGAGCAGCAATGATCTTTGAGCTGTAGCATATCCACCTTGTTAGTCCATTTCCTTAGTCACTTGGTTTAGGAGCTTCTCCTGTGGGTTCACATGAACAACAAGCCGCTGAGTAAGATACACACTGAGAGTGAAAATCCAGGATATCAGAAACTAAAATTCTTTGATACATGCAATTAAGAAGCCAGTGGAAGTGCATATTACAGAATGTAATCTGACACGACCAAACAAGATTCCAAGATCAGAAAGCATATGCTAAACAACAACGATGAACTACAAAGAGTTACTTGACAGAAGGGGAAAAGAAAAGGTAAACTGCAAAGAGTTGTATAGACTTGTTAGTCCATAACAACAACTTTAGCTTTCAACAAGCATCCATACTCACCTATCAAAACTGGGTCTCTATGTACAAAAAAACTAGCCGCAACTATAAGGTAGGAAAGGATGAGCATTAATCCTTTGAAGTAATTAGAAGTTCCCTCCTTCAAGACCAATAAAATAAGTGTAAATGGCAACTGACAATTAACATAGATGCTTGCTCGAAAAAAAAAAAAGATGATAAACATAGATGCTCTATGCAGAAAGAAGAAAGCATAGGTGATAGATAAATACATGTTCTTGTATGCAGACATATTGGATGTACGAACAAAATTTTGGGTTCAAACAAATTTTGCAGTTACGATAAAGGAATGATGTTATAAAATATGGCATTCTAGCCAAGGAGAGTTGAAGCTGCCATGACAATTGGAAAAATCAAGCTTCTTAAATATATCAAAAAATACTTCCACATTGTGGGCCTGCAAAGGGTCAAATACTCAAATGTCTGCAACTATATTCCTATTTCTAAAAGATATCAAAGCATATATAATTTCTCACTAGCTCTGGTTTGCAACAACTTACCTGCAACATGAGGGCTACCACCAGAACAGTTATGAAAAGAGTTGCTGTCTCGAAAAGTTGAAAATTTAAGTCCATTGGGCGCCCCATGATCCAACCCACAACCACCAGAAAGGGAATCTGCAGTAGTGGCAGCCAAAATGGAGAAGTTGAGATAAATGGCCCAATAGGAAAGTCAAGGCTGCCTAAATTCCTCAGATAACAGAAAAAATGGTTGAGTATAATTCATCGAGTCTTTTCCACTCACCCCAAACATAGAAATCTGTGTTGAAGAGCCTATTGCCACACCTAGAGAGATGTCCTGCAGATGAGATTAACTAAATCAGTAAAGGACCAAAAACCGGAGGGAGGAAGTGACTAACCATGCATAATCATCTCTAAACAGCAGAGGGATAAGTCCTCACAAGCTTGTCCTTCATTGCAAACATTATTGCACTTGCATGCTCTGCTGCATTTCCAACAATTGGAATTAGGATAACACTTATAAATGCTATTGGTATATTCCATGAAGTAGATGTTCCCTGAAACAAAACGTTCACTGTCAGAATAGACAAAACTCCTTCTGAAATGAGGGTGTGATGTAACAAGATGGTCTTACCTGTATGGTATGGACTAAGTATTCTGACAGTACTGAAATGCAAGCAGTTATAAGTATTAACCATATAGCTGATTCACATTTTGATATTTCAGGACCTTCTTCCTCATCATTGCTCCAAGTTTGGCTCTTTTCCTAATATGAGGCAATCAATCAAATAAACCCATGACAGAAATTCTAAAGTTTATACAAAATATGGATAGTTTAAGTTCCCTAGTGTCGAATTGGTGATTTAACATTTTTGCTTCAACCTCGCAAGTCACTCGGTTGGAAAGTCTCACGGATATAATAGAATGTGCAAATGAATAGATTATTCCTGATACCGAATGATATAAGTAAGCAGTGCATAACAAAGACAATGCAATGCAATTGAAGAAACTCACCTCATTCACTGGAACTTTTAGATACTTCTGGCTCTTCAGTTGGAAGAAAATATAGGAAGCATACGCAACAAGCATGATGCAGCTACTAAACCTTGAAAGAGCCAACTCAGACCTTCCGAAATGCATTTCGGTGTTTGTGGAGTGGAGGACAGCAGGAAATAGCAGGCCCATAACTGCCATCAATAGCAAACCAGAATTCACTGAAGCTGCACCCTGTAAGTATGATTAGAACACCAGGAAATTTTGGTTGTCAACAAAGTAGGACAGGATAGATAAGAGTAAAGAAAAATAATTCAATTCATGTTTATTTTCAAGTTCAAAGTCTTATCATGCAGAAAGCTTCTGCTATACCTTGTCAAAAACTTGTTGCCTCTTAACAATCACAAGTCCACCACTGAAGAATGCACATCCTAGCACCAGCAACATGTTCGACAAGATTGATCCCAGTAAAGATTGTTGAACAACACGTATCATCCCACGTTCCAGTGCACGAATTGATATAATCAATTCAGTTGCATTCCCAAATGTAGCATTTAATAGTCCTCCAACTGATGAAACATGAAATTGTGACAACAAAATATTTCACAGGCCTTACTGCCGCCAATTTCTTAAATGTTTGGTTGTTTCCAACAAAATGTGACAACATACCTGTAGGTCCAGTAAAAAACGCCAGCTGCCTACATCAAAAAACAGGCACTCATTGTAAAGCATCCAATGCAACCAAAATGCACTCAAAGCTTATCACCAAAGAAACACAATAATGCACACAAAATGCAAGAGTTCTCACTCAGTAATGAAGCCAAGACGCTCAGCGAAAGGCATAATGCCCAACAAGCTCAAAAGAAAAACCCAGCCCTGAAATACGATCAAACAGATATATGAAAAAGAGAAACAATAACTCATTTTGATGATTTAGATGAACCCATCAAGCTAGGCCAACTCACATTGTTCCCAGCTGAGACTTTATCGATCACGATAGCCAAAATGCCAAAAGGCATCATCAAGTTCATTTTGTTGGATAATAACACTATCTTTATGCTACCCAGTACACTATTTCTTGGCACATGATAACGACCATTGCCCAAAACATCATCTACTAAAGATTTTTGTGCAGAATCGATGGAGAATTGTTGCCCTCTGCCAATTGAGTCGATATTACCTTGCCTCTCATTCTTGGATAACTCGGCTACCCCGTTTTCCTCCTGTAATCCCGTCTGTTGCACAAGAATCACTCCACATGAATAATCATATACTTTGCATACTATGTACAAAGTCTTAAATTTCAAATTTAACATTAAAAAAAATAAATTACGAGGCTAATTATTTACATATTCATGTATTTCTAACACTTTGACTGGAAATGACATTTTGAAAGTAGTTCACTCATTTGGCCACTGTCTGCTCCACTGTGTTTGCAATGTGGTTTTGCCCTTTATATTGCAGATTTAAGGTTCGAATCCTAAATTCATTTGGGTTTATAGAAAGTAATTACTTGCAAATTTTTGGTGCCAATATAAACGATCGGCCTTTAACCGAATTGGTCACAGAAACTATGCGCGAAAGCTATGCCATCTGACAGCCAAAAATACAATCAAACCTTAAAAAACAATCTCCCTGTGTCATGAGTTCATGTCTAAAATGTGATAACTTGCATAACTCACTAGTCACTACTTAGACGCTATACTGAAAAAGTACTAATATATGTGTAAAATTTTGATATCTCAACTGATATACTGAATGTAACAAAATTGATAGTTTTTAAAACAGAAATTAAAAGTTATTATATTTTTTAATTATAAATAATATCAATCTTATTATAAAAACTATTAATCTTCTTTCATTCGAAATATCAAAATTCAGGACACTAATAGTACCGAAAGGAAAACAAATACAACAAGACAAAACTGTGCAAGCAACAGACAATAAGCATCAACTAAAAAGAACAAAAGAGACCTGGACAACCAATTCCATGATCGATTCATCCTTGTTGGTATCGCGGCGGTAGTGGTGACTACTCTGGTTTTCATTGACAGAGCAAGCAACAACTATTTCCATCTCTCCAAAGGCGCATGCAGGCGGGCGTCAATCACTTATGGGGTACAACTCCCTATTTTTCTCAAATACTTTAATCCTATGCGAGAAAACTGTGCTGACGACTCAGTGTGCAAACAAGAACTGATTGAATAGAAATGTCGTGCAGAAAAGTGGGACTTTTGTTGGCACAAAGGAAAGTTCCCAGAAAGTGGGAAGTTAGCACAAATGTCAAATCGGTTTTCTTGTCAGAATTCCGCGCTGACAGTTCATAAAATGTGAAGTGTGAGGCATAATTTGCTCTCTTTTCACTGCATTTATACGTGAGACGTGAAGTTGAAATTGAAAGGCATCAACGGTTTTCCACAGATATTTACGCGCCGACGGAGAGGGAGGAGAGGTGGTTTTTCGCCTACTTTTCAGCATCGGAAGTTGTAGCGAATTTATATTTACATTAACTTTCTTCGCATAAATACCTACTATATGTTGACCTAGAAGATCTCACTCGTATGTCTGGATAAGATTAAGAGAAATTCTTTCAATAAGATTAAGTGAGAATAAATTCTTTAATTTAAATAAAAATTGAGACTAAAATTTAATTTTTAATTTATATTAGCCTGATTCAACCAATTTAACTAGTCTTTTTTTTTTATTAGATTATCGATTTTAATCAATTTATAACTAGATTTGGCCGATTCTAAAATTGTCATGAAACCTACCATAAACCAAATGCAGAACTTGACTAATTATTAGTTGAACCGGTTAACTTAGCCAATGTGATCTAATTTTTAAAACATTGGTCTTACTTAATTATACTTTTCAGAAGTGCCACTACATGGCTGTCTTGACGGTGGCTGTTTTATGGTTATAATATACAATACAACAAGAGAAAATTATACAACATATTAAAAAAAATTATACGACACGTGTAATTAATTATTAATAAAGAAAATTAAAAAAAAATTTATATGTGTCGTATATTTTATTTGATATATCGTATAATTATTTTGTTGTGTCCTATTTTTTATCTCTTATATCCTACATTGACAGCCACAAAACAACCATTTAGAAAACATCCAAAAAGTTTTCCCCTTTTTTTTTTTTTTGTTGGTCCTAAGTTTTTCCCAATTTCTTTTTTTCTTTTTTTTTTGGTCCTAAGTTTTTCCCAATTCCTAATTGTTAATTGTTTCTTCCATTAAAAATGAATACATGCCTGCAATTTCCCCCCCGGGCGATGTGCAACAATTCTCGGAAGTCCAAAATAGTGGGCCTCCCGAGTGCCATTTACGAAATCGGGCCACATCTTTGATTCAAGAACGTATTCCCGCGCGGTAAATTAAAAGCAATGTAAATTTTCCCCTTACGGACAATTCAACATGCCTGATCTCTGAATCTCACGGGCCATATGCAAATTATTCTTCAGAAAAGGCCTTTCGGGCAAATCCGAGTCTTTCGTGTAAAGGATGGGCCTGGGGCTATAGTACAATATTCTGAGTTTTTCCCGGAATTCTCGGCTGTTATTCTTGACAGAAACAGTACATATACATGAGAGTTTAAAGGATGGGCCTGGCGTGTTAAAGTGGAAGCTGAGTTGCAACATGTCGGGAAAATACATCTTTTTAGCACTAGGAAAAAAGGCCTCTTTTGAAAACAAGGAAAGACGATCCACCATTGATTCGGTTTGAGACGACGCAGAAGACCCTCTAGAGGACTGTTCCACTAGGAATCAAGGCATCCTTGATCACTGTTACGATCCCACTCTTTATGAAATATCCGTCTGTTTCTCTGGCCGCCTCTTGCACGTTGTCGCTGTTAATGATCTGAAAGAAAGGCTTTCCAGTTAGATAAATCAACGGATCAAGCCTGCGATGCATCATCAATCACCAGGCACGCATTTTGCAACAAATACATGTCAACTACATGGCTACATAAGAAGTTATCTGGCCATTTTTTCAAATAAATCGAAGATGTATAAACACTAATGTATCAAAGAAGATTTTGCTGAAGTATAAACTCGTTCTACCAAAAACTACAGCTCGATCGAAAAAATACTGCATCATCTCAGTTTTAACTTACTCATGGAATGAACTGCATTGGTGGGCATTAATGAAAATATCATCTAATATCAGGATCGCAGATGCTAAAGTCAATATACGAGTTCAAATAAAGTAAAAATAGAATCCTAACCTTGACATTGTCCCCAATTCGGGCATTCTTATCAATGATTGCTCTCTTAATATGAGAGTTCTTGCCAATACCTATTGGTACACTGCCCTTAGCAGCCAGAAACCTCCTGTCCGCATCTGTCTGGAAAGAACAAATATAAGGAAAAAGATATTTAATTCATTATATATACAATATGTCATTAAACAAAAAAAACTCTTCAACAAATCCATTGGTTCCCAAGGACTGGATTGCAATTTGATCAAGAATAAATAGCCAACAGGTTCTTAATTTCCAGAGGTTATCATTACCTCATAATAATCTGCTCCCATGAGTAATGTATCTTCTATGATTGCACCTTCTGATATGCAAGATCGAAGCCCAACCACAGAGTGGTGAATTTTACAGTTCTGTAAAGAATTAAACGAGGGAATAAAAGAAAACCATAAGAACAAGAATGTTCAGTAAAGGTACAAGAACAAGAAGTAACAGCAAATGAGGCATCAAGTGAAAGACAACTAAGGACAATCACCCACCCACCCCCAGCCCCTCTGGACAGGAAAAAAGACACAAAGGACATTTCCGGCCCTTCTATCTAGTACTTGCCTTAATAACACAACCCTCACCAATGACACTATCTGTGACATCGGCATCAAGCATCTTGGATGGAGGCAAGTAACGAGGTTGAGTGTATATTGGTGCAGAGCGGTCATAAAAGCTGCCAAAGAAAGCCCAAGAACATAGAAAATACATCATATGCATTAAAGAAACAGTAAAAGCAATACAATGGTAGGCTCGACTTGAACTACCTGAAATCTGGCACTGGTTTCTTCGTTATACCAAGGTTGGCATTGTAGAATGCCTCAATTGTACCAATGTCTTCCCAGTAGCCATCATACAAGTAAGCTTGTACCTGTTAAATTTATGTTGCCATTACGAATTTGGAAATTATAATGCTGGACATATTGAAACCAGTGCAACACAGTTTCAATGCAGGAACGATTTAGAAAGACATAGTCCATCAATTTATTAAGGAAAAATTTCAGTACAAAGTCCTTCAATCAGCATCTGCAAATTAATGAAGCAACAGAGGGACATAAACCTACGCACGCCTTACGACTTTTGCATAGACGACAAAATCAGACTGAACTATGTCTTCTCTGTTCAGGCACAATTCCTTCTAAAAAGCAAAATCACCTACAATTACTCTCAACAGAATATATTGCAGACTGAATGAGATGGTACTTACTCTCATTCCGATGGAAGTGGCACCAGGAATAACTTCACTCCCAAAATCATTGGCTCCAGGAAACTTTTCTCTTAGAAGATCTAACATCACATCCTTGCTGACCACATATATTCCCATGCTAGCAATATAAGGCATCTCCTTCGCTCTCTCATCATCAAGACCTAAGATAGTAGTATCAACCTACCAGAAAAATAATGAGTTAAACCTCCCTGTAATACCTGTATTCAAGTATTAAGTATGAAAGCAAATTTCACACGTGAAAGAACAAAACATCCTTTTTGTTTTTTTGAGAGAATTCACCTTCATAGCTTTCAATTGTTCCCCTTTTGGTTTCTCAGAAAATTCAATTATGCGTCCTTCTTCATCAATTTTCATAAGACCAAAAGCAGTCGCACGCTTTTCGTCCACTGGGAGAGCAGCTACAGTAATATCTGCATCAGTTTCTCTATGCGCTTGGATAAATTTCTCATAATCCATCCTGTACAAGTGATCCCCAGCAAGAACCAGGAACTCCAAAACATTGTGCTCCTCAAACAGCCACAAGTACTGCCTTACTGCATCAGCTGTGCCCTGTCAACCAGCAAATCAAAATTTTATGAGAAAAGACATGCAACAAGGAAAAACCAGAACATGCGCACTAGTTATAGTATTAGCAAGAAGTACAGAAAACAAACTCGGAAACCAGCGGCACCCCCATCTCCAAGCCCCACAGTGTGGGAATCTCATGCACCAGAATGCCCTTATCATTTTGAATTGCAGATACATGCATTTCATTCTCAAAGAAGAAATGATTGCAAGGTATTAGTCTTCAAACAAGTCAATACCTGGAACCAGTTTGGGTTCTCAGGACTCTGCTGAGCTGCAAGAACTTCAACAAAACCTTCATTCTTGTAACCGCCCATGTTGCTTGCATACGCCCGTGAAAGATGCCGATTGAGAGATGCAGAGTTGAATTGTGTGAGGACATATATCTTTGATATGTTGCTGTTCAAGCAATTGCTCACAGGAATATCAATTAATCTGTAATTTGCTCCCAGAGGAACAGCAGGCTTTGCCCTCTTCTTTGTAAGTGGGTAGAGACGGGTCCCAGCACCACCTCCAAGAATAATTCCAAGGACACTCTGTCAAAAGCAAGTAACAAAATTTGATCATAATCCTTAAAAAAATGAACTAACAAAAACAAGAATATCTCTCCCATTGGAAAATGGTTCAGCATACCAGTAGAGGACTTGCTAATATATGTCCACATTACATATTCGCGATCTTTTATCACAGATAAAATGAAGAATGCACAGAACTTGGCAAGAGAATATTTGCAACAAAAATGCACTCAATAAAAGTACCTAACTAAGAATATCTGGAGAGGAAAAACCCTAGAAAATAAAATGCCAACTATGACAACAAATAATTCGCTGAATGGAAAATAAAACTGGGAAATCGTAAAGGCAACAATTCTGATTGGCTAAACAAGCTTTTTTTTTTTTTTTTTTGAAGAAACAACAATAGTCGGATCATGAACAGGGTGACTGTGGCAGTTCCTTGACGATCATAGCGGCGGCTGAATTCAGATCCACAATAAGTATTATCAAATTTAGATGAACGGACCGTTCATTGATTAAATTCAGAAAATGGAGACATTGAGACAAATAGTTCAGAAAATACATCCTCAATAATTAAATTCATGAATGTTTTTGCTCCTCCGTTCATAAATTTGCAGACAACAAAACAAATAGTTCCAGCGAACGTAAGTACAGTAAAAACGGAATAACAAAAACATCGAACAAGAATCTGCGCACGGCAATTCGTATTCTCAAGACTGACGTTTGATACGCTCAATCCAAACAAATTCACTCCTACGTTAAAAGTGAAATTCAAATAACTTAAAACGAGTAAAAAAGAATTTGCAGTTTGCTCTACTTACTCTGCTAGCGTCAGGATCAAGACACGTCTGCGAGTTCCTGGAATCCGAAACGGCTTTGGGAGAAACGATCATTGGAGTCCTCTCGTTGTTACAAGAACCTTCCCGCCTGCGTCCAGAGAACGCCTGCGAACAAATCTTCTCTCCGGAGAGGTGAGACGCGGAGAACGACAGGCTTCTCGCGGCCGTTCTCCGGGACCGCGGCGGCGGCGTCGGAGATGAATCGGAAGAAGGAGACGAAGACGACGGCGCTCTCAAAACTCCGATCGCTGCCAAAGTCGCCATTGCCGAGTGGAGCAAGAGCTTCGCAACGCTCTTCACTGGAGAAGGAAAGGCGAGCAGTGCGTGTGATTCTTGCAAGGATCTGATATTTGATGGGTCCTCGGGGACTGTTTGCACACCTGTTTTAGCGCGAAATTACGGTTTTGTTTCCGCATTGCGTGGAGGTTTTGCCGAGGGGGTGGGGGCGGGATGTAGGGGTATTTTAGGAATATGGTTTTGATTAGAGGGAGAAAAATCTAAAATGGCCGCAATAATTAGGTGGTTGTCAATTCAGGATGTAGCAACGGTCACATGCCTTGCCATTTATTTGTTACTATATCTTTTTTGGAGCTGTTTAATTATTACACCTTATGCGTTTGTTTAGCACCGTCCATTTTTATTGTAATTTCAGAATATTTTTTTTCTCTCACTAAAAATTTTTTTTTATTTTGGTCACAGAAGAGACACAAGGCCAAAATTAAATTAATCACTAAAAGTTATTTTACTGGCATATCAACATCTAGATCCAATATTTGACGGTGGAGAATTTGCGTCTTCTAGGCGTCTCCACGAATGGAAACATTTTCCAGCAAGTTGGAAACAGCCGATGCACCCTTCACGAGAGTAGGGTCATCATGAGACGGTGGTTCTCCATTTGGGCTCTTGTTTAATACTAAATTTTTCTACGTGAAAATATTTGGCATAATTTTTTAAATTGGATAAAAGTATTAATAGAGTGATATATATTATTAGACGGTTAGAACTTAAAATAAAAAGAAACAAATTTTTAAATTTTTTTAAATGAATTGTAAAATTACTTTGACATTACGTAAAATTTATAATAAATTTTTTTTACAAATTCATTTTTCCAATAAATTTGTTCATTACTTGCTAAATTTGTGGGGTTTGGCAAATGGGTATATTAAGAATTTGCCAGTTAGATGATAATTATAATTGTAATTGAGCATTAATGTGCGCTAAAATGGGATTTTTCTCTTAAATACTTGTGTGACACCGAAAATGCAGATGATCAGTCCTTATTGAATGCTGAAAAGAATGCCTTGTTCCAGGCAGCATTCAGATCCACAAACGGATTGTTGGAATAGAATTAACGAACATGTCTGGTCTTGTGTCTTCACAGTTCAATCTTAGACGGGCCATGATCTGAAAGGCCTATCAACCATTGCTGGCCAGCCCAACGTATAAAGAGAAAAACACAAAGCATTCTTTCGACGTTTGGGCGGGTCCAAGTTGTCCCTCCTGATCAAAGCCATACACTTTAAAACTCAAAGATTTGATGGAGATTTAGGGTGTGTTTGTTTCCTACAAAATATTTTAGTGAAATTTTTTTTTCTCATTTTTCGACATTTGTTTCGTGTAAAATAAGTAGTCAATAAAAAATTTTAAAAAAATTTTAGAATTTTCAGATAAAATAACTTCCGCTCATTCTACTGAGTGGAAGTTATTTTTTGAGAAAAACACAAAGTATGTTTTAAGTGAGTGACAAAAGAAATTATTATTTTCATTAAAAATATTTTATCTTATAAATATTTTATGAAATAAGTTATTTTTTAACAAATAAATAGGCTATTAAATACAACTCGACAGGATTGAATTTACTCTCTCTGGCCTACATTGTTAAGGCCCACGAGCCCATTAAGCTAAGTTTTGTAACCGTAGTTCCGTCAGTCCAAGTGGATCGAGGATAACGCGCACCCAAGTCAAACCAACCACGATCTTTTCCCAAGTCTTAAATTTCTTCAAAATTTACCTCCTGATTGTCATTTCACTTCTGATTTTTAATTTCGATTAATAGATATTCAACAACCCTCAACTCAAGTGCACGTGAAAATTAAGATCTCACTGTTTAGTTTGTTTACTTATTATTTTATGTGAGTATAGCGTACACTCAATTTAACGTTTGATACAATTTGATTCCACCTAATTTTTTAATTGAGTAGTGGTTAATTTTATTTTTCATATTTAATATTTTTTTGAAACAATAAAAAAAATTAGTTATTGCACTTGTGAACCGAGTTTAAATATTATTTATTAACATCCTTATTTCACCTTTTCTACAAAGATGACTTAACATTGACCATGTAGTTAACAAATATAAAACTTAATATTACGTTTCTAATATAAATCCTTTTTTTAAGGAAAAAAATAATAAAAACACTTAAACTCATGTCAATACAGGAAAAGCACGTCGGATTGCTATCTCTAAGTCAGTACTTTTCATTTTGTATTGAGTACAGAAGAAGTAAAATTAGAAAATTGCCAAAATCTCTCTTCTTCTTTGTTCATCTTTTTTAAGGATTTTCCACCATCTTCATAATAGTCATTCATTGTAGCCACACGCACGGGTTCGTAGCCCCTTAATTAGTTGTCCCCACTTAGTTGTGAGCCTGTTCTCTCCGGGACCAGATGGATTGCACGTGCAATCACTACTCGGATGGCTTTTTTCTGTCGCTTTTCTGTCTCTCTGTTTTTTTTTTTTACTTTTTTCTTTTTAATGGAGCATCCTTTTTCTTTTGTCTTTCTTTCTTTTTTTTTTTTTCAGTTGAACTAAAAAAATAAGTATAATTATTAATAAAATTTGGAGTTTTAACCTTAAGTTTTCAAACAATTTTAAACTTTTTTTTATTAGAAGAAAAAAACCAACTAACCAAAAACCACAAGAAATAAAAAACAACACCAAGTGAGGTTGATAATTATTCAAATAGCTACTCCAAACATGTAAGCATGTAGCAAAGCTGAAATAACAAAAAGGAGCTCCTCTTATAATCTTGGATCACCGGCATCTTGTGCTCCCAAATTTACCATAAAGTCAAGTAGCAGTTACCTTCCCATAAAGTATGTTGTAGATGTTATTCCAAAAATTGATTAATCAACTGCTAATATTTAGGTACGATCCGGCGATGAGAATCCACCTCCTAGTCTCTGTCTAAAGCAAAATTATATTGCAGAAGACAAGTAATTTAGTAAAATCTTAAATTTTTTAGATCAGATGATTCAAATTTAATATGATCATGTATAAGAGAAATACTAGTAACAGTTATTTTTACTTTTTTTTTACAGTTGTTACTTACGTGATAAGTGTTGATTGGTTGTTAAAAAGTTAAATGTCAAAAATATTACAGAAATGTCATTGAAAAGCGTTGATATATTAATTTGTGATTGATATATATAAAAGAAAAGGAAAAAAGTAATTGTATATAATAAATTTTTTATGAATAAAATAAAAAATAATTTATAAAATATGAAGGGAATTTAAAACTGTTGTACGGTGCCCGGCAGCTCCGCACACCGTAAAACTTTTATAATATAATTAATCAATTGTGCCTTTTACTTTAACACCATTATGGACTAATCACGTAATATAGACATCGGCAAGGAGCGGTCGCTGCTTGATGGTATTTGTCCTTAGAATGATTGATCTTTTAAGTATGATAATCTTTAACCAGAAAATCAGTCTTATAATTATTTTGTGTATCTCATGTTTTATCAACAAAACAATGATTAGAGCCGAAGCCTTACGACCCCCTGAACAGAATTTAAACAAATTAAATTCCAATCGCAAGGCCTGTCGTTCATTTGTACCTTTGCCGTCTAGCACTGCAGTAGGCTTGCCCTTTGTGGCCCTTGGTCCGTGTGCTCCTTGCACGCTTTGATTACAGCGATAAGGCATTAGACGATTTATTTCACTTTAAAAATGGTCGATGATTTTATTTAAATAATTTTATTTAAAATAATAATAAATAATTAAAAAATTACTAAACAATATAACTTGATCACAAACTGTTCCGATATTCAAACGATCCGAACTTGATTTACTTTAATTAAGGAATCACAATAGTATATGATTTCATTTGAAATAACTCAACAAAATTTGTGTGACTTAAAAAAAAGTGTATTAACTATTTAAAATAATAGTTTGGTGATAATTCAACGTATCAACAATCAAAATTTGAGTCCCTACACTATCGTCTATTCTCGAATAAATAGGGATTTATACTTTTTGCACTCTTTGATTGTAGCGATGAGGCATTACATGAGTTATTTCACTATAAAAATAATTTAGTAATTTTATTTAAATAATTTGAAAGTAATAATAAATAATTAAAAAATCACTAAACAATATAACCCTGAACACAATTTAAACAAATTAAATTCCAATCGCAAGGCCTGTCGTTCATTTGTACCTTTGCCGTCTAGCACTGCAGTAGGCTTGCCCTTTGTGGCCCTTGGTCCGTGTGCTCCTTGCACGCTTTGATTACAGCGATAAGGCATTAGACGATTTATTTCACTTTAAAAATAGTTTATGATTTCATTTAAATAATTTTATTTAAAGTAATAATAAATAATTAAAAAATTACTAAACAATATAACTTGATCACAAACTGTTCCGATATTCAAACGATCTGAACTTGATTTAACTTTAATTAAGGAATCACAATAATATATGATTTTATTTGAAATAACTCAACAAAACTTGTGTGACCTAAAAAAAGTGTACTAACTATTCAAAATAATAGTTTGGTGGTAATTTAGCGTATATTCTTTTGCAACAATCATGATTTGAGCCCCTACACTATCGTCTGTTCTCGAATAAACAGGGATTTATACTCTTTGCACTCTTTGATTGTAGTGAGGAGGCATTACATGAGTTATTTTACTATAAAAATAATTTAGTAACTTTATTTAAATAATTTTAAAATAATAATAAATAATTAAAAAATCACTAAACAATATAACCTGATCTCAAAATGTTCCGATATTCAAATGATTGAAACTTGATTTAAACTTAATTAAGGAATCAGAATAGTACATAATTTCACCTGAAATAACTCAATAAAACTTGTGTAACCTAGAAAAGTGCACAAATTACTATTTAAAGTAGTAGTTTAATTGTAATTTAACGTATCTTTTTCTGCAACTATTAGGATTCGAGTCATTATGCTATCGCCCGTTCCCAAATAAATGAGAATTTATGCTGAGATGTCATTGTAAATTTAAAATTTGTTAATATCGTAATCAGACTGGAGAAAAACTCATTAGACCCAACGGTATTCAATTGATGAGTTTGTCCTTTAAAAATGGTTGAATGAGATATAAGAAATTAAATTATTGCACATTCAACTCACAAATCTGATAATTGATATATTGATAATAAATTTTTTTATTAGAAAAAAAAAAAAAAAGAAAGAAAAGCATACCAATCAACACTTGTTATAAGCACCCACCGTTCTGACCAAAATTTTTCCTACTTTAAATTGATCAGAGAGGCAGATCTGAACATACCTACAAGGCTCAATGAGTAGGGTATGGTCCAAAGCCTTTTTTTTGGTGCAAGGGTATGGTCCAAAGCTAAATAGCTAATACCCCTAGTAGAAGTGGTCCTAATTACAATCGGGCGGGACTTGCGGAGTACAATTTTGCATCTTAGGGTGTGTTTATTTATACTAAAAAATTTTATAAATTTTTTTTTAATTTTTTAGTATTTGTTTCATATAAAATATTTTACAACATAAAATTTTAGAAAAATTTGAATTTTTTTTTAGATATTTAAAAAAAATAATTTATACTTCTTCTGAATTAAAGTTATTTTTTAAGAAAAATATAAAACATACTTAAAGTGATAAAAAAAATTATTATTTTTATTATAAATATTTTTTTTATAAATATTTTATAAAAATAAATTATTTTTTAACAAATAAACGATGTTAAAATGCATGTGCGCCATGCAAAGAAAAGTAACTCTATTATAGGTCCTAAGTTGGCATACTGGACAGTTTCAATTTTGTGGAGAGAACTATTATGTAACTAATTTTTAATAATAATAAAATTATAAAAATTATTAAATAATATAAATTAATAAAAATAAATAAATTATTTAATATTATTAAATAAATTGTAAAGCTCGTTTGGGAAAATTGTAACAAATTTTAGGCAGAAAGTTTTTACGCCCAATTGACTGACCAAGAAGACCAAAGTTACATCGGCTGGTGATATAATATTAATTTTAATATTCCACCCCCGAGTTATATATAGTTTTAAGTGTATAACCAATCCCATAATAAGGTGCCAAGCAGATGAGGGCCAATTCCATCGAATGAATGACAAGGTGAAGTGACTCAAAGCCTTTATCAATTAAAGATCAGTTTGACTTGGAATTCCTGTCTGGCCATAAAAGCAAGAGAATAATATATATGGTGATGGAAGAGCTTTGAGCTTATAGTACAGTTTGAACTGTCAAAAGGATGTCTTGGCGATTCCCCCCTCCCGCCCGCTGCTCCTATTGTACTGCGTCTCTCCAGAGGATGAGATGAGGTTCCTGAGATAGAACAGAAAAAGGTTTGAGAGACGCAGACGTGGAGGCACACAGTGGAGTCAAAAGTGCTATTGAAGATAGCCCAAACTGACACTCCCTCGTGCTCTCTCGAACTGCGTGACATGTAAAAGCTGATGGATGGGAGAGGCAACGGAGAACAAAAAAAATAACAATAGAATTGATTAATTAATTTATATAATTAAATAATTTTTATTTTATAATAAAAAATTAATAAAAATATATTTATTTTTATTATAAATATTAATTATTTAATTATATAAATGAATCAGGTCGATTGTAGATTCTTTTTTATTTATAATTTCTTTTATATCTTTTTCCTTAAAGAAAAGGTAAATGATATATAAATTAAATATTTTATGATTTTTTTTCTAAATATCGATCAAATGCATTAATTAATAAAGTAATAAATACATTTTATAATGTATTTGCTATTTAAATTTAAATTTATTGAAATTATACCCTATAAGTCAATTCTTTTGGTTTTCGTGTCAAAACAAGAGATATATAATTTTTTGATCTTAAATTTTTATTTTTATTTATATATATAAGTTTTAAAATTTTTTTGGTATTTTATTTAAATTTTAAATTTTTTAATTTTTTGTCAAATTAATCCCTTCGTTTAGAATAAGTGATTAATATGTTAACAAATGAGTTTAACTTAATAAAAATTATTAAAAAAAAGTTCAAATACAAGAATTAAATATTTTTTATCAATAAATATGCACATTAAATATTTTTTTAATTAATAAATACATGAATCAAAATACTCAATGTGCATATTTTGTGATAAAAGATATTTAATTTGTGTATTTAACTTTTTTTCAAATAATTTTTGTAAAGTCAAAATTATTTTTAACAAATTGACCACTTTTATCAATAATTAGACTAATTTAATAAAAAATAATTTAAAACTCAAATAAAATCTTTAAAAATTTTAAGATTTATATATAAAAAAATATAAAAAATTAAAACTAAAAAATTACATATCCTTCAAAAAAGTTCGGCAAACCATACAGATAGAAAGACGAATAATTAGGAGGGAATATATAATTTTTTAGTCTTAAACTTTTATATTTTTTTACATCTAAGTTTTAAATTTTTTTACAATTTCATTTCAGTCTTATACTTTTTTATTTTACTCCAAATCAGTCATACCGTCGGTCAATTTGTTAAAAATTTATTTTGACTAACAAAAATTATTTAAAAAAATTAAAATATATTATTTCAATTCACCAGTTAATAGAAATATACTGTATAATCTTGAAAACACAAAAAAATAAAAAAAAAACTAAAAATATCAACTCACGTGCTACTATTTGAGAATAAACCACAAGTATTTAATAACAAAAAAAGTTAAATAATATATTTTACCTTTTTAAAATAATTTTTGTTAGTCCAATTTAATTTTTAATGAATTGATTAACAAAATAATTGATTTAGAATAAAATTAAAATATTTAAAATTAAAATAAAATTTTAAAAAAATTTAAAATTTAAATATAAAAATATATAAAAATAAAAAAATTGCATACCCCTCCTACTCTAATTGGGAGTAGGGGGTGTCCCTCTTTTGGGCTTTTCGTCTGATTTGATGACGTGATATGCGTTTGTTAATTATTCCCATACAAGAGAGACAAACTGGTCCATGGGAAATAATGGTCCTTGAGAAACCCAAGAAGAATATGCTGCTAAATGTGCTTGACTTGGGTCCGGGTTGATCATTCCTCCCCCGACATTATTTTTAAAATTTTACTGTATATCTTAATTTTATATAATATAAAAATAATTATTTAATTTATTTAATAATATTTAATAATATATTTAATTTTTTAAAATTTTAATAATCCAATTATAAATATCATTTTGATCATAAATTTTATTTTTTATTAAAAAAAGATTCATTATTAGTGTAATAGTTATCAGATTTATTGGCTATTAATGTTCTTATTTAACTTTTTGTTTATAAAGAAGACTTTTTACTAAAACACTTTCTTAATAAATCCTATTTATAAAATACTATATCACTTTCTTAATAATCTTTTTAGGTTCATGACTTGACATCAAAAATATAATAAAATGTGCTAAAAAAAGGAAGCATAAGATGAGTCTGTCAACATTGTTCGAGTTGGAAGTTTGATAGTTTTTTTTTTTAGTGTGTTTTCTTCTGCATCAACTTAGATTCAAGCGCTCGTGTTGATGTCTGCCCTTACAAATGACGAAGTTTCTGTCAAGAATATGGTATTGAGATTAAGAATCGTTAACAACGTGGTCAGATATAAAAAAATATATTCAAAATTATTAATATTAGGATATAATGTCTGTCTTTTAAAAAATAATTGAATCAAACCTTCAAAATTGAAATTTGTATCCCAAGATCCGATGACCAAGTCAATATAAGCATTGTTGCATGTATAGACGGATCAGCCAAAAAGAGTCAACAACAAATCAATTGCTCCGGATTAAGAAAGAAGGGGAAATCAATTGCTTCTTTCACTCTTGGATTGTGGAATTGGGGAAAGAAGGGTGAACCATGGCTAATTTACGTACCTAGCTAGCATCAATCTAATTGATGACCATAAACCTTTCCTCATACACACGAGGAAGATTTTCCATTTTTCTCAATTATCAGCGGTAAATTAAGAAATATGGTCAAGAATGACAAATTGACTTCATAATTTCAATTACTGCCTTTTGGGTGTGCGTCAATTATTGTTTTATTAGACCATGTTAGTGACTAATCAATATCGTTACAAATGGCAATGGCTCTTTGTAATTATTCTAATTTTCATTATGGGGCTGCTCTGAACGCTCTGCAGGGCCCACTCTCTCCCTACTATCAGTCCCAGAGGCATGGGGGCCTAGACTAGCTTGGTAGATTTCATTCCCCATGCCTTCTTTCTGATAAACGTAATGTCACCCAACTGTAATAATCTGTGAAAAAGCCTGTTGGCTTTCTTGCTTGCCTGAAAAAACATCAAAAAATAAATTAAAAATAAAAACAAAAGAACATTTACAGCGTGCTTGTTGTGTCGTAGAAAAGGCTAGAAAAAAAAAGGTAATAATTATTTTTTATATTTTATTTTTTATAATTTTTTATATTTATTTAAATATTTTATTTTTTTTAATTTTTTATAAATTATTATTTAATTTTTTTTACATTATCTTTCACACAAATTTTTCTATTTATTCAAATAACTTATTTTTTCACTACTTTTTATTTTCTTTTTTTTTAACTTTTTTTTTCTCTTAACCCAAACACACTATTCTGCCGTCCCTGGCCAATAATCAATATTTATTTTTTCATTACAATTATACAATAACATATGTAATTGCATTATAAAATTTTTTTAATAAATTCATCTTCACGTATAATAAAATTTCTAAAAAATTTAAAATCTATACAAAAGATTATACATTTAAATTTTAATAAAATAAGGTAGTAAAATTAAATTTATAATTTATTAACTAATGCTGAAAAAAGTCTTCACCAACAACTCATATCATCTTTTAACACACAGAGTTGTAGTACTTTGTGTTGAACACTTGAACTACTACTTTCTCATTTTCTTTCAAAACAAAAAAAAAGAAAATTCTATCTCCTGTTTATCTATATATCTATATATACACGCGGAACTTAGAGGCCTTTCGTTCCTGCACAGTGCGGGTTTGAAATCGATCATAAAATATTATCTGAAAACAAGTACAGAATAACAAGCGTTAACCTTTGTCCATGGGGGGAGGGCTTTGGCTTGGCATTTTGGTTTGTGTTTTTGGTGCTTTGTTGGGTCTCATATTGAACCATTTCTTGCCAATGTTCTTGAACTTTGGTAACGTCCCCAAAGGCTCCTTTGGATGGCCTATACTGGGGGAAACACTTGGTTTCTTGAAACCCCACCCTTCTAATTCACTGGGTTCATTCCTTCAAGATCGTTGTTCTAGGTGAGAATTCTGTGGTGCGGTTCTTGCATTTCTTTGTTGTTGTGTTTCTCTCTTTTTTCTTTTTTTTTTTTTTGGGAACAAAATTGATTTTGGGATATTTAATTTTTCAGGTATGGGAAAGTGTTCAAGTCCCATTTGTTCTTTTCTCCAACAGTGGTGTCGTGTGATCAGGATCTTAACTATTTCATTCTTCAAAATGAGGGCAAGTTGTTTCAATGTAGTTATCCGAAGCCTATCCATGGAATTCTTGGAAATCTCTCCATGCTGGTGGCTGTGGGTGATACTCACCGAAGACTCAGAAATGTGGCCCTCTTTCTCGTCAACACCACCAAATCAAAGCCAGAATTTCTGAATGATGTAGAGAGAATTGCCATCCAAATACTCAAATCTTGGAAGGACAAAAAACAAGTCATGTTCTGTCAGGAAGCCAGAAAGGTACACATCATTTGTACATCTTTTGATCGTCCATTTATTTCAGGGAAAAAAAAATAATAACTCATGTTTTATATATATTCTGGAAAATTAATCAAATTTATCCTCACTTTCGGTAAATCCCATCTGTTTCGCAGTTCACATTCAATGTAATAGTGAAGCAAGTGCTGGGCTTAACTACAGAGGAAGCAGAGGCTACAAAAATTCTTGAAGATTTTCTCACTTTCATGAGAGGACTTATTTCTTTCCCACTCAATGTTCCCGGAACTCCATATGCTAGAGCTGTTCAGGTGGGAAAACTCTCTTTGCATGGTTCTTTTACAATCCTCAAAATAAGGCTCTTTTTTTTTTTTTTTCCTAGATAGTTTGCTTACTGCAAAATATATACGTATGTATAAGTGGGGGCTTCAAATTCAATAATGATAAGGTAGCTCCTTTTTCGGTATGTTGCAATAAGCAGGCCATGTGAACAACTTTTTGTTGACACTCTTTACAGGCTAGAGGCAGGATATACTCTACTGTCAAAGCAATCACGGAGGAAAGGAGAAGAAATGTTGGTTGTTCTAGCAAAAGGGGTGATTTCCTTGAGTTAATTCTATGTTCTGATACCTTATCTGAAGATGAAAAAATTAGTTTTATCTTGGATTCTCTTTTGGGTGGATATGAAACTACGGCTATTTTAATGGCCATGGTGGTACACCTTCTTGGTCACTCACCCTCTGCATTGGAGCAATTGAAGGTAGCATGTCCTAAATGTGCCTCTTATCTCATGCAATCTCCTTGTAAATTGGAAACTATTAGCCCAGGACATGAAATAGCTTAATTGAAATGTATGAACACTTTTTTTCCTGCTTATGTTTTTTTTTTAATTTTAAATTTTTATATTATATAGCTAGAGCATCAAGCAATAAGAGACAACAAGGAGAAAGGTGACAAGTATTTAAATTGGGAAGATTTTCAGAAGATGGTGTTTACTCAAAATGTAAGGGAATCTTCTCGGCTATACTTTGTATATCAATCAACTTCCTTTGTCAGGAACTTTTGTTTCACATATACGCTTATTTTGTAGGTCATCAATGAGGCACTCAGATATGGCAACGTTGTAAAATTCGTGCACCGAAAGGCTCTCAAAGATGTGAAATTTGGAGGTTACTATAACTCAATACACGACATAAGATGCTCTTTACACATAAATAATGCACTTTTGCTTGCATTTTCTTTATTTGTGTGCACCCACAGGAGGTCATTGAGAACCTATCTATTAATGATGTACGGCATTATGTTTCTGAAAAGCATTGTCCGAATTTTTGCTCAATTGTTGTGTCGAATTGTAACAAATTTTTATTTTTTTATAATTACATGGATAAAATGTGAAATAAAAGAAAATTATTTTGTGGTTTTACAGAGTATTAATAAGGTTAAAAAAAATGAAACTTTATTGCAATCGGATGCAAAAGTCGGGGCATTTTTGTCAGAAAGTATATTTTTTTCCTCAGCGATGGGTTCTTTTTCTCTTTTCAGGTTACTTAATCCCGTCGGGTTGGAAAGTTCTGCCAGTTTTTACTGGTGTTCACTTAGACCCATCTTTGCATGCAAGCGCTCTCCAATTCCAACCATGGAGATGGGAGGTCAATTATTTGTTGTACATTACAATAGGCTTCCCCTCCTTCTCTAGACGAATTTCCGTAGAGTAAAAAATATTGGTTAACTTCTGTGTTTAACTGCAGACTATGGATCAAACATGCAAGAAATTTACACCCTTTGGTGGAGGATCAAGATGCTGCCCCGGATCTGAACTTGCCAGGGTTGAGGTTGCATTTTTCCTCCATCACCTTGTACAGAATTTCAGGTAAATTTCTCGTCCTTCCTATAAAATAGTGTACTAAACAAAAAGGCAATTTGCTTGCACTACCTTTGGTGGGGTTTTTAATTGCTTATTTTTTTATTTTTTGGGCCTCTAGGTGGAGGAGCGACTGTGCTGAACAGCCCATGGCGCATCCATACGTAGAGTTTGAAAAGGGGCTGGTGCTAAATTTGGAGCAGTGTTCCACTTAAGCCCAACCGCTGTTCAAGCTTCGGCTCAATGTTGAAGCCCCAGGAAGGCATCATTAGGCTTCTCATGTTAGCCCCCATAACCTATGCTACAACAAGCGCTTTGTACCACCTTCCTTTGTAACTCCAAGAAAAAAAAAAAAAAAAAGAAAATGTGAAGATATGTATTTCTTGTTTTGCTTATTAAGGATTCGTAATTAGTCAGAAAATTTCTCATAATTTTTGTACACAAAAACCCTAATCGATGGACCCCCCAAAAGAAAAAAAGAAAACCTAATCGAATAATCCCATATCGTTTGCTTATCTGCAATTTTGATGAGATACAGGGTGACAAGTTTCTATGGTACCTCAAAGAGATGAATTGTGATAAACGGAAGGAAGAATGACGAGTGTGATAGTTGTTTGAATTAGAGTAATCAAGGTCTAATGTGACTTCTAAATATCGGAATTTAGCGCAAAAAAGAATGACAAGAGTGCTCAAAAAATTTAATATGTAATAAAAATCTCTGGCTCTTACCCACTTCTTATTTTTATCGGAACAATTCTAATAAATCCCTGGCTTAAGAATCACCAGGACTTCCCAACAATGCTATGTTTATAAGTAGAAAATGGAATGGCTAGCCCAACATTTAGAGCTAGCTATTAATCAAGCAGTTAATCTCTGGGCTGTACTGCCTTACTCCCATTTTACCACAATAGGGCTCCTTACAAAGTGCTTATGATCTGACCATCTTAACTGTCCAAATACATAGTCCTTTACTGCATCGGCTTTTTGGCCCGCAATTGTAAGCCGAAAGGTTTTCTCTTCACCAACATTCTTGAACTCCAAGCTCTGAGGCTCAACAAGAATCGATAGCCCAGTTGGTTTCCTGATCCGGGCTTTATAAGTTCCTGGAGAACCAACATTTTTAACTGTTCTAGACACCGTGATTGAGCCATTGAATCTAGGTACTGTTATAGAAGGGTAGTTGAAGTTGGCCGGGTAGATGGGCTTGGAAGGACATTTATAGGGATCCTGTGAGAAAGATGATAGTTGTGTTGTGTTGAATACTAAGGCACACAGAAAGTTCAAATAGTCATTAACGTTCAAGTCATAAACCAGCCCTGGATCCATAGCTTTGTTTGGTCTTATGTGCCCTGCTCCGTAATTTAATGGAGTTGCCTTGGAATTGGATGCATCCACAATTGGCTTCATATTGTTAGCCTTAGTTCTTGCTGTAAAATTCAGGGGAACGGAAAAAAAATGCTGTCATGTTGAAACTTGAGGCCAATAAGATCAGATTATTTGCAGGGACTATTAGTTCAGCACTTACCGGTAGTCATGATTGCTGATTTAATTGCTGCAGGACTCCAAGTGGGATAGAGTGATTTAAGGAGGCCAACTATGCCTGAAACATGAGGGCACGACATTGAAGTGCCTGAAATCACGTTAAACAGAACTCTTCGTTTATCAAAACCTTCGTTTGTTGGCCCTTGTGCTTGTGTGTAGGCAGCTATGATGTTCAAACCTGGTGCTGTAATATCAGGCTGAATGTACAGACATAATAGTCAAGTATCCAATATAAGGAATAAAAAGCTGAAGTAAGAAGATACAGATGGTAATAGCACCTTGAGGATGTCCGGAGCCACAATGCTCGGTCCCGTTGATGAAAAAGCTGCCATCACCGGGGCTGGCTTCGTGCCTATTTCTGTTTCTGGACGTGTAATATAAGCAATAGAAGATCTGCCAAAATTGTGAGTTGTTAAAAAACTTTGTGTAGCATGAATCATCAAGCAACGTAGAGATTTCCCAAGGATGCGGAACATGGCAAACATGAGAGGATTATTGCTTTAATGTCATCTTACTTGGTGGAATTGATGTACTTGAAGATGGCGACACCATCAGTGTAATTGACGTGGGACGCAGGAAGCACATGAGGATCAGCAAGAATTTCATTTCCGTTTTCCTTGGCATTGGCAAGAACCATTCCCACTGCTCCAACCAGAGCAGCTTGCTCACCCTTGTCCACTCTTGCATTGATCCCTCTAAGGCAAACCAAGATCTTGCCCTTGGCCTTTTTGGGATCAAGTGTTCCAGCTTTGCACAGCAGCCTACACAAGACAAAAAATCCGTCTTAATAATACATGTGCCAAAAGAAGATCTGTCTGTGCAAATACTAACAACCTATGTTCTTCAATTCTTACGCATCTGCTGCTGATGCGTTAGCTGCTCTGGCATGTGCAGCACTGATAAGTGGGAAGAACTTGTTCTTCGGCAAGGCCTTATCTGATAGACTTTGCCCCTGTAAATCCACCGACATTCTAATAAGTGTTTTAGGCATATTAATGATGAATATGGTGAAGGAAACGCATGGTAGAACTTAGGCAGATTATGTGATTCCTAGCATAAGTTCCTTACAGGTGTACTAGTTTTTGTCAAGAAGACAATAGGCCTAATAGGAAGGAGAAAAAGACCTTGTAGCTCCTGTTGTTGCCAAGGACAACCTCGCTAGGAAAGTCCCTGTCCATGGAGCTGGCTCCAACTGTGATTTCCCACGGAGCAACATTGGTGACTGTCCCATCATCTGGACCGGAATTGCCAGCAGAGCAAATCACCACAATTCCATGCTTGACAGCATGGAAAGATCCGATGGCAACACTATCATTGAAGAATGCATTAGGATCACCTCCCAGCGATACTGAAAGCACGTCAACACCATCACTGATGGCAGCATCAAATGCTGCCAGTATATCTGCATCATAGCACTCATTTCCATTAAGTGGGGGATAGCAGACCTTGTAAGCTGCCACTCGGGCTTTTGGTGAACCCCCTTTTGCCGTTCCCTTGCCTAAGCCAAAGACACTGGCTCCTGCGACAAAGTTGCCGCCCGCTGTTGATAGGGTATGGGATCCATGTCCATCGATATCGCGAGGCGAATCATTGGTGGAATTATGCGAACCACCAGCTGCAGCATAACCTTTGTTGAAGTACCTAGCTCCAATAAGCTTCCTTGAAATTTAACATCAGACGTTTTCACGGACAGTCAATCGACAATTAAAAGAAAATGCCTTAGAGATTAACAGAAGACGGCATGGAAATTATTTAAGTACATGTAGCATAAAATAAAGAGGAGATAAAGGGCAAAGAAGATATAGTACTTAAAGCCTATGAGCTGCAAATTTACTTAAAAATAGATCATTACAGCCTACATTCATGCACACACGCGCGCGCACACACACACACACACAAAAACATGTAAGCAACTAAAGAAAATGCCTGCCTCAAAAGGGACAAGACAAATGATGGAAAGGAGGAACCAAAAGTTAGTGCAATCTATTCTTGGGCTTTTCAGAATTCAGACCAATATTATTGAAACTTTTTTTTTTTGAGATACAATATTTTTTTTTAACTTGGCTAACCAGAGAACAATAAAATCGTGTACTTTAATCTGTCATATTGTTAAATGCATATGGATAAGCACCAATTTAATGGTTCCAGGATATTTAAGTCTTTCATCAACAACCATAAACAGGCTGCAACACCCCAGGGAAACCAGTATACGTCTATATCAGATTAATCTGTGCTTTGAAATTAGCCCAAAAATTGTTCTTAATTTCAGTCCATACATTGAACTTAGTATACCATTTTAAGCAGCAATGACTGTTGAATAGAGAACCAGTCAACCCAAGCCAGCATACGATAACTCACCAGATTTGCTGGCTGATATTACTTATATCTTAAATTATACTTACAATTCAATTAGCATAAAACCTTCCAAATGTTGATGCCAACCCTCCCCAGTCCCCACCATTAATGAAGATAGAATATTTGACTTTGGGAAAATCAAATACTGAATATAGTGCATAAAAGCAGCCTTCTTTGAATATTCTAACCAAAGAAGATTGGACCACGATGGGTTGGCTAGCTATCAAAACTGTAACTTGTTTTTTTTCGGCCAAAAAGTACGAAATCCCAGATCTTGTTTGGAATTTCCTGCAAATTAAGCTGCAAATTTGCGGTGACCGATTCTCATAAAGTGCAATATAAGCTACCAGATTCAAATGCTTATAAAGCAAAATGGACACAAAGTACAGCTTGGTTAATATGCCACCACTATGCTCTCCTGAAGGCAACTTAATGGGTTAAGATATTCAAAGCATGGGAAAGGAATAAAGATGTGGAATGAGAGTTGACAAAGGCCCGCAAAATCATTAAGCTTTTAGAAGATTGCCACTGGAAAAAGTTTGTATCTTTTTGGGGATATTTTGTGTACCTGTTGCAGTGGAAACTGGGATCTGAGCCATTTTGACATATTCCTTTCCACTTTGCTGGAACCGGTCCCAACCCTTCATCACTAAAGCTTTTTGATTCTGGCCAAACACCTACAGCAATTCCATTTTAACATAAAAAGTAAGGAAAATGAGTAAGCAAGTCCAACACGGCAGCACAAAGACATTTAGACCCATGTGCACACTTTACCCATTAATTGAATTCATAGCTTGCAAAACGATTCTTCTTTTATTTCTGCACCATTTCCGCCAATTACATTGATGCACTGTATTGCATCTATAATCCCATTTGAGCTACTGCTACCTTACTTCTGTTCCTTCTCTCCTGATGAATCTTTCATGAAACTGGGTTCATTAAAATTTAATTATCTTCCATTATTTAGAATAAAAATGGAATCTAAAAAAAAATTAAGTTCATGTCAAAGGACCCATCCGACTAGGATTACAGAAATTGGAATCCAAACTTATCCCACATTTAAGGAGTTAATGAGCTCTAGAGTCATGTCATAAGCATGCATGCTTATGACATAAGCATCATCTGTCTTATTAGTTTAGTTCATTTTTAAAATAAAGTTGGTTATCTGTCTTATCAGTTGTTATGAGCTCTAGAATCATCGTTGGCCAAGTCAACGATGCACGTTCAAGGTAAGACAAAGTTAGATTTAAGATTTAATCAGCACTCGATTGATTGATTGATTCTTATGCATATCTTTGACTTTGGACTAAAGTTCAATGCTTTATCATGGTAAATATTGCATTGAGGCTCAATTTGCAATATTATGCGTCAAACTGATTGCGTCCATGTAAAACATAAAACTGATATTAAATGTAACACAAGGAAAATAAATCACTCACCAGTATCAAGGTTTCCGATGATTACATCCTGGCCAAATCTGGCCTTCTTCCAAATTGAACTGGAATGGACTGTGCCAATTTGCTCGAGCCCCAAGAAGCTCCATGAGTGAGTTGTGTGCAACTTTCTCCCCTGGTTCAAGAACACGGAGACCACTTTTGGATGGTCTGCATTGAACAAGAACCAGCCATATAGCAGAATTGAAACAGAGCAAAAACGGGGAAAGCAAGGGAGTAAAAACAGGGGAGCAAGGGAGCAAATAGCACTGACTAGCAATCTGGGCCGCCACTTCGTCCTCCAAAGTGGCTGCAAAGCCATTGATGTGCCTCGTGTACGAGTAGATTATCGCATCCAAAGTCGATTCACCGCTGTTTCCAATGAAAATAAGTCTCAAATACAGAGAAAAAACAGGACATTGACTAATTTTCTCTGTAGAAGCAGTATTGAATAATCAAATTACCTTCCCAAGAACGATCCCAGAAAATCATGATGAGACTCCTTCACGCGATTTAGATCAACCCCCAACAAGTCTTTTCCATGTGAATGTGCTCCTAAGTAGACCACGTAAGACTGCAGAGCAATATCACATACAAAGAAAAGGTTAAAAGAAAAGGCGATGGCATAAACATATTTAACATTATTGATTTGAAGAAAGATGATGCAATGCTCACCTTTTTGGAGGCAAAAGTGGGCCTCTGCGATAGAGTTAGAAAAAGAAATGACAAGAGGCAAAGAATAGGACTTGAAACTCCCATTGCTTCCCTTCCCAAAAATTGTGTTTGCTCTGTTTCTCCCCTGTCTCTGTTGTCTCAGTGGGGGCCTTCCCTTTATACAATATGCCAATAATGGAATGAGATTTCTTCCCTTTATATAATCTGCCTTCCCTTTATAAAAAAAATATTATACTATATAATTTGTATGTTGGTATAAACATGTAATTATTATAAAGATCTTTTAAAGATATTATTATAATTTGATAATATTTCTATATTCTGATTTGAGAATCATTTCATATTTATCTTAATTATAGTTATATAAAAAGATTTTCAAACTATAATAATATTTTTTACACTTTCAAATTCTAATGTCACAAGAATTAGGAGTTTATATAATTAAAAATTAAATCTTGATGTCATAAAGTTTGAAAGTTTTTGTATGAAAGATATCAAATCTCAATATCAAAAGGATAATGAGTTTTTTATGTTTAAGGTAACAAATCCTAATACTAAAAGAATTGGGAGTTTATATAGTAAGGATATCAAAGTCTTAACATCACATAAATTAATAAATTTTTATTAAAAATAACAAATGTGGATAACTGGATATGAATTAAGAATGACAACGGGAGGGTCGGGGACAGAAATGACCTCCCCTTTTCTTGCACTTGTTCATTAGTTTTATTCTCGTCCTCGATAAGTATAAAATTTTAATCTCTATTTCCATCCCTACTGGGAAATGAGGATTCCCGTCCTTATCTCATATCCGCTAGTTTAAACATGCTTCACAAATTAAAAAGAACAACCAATGCCCAAGCTTTCATATTCCATGCATACATGTTTCAAATTCAAGTTTAAAAAATCAAAATTAAAGGTGGGGACCATACACAATTTCATTGGTCAGTATCTGAATAAGTTAATGTCGTCTAATGCACCATTTGACTCTGTTTTGGAATTGAGGGGTTTTGTGAAGGATTCAAAAATTGCATTTAAAGACATGAAAACTATAATGGTTGAAAATTCTGATGATGGTGAATTGGCATTGTGTGCTCTTCAAGAACTCGTTAACGAGCAGTCTATAGTGTCATGTATATCAATAATAGAGTCAGAGTTAGGCGTCATATCAGATAGCTGGATTGAATTTGATGATCGCTTATTTAAAGAACAATCAAAGAGTACTCTAGCTCCAGCAACTAGGAGGTATATTTCAGACTCATTCAATAGGGTGAAACAATTATATGGTTTTCTAGAATCGTACCAACATTGGTTGTCTAAATCATTGACAACTGTCCTCATCTTGGGTAACAATTCAATTGTGATTTATTCTTGTCTCATCAATTGATTGAATGTGCACATTCATAAATTTTAAGTTTTGGTTTATGTCACTCCATCGTGCATAGGCAAAGTGTTAAATTTAGCACATGATTATACATCCCCGTTTGTTAGTCAAGTAGTTATAAATATATTCATTGAAACAAACGTACGAATAGTCAGTTTACTTAACACCCCTTTTGAGGTTGGTAAGATAGGTTCTAAAACAGGGAAATTAAAGGGGACGGTGTTGCCAAACAAACCCCACTGCAATCTTAATCCATATACGTAGGGGCCCTCTGTGCAATTGTTTGGTCTGCATCTATGCCAACGGACAGATTGCGAGGATGACTAGTTTATCCCTCTAGAATGATTATATAATTAAAATATAAAAAGTAAAATAATAAAATAATAAAATAGGATAAAGACGGGACGGGTATAGGGTAGGGACAATGAACCTCAAATCCAATCTCATCCTTGTAAAAAAATTTGAAAAACGAGGGTCTTATTCCTGTTCTTCAGTCAAACGTTGTTGATTTTGTATCTGTTAAAATAGATATCGATAATCTCTGATACATATAAATAAAATTGTCATCCATAATTTAAATTTGTATTGGGAGTACGGTCAATTGCCGCCACTCAAAAATCAAAGCTTGTTTTAGCTTTAATAACGGTCGAGAATTTTTCTAAAAAAAAGAAAGTTATTATTTTTTTTTTTTGGGCATGTACATTTACAAACTGATGTCGACCCTAGCCTTTGACTAAAGTGAGGGAGACGACGACACTTTAAATCTGTTTGGTAATACTGTAAAATAAAGTATTATAAATAAAAATATTGTGAATAAAATATTATAATTAAAAGTATTATTATTTAAAGTGACAGATTGTTTGGTAATAGTTATGAAAAAGTTGTAAAAAAATTTAAATTTTGAATGTTTAATAATTTCTTAAATTGGTAGAGTTAGTTTTATCTACTTAATTCAAAATTTATGTAGTATGATCATTAAATTTTATCACGTTTTTTAAAAGTATGTTTAAGGTACTTTTGTGAAACCATAGTTTTAAGAGCTATCACATTTACAAAATTTCGTTTAAAAAGAATTATCAAATATTAAAGAAATTACTTTTGATCTAAAACACAATTATTATACCATAACACATTTTTCACCTCAATATCAAACATAGCTTTAATTATCCTTATAAGTGATAATGGATCTTCCAATTGAGAATATCCACAAAGAAAAAGAAAGTGATCAATCTACTTATTTATTCATTTATGTTACCCCCGCAATGTTCAATTTTATAGCAGTTAATTAACGTACCATTTGCATCGTAACTTGATTTTCTAAAGATATGTTAGATAAAATATTTCGGGAAGTGTAAATGATTTTTTTTTAATTGTTTGAAGTTAACTTTGGTTTTATTAATTTACTGTAGGAAATTCATAATTTTGCCAAAAAATTCAAGCGGACGAAAGGGCGTAGGGGAGGCAACACACATCTAAATTTTTTGTAGTCAAGAGTAACATAATTAGCCAATCACGACGTGCCAAAGCAGTTTTTGACGCGTAGGCCTTGATGGAAGAAACAGAATGGGGGTCCACTTTAGTTTGGAGCCACCTTCGACCGGTGAATCCATGGCGGTTCTCGCCGTCCGGCAAGGCGGAAGGAAAAGCCGGGCCGTTGAACAGGTAAAAGGCGTCGTCGGCACTTAGCAACTTCGTTTTTTTTTTTTTATTGAACACAAAAAAATTCACCGCATTTATATTGATCATTGAATCTCTATACTACAGTCGGATTAATCTCAATGCGTGTGTTTGGGGACTTTTGAATTCCTACACAAGGCTTACGCTACACCATGAAAAAAGTTGATATAATAATAGTAATTACCATCAGAATTATTCTTTTCGATCTTTAAAAATAGTTTTAAAGTTGTAGATGCACGGCTTTATAATTACCTTAAATGATGTTATTCTTCAACAACCTCTCGTTGAGATGATATCTCTATTGAATAAAGATAACCATTACGCTATCTTTTTTTGCAGTAGTTAATTTTATTCTTTTGCTTTTCTTATGTATGGAAAAGTAATTATACTTGTTGATCAAATCAGAAAATAACTTCTTTAGACAATGGTACCACTCGTTATTGCGCACAAACATTCCAAGTACACAAACTTTGATAATTTCCTTTCCTTTCGTTTCCTTTTCTTTTCTTTTCTTTTTCATGCCATAGCATCGTGGATTAGTAGGGCCTACGAATTTCAACAACTGGTTTGTGAGTAATATGTGACTAAGTTTAATTAAATAAAAAAATACAAAAAGTTAGTTAGTGTGGCAGGTGCATCTCTTCTTCTCCTTTCTCTATCATCTGTTTAATTTACTGGTCTATAGAAGTTCATGATGAAATATATGACTAGCCACAATAAGAGCATCGATAAATTTATCTCTCAAAAATTAAATAAATTAATTATTTTGGCACTTTGAATTGTGGGCTGGCACCTTTATTTGATGGTTTTACAATTAAGTCCAACTGAGTTGTTTTGTGGGGTCTTAATGGGCGGATTACCATTGTCATTTAGATCCATTTATATTGAGCCTTATCCCTTATCTCCTGGCCTATCTCCTCTGGTCCATTAAGAGGATGACCTCACAATTTAGTTTAACGGAAATATTTGGTACGCACTTTTATACGTACACTTATATATATACAAATATAATAATTATTTTTTATACTGTATTAAAAAATATAATATTTACACTTTATTTTTTAAAATAACACTAATTTAAATTTAAATTTAATTTTTTTTTAAAAAAATATATAATATTTATCCTACATCAGCCGATGCACTGAGTGCTGCATCAGCTTGGTGGAAGTAGTTGACCCTTAACCACGTTGAGCCCCCCAATCTTTGCCACCGTGGAATGAAACGCTATCTTTCGGCCCTCGGCGTCTCTCGGTTCTTCAAGCGGGTGGTGCGCTTGTGGCGCCGTTCCTTCGAATGGTCTCTTTTTTTTGTCTAGCTGAAACAAATAAGAAGATGATGAAGTCAATTCAGATTTATTATTGATTAAAAGTTAGGAATCTAGTAAAATCAAAATTAGTTGTTGTGTTTTTAGTATTGAAGTTGAAGTAAAATTTACTAGAATTCAGTGTATAAAAAGTTAAAAATCTTAATTTATTGTGTAAATAATGTACATATTGTTTGAGAGGTTACAATTAATATGTGTGCTTCTCATATTGTTGCATAACGTTATTCATTTTAATAAGGTTAAAAATAAAATTTAAATTAATTAATTTCTAATAGTAGTATCAAAACGAAATTGAGTTCCAGTTCCAACACTTTTTTATTACCTTTCACACTCGCGGGTTAATTTAGGGAGGTCCGGTGACGCGGGAGCATTCCCATAACCACCGTCTGGATACTTAACTGTGTTTTGTTATTTTATTCTTTTAATTATTACTTCAGTTGTTAATTTCAATAATTGGTTTATAAGTAAACTATTTTTAATGAAACATACATGACGGAAAATTATTTAGATTTTAATGTTATCACACTCACTTCTCATGTACCTACCCTAGTATAAATACAACCCTACTATGAATAGAACTGTTAGGCTCTATACAAGACTGATTGTTATTTTTCCTAATTAAGGTTTGAGAGATTTGTATTTATTTCTCTAACCCATCATCTGATTTCTAAGTCAATTTTCATCCATATTATTATTATTTTGGTGCTAGAATTAGCTTGATTTTCCTTGAATTGGTATCAGAGCCTCATCCCTTGAGTTCAGTTCACTATGTTTGTATGTGTTATTTTTCTGCGATTATTTTTATGGGTTGGATAATTTGCAAACTATTTTTTCCCCCAAACGACCACCATCATGGCAGCATGGCACCTATACATGTACACAATCCTCAACGCTGGCTTATTTTTCTTTCCATCGCGTGTAATGTGTAACCGAGATATAGTAATGCAGGAAAAAAATTTGATTTACAGAACATATGGTGCATATTGAAATAAGAGACAACCAAAAACAAAGTTTAGTCTAGAGGCATAATAAATTAACTGGCCAAATGGCCTCCTGCACCCTGGGCTCGGACTAGCCATATTTAGCCTTCTAATTGATCTCCATTCTTTGCATGAAAACAGGCTTTATAATTTGATCAATTTTTTTTTATATGTTTATTAGTTTACAAGGTCCTTCTCTTTTGCTTCACTTTTTGAGTTCTGTCGTTGGATTAAATGATCTCAATATATTAAACGAGTTATTAATAATATATTTGTCGAGTTCTAAACGAACTTTAAACGAATTGTTTACGAGTCTAAACCGAACCGAATCTACACCTATTTAGGATCGACTCGTTTATTAAACGAACTTTATTTTTAGGCTCGTATATCACTCGTTTAATTAAATGAACGAGTCCGGATCAAGCTCTTATCTAACCGAGCCACCGAATTTTTAAAGAACGTCTCGGTTCGTTTGTAACCCTAGTTAGTAGATGTGTACTTGCCTAATTAGGAATTCTTCTTAATTAATAAAATGAGTAGCTTTTTAAATTGTTTGAGGGTTTGTATTCTATTGGATAATAAAATAAGTTTACTTGTTTCTTCTAATTTTCTTTTAAAGTCACATAAAATCTTCTCCCAAAGAAAAAAAAAAACACATACGTTTATCTAATCGTTTGTTAAACAAAGAAAATTTTCTTTGTCCGTAAACAAAGTCGCTATAAATTTCTCAGAAATCACTTCGTGATTTTGGAAATCAAGACAAGGTCTCTCTCATTCTCTAGCTTCCATTTATCTCTTTGAATTTACATTCAAAGGAAAGGACCCCGCAAATGCTTATATTCGAGATGGAACGTCAATTTCTAACTTCTTTTTTTTTTTCCTCTCTTTTTGACAGGAGGACATTTCAACGAATGATGCGTATTTTTACGTGCTTCTTCAATAGAAAGAAAGTGGTTAGTCCACTTCCCAACGATCTAATTGTTGAAATCCTCAGTAGGCTACCTGCTGACGAGGTCCTCAGATTTCATAAAGTATCTAGGAGATGGGAAGCTCTGACGTAAACTCCTCATTTTACTCATTTGCATGCTATAAAAGCTCCATCAATTACTTTTCTACAATATATTTCTAGCAGGAGGCAGCGCTTCTACTTTCTTGATATAAAAGTTAAGAAGAAAAATATGACTGAGGAGTTGCTTGATAGCAACACAGGTGGAAATCCAAAGATCAAGCTTTTTGGTTGTTGCAATGGATTGCTTTTGTTTGGGACGTTCTCATATTCGAAGCAATCTTTGGGTACATACAACCCCTTTATGCAAGGAAGCTGCCTTTGTTTACAAAAACCTGAAGAAGGATATCCGCGTGGAATTTATTTCCATCCATTGACAAGAGATTATAAGGTATTCTGTGTATGTAAAATCAACAATCACATAGTGTATTTAGTTCACAGTCTGCGTGGTTTGCAGTGGAGAATGCTTTGCATTTTTGCTTAGCACCCTCAACTAGAAGGGGGCGCTCCTGTGAGTATCAATGCGGTTTATTAGAGTTGCAAGTATGAGTTTGTAAAGAAAGCAAAACTCCCACTTAAAAAAAAAAAAAAAAAAAGAGCAAAGTTCAAGCAACATTTAAATTGAGGTTCATTACTCATATTTCAAGTCTTAAGATTTTGAAAAAGAAGTAGAATTTATGACTTATTTATTTGTTGTTTATTTTCAAACTCGTAAAACGGGAGGTCAACCCCAATTTCCAGAATCTGAATATGCAAAAATCAAGTCCAAAGCGTAGAGAAAAATATAGAGGGTCATGTAAATCGCGTATTTCGCACTAAAGTTGCAAGCCTACGTATTCCACTGCACACTAAGATTGCAAGCCTGCGTATTCCTGAAAATTCAACAGGGTTATGCACTGGATGGCCGAAAAGTATGTTTCGCTGTTGTCCAATGCTTCACATGCAACTTTTGCAAATGGGAAGTCGGTTGGCACTTTGTTACTTGTGGAAAGATTGACCGTTGACGTGTTTGTCTTGGAGGATTATGCTAATTGGGTTTGGGTTAAGAGATATTTGGTCAATGTCGAATGGGATTTGAAGAGTTATCCATTCACTCCCGGCCATGAAATAAGTTATGATATAAAGTTGCTGACCATCGAGAATAGAGAATTGGTACTGTTTTGGGCGTGGAGAGGATTATTTCGGTATCATCTGAAGTCGGAGACTGTTGAACTAATTCCATTTGAGGTAAGAAAAAGTACAAGATGCCAAGAACTTAGACACAACACCTTATACCAAAAGCTTTGTTACTATTGAAGAAATTACGAAGTTTCGCCTGGGCTAACTTACTTCAATAATTGTTACTCCTTTTTTTTGTTTTATTTCTCTTTTCTTTTGTTTTAGATAAAATTCAATTGTTCGTGGATTTTATGCACTAATATGAATGCCTATAGCAGTAGGCAGATTATCGACTTTCTGTTAGATTTCAGATTTGGGGTGTGAATAATATTTGTATTATGTATACAGTCAAAATGAATGGCCATTAAGTTGTTGGAATAAGACTATAAGAGGGCTTAAAACTTAATTTTTGTGTTCAAAAACAAAAGCCGTAAAATTCATTCTAGTTTTTATTGGTCACATATTTTTTTTTTCGGGTGCAACTTGGTCTTATAAAATAACCAAACCCCATTGAATGAAAAAGATCATTAACCGGTCTGACCCAAAAAAAAAAAAAAAAGAACGTTAAAATGGTCTGGATGTGGCAGGTTTGCGAGATTAGAGAATGAAAACAAGCAAAAAGATCTTCTATCTCATTTCAACGAGAAGAAGATTACTGAGCACTGGCACTCGCAGGAGCAACGCCCAAGTGTTGAGCTTTGGGGATGGGTACCACAGAGCTCTTGGTCTGCCAGCTTCCCTCGCGGGCATCAAAACCCACCGACGCTTATGAGCACACGGCGGTCCCTGGCCTCCCCTCAGACGTGATCTGGAGTCGGTGCTGGTCTCTACCACTCCCTTACCGTCACGGTTCCTAATGCTCTTTTTTTTAGTGTTTAGCATTCAATAATAAAGTCTTCCTGTGCAAGTTCCCACAGCACAAAAAGGCTCTCATATTGAATCAAACCGTTAAAGCAACCAACTCAACTGGCTGGATTGTTACAGTGACTAGCAATAAATCAATAGGAATGAGAAAGCAACGAGAGATGACTTGGGACTAGCATTGTAATCCATGTCCAGCAGACCGTTGAAACAGAATGCACATGATTCCATCGGATCCAAGGACAAGTAGTTGATTGAGTGAAAGATCAATTATTGTGCCCCTACTTCACATTTTGCTAATGCGAGAACCTAAACTAGAGAAATGCAAACAAGAGATGACATATTTACGAACAATAGTGCTTGCAAACTTCAACACAAAACTGTTGGACAACTTAGCTTCTATGGTGTTCAGTCCAGCAACAGATAAAGTTCAAGTTTTTGGCACTGTGCTGGCAGTGTGTTTTGGTGAAGAAGGACTCAAGGTTCAGCCCACAAAGCTGATGGTCATCTGATGTTTTTTTGGTTTATTATTAAGTTGGAAATGGAGGAGAACTCTTTTTTTAGTTGTAATGTGATTAGTATTTGTAATAGCTTATTATGTTTTTAGTGGGAGTAGGTAAAAAGCTGTCAATTGTGATTAGTGACTTAAGATAGCCTTTTAAGTTGCTTTTGCTTCTAATTTCACTTCATGTCAACAGGACTATACCCTATAATGATGATGACTTATGCTCTAAGCTGCTATTGTAAGCCATATATTTGGTGGAAAGATGAAAAAAGAACTCCCACATCGGGAGAAGAAGAAGAATTCAAGGGGCATAAAAATCAATGAAAGAATCAATTAAAATAGTTTAGGTCATTTTAATAAAAGGTGGATTCATATCACGCCCGTTATGAAGTTCAACACTTCAACTCTATGTTGAGCTCAAACAAGTTTAGTTCATCGAGCCTGCACATAATTTCTATCAGTAATATCAGAGTCCACCATGCCCTAACAGGTCAAGAAAATCCTGAAGGCTAATGTAGATGAATTAAAAGTTTAAGTGAACAACCCATCAACAAGAAGGTAGCAAAGAAGTTGTACTTGAAAAAAAAAAAAAAAAGGAAACAAGGATCCTACACAAATGCCCAACCATCAACAAGAAGGTAGCAAAGAAGTTGTACTTGGAAAAAAAAAAAAAAAGGAAACAAGGATCCTACACAAATGCCCAAGTGAACAATCTGCCAAACGAGCAGCTAAGAGATTGCACTTGGATTAAGCTCGAGGCCAATGAATGATTGAAAGGGATCATAGAGCCAACAAAGATCTAGTTGCACTGAAGAGGGAGTGTTGGAAAGAAGAAAAAAAACTCCCACGTTGGGAGAAGAAGAAGAATTTAAGGGGCATAAAAATCAATGGAAAAACCAACTAAAATAGCATAAGTCATTTTAGTGAAAGGTGGATTCATATCACGTCCGTTATAAAGTTCAACACTTTAACTCCACGTAGAGTTCAAACAAGTTTAGTCTATGGAACCCGCACGTAATTTCCATCATTGTCAAAGTAGATTCCGAAGATAAGGCCCTCTGCTCATTCTATGTCATTTGCTAATTTCAGGATAATGTACCAGGAGATTGATTGTATCAATGAAGGAAAAGTTGCTGACAGATTCTGCCGGGATTTCCAGAATATAAAGTGGGTCCGAGTACCTGTATGTTTCCTACTAAAAGCTTTTCCTTTATGTTTCACTTAAACCCATTGCATATGATTATAAATATATGTGACTTCTCAATTAGTATAGGCTGCTTTTAAGTTATAATCATTTAACTGATGCTGGTACTGAAAGGGATTGCTACTCTTTGTAGCTTGTATATTGGGACCATACCGCAACAAAGGTGTCGACCTTGGAGTATGTACCAGGTTACAGTCGGAACTTGTGCATTTGTCTGAATGCAGGACGATGTTAAGTGATATAACTTACAAGCTAATAAAAAAGACGGTCATAGGTTCTGCAAATTGGAATGATATTATCTGTTTCTCTTTGCAGGGGTAAAGATAGATCAATATATCCATTAGAAAGGATAAATTCACGGGGCTTTAATGGTAATGATGTTGGGCTATTAAGGAACGTGTCCACAAAAGGAGTGGCAATAATAAGAATGTTTAGATGAATTTGTGGCTATTTTAGTAAGGACCATTAAGTAACAAGAATATTTCATAACATAGGTATAGCTCCAGCCGGAGAAAAGCTGAGGAAGTGACCTTTGTGTTAGTTTAGACGCGTCCATTTTACACCTAAAGATGATCCAATCGAGAAGGGGACCAAACTCAAGTGGATGGTGGAGGAAAGATAGGATGGCAATTGCATGTTTGTCGCGGTCACTTTTGTTAGGAAGGATTACGAGCTAATTGCCCCATACATTAAACTAAGTTTGTAATACAACAGAACACAAGAAAATATTCATGTAGTTTACCCTAATTAAATATGTGATTAAGATTTGGTTATTGTTATTGTTGCATGTTACCCAAACTCACCCATTTTCACAAACATGCAATCTTTGCCATTACAAATATTGGTCTGAAGCAATAAGCAGCTACCGTGCAGATTATGCAAAGCCTTATAAATTTGTCATTGGTATACCCATACCGCATGCAAACCAGTTGAATCGGTGGTTGCTATTCTTATAAACAGATTATCACACCACTTGATATCTTGATTAAGTACTTTTATTTTGACAGACTCCAGGTAAGGAGATCTGTGCAGTTCTTCCTAGACAATTTACTGGCCCAGACACCTGACCAACAGCAGACATTCGCGGCAATTGGAGTGGTGTGCAACAATGACCGAGGCATGTGCTATATGTTTTACTTCATGCTATGTTCAGTTTTTTCTTTCCAATCAAACTCTGGTAAGTTGTAAGGACATATGTGATATGACCATAAATATGTTCAACGGCATGTTGTTTAGTTGAAAAAAATTGCGAAAGGTAACAATCCAAAAACTAATTTTGTTCCTCTAGTTTGTTTCAATGGGAGAAAAGTGTTGGTTTAGTTGCCTTCTTGCTAACCCCCTTTAAGTCAGCTGACGGAAAATGCCTTCCGTCAAAAGATGGGTCGTCACAGCGTCACAGAATCGCGCGGTTGTGATCTTGGTCGGGTGATTTTTGGTGGACCCAAATTGGGCAATTAACCGCATTGAGGCTAACTTCACTAGAATCCATTTAATACCAGACAGATTTGGAATTGTCAACTCTTTTCTTATAAATAACAATAAAGATTCTGTTCCGGAAAGGTATCCGGACAATCTTAAAAAATACGACCACATTTTTTTTATAGTAGAACTAAGTTGATTTTTTTTTAGGAATTTTTTTTTTGTTTTAGTATATGCCATGTAGATTTATACTTTAAATTTTAGAATAACACTCATTTAATTTTAAGTTTATTTTTATAAATTTTTATTTCATGTTTTTTTAATATAATTACATAAACAAACAAGTTGATTGCATTTTTAAGAGTGTCCAGACAATTTCGGAGCAGAAACTCTGCTCCATGAATAATCCAAAGAGAACATATAAAAGACAACAAAGATCTATATTACAGGTGGCGTCTCAATTGTAAAACTATATTTGAAATTTTGACCTATCAACACTCATTTTGTTTGTTAGTAGAGTAAATATGCAGGGTTAAATTACTACTCACTCATATTTAGTGTTTCGTTAATTTGATTCTCCCAAACTAAAATATGGTTCCATCATTTTTTGTCTTTTCAATCGTTGATTAATAACCAGGAGTCAAAAAATTTGCCAGAGACTGGAAGTTTGGGTTCCCTCGTTTACAAGACCGGCCCAGCTTAGCTTTAGACCCATCACACCCAAAGAAGGACTCGGTCCAAAATTAAAGCCACGACGAGAAAGAGTTGAGGAGTTTTAAAACTATGCCTGAAACACATGAATCGGCTACCAAAAATATCAATAATGGTATATTATAACGACGGTAAAGTAATGATTCTTTTAAGAAAATACATAGTAATTAAAATTTAAAATTTTATCTTATAAGTCTTAAATTTTAATTTGCATAATGAGAATGTAAGATTTATAAGAAGAGAAGAGTAATTTCTTTGTATATCTTATAATCTAATAAAAAAAGAGTCCCTATGTCCTTTAGTCATTGTTGGTGCAAAGAGATCTAAAAGCTTGTATTAATTGTCACCTTAAAATGTTAACAATAACATGCACAGACAAATTTTCAGTTCTAACCAATGAGTCTGATACTCTGATCAAGACCATTAGCAATGACTCTCCTTCAATTTTCAATTTTTTTTATCTTGTTATTATTCAAGGATAAATTTTTAAAAGAAGGAAATTACCTAACAAAGAATTCATGCAGAACCAAATACTGAAGTTTCCGTTTATTGGAAAAGAGAAATACGGTTGCGACAATAACAATGACAAAGCCTTTAATGGCGAAAACCAAATATATAAAAGATACTTAAAATTTTCTAGGACCTCATCATGTTCGTGTTGATGTCATTTCCTCATTGGAATGAAATCCCTGGCCATATATATAGGGAGTTGTTATTTGCATGCCAAAAGTATTCAATACACAAACCATATAACAGTGTGGATTCCACATTTGCTTTGTATGGTGCGTGCATGGAGTGTTTTGGTGCCTGCAAGTAACAATTGGTCACTGGATGCAGCAAGGAGAAGGATAATGGTCATGAATCTCCCAGACATAGTGAGGGGTGGTGCCCCCATACGGCCAACCCAAAGCCTGCGTTTGCACTGGTGGCTTCGCGGCTTCCTTCTTGTCCTCCACAGCGCTCACAGCCACCAGCTCTGCGTAACCCATCTTGTATCTTAGCCAGAAAAATGACTTTCCAAACTTCTTCCTTACCAGCGTTGTCAGCTTTATTGGATCTACTCTATCTCCTACCGCCTCTATCTGGTTCCTATCGTTCCCTGCTATTTTCACTGATTCAACACCTGTGTACAAGCGTTGTGTTACAATCAATAACCAAAATATTTCTACTACAAATATACTACAAATAAAGGTGAAATTTTCTGCACCCAAATATGAAAAGAGTGCAATTAGATATTCCAGAGATTATATAATTTCGGACGAAATTACAACTGTTATATTTGAAATTGTGACTGATATTTTTAAAATGTAAAAAAAATAATTATTTAAAAAAAATAACAATTATAATTTCAAAAATAACAGTCTCAGTTTTATTCGGGACAAAAATCAGCACAACAAATGTGGATACACCAACATTTATTCATATAAAAAATAATTATGTAATTGGAGTACCTCGAAAACCGGCAACGATCTGCAGGTCCTTGTTTCGTGACTTGTCGTCAACCATCGATGATACCTTGATGACCATCTTTTGCTGCACCAGGAAGTGAGAGAAAAAACAATAAATAAAAAACAAAATTTTAATGTTGTAGCTTGTACATATTTCCGTGCAATTGAGGAAGGTGGAAAAATTAACATCTATATGATATCTGATTTCGTGTTTTTCTTCCCCAATTTCTAGTTCCTGCTGTATTTAAATATGTACCTTCATCGTCTTGGCTCGTTAAAGACAATCGACAATGGTTGGAGAATATAGGGTGGGCTTGTCAGAGATAACTTTGTGGGTGATAGCCTTTTGATTTGAGTTAGTTGGAAGCGTTACACATATGCTTATAAATAAGGGAAAAATAGTCAGACAGCTAATGGGAGGCGGGAGTTGACGGGAACAGAGAGAGCAGGCGCAGGGGAGAGAGAAGAAAAAAGCATTTCGATCATACGATTTTTTTTTTTCAGAAAATATATGATGTGAAATAGCAAAAAGTCAATAGAAGACAAACCTAAGACCACGAGCCTGCGGACCGTGCGCATGTCTATGAATTTTGTAACCAATGAGACCATGATGGAAGAGCATTGATTAACAGGCAAAATTTTTTGATCTAAAAAATTATTTTGATAGTAATAATTTTATAATTTTTAATAATAAAATATATATTTTAAATAATAATAAAATTAATTAATAAAATTTTATTATTAAAAGTTATGAATCTTATTACTTAAAATTTAAAAATTATTACTTTCAAAATATTTTATTAGACACCAAATCATTAGTCATTAATAGTGTGTTTGAATTGTGAGATTTTAGTGAGAAAGAAAATGATGAGAAAAGAAAGGTATAAAAAAATAATAAGAAAATAAAATTTTATATTTAAATTGTATGAGAAATTTTGAGAAAGAAAATTTTATAAATAAAATTACGATAATACCCCTATAAGCGTTGAATAGTAAATTGAATGAAATTAAAATACTTGGTTTATTTTAATCATCTCTCTCATTTATTGTTTCTTTCCAATTAGTTTTACCATATTTTTTCTAACATATAAAAATTACGTGCCATTTTTCTTTCCAATCAATTTTTATAACTTGTCAATTGATGAAGTTTGTTTTGAAATTTTTGTTTTCTTTCCTTTTCATTTCTTGCGCCAAAATCAAACAGGCCATAATAATCTGGTTAACAAAGAAAGGTAGTTTAATGTGACGAGTGTAAGTGACGAAAATTCTCGTAAGTGTCCGTTGGGGTCCCTCGTCCTTCAAAGTCCACTAATACCAACAAACAAAACTCATGGTCGGGTCACCAAGTTGGTTCTCTGGCCCACATGTAAGTCAAGGTTTACTCTTTTGGTTTTTTTTTGCAATGGTTTGCAAATATTTTTGTGATGCTTACTATTTATATTTTTATAAGTATAATATATATATAATTTTATATTATATAAATTTATAACATCATATAACTAATTTGACTAGGCAACATTTAAATTTTTTTACTTATATTTAAAATTAAAATTAATTAAATCGTATTTTAAGTCATTTAAATTTAAAATTTTATATATTTTTTTTCTTTTGTTCAAATTTAGTTTCCGTTCTGGAGATGAAGACTATTCTTTGGTGTTAAATTATACAGCTGCTTCCTTTTAATCTTATTTACTACTTTAATTAGTCCGCTCACCCATAAAGGCAGTGCGACAAAGTCATCACTAGTCAATTCCACAGAGGATTGATCACGAAAAGGAAAGGAAAACGGGCAAGTAAACTCGTACGAACGAGAATGTAGTCGATATGTAGAAATTTAGATCATTAAATTATAAAAAGTGTGTTAAATTTTTTAAAAAATAAATTATTAAATATTATTAAATTAATTATATACTCTCTGTGTACCGATTTATATGTTGCTATGTAGTGGCTATAAAAAAAAAAGACATCAAAATTGGCAGTTTCACACCCAGCCGTCACACCACTGTTTTGATTGTTATAACAAAAAAAAAATACTGTAAAAAATTGATTAATGAAGTTAAAATAAAAGCTTTATACCACCCAAAGTTATAATTTGATAATTAATCAATACGTTTTCTTCAACATTAATTCAAATTTGAGTTATCGCGTCGTTATTAGCACCATTAAGTGAGATTTAGGATGAAATATGATGTTAAATTTAAAACTTGTTAGCATCGGATCAGATATAAAGAAGATCATTCGGCTCATTAATATTTAGATAAGAGGTTCTCCCTTTAAGAGAAATTGAATGACGATGAAACATATGATTTCTAGTTTCAACCTGTATATGCGATAATTCACATATCATTAATACATTTTTTTTTTGTTGTTTAAAAAGAAAAAAGAATATATGCTTTTTAATAATCTTTGATGGACATGAACCATTGGAGACCAAATTAAGCTTTTGGTCAGTCACCGTTGTTAGGTGCTGTTAAACCCACCTTGTAGTATTCGCGAGCAAAATTAGCCTAGCTAACATACCCATTTTAGCCTAACTTACAGACAGGAGATCATATCCTTCGCTTCTAATTTAACTTGGAAACATATATACATAATGGGTTGCCCTGTAATTGAAGATTGCCAATGGAGAAGGTAAACCATACAACTGATCAGCTTTCGTGCCCAAAATAACTTCCCCCAGTTTTGTGCTGTAACATTTCGAGTTTCCAATTTACCTCATCAGCGATGCCCAAATCATCTTGCAATTTCTAGAAACCGCCGTATCGGTTGTACAAGATATGTCGGAAAGCCAATTTGTTTACCTGTCACCAGTGAAGAAATGTAGACAACCAGAAGGATACTGAACTTATATTCTAATTATATCATTCAGATTGTTAAGCCATTCACTGAATATTCCCATAAATCTCAATATTTTCAAATTTCAGCTGACTTGATTTCAAGGAACAGAAAATCTTACACATGTACGTTCCAACTTAGTCTGTGGCTTCCGGGAGACCCACAAATTAAAATTCTGCACATGAACTTTCAACGGCAATAGAAAATTTTGTTTGTTAAAAGCCAATAAAGACATGTAAACTTGCTACATTTATATATTTTTTTTTATAAGTGTAGTCAACATAATAAAAGTTCATATATATATATAAATATTAGATCAACTTCTTTCAGTTAAAACGTAGTCAAATTAAACAATTTCCTAAATATAATATGAATTTTCTTGTTTAAATTTTTCTGCAATTTTTTTTTTGTCTAAAAAAAAAAAACAACTAATGAAGTTCAATTGGTCCGTCACGGTAAAAGGCAACTGAAAAATAAGTGGATCTTTTTTTTTTTTCTTGTTAAAAAAAAAAAAGTGGATCTTTAGATGTGCTGTCTAACGTGTCTCTAACGTGTCATATTTCTCTTCATTTTTTTAAAATAAATAAGATTATGTGAACATGTTTAAAAAAGTATATAAAAAATATGTAGTTAATTTAATAATATCTTACAATTTATTTTTTTTATTTCATATATTTAGTATAATTTAATAATTTAGATCATTATATATTTATCATAATCTCACACTTACATGGTCACCAAAATTTTCTCTTTTAGGATAAAATAAATAATTAGTAACTCCTTTTACGGGTAGAAAGTAAGGACAACACGTCTTTTGTTTTTTTGTTTTTTTTTCCCCTGTTTTGTGGGAGGCAACCCACCTAGTACCTAAATAAGGCTGGATCAGAAAACTTTTGTGCGGGAACTACGCCTGTTTGGTTGCCTTATGTTTTTTTTGTGTTAAATTTATTAACTAATGTTAATTGTGAATCAAATTCGATGCTTGTCAGCTCTCGAAAACGCACTTCAGCCTACTAATGAACTATTGGTCCCCTTACGTTTTTGGTCGGAGATTAATGTATGGACTGTATATCTGTATGCAAAGCGAGAGTGATCTAGCTAGGTCTCTTCTGTTGTGATGGGAATCGCCATTTTGTTGCATATATTAACAAAAAAGCTCAGCCAGGAGGGCTGGTTTATTTGTTGGGCTTAAAGAGATAATAATGACATACTTATCTCAAGGATATCTTATGTTTTCTAGGCAAAAGAAAAATTGCACGCATAAAACTTTGTCATAGCAACAACACGGGCTCAACTAGCGAAAAAAAGCAACTTCGCAACTGAAGACGAAATAAACAGAATGAAAAATATGGCAGCAAATCAACTACGAAACCACCTCGTCATCACCAAAATTACCATTTTTATGACCACAGCAGCTTTCCCCTTTTGATGTTTTGCTAATTCAAGCCTGCATTGCATGTGTTTTCTTCAGAGTCTTGCCGTCCACCATTATGCATACTGATTACTGACTCTGGAAAGATGTCAAAAGGAAATTTTGGAATGGGTAGTCATTAGCGGTTAAATATATGCTGGGCAAGCATTCCGCAATCTCTTTGGTATATAACCTGTTTTGATTACAAGTTCTAAAATTTCTTGTGAAATTACAGGATTATGGACGAAGTTCTTTAGCTATTGAAATTCCACTTGATTTTATAGTCCTATTTAGACTGAGAAATGAAGTTGTTTATTGACATCGACACAATTTGAGCACCCAAGCCTATGAAATTGTTCATATCATTACTTTCTATGGATGATTGATGTAATTAGTGACAAGTGGATCAGATTATAGGGAGACATTAAAATCATTTTGCGGATAGTTGTGTTGTCACGCTTGCGTTGCCAAAAATTTTTTCTATTGCAAATGTTATGAGTATGGTTAAATGATTTGCACTGTTTTTTGCAGAAATTCTTACTACTTCAGCCTTCAACATAAACACATCACGTATTGGAAACTGAAAGCGAAAATGGAAAATATAGTCCAACCAGTAGATTTGGAGATATAGTCCTCCTCTGGCAAGACCGATAAACCCAGAAGCAAAGCACACTATATATATCTATTAATTGCACCTGATCTCTTCGGTCCTGACTAGCGTAGTGGTAGGGGATATCTTGGCTCCCCTGACAGGCGCCAAATCGAAGGTTCGACGCCTTGTGCAATGCTCCTTTTTTTTTCGTTTTTTAATTTTTTTTACCATTCTTTCTGTTTTTTTTTGTTTAAATCTTAGTAAAATTTACTTTCTTCTTTCCATTTTTTAAGAACTAGTTTTTGTTTCTTTCAAATGCAATCTTTTTGAGTTATAGGATTTATAATTTTAAATTTTAAAATATTAAAATTTACAATATATGATTATAACCTTAATTACTTAAAATAATTAACATATTTTTTATTGTATAAATTAATAATATTATTATAATTATAAATATAAAATTTGCTCTTTCCGAAAATTTCTTTCGAATCCAGCCCTGCAGCTAGGGTCATGGTAAGGGTAATGGCTACTGTCCCTGACTTCATATGTATGGGGAGGCATTGAATATGGCGCCCATGACCAAACAGGCTGTGATTCTGTCTGTGCTTTTGTCTCGCTAGCTTTCTCTTCTTTCTTCTCTCCTACAGGGCTCACGCTCTAGAACACTGCATAGCCAACGTTCTTTCTCAGCAAAGTTGTAAGCACCACTGCATCGACCCCATCTCCCGTCACCTCTATCTGGTTCTTATCTGGCTCTCCTATAGCCGCCGATTCCACGCCTACGTATATGTTATACATATCAGAAACAAATCATCAAAAAAAAAAAGTGCAAAAAAAAAAAAAAACAGAACAAACTCAATTTTCCATCTGGGTTTTCTGTTTAGTGTTGTTTTCTGCTGACCTGAAACGCTAACTGCAATCTTGAAAGCCTTGGAGCGGGACTTCTGGCCGTTCATGTTCACCTTGATCACTACCTTTTCCTGCACAGAACAAAACAAACAAGGATTAATCCTCAAATTAATTAGCATAAATCCTTGGTAAGGAAAGTAAAAGAAAATAAAATTGTAATTAAACCCCATTTCATTACCTTCATGATGGATTGATTTCGATGGAAATGAGAGAGATATTATTAATTGGACTAAAAGGGGGGGTGAAAATGAAATGAAGAAGAAGACTTGAGAGCAGAGAACTTTTCCAAGTCTTGAAAGTCAAGAGTACACAAGATGAGGATGAAAGGCGCTGCTTTCCGCACTTGAGTAGAAAAAACTAAAAAAAACGAGTAATTGAGATCTTTCGGTTTCGGTGTGGGTTCGAGGAATCTTGTTGGAATCCCCATCCATCGCTCATCTGTCCCCACAAACAAAGTACTTCCTTGGGGCCACATAGAATGCCAACAAAACAAGCGACGCAGTTGGACTGCACCTCGAAGAGTTTTATTATATAGATACATAAAATATTATTATATTATATTTATATTATAATAATTAATTTTTTATATAATTAGAATAAAAAATAAAAAAATAATTTTTATTTTATATTTTATTATTTTAATATAAATACTGCATTATAATTTTAAAATTGTCATTGGTCCTCACGTCAACATTGACTTGTCAGCAGATGGAAAAGGCGTTCCTTCGGAAGACGGTTCGTGATGTGACCGTGTGATGTTAGGTGGGACCCAATTAAGCAACCTTACGGACTGATGGAAGAGTGCCTCCTGTTCACTCGATGGGCAACCACCAAAGTCGAGCGTGATCTGTACTGTCCACATGTCAATCCCTTAATTTCATATCTCTTCTTGATAAATAATTACTATTTTGTTTTTTATGGTGTGTTTGTACTTTGTAGTGGGAGGAGGGCTGAGGAGAAGAAGAAAAAGAGAAAAAAAATAAAGAGAAAATAAAATTATTTATAATGGTAAAAAAAATAAAAAAAAAGAAGTATAATGAAAGAAAAAATGAATAATAATTTGTAAGAGAAAAAATAGTGAATAAAATAAAATTATTTGGAATTGTGTAAAAAGTTAGGAGAAATAAAATATGTAAAAGAAAAGGTGAATAATAATTTATGAGAAAAAAAGTGATGAAGAAAATAAAATTATTTGGAGTGATATAAAAAAAATTAGGAGAAAGAAATGTAAAGAAGAAAAATAAATGATAATAATTATATTTTTTTTTTCTTCCTCCTTTGTACTTACTAAACAAACAAGCCCTTAGAGTTTTCCCATGGTCAGTGGAATGCTCGGAACGGCTAACGCGGTTTCGACCCTGTAAAAAGCATTGCTTTTGGTTTTGGCTCCCAGCGGGAAGGAGGCGTTTGAAAGAAGAGGTCTTTTTGTTGGGAAAAAGTTTCGTATATATGTGATAGTATATACAAAATTAGTGTAAAAAAATTTGAATTATTAGATCGTAAAAAAATATAATAAATTTTAAAAAGTTAAATAAATTATTAAATTAATTATATATCTTTCTCATATTACAAAGTACGTGACTGTATAATAATGTTCATTTTTATTAACTTTCTCGAGGAATTTTCACATTTAATAAAATCATCGACGACCTTTTTTTTTTTTGTCTATTAATTGTCTGGTCATGAAATTTTTTTTTTTTTTTAGTCAAATGTCATGAAAGTTTCTAATGGCTAGCTATTACTAACTCTTGCATCTATCATTTTTCAGGATTTCATGTTGCTCAATAAATTGAATTGGCATTTATTGTAGCAAAGAAATCAAGAGAAAAAAAAAACAGGGGACCCCAACTTTGAATTAGTGCTTCGCCTCAAAAAAAAAAAAAAGAAATTAGTGCTAACCAAGGGCATTAGACACAATATTTTACTTTTTATTTTTTTGTGTTAAGTTAGAGTGCAAAGGGGACAATTTTTTATAAATGCAGTCTGAAAAATATTATTCTTAAATTTTAAGTTTAATGACCATTAAACTACACACAATGTTTAATCATAGGAAAGGGACTTAACAAGTCACTTTGATCACAATCCACAGCTCATAGACCAGATCAAACTAGTGTGTTTGGCAATTTTTCAAAAGAAAAGAAAAAGAAAAGAAAAAAAAATATTTTCTATTTATTTTTTTTATTGATTTTCTATCAATCTAAACAACTACCTTTTACTTTTCTCTTACAAATTACTATTTATTTTCCTTTTCATAACTTTCTAATCATTATTTTTTATCAATTATAACATCATCGTTACTGTATTATTTTCTATTTTCTTTTTCATTCACTTTTTAACAAAACAAATAGGGAGTATTTAGAAATATTCTATCATGGGAGTCTTAGAATATTCTCTCATGGACAGCCGATTAGGCATATCTTTTACCATTAAACTTTTCTTTTTCTTTGTTTATTAACCATGAATCTGTGATCGAGGGGTCATTTTAACTGGAATTCCTACTGTAAATTAGTAATTAGGCCTACGAACAACGTTGATTGTAAAGCCTCTGGGCCTTTTCCAGACCCAGCTTTAGACCGAAGCAACAAAGGCCCCTGCCCATAGTTTTAAAAACCGGACCGGTTATTGAACCGGTAAGAAGACTGGGTTAGTGGTTTAGCGGTCCAACCGGAAAACCGGCGGTTGAACCGGCGGGTCAATTCTGATTTGATAAAATAATAATTAATACTTATAATTTTTCTTTTTTTTATAACAAACAATGAGTATAATCATAAAAAATAGAATATGAGTCTACTTAAATTTAAAATAAAATTAAAATACAAAATATTTATGATAATTTTCTAATTAAATAAATTAATAAAGTATAAATATCAAAAATAAAATATTATAGAACTATTAATCGAATATTCATATCAAAAATAAATATTATAGAGTCAATATATAATTCAAAAATATTACATTTTTCATTAATATAAATAAGTATTATTTATTCTTATTTTTAATCCAAAAAAATAAATAAAACGACGTCGTTTTGATCAAGATGACATGGTTGCCGGTTCACCGGTCCGACCGGCCGGTTCACCGGTTTTGGAGTTACTGGTTTTCCGGTCCGACCGACCGGTTCACCGGTTTTCCGGTCCGACCGGCCGGTTCACCGGTTTTCGGGCGGTTCATTTCCTGTTCCGGTTTTATCAGTGAACCGGACCGGTCCGACCTCCGGTTCACCGGTTTTCCGGTCCGACCGGCCGGTCCGGTCCGGTTTTTAAAACTATGCCCCTGCCAGTCGTAATTGTTTATAAATGTGTACAAAAACGGTACAATTAAAATTCTTCATGTAAAGCAAGAAAAAAAAAAATCTTCATTAACGATCTAGAAAAAATTTCTTCATTACATAAACATACGGACATAAATAAGAAATTAACCATCATAATTATATTTTAATGAGCCTGAATTACTCTTGCATCAAAAATTTGCATCCACTTAATAGTTCTCATATGTTTCACAGTTATTAGATCGAGGGTGCATACTCAACAAAAATGTTAATAAATTCACCAAAATCAAGAAATTGAATTATCTATTATCAATTTGTACATTCAATCTCCGAAGCCAGATTGAATGGAGTATCATGTTAAATACATCAAGTCTCTTGGGAAGATTATTTATCACAACAAAAATGTTAGGTACACATTTATACACACATACAATATGATAATCATTTTTCGTATTTTATTAGAAAAAAATTCTCAAAAGAATTTTTTTATAAAAAATTTTTATATAATATCTATACTTTACATTGTAAGATAACACTTATCTACATTTAAGTTTTAATTTTATATAAAAAAAAATATTATATTGATATCACGTCAGCTGATGCACCAAGTATCACAAAATATTTCTGCACCTGTTTCACTCACTCCTTCATTTTCAAATACTGATCTTCAGATATCCCCAATTCCCCGTCAAGATTTTCTTCAAAATCGGAATTTCACAAACTGAAACCCGAATGAAAAACGAGTCCCAAACAAGAACATCACTGAAATATGGTACAGTTGCGAAACTTGCTCTTCTTGATCATCTCATCAGTGTAAGATTGTTCCCCCGGGAGTTTCTCATGAATATTTCACATCTTTGTCCTTTTTCCTTCCAATACTGAAAAAGGGCTGGTCTAGTTTTAACATTTAATTGACCCGCAAAGAATACCTGTACCGTACGTTTATTCCGCGGTAAGTCGCCCGTAAGATCCGAGAATTGCCTGTTTGCTGATGAATTTGAGGGATTGATACATCCTTTTTTGGATTGAATCGCTTAGAGGTGTTTGCATTGGATAGTGCCCGGATGAAATTATAAAAAAGTTTAGGCACGAACCAAGTCATTCAAGACGCCTACGGTGAATAATATGACTTATTATTATTATTATTTTTGTAAAGGAATATAATCAACTTTTGCATTCAGAAGAACATATAGCTTGAAATTTGATGTATCACAACTCACGTCTCAATGTTTTTAAAATTTGTCCGACCAGTATAAAATTTACTTTTTTTTTTTTATAACTATCGTTTCACGATCTCAAGAATTAATCATATTTTAATTTTACAGTAGGCTCCAATTGATAAATTGTTTTTTTTTTAATTGACTAGAGGGTGATTTTCCAGCTGCTGCACTTTTATCTTTTTTTTCTAAAGATTAAAGAAACTGATTCTCACTTAATTTTTTTATTGATTTCTTATCTTTATTGATTTATTATCATAAGTCTAAATAAAGATCCGCCCATGGAATAGACGTTTGGGTCAGTCCGTGCACAAGACTAGGCCAGAGCCCATGGAATAGACGTTTGGGTCATTACTTTTTCCCCCGTTTCACGGGACTCTCAGTTATCACGCTCCAAAGCTCCTCTACATGCCACTTGTCCATCTGGACCACCGCCTCCTGCCATGTAACCGCCCATTCACATCCTCTCTCGCTGCCCAAAAATCAAAAAAGCAAAAAAAGAAAAATTCTCACAAAAGAAACAAAAAGCGGAAAGGCAACAAATAAATGTAGATTCTTAATTTATAATCTCATTGTGTGGCAGCCTTTTTATTGGGAGGGTTTTATCGGCAACCCACCTTCATGCCAATTTAATCTAAGAATGGAGAAAGCTTTTTTCTTGGGAGGTGCAGATGAATCATGTCTACCGAGAAAGAAATTATGTCATAGACTGATTAGCTAATTTTGCACTCACTCAAAGATTTGATTTGGTGTTCTTAGATCAGTCTTCTATAAATATTTTTTCAATTTTAGAAGAAGATGTTAGGGGAGTTTCCTTTTTTCAACTTATAATTATTTAATTTGGGTCATTGACCTTCATTATTTACAAAAAAAAAAAAAAAGAATTTACGAGTTATAAAATTATGCATAAAACGCATGAATTGATTATAAAAAATATCAATAATAGTAAATTATAACGACGGTAAAGTAAAAATTCTTTTAAGGAAACACTAAGTAAGTAAAATTTAAAATTTTATTTTAAAAATTTTAAATTTTAATCTCGATAACGAGGATTTAAAATTTATAAAGAGAGAAGAATAACTCTATTATGTATCTTATGATCTAATAAAAAAAAAAATCAAGATTTCCTTTAGCCATTGTTGCAAAGAGATCTAAAAAGTTGTATTGATTGTCACTTAAATGTTGACAATACCATGCACAGACAAATTTTCAATTCTAACCTTTATGTGTAATGAGTCTGATACTCTGATCAAGACCATTGGCATAACTTTCCTTCAATTTTCTTTTCTTTTTTTTTTTTTTTTGTCTTGTTATCATTCTACGATAAATTTTTAAAAGAAGCAGATTACTTACCAAATAATTCGTGCAGAACCAAATATTGAAGTTTCCGTTTATTGGAAAAGAGAAATACGGTTACGACAATAACAATGACAAAGCCTTCAATGGCGAAAACCATATATATAAAAGATAATTAAAATTTTCTAGGACCTCATCATGTTCCTGTTGATGTCATTTCCTCAATGGAATGAACTAAGGATCCCGGTCAGGGAGTTGTTATTTGCACGCCAAAAGCATTCAATACACGCAGCATATAACAGTGTGGAATCCATACTTGCTTTGTATGGAGCGTTTTGGTGCCTGTAAATAACAATTGGTCACAGGATGGAGCAAAAAGAAGGATAATGGTCATGAATCTCCCAGACATAGTGAGGGGTGCTGCCCCCATATGACCAAGCCGATGCCTGCGTTTGCCCTGCTGGCTCCGCGGCCACTCCTTTGTTCTCTTCCTTGTTGTCCTCCACAGCGCTCACAGCCACCAGCTCTGCGTAACCCATCTTGTATCTTAGCCAGCAAAATGGCTTCGCAAACTTCTTCCTTACCAGCGTTGTCAGCTTTACTGCATCTACTCCATCTCCTACCACCTCTATCTCGTTCCCATCGTTCCCTTTTATAGCCGCTGATTCAACACCTATGCACAAGCGTTGTGTTACAATCAATCGCCAACATATTTCTACTACGAATTGAGGTGAAATATTTTCTGCACCCAAATATGAAAAATAAGTATTTAGTTGGAGTACCTCGAAAGCCTGCAACTAGCTGCAGGGCCTTGTTTCGTGCCTTCTGGTTAACCATCGATGATACCTTGATGACCATCTTTTTCTGCACCAGGAATTGAGAGAAAATAAAAATTAAAAAGACAAAATTTTAATGTTGTAGCTTGTACATTTTTCCGTGCAATTAAGGGCGGTGGAAAAATTAACATCTATATTATATATGATTTCGTGTTTTTCTTCCTCAATTTCTAGTTCCTGCTGCAGATAAATATGCACCTTCATCGTCTTGGCTCGTTAAAGACAATCCTCAATAGTTGGAGAATATACGTGGGTTTGTCAGAGATGTTTTTGTGGGTATTAGCCTTTTAATTTGAAATAGGTGGTGGTGTTACACATGCTTATAAATAAGGGAAATAATAGTTAGACGGCTAATGAGGTATAGAAGTTGACGGGAAAAGATAGAGCCCGGAGAGTGGAGAAATAAGTAATAGTAGACCATACAATTTCTTTAAAAAAAAAAAAGATATGACGTGAGTAATTACAAAATTTAATGAAAATGAATCTTCAATCCTCCCATCCGATAGCTCTCATTCCTCTATTGAGTCTAATAAATGACTTTCTATACTTAAAAAAAATGAATTAAATTAAAAATTTTTCTAAACTCTAATTTACAGGTCTATCGAGTCAATGGGGAACAAAATCTCTATGACCACGAGCCTAGACCAGGAAGGAAATCTTGTCAACAAAACAAAGTAACTTGACGTGACGAGTGTAAGTGGTGAAAATTCTTCACGCGTCCGCAGGGGGCCCTCATCCAGTCGTCCTTCAAAGTCCACCAACACAAACAAAGTTACCATAGTAACAGGACTCATCGACGGTTCACGATGTTGGTTCTCAGGCCTACATATAACGTAATACGTCAATCTATTCATGATCTTTTTTTTTTTTTTTTTTTTTTTTTTTTGACTGAAGAGGAAATAAATACTCCATTAATACCAAATATAACCAAGAACATAAAATACATAAAAAAGGAGGACAAAGCTCCACAAGGGAGCGCTGAAACCCCGGGCGGAGGCCGTTGGGGATGAAGCAGATGACGAAACGTGGCCGGTACACGATAGCGTGCTCTCGACGTACGATAACCACTACACTGGACAGAACCTTCTCAGGTCAGGCCTATGTACATTGAGATTGATTTTTTTTTTTTTTATAGTTTGTAAATGTTTTTGTGATATTTTCTACTCATATTTTTATAAATATAACTTATACATAATTTTACATTATATAAAATTATTAAATCATTTTATTATTTTAATTAGACAACATTTAACTTCTTTCACTCAAATTTAAAATTAAATTAACTTACTTTATATCTTAAATGAGTCCAATTTAAAATTTTTTATTTTTGTTCTTTTGTTCAAATTTAGTCTCCGTGCTGGAGAGGAAGACTATTCTTTGGTGTTAAATTATACAGCTGCTTGCTTTTCCTAATTTTTAATAGTTTAATTAGTCCGCTGACCCATAAAGTCGATGCTACAAAGTCACTATCAGTCAATTTATTGTCAATTTCACACATAGCCGCCACAATACTGTTTTGGTTGTTGTCAAAAAAAAAAAAAAAAAAAAAAAGTAAAAAATTCATTGATGAAATAATAATATATACTTTATACCACACAAAGTTATAATTTAATAGTTAGTTAGTGTATTTTTTTTTATTGATTTAAATTTGAATTTTCGCATCGTTATCTGCATCATTAAGTAAGATTTATGATGAAACATAATATTAGATTCAAAACTCGTTAACACCGAATCGAAGGTGAAGAAGACTCATTTGGCTCATCAGTAGTTGAGTAGAAAGTTTTTTCCTTAAAGGAGATTAAATAAAGGCAAAACGGATGACTTTTAGTCTCGACCTATATATATATATATATGATAACTCAGTGATATGTATATTTTTATGGTTGAAAAATAAAAAAGAATATATACTTTATAATAATCTTTGATGGACATGAACCATTGGAAATTAAGCTTATGGTCAGTCACCGTTGATAGGTGCCGTTACACACGTATTCTACACATAAACCCACCTTGTCATGTCCACGAGCAAAGTTAGCCTAGCTAACATACCCATTTTAGCCTAGCATACACGCATGAGATCATGTCCTCGGCTTCTAATTTAACTTGGAAACATATAAACATCATGGGTTGCCTTGTAATTGATGATTGCCAATGGAGAAGGTAAAACATACACCTGATCAGCTTTCATGCCCCAAATAACTTCCTCAAGTTTTGTGCTGTAACATTTCTAGTTTCAACCTTGCCTCATCAGCGACGCCCAAATCATCTTGCAATTTCTAGGAACCGACATGTCGGTTGTACGAGATATGTCGGAAAGCCAATTTGTCGTTCATCTGTCACCAGTGAAGAAGTGCAAACAATGAAAAGGATATTGAACTTATTTTCTCCAAGTATGTCATTTAGACTGTCCAGCCATTCACTGAATATTCCCATAAATCTCAATATTTTCAAATTTCGGCTGACGTGATTTCAAGGAACAGGATGCCTTATACATGTATGTACCAACTTAGTCTGTGGCTTCCGGGTAAGCCGCAAATTGAATTCTGCACATAACCTTTCACCGGCAATGGAAACTTTTGGGTTAAAAGCCAATAAAGGCAGGTGAACTTGCTACATTTATTTAATTATTTTTTTTATAAGTGTAGTCAACATAATAAAAGTTTAAATTCAACTTCTTTCAGTTAAAACGTAGTCAAATTAAACAATTTCCTAAACATAATATGAATTTTCAGGTTTAACTTTTTCTGCAAAAAAAATCCTTTCTTTTTTTCTTAGGTCTACAAAAGGGTCTCAAACTGAGGAGGAGACAACTGAACGCCGTGAGCTTACTTGGTAAAAACAATTAGTTCTTTATTTATTCATTTCTTTGAATGGGAAAATTGAAAGAGTACGGCCTTCAGCCTTGTGCTAAGAGATTATGAAAAGTCAAACCATATTAAAAATATATCAACTAGTGAGATGTCAAATACTTGAACCTTTTATTTCTCCAACTACCCACCCGTCTCCTAATCGATTGATCTAGGTCTAAAAAAGTTAAAAAAAAAAAAAAGCCTTGTGCTAAGAGGACAAGTGGAACTTTGTCTCTCCGATATTTTCTCTCCTCCGTTTTGTAGACATTGCCTTATAGTGAATTAAAAGAAAGAAACTAATGAAGTTCAATTGGTACGTCATGGTAAAAGGCAGCTGAAAAATAAGTGGATTTTTTTTTGTTGTTAAAAAAAAAATAAGTGGATCTTTAGATGTGCTGTCTAACATGTCGTATTTCTCTTAATTTTTTTTAAATGAATAAGATTATATGGACATATTTAAGAAAATATATAGAAAATATACAGTAAATTTAACAATATTCAATGATTTGTTTATTTTTTTTAATTTTTAAATTTAATATATATTGTGCAATTTAATAATTCAGATAATGACATATTCATCATAGTCTCACTCTTGCTTGCCTACCGAAGTTTTCTCTTTTAGAATATAATAAGGGTTTGTTTTGTTTACATGTTCCAAATTACTACTACAGGTTGCTACTACTGATTACTGCTACTGATTACTGATTGCTAATTACTGAGTATTGATTGTTGAAAAAATTAATGATGTATTTAGTTAAGTTTGTACTAGTTGTTACTGTTGAATAATTAAATGACTGATTTAGATATATAATTTATATTAATGTATTATATTAATAAAATTATCTTTATATTTTATAATTTTTATTTTTAGAATAAATATTGCATAGATAATATTGAGAATTTTTTTCTTAATTTTAATTTTTTTAAAAAAATATTAATAATTACTAGATAATAAAAAATTTAATGTTTAAAATATTTTCTAAGTATCAATATTAATGAAAATTTGAAATGAAAAAAAAGCATATTTAAGAATTATTAAAAAATAAAAGTGTTGCGTTTATATATATATTAATAAAGTTAAGTAACAACTAACAAATTATATTCAAATGATAAGTAAAAAATAATATATTTATATAAATATTCTTTAAAGATATTGTAGTATATATAAATTATTATTAATATTAAAAATTAAAAAATAATTTAAATAATAATAAAAAATAATATTGAACTACATTTTAACCAATTATTTTTAAAATATCATATAAAAAATAAAAAATTAAATAATAACTTAAAAAAATTATCCAAATATCTATCTCCATAATTTTTAAAATTAAAATATAAATATATTCTCTTAATAACTAACCCAAACACCCTTTAAATAATAAGCAACCCTTTTTACCGGTCGAAAGTGACAACTGACAAGGACAACACGTCTTTTGTTTTTTTTTTTTTTTTTTCCTCTGTTTTGTAGGAGGCAACGGGCCAAGTACCCAAATAAGGCCGAAACAGAATGCTTTTCTGCGAGAACCACAATTGTTTGGTTGTCTTTTTTTTATTTTTATTTTTATTTTTGTCAAAACATTTTATTAAGAATCAAAATAATAATAATGAGTTTAGTCTTTAAAATAAAAAAAATTATTAAAATTAAATTATAAATATATTTAATATTATCTTAAATTTACTTAATATTATCTTAAACTTACATATAACTACTTTATAGTTATTTTCTATATTCTCTTAATTTTTACTTTTAATTAAATAATTCTAATTGAAATTCAAATTTGATACTTTCATTTCTCAAAACCAGCTCCGGCCTAGCAAAGAACAATTCGTCCCCTTATGTTTTTGGTTGGAGATTAACGCATGGAATATCTTTGTGCAAAGCGAGAGTGATCTAGGTCTCTTTTGTTGTGATGGGAATCGCCATTTTGTTGTATATATTAACAAAAAATCTCACCCAGAAGGGCCCGGTTTGTTTTTTGGGCTTAAAAAGAGATAATGACATGCTTTTTTTTTTTACCAGAGAAAATAGAATATATTGCAGATAACCGATTCAAGAACAAACATCAGATAACAACAAGCAAGAAAGTTGGGGAGGGGGATTGGAAATCCAATCAAGAGAAATTGCTTTTCTCCAGGATATCTTATGTATTTCAGGAAAAAGAAAAATTGCACTCATAAACTTTTTCACAGCAACACGTGCTTGACCAGCGAAAAGAAGCAACTTTGTAACTGAAGACGAAATAAACAGAATGACAATTATGGCAGCAAATCAACTACGAAACCACCTCGTGATCACCAAAATTACCATTTTTATGATCACAGCAGCTTTCACCTTTTGATTTTTTGCTAATTCAAGCCTGCATTGCCTCTGTTTCTTCAGAGTCTTGCCGTCCACCATTATGCCTACTGATGATTACTGACTCTACGTTGGTTGGTGTTTACCAACAGAACGATTTCATAAATGAAATTTTCTTATGCAATTCTACAACAGTACAAAATAAATTTTGGAATGAGTGGTCATTAGCAGTTAAATATATGCTTGGCAAGCATTTCAAAATCTCTTTAGTGTATAACCTGTTTTGATTACAAGTTCTAAAATTGCTTGTGAAATTACAGGATTATGGATGAAGTTCTTTAGCTATTGAAATTCCACTTGATTTTATAGTCCTATTTTGACTGAGAAATGAAGTTGTTTATTGACATCGACACAATTTGAGCACCCAAGCCTATGAAATTGTTCATATCATTATTTTATATGGATGATTGATGTAATTAGTGACAAGTGGATCACATTATATGACGACATTAAAAAAAAAATTGCGGATAGTTGTGTTGCCACGGTTGAGTTGCAAAAAATTTTTATATTGCAAATGTTACGAGTATGGTTAAATGATTTGCACTGTTTTCTGCAGAAATTCTTACTACTTCAGCCTTCAACGTATACACATCACGTATTGGAAACTGAAAGCAAAAATCGAAAATATAGTCCAACCCGTAGATTTGGAGATATAGTCCTCCTCTGGCTAAACCCATAAACCTAGCAAGGAAAGCACACACTATATATATACGGATATATATATAGTGATTTCAATTGGTTTCTTTGATTCTGATCCATGTCTGCCGACTACATGATGGAGCAACCGCTGCTGGGGTCATGATAAGGGTAATGGCTACTGTCCCTGACTTCATATATATGGGGAGGCATTGAATATGGCGCCCATGACCAAACAGGCTGTGACTCTGTCTGTGCTTTTGTCTCGCTAGCTTTCTCCTCTTTCTTCTCTCCTACAGGGCTCACGCTTTCTAACACCGCATGGCCAACGTTCTTTCTCAGCAACGTTGTAAGCACCACTGCATCGACCCCATCTCCTGTCACCTCTATCTGGTTCTTATCTGGCCCTCCCATAGCGGCCGATTCCACACCTACGTATATGTTAGACGCATCAGAAACAAATCATCAAAAAAAAAAAAAAAAACAGAACAAGCCCAATTTCCCATCTGGGTTTTCCGTTTAGTTTGTTTTCTGCTTACCTGAAACGCTAACTGCAGTCTTCAAAGCCTTCGAGCGGGACTTCTGGCCGTTCATGTTCACCTTGATCACGACCTTTTGCTGCACAGAACAAAAACAAACACAGATTAATCCTCAAATTAATTAGCATAAATTCTTGGTAAGGAAAGTAAAAGAAAATAAAAATTGTAATTAAACCCCATTTCATTACCTTCATGATGGATTGATTTCGTTGTAAATGAGAGAGATACTATTAATTGGACTAAAAAGGAAGGTGAAATGAAGAAGACTTATCAGCAGAGAACTCTCCAAAGTCTTGAAAGTTGAAGAGTACAAATGATGAGAGTGAAAGACGCTGCCTTCTAAACTCCTATTTATAAGTACAAAAAACTAATAAAAACGAGCAATTGAGTACTTTGGGTTTCGGTGCGAGTTCGAGGAATCTTGTAGGAATCACCATCGATCGGTCATCTATCCCCACAAACAAAGTACTTCCTTCGGTCCACATAAAATGCCAACAAAACAAGCGACGGGTCAACCCGCGCTCCGAAGAATTTTATTATATAAATATACCAAAAAAAAAAAGTTATACAGTATTTATATTATAATAATTAATTTTTTTATATAATTATAATAAAAAATAAGTAAAAATAATAATAATATTTTCATTCTATGTTTTATTATTATAGTAAAAAAAGAATATTAATTTCTACCATATAGGCACGGTGTAATAATTTTAAAATTGCCATTGATCCCGAGATCACCATTGACTTGCAAGTCAGCCGATGGAAAAGGTCCTCCATCGGAAGATGGTTCGTGATGTTACCGTGTCATGTTAGGTGGGACCTAATTGGGCAATCATACGGATTAATAGAACAATGCCTCCTGTTCACTTATGGCCACCATTAAAGTCGAGCCTGACTTGGACGGTCCATATATGAATCCCTTAATTTAATATCTCTTCTCAATAAATAATTATTTTTTTTTTAAGAGTTTTTCCATGGTCAGTGCAGTGTTCGGAATGGCCAACGCGGTTTCGACGCTGTAAAAAGCATTGCTTTTGGCTTCTGGTAGCAGGAAGGAGGCGTTTGAAAGAAAGGTCTTCGGTCAAAAAAAAAAAAAAAACAAAACAGAAGGTCTTTTTGTCGGAAAAAATTGTATATGTACGTAATGATATATATAAAGTTAGTACGTAAAAATTTAAAATTTAAAATTATAAAAATATAATAAATTTTAAAAAATAAATAAATTATTAAATTAATTACATATTTTTTATATATCATAAATTACATGATCATAAAATAACGCCCATTTTTATTATCTTTACCGTGGATCGGAATTTTCACATTTAACAGAATCACCTAACGACCTTTGATTTGTCTTTTAATTGTCTTGTCATGAAAGTTTCTTTTTCGTTGAAATTGTCAAGAAAGTTTAGCTACTAGAGAGTGTTGCATCTGTCATTTTTCAGGATTTCATTCTGCTCAATCAATTGAATTGGCATTATTATCGTGGCAAGGAAATCGAAAAAAAAAAACAAAAACAGGGACCCAACTTTGAAATAGTGCTTCGCCTAAAAAAAAAAAAACAAGAATTAGAGCTACTAGCAACCAAAGGCATTAGACACAATATTTTTCAACGAAAGAGAACTGAGACATTTTTTTCAAAAGAAGTCCGAAAAATATCATTCTTATACCTTAATTTTGATAACCACTAAACTACACCACACAATGTCTTATCATACGAAAGAGACTTAATAAATCACTTTTTTTTTTGACATGACTTAATAAATCACTTTGATCGCAATCCACAGCCACAGCCCATGGATTAGATCAAACTCCAACTATGCTATCATGGAAATCTTAGAATATTCTCTCATGACACGAACAGGTGGTTAGGCATATGTTTTACCATTGAACTTTTCTTTTTCTTTGTCTAATAAACCATGAATTAGTGATCGGGAGTGACTTTATCTGCGATTCCTACTGTAAATTAGTAACGAAGCCTAAGAAAAACGTTGATCATAGGGCCTTGGAACCTTTTCCAGACTCAGTTTTAGACCAAAGCAATACAAGTCCGTGCATGTCATAATTGTTTATCAATGTGTATAAAAAAGGTAGCCTACTTAGTTATCGGGTTCAAATGGGAGGCTAAAGTTTCAACCTCCACTTCTTACCACTTCTCCTCCCTATATATATATATATATATGTGACCTTCTCAAAAACTAAAAAAAAAAGAGTACAATTAAAATTCTTCATTACATAAACATATAAATATAAATACGAAATTAACCATTATAATTATTTTTTTATGAGCCTGAATTACTAGGACATAAAAAATCTGCATCCACTTAACATTTCTCTTATGTTTCACAATTATTAGATCCATGATGTATAAAATTCAACTATCAATTATTAATTTGTGCGTTCAATCTCCGAAGTCAGATTAAATGAAGTATCATGTTAAATACATCATCTCTCTTGGGAGGATCATTTGTCAAAAAATGTTTCTGCACCTGCATCACTCACTCCTTCATTCTCAAATACTGATCTTCAGATATCCCCATCAAAATTTTCTTCAAATTCGGAATTTCACTAACCGAAAGCTGAATGGAAAACGAATCCCAAACAAGAACATATAACTGAAAGATAGTTCCACGTAGTGCTGTGATATCAACATCCTTGGACTAGCGGCTTCACGCCTACTTGGGCAGATGCAAAACTTGCTGAAAAAGGGCTGGTCTAATTTTAACCATGTAATTGACCCGCAAAGAATGCCAGCACCGTACGTTTATTCGGCAGCAAGCCGCCCGTCAGATCCAAGAGTTCGCCTGTTTGCAGATGAATTTCAAGGATTGATGCATCCTTCTTTGGATTGAATCGCTCAGAGGTGTTTGCATTGCATAGGACCCTATCCCGATGGAATTATGGAAAAGTTTAGGCACATACCAAGTCACCCATGGCGCGCCCATGACCAACAACGTGACTTTTTTTTTTTTTTTTTTGGCTAATCAACTTATGCATCCAGGAAGAATAGCTTGAAATTTGGTGCGTCACAATCTACGTCTCAATGTTTTTAAAATTTGTCCGATCAATATAAAATTCATTTTTATTTTATGAGTGTCATTACATTCTATTTTAATTTTCTTGTAAATTCCAATTGATAAATTGTTTTTCTTTTATTGACTAGAGGCTGATTATTCAGCGGATGCACTTTTATCTTCTTCTTTTTTTTTTTAATTTAAAGAGACTGGTTCTCACTTATTTTTTTATTTATTTTTTTATCATGAGTCTAAAGATCTGCCCATGGAATAGAAGTTTAGGTCACTTATACAAGACTAGGCCACAGCCCATGGAATATAAGTTTGGGTCAATCTTCTACAAGACTGGGCTCAACTTAGCTTTAGAACTATCATACCCAACGAAGGACTCGGTCAAAAATAATTAAGGCCGGGACAAGGAAGAGAAACCCAGTTCTAATATCGTTTTATTATTATTTTGTTCTGAGCTTTACAATTTACAACAAGGCGGTTGGTTCCCGCCAAAAGAATGGCGAGAGAGAGGCATCGCTTTCTCCGCCGTTTCACGGGACTCTCAGTCATCACGCTCCAAAGCTCCTCCGCATGCCACTTGTCCATCCTGACCACTGCCTCCTGCCACGTAACCACCCACTCACATCCTTCCTCACTGCCCAAAAATCGAAATAACAAAAAAAGAAAAATTCCCACAAAAGAAAAAAAAAAGCAAGAAGGCAACAAATAATTATAAATTCTTAATTTATAATCTCATCGTGTGGGCAACCTTTTTATTGGAAGGGTCTTTATAGGTAACCCACTCTTCTGCCAATTTAATTCAAGAATATAGGGAGCTTCTTTTTCGATCATGAGGAGTGCAGACGAATTATATTTATCGAAAAGGAAATTGTGCTGTGGATTGGTCAGTCAATTTTCAACTCATTCAAAAGCTTGGTTTGGTGTTGTTAAATCAATCTTTGGTAAGTATTCTTTTAATTTTAGAAAAAAATGTTAGGAAAGTCTCTTTTTTTTTATTTGTAATTACTTAACTTAAATCATTGACCTTTCCTATTTATTCAAAAAAAAAAAAAAAGATTTGTCGAGTTATAAAACTATGCATGAAACACATGAATCAACTACTAAAAATATCAATAATAGGAAATTATAACTAAGGGTGTTTGTCGATCGAGTTGATCGGTTTTGGGGATATATTCGTACCTAATTCGCCATCTTATTTAATTCATCTAATCCAATGCGTTATCAACGTATTGGATTGGATCGATTTTAACATATTGCTTATAATAAAGAAGAAATATATAAGATAGGGGAAGACAGGTGAAGTAATTATTAATAGATATTATATGATGTAGCAGTCTAGTGGTTACTTAGTGCATTTTCCTTTGCCACAACCCAAGTTCGAGTCTCGTCACTGGAACTTTCGCCCATTCTAACAACTGAGATTATGTAGGACTACGATTGTCAGTTCAAGACTCGTTAATACTGTGGTTGGACGTGAAAAAAGTCTGTTAGATCTAACAATACTTGGGTGATGAGTTTACCTTTTAGGTATAGTTAAACGAGACTCAAATAAACGGAGGTTACTCTGGTCTTGACCCACAAATTCAATAATCGCTATGTCCGTTATAATTTTTTTTATTCAAAAAAAATTATTAACAGGTGGAGGAAGCATTAATATTGTCCTAACAAATTGCTTTTTCATTTTCAGAGTGGTGCTCTATGGCGTGTTGTTCATCAATTCATATACTTGTATTACTTTATGTAAAGCCCATTCCTGCTCAGGAGAGCTCAAATGCTCTTGCACCATAAGAGACACTTCTAGTAGTGTTGCTTTTACATACTATACCTAAAACAGAACCGTAAGACCAAATTTAGCAATTCATGTCCAAAAAATATACATATAGAGATAGTTAATAGTTCAAACCTCCCTGTTTTCTTTTGGTGCGACGCAGTAATGCTCTATATCTTAGACGGCGCATTCACAATAATTCGCGCATCCGTCAAAGACCGCGAGGAGGCCTGTCGCTCCACCGAGGAATGACCCAATTGACATGCTTAATTAGACTTTTTTTCTTTATTTGCTTAGACAAAGCCAACATTTATTGGCCCCAAAGCCATTAGACGGTGCCTCGTTGAGTTTTCATTTCCTCATCTTTTAATGTCTGTTTTGACCGCCCCTTAATATAATACAATGTTATTAAAAATATGATGTTCTGACATTTTATTTTAATTTTTTTCATTCTATTCAAAAAATAGGAAAAAATGAAAAAATTAGGACAAAAATATTACGCTATTATATATTTAATAATATAACATCTTATTAAAAGGTAATTTGATAGCACGACGAGTTGATGGTATACTCTTTAGTAAATTAAACAGTTAGATAATAAAAAAATACTAAATTATTTTACAGTGAAAATATTAAGAATTAATTCTACAAAAAGAAAATGTTGTGTCTATAATTAGACTTCAACCCAAACGTTAAGCACTAATTTAAAATTTTGGCCATATATATAAATAAGGGGCGGATCGAATAGAATGGAGGAAAATTTTAAAACCTTTAATCCGAACTCAATTCACTTTTTGTAAATTTTAAAATTTTAAAATTGCAATCAATTCAGATCCTTACAGTTTTGACAAATGTGGATTGGTGCAGATTGGATTGGTAGGTTTGAGACGGGTTGGTTAATTTATAAACAGCCCTAATTATCTCGACGGTAAAATAAAATTTTTTTTAAAAAAATACTCAACAGGTAAAATGTAAAATTTTATTCTAAAATTTTTAGATTTTAATTTCAATAATGAGAATTTAAGATTTATCAAAAAAGTACACCAACTCCATTTTATATCTGATGATCAATAAACAAAAGAAGAGTCAAGATTTCCTTTAGCCATTGGTGCAAAGAGATCTCAAAACTTGTAATGGTTGTCACTTAAATGTTCACAGTACCATGCGCGGACAAATTTTCAATTCTAACCTTTATTTGTAATGAGTCTGATACTCTGATCAAGACCAATGGCAATAACTTTCCTTCAATTTTCAAATTTTTTTTATCTTGTTATTATTCAAGGATAAATTTTTAAAAGAAGGAAATTACTTACCAAAGAATTCACGCAGAACCAAATACTGAAGTTTCCGTTCATTAGAAAAGAGAAATACAGTTACGACAATAACAATGATAAAGCCTTTAATGGCGAAAAGCAAATATATAAAAGATAATTAAATGTTTCTAGGACCTCATCATGTTCGTGTTGGTGTTATTTCCTCATTGGAATGAAATCCCGGGCCATATTCATATATAGGGAGTTGTTATTTGCAGGCTAAAAGCATTCAATACACGCACCATATAACAGTGTGTAATCCACATTTGTTTTGTATGGTGCGTGTATGGAGCGTTTTGGTGCCTGCAAATAACAATTGGTCACTGGATGCAGCAAGGAGAGGGATGAGGGTCACGAATCTCCCACACATATTGAGGGGTGGTGCCCCCATATGACCAAGGCAATGCCTGCGTTGCACTGCTGGCTTCGCGGCATCCTTCTTGTCCTCCACAGGGCTCACAGCCACCAGCTCTGCGTAGCCCATCTTGTATCTTAGCCAGAAAAATGACTTTCCAAATTTCTTCCTTACCAGCGTTGTCAGCTTTACTGCATCTACTCCATCTCCTACCACCTCTATCTCGTTCCTATCCTTCCCTGCTATTTTCACGGATTCAACACCTGTGTACAAGCGTTGTGTTACAATCAATAACCAAAATATTCCTGCTGCAAATTAAGGCGAAATTTTCTGCACCCAAATATGAAAACTAAGTATTTAATTGGAGTACCCCGAAAGCCAGCAACGACGTGCAGGGCCTTGCTTTGTGACTTCTGGTCAACCATCGATGATACCTTGATGACCATCTTTTTCTGCGCCAGGAAGTGGGAGAAAAAAAAATTAAAAAAACAAAATTTTAATGTTGTAGCTTGTACATTTTTCGGCGCAATTAAGGAAGGTGGAAAAATTAAAATCTATATGATATATGATTTGGTCTTTTCTTCCTCAATTTCTAGTTCCTGCTGCAGATAAATATGTACCTTCATCGTCTTGGCTCGTTCAAGACAATCCTCAGTAATTGGAGAAGATAGGGTGGGTTTGTCAGAGATATCTTTGTAGGTGGTAGCCTTTTGATTTGAGATAGTTGGAATTGTTACACATAAGCTTATAAATAAGGAAAATAATAGTTGGACGCTATGAAGTACGAAAACGGAGATACGAACATGACACGATACATATACAATGATATATTAATTTTAAAAATATTAAAACACAGATATAATTCGGACACGACTATATATATATAAAAATTGAGTTTATAAAATTATTGTATATTATATATATATATATATATATATATATATATATATATTTGAGTAATTTATAAATTTTGTTCACTTAAAAACACTTACAAATATATTTATGTAGTTATTATAAATTTTAAAGATTTTTTATTCAAAAAATATATCATAAGATCTTTTATTCTTTATTACAGAATAAAGAACTAAAAATATAAGATTTGTGATTATTTTTTTTTCTTTGTTAAAACTAAAAATAAGTTACAGTTCAGACGTTTTAGAAGTTACTAACAAGTAACAATATTAAATTATAATTTTTAAAATTTTTTTCTTTTTTTATTTGTTAAAAATAATTATAAAAATATTCAAACGTGTCTGTGACGTGTCGGACGTTTGTATTTCTCGTATCTGATATGCGTGTCCGAATTTTTTTCAAATTTTTTTTAACAGATACTTTTAGCCGTGTCAGACACGTATCTGTCACGTATCCACCGCGTGTCCGTATCGAATATGTATCTAATACTTAATATCTTTCTTTTTTACTGTGTCCATGCTTCCTTGGTCAGACGGCTAATGGGATACCCTAATTGACAGGAAAAGAGGAAGCAGGGGAGAGGGAAAAAAAAAAGTATTTCAACCATACATTTTTTTTTTCAAAAAAATATGTTTTGTGAACAATAGCAAAAAGTCAACAGGGGACAAGTCTATGACCGCGAGCCTACGAACCGTGCACATGTCTATGTATTTTGCAACCAATAAGACCACGGGGGGAAGAGCATGGATTAAGAGGCAAGATTTTTAACTTAAAAAATATTTTAATAATAATAATTTTATAATTTTTAATAATAAAATATATATTTTAAATAATAAAAATAAAGTGATAAAATTTTATTATTAAAAATTTAACAAAGAAAAGTAATTTAACCTGAGGAGCATAAGTGGTGAAAATTCTCGAAAGCCTCGTTTGGTATGAACTAAATTATATATTTTTTATTTATTTTTCACAAAAAAACAAAAAATATGTTTGGTATTTTTTTTTCTATTTTTTTTGTTGAAAAGTTAAAAATATTTTAAAAAATATAAATTGAGAAAAGAATAAAAGATGCTTAATGCTTTCATATTTTGTTTTTCACTTTCTTTTCTACACTTTCTCTCACAACCTCTCTCTATCCCTCTCTATTCTTTCTGGGTGCATTTTTTTCATGGGATAGGATATGACAGGATATGCTAGTAGTCAACTATTCTACCTTAATCCATGTTTGGTTGGTTAATAAACATTAATATTTTTAAAAAATTAACATAAAATTTAAAAAATTCATTTCTCTCTCATCTTCTCTCTCTTCCCTTCTCTCTCTCACTCCTCTTCTCTCTCTTTCCTTTCTCTCTCCTCCCTCTTCTCTCTCTCTCACTCCTCGTCTCTCTCTCTTCCCTTTCTCTTTCCTCCCTCTTCTCTCTCTCTCACTCCTCATCTCTCTCTCTTCCCTTTCTCTCCCCTCCCTCCTCTTTCCTCCCTTCCTTTCTCTCTCCTCACTCACTCTCTCTCTCTCGTGCTCATTCTTTCATTTTTTTCATATAAATTTGAAATTTTATCTTTTAAAATTTATTTAATTTTTCCTCGAAAAATTAAAAAAATATTAGTCTTTTTTTTTGATATTTTAAAATTTATTTGTATAAATAAAATTAATACTTAATTTTAAAAAATATTTTTTATACAAAATTGAAAAATTATAAATAATATAATGTATAATAATATGTAAAATAAATATTAATTTCATTACTTAATTTTAATTATTTTTAATAAAAATATTAAAATTAATAGTAAATATAAATCAATTATCTCTAAGGGTAAAAAGGTAATTTTAATATACTATATTATTTTATCCCATATCATCCAAATATTAAATAGGACAACTATTCTATATTATTTATTAATATCCAAATATAATATAGGTTAGTAATTTAACCTATCTTATACTATATTAGCCTATACTATCCTATACCGCACTATTCAGTATGTGTACCAAACGCACCTTCTCTCTCTATCTTCTCTCTCTTTTTTTATCTCCACCACTCTCTCTCTATACTCTCTCTCTCCTTACTCTCTCTCTCCTTTTTTTCTCTCTACTATTCTCTCTACTCATTCTCTCTCTCATTTTTCTATCTCTACCATTCTCTCTACTGATTCTCTCTTTACTCACTCTCTCTCACCTTTTTCTCCCTCAACCATTCTCGTTACTCATCGTCTCTCTAGCCTCTCTCTCTCTCATTATTCTCTCTCTACTCACACTCTTTCCTTTTTTTCGCTCTACCATTCTCTCTACTCATTCTCTCTCTACCCTCCCTCTCTCTCCTTTTTCTCTCTTTATCATTCTCGGTCTACCCACACTCTCTCTATTTTTTCTGGCTCTACCATTCTCTCTATTCGTTCTCTCTCTACCCAAACTCTCTCTCCTTTTTCTAGCTTTATAAGTCTCTCTACTCATTCTCTCTTTAACCTCTCTGTCTCATTTTTCTCTCTCTATCATTCTCTTTACTCATTCTTTCTCTACCATCTCTCTCTCTTTTCTCTTTATGTCATTCTCTTTACTCATTCTCTCTCTACCCTCTCTCTCTCATTTTTCTTTCTCTACCATTCTGTTTACTCATTTTTTCTCTACCCATCGTTTCTCTCTTTTCTCTCTGTGCCATTCTTTCTACTTATTCTCTTTTTACCCTCATTTTTCTCTCTCTTCCTTCTCTCTCTCTCCCATTTTTCTCTCTCTATTCATATTATTTTTACCATTTCTCTCACTATCCTTTTTCTATCTACTTTTTTATTCTTATAGAAAACAAAAAACAAAACTTGACAGTAATAGACACAAAAATTTAGCAAATAGTAAAAACATAAAAACAAAAAAAAAGAAACAGTAACAAAAAATCGACAGCGTCTCCAAACAGGTTCCAAGTATCCACAGGGGTTCCTCATCAAAGTCCACTAATACAAACAAAACTCATTATTGGTTCACGAAGTTGGTTCTCAGGCCTACATGTGTGTCAAGGTTGGCTTTTTTCTTTTTAAGTAGTTTGCAAACATTTAACTAGACAGTAGACAACATTTAAAGCTATTTTACTCACATTTAAAATTAAATTAATTTAACTCATATCTTAAACCAATCAAATTTAAAATTTTCTATTTTTTTTCCTTTTGTTTAAATTTAGTCTCCGTGCTAGAGACCAAGACTATTCTTTGCTGTTAAATCATACAGCTGCTTCCCTTTCATCATATTTTTGTTGAATTAGTCCGCTGACCCATAAAGTCGATGCTACAAAGTCATTATTAATCAATTTCACACATTATTGATCTTATATACTTTTAATTGGTATACCTGCGATAATTTTTTTTTGTTATTCAAAAAAAAAATCTTATATATTTTTGAGAGTCACAATTTATTGTCAATAGATTAAGTTATTGATCAGCAAAAAGAAAGATATCAAAATTGGCAGTTTCACACCTAGCCGCCACAAAACTGTTTTGGTTGTTATAAAAAAAACAATACTGTAAAAATTTATTAATGAAGTAAGAATATATGCTTTATACTACTCAAGATTATAGTTTGACAATTAGTTGGTGCGTCTTTTTCTGTAATGATTTGAGTTCAAGTCTTCATGCCGTTATTCGCCCCAATAAGTAGAATTTATGCTAAGACCTAGTGTTGCCTTCGGAACTCGTGAACATCAGGTCGAGTGTGGATAAGATTCATTCAGTCCATTATTGCTTGGGTGGGGGTTTCTCACTTTAAGAGAGATTGAATGAGGACGAATCGAGTGACCTCTTGCCTCAGCCCATGCATGCGAGAACTCATATATTAACAATGCATGTTTTTTGTTGTTCAAAAAAAATGATAAATAATATATACTTTTAACAATCTTTGATGGACATGAATTATTGGAGACCAAATTAAGGTTTTGGTCAATCATCGTTGTTAGGTGCTGTTACATACATATTGTACACCTAAACTCACCTTGTAATATTCGTGAGCAAAATTAGCCTGGCTAACATACCCATTTTAGCCTAACATACACACATTAGATGATGTCCTCGACTTCTAATTTAACTTGGAAACATATATACATCATGGGTTGCCTTGTAATTGAAGATTGCCAATGGAGAAGGTAAAACATACACCTGATCAGCTTTCATGCCCAAAATAACTTCCTTCTTAAGTTTTGTGCCGTAACATTTCGAGTTTCCTGCTTGCCTCAGCATAGATGCCCAAATCATCTTGCAATTTCTAGTAACCGACATGTCGGTTGTACGACATAAGTCGGAAAGCCAATTTGTCGTTCATCTGTCAACCGTGAAGAAATGCAACCAATAAGAAGGATACTTGAACTTATTTTCCAATTATATCATTCAGATTGTCAAGCCATTCACTGAATATTCCCATAAATCTCAATATTTTCAAATTTCGGCTGACGTGATTTCAAGGAACAGAAAATCTTATACATGTATGTTCCAACTTAGCCTGTGGTTTCCGAGTAAAGCCACAAATTGAAATTCTGCACATAACCTTTCACCGGCGATAGAAAGTTTTGTGTTAAAAGCTAACAAAGATATGTGAACTTACTACATTTATTTATTCTTTTCTGTAAGTGTAGTCAACAGAATAAAAGTTTATTTTTTTACCAATAAAAAAACAAGTATCGTCAGTATGTGAGTTATCGCATGTATGGACTGAGATTAAGGATCACCCGTTATGTTCTCATTCAATCTCCTTTATAGAGAGAACTCACCACCTAATTACTGTTGGAGTCGAATGGGCCTCCCGCACGGCCGATCTCAGTGTTAACGAGTTTTGAACCAAATACTGCACTATTCAAATTAACTCATTTTGTGAGGCAAGTGACGACAGTGTGATTCACCCAGGCTAATGCAGGGACAAATTTACCGGCTTACTATCGGGCTACCACCTTTGGTAATAACAGAATAAAAGTTCTACTTTATTATTTTTTTTGCATTTAATATTAGATCAACTTTTTTCAGTTAAAACGTAGTCAAATTAAACAATTTCCTAAAAATAATATAGAATTTTCTTTTTTAAAAAAAAAATTATTTATTTATTTATGTTTGTCTGCAAAAATGTCTCAAACTGAGGATGAGAAATTTGAAAGAGCCAGAAACTTAGTACTAAATCAAATGATTAACTGCTTAGCTGCTAAAATTATTTAGTTCTTCATTTATTCATTTCTTTGAATGGGAAGATTGAAAGAGTAGGGCCTTGTGCTAAGAGGAAAATTAGGAACTTTGGGTGCGTTTGTTTTATGAGATAGGATAAAATATGATAGGCTAGTATCAACTATCCTACCTTATCTCATGTTTGGTTGGTTAATAAGATAGGTATAAGATAGACTAGTGTGAGTTTACTATCACATGAATATGAGATAGTATTATCCCTGTAACTCATATAGGCTAGCATATCCTATATCATTGACTAGTGTTAATAAATTATATATTTACCAAAATATCCTCTTAATTAAAATAAATTTTAAATATTTTTTAAAAAATTAACATAAAATTTATAAAATTCATTTCTCTCACATCTTCTCTCTCTTCCCTTCTCTCTTTGTCACTCCTCTTCTCTCTCTTTCCTTTCTCTCTCCTCCCTCTTCTCTCTCTCACTCCTTGTCTCTCTTCCCTCCTCCTTCTTTCCATCCTTTCTCTCTTCTCACTCTCTCTCTCTCTCTCTTCCCTTTCTCTCCCCTCCCTTCTCCTTCATCCCTTCCTTTCTCTCTCCTCACTCTCTCTCTCTCTCGAACTCATTCTTTTATTTTTTATATAAATTTAAAAATTTATCTCTTAAAATTTGTTTCATTTTTCCTCAAAAAACTAAAAAAAATATTAATCTTTTTTTTTGATATTTTAAAATTTATTTGTAAAAATAAAATTAATTTTTAATTTTAAAAAATATTTTTTATACAAAATTGAAAAATTATAAACAGTATAATGTATAATAAGATGTAAAATAAATATTAATTTTATTACTTAATTTTAATTATTTTAAATAAAAATATTAAAATTAATAGTAAATATAAATCAATTATTTCCAAGGATAAAAAAGTAATTTTAATATACTATACTATTTTATCTCATATCATCCAATCATTAAATAGAATAATTATTCTATACTATTTGATAACATCCAAATATAATATAAATTAATAATTTAGCCTATCCTATACTATATTAGCTTATACTATCTTATACCATACTATCCAGTCTGTACACCAAACGCACCCTTTATCTCTCGGATATTTTCTCTTCTCCGTTGGATAGAGTATAGACATTGCCTTATAGTGAATTAAAAAAGAAAAAAAAAACTAATGAAGTTCATTTGGTCCACCATTCATGGTAAAGGATGTGCTATTTAATACCATATTAGCTTATATTAGCTTATACCATACTATCCAGTCTGTACACCAAACGCACCCTTTATCTCTCGGATATTTTCTCTTCTCCGTTGGATAGAGTATAGACATTGCCTTATAGTGAATTAAAAAAGAAAAAAAAAACTAATGAAGTTCATTTGGTCCACCATTCATGGTAAAGGATGTGCTATTTAATGCGTCATATTTCTCTCATATTTTTTAAAATAAATAAAATTATGTAAATACATTTAAATAAATACACATAAAGTACACAATATTTAATTTAATGACATTAAATACTTTGCTTATTTTTTATTTTTTTAATTTAATATATTTTTTACAATATAATAATATAGATCATTATATATTCTCTTTATTTTTATATTTATATACCCACTCAATTTTCTTATTTTAGAATATAAAAAATAATTAGTAACTCCTTTTACCAATAAAAAGTAACGAAGGACAAGACGTCTTTCATTTATTTATTTCCTCTGTTTAGTAGGAGGCAACCGGCTAAGTACCCAAATAAGGCCGAATCAAAAGACTTTTTTGCGGGAACTACACGTGTTAAGTTGCCATATGTTTTTTTTTATTGTTTTTTAAATTTTATTAAATGATTCTAATTAAAATTCAAAATTCGATACTTTCATTTCTCAAAACGAGCTCCGGCCTGCCAAAGAACTATTCGTCCCCATATGTTTTTGGTTGGCGATTAAGCATGCAATATCTTTATGCAAAGCGAGAGTGGTCTAGGTCTCTTTTGTTGTGATGGGAATCGCCATTTTGTTGTATATATTAACAAAACATCTCGGCCAGAAGGGCTGGTTTGTTTGTTGGGCTTAAAAAAAGATAATGACATACTTATCTCGTGTCATATATACCGTGTCGTGCTAAGTACGACTCAATTTTTTTGAAGCTCACTTATTTCGTGTCATGCCTTAGTGTAGCTCATTTGTCTTATGTGTTGTGTCGTACCGTGTTTAAAAAATTAGATAATGAGCCTAACACGGCCATAAGTCTAAGCATTATAGACTTGTGTCGCGCCGTGCTTGGATCACTTGCCATGTCGTGCCTAAACCACTCATCGTGCCGCGATTGGGCCACTCACTTTATTGTGTCTAAGTAATTGATCGTGCTTAAATTGTAATATACCTAAATGATTGATCATATTTAAATCGAGTCGCGATTATATAATTTATCGTTTTTAAATAGTATTATGCATTTTTATAAATAAATAAATATAAAATTTAAGTGAAACATCTAAAAAATATTATTTTTTTAAAATATTTAAACTTAAGATTTAAAATAACGAATTACAAAAGAGAAATATTAAATTTTAATCAAAAAAATACAAACAAAATATTATATCACATATAATTTTTTATTAAAATTTAAATAAATCTATCATATAAGTATTATCTCTAATTTTTGTTATTCATAATTTATGAAAACAATAAATAAAAAACTTTATAAAATAATGATATATTATGTTCTGTTAAATAAAAAATAAACATAAAAAAAATGTAAATCAATACACTTAACTTAGTAGAAGAGGTTGATACTTTTATTCTCTTAAATCATGATTCAAAACTTGTTGCCTATAATTCTCATTTTAATTTTAAATTCATTTTTAAAAAGATTTATATTGGGCTCATTTATCGATCGGGCTTAGGTCGTGCTTGGACTCGGTCGTGCCTGAACCCGGGTCTATCATGGGCAGTGCCTGACCCAGCTCATAAGTCTAAAAATGTAAGCCCAGCTCAAGCCCTAATATTAATCGTGCCCAACCTGAACCTGACACTATACAACGTGGGCCGGACCGACCTACTAGCCGTTCGGCTCAATTGACATGTCTACCTATCTCAAGGGATATATAATTTTTTAATCCTAAACCTTTACATTTTTTCATATAAGTTTTAAACATTTTAAACATTTTATTTGAGTTTTAAATTTTTTAATTTTTTACTAAATTAATCCTTTTATTTACGAAAAATTGTTAATTTATTAATAATAAGTTTAAATTAATAAAAATTATTAAAAAATGTCAAATAAATGAATTGAATATTTTTTCATCAATAAATATGCACATAAAAAAATTTTTAATTAATAAATATAGGAATTAAATATACAGAGTGTATATTTTTTGATCAAAAAATTTTTAATTAGTATATTTAATTTTTTTTAAATAATTTTCGTACGATTAAATTTAATTTTTTAATATATTAATTATTTTTTGTTAAAAATAAATTAATTTAATATAAAATTAAAAAATTTAAAACTTATAAAATGAATATCCTGTTATTAAGGATATCTTACATGTTTTGGGAGAAAGGTTTCTTTAGGCAAAAGATAAATCGCACGAAGAAACTTCGTAACAGCAATCGTTCAAAAAAAAACAAACTTGGTAACAGCAACAACACGTGACCATGTCTTCATCTGGCGACCATGAACAAACAGACTGTGACTCCGTCTGTGCTTTTGGCTCGCTAGCTTTCTCCTCTTTCTTCTCTCCTACAGGGCTCACGCTCTCTAACACCGCATGGCCAACTTTCTTTCTCAGCAAAGATAAAAGCACCACTGCGTCGACCCCATCTCCTGTCACCTCTATCTGGTTCTTATCTGACCCTCCTATAGCCGCCGAATACACGCCTACGTATATGTTACACATGTCAGAAACAAATCATCAAGGAAAATTTCAAAAAAAAAAAAAAAACAGAACTAACTCAAATTCCCATCTGGGTTTTCTGATTAGTGTTGTTTTCTGCTTACCTGAAACGCTAACTACAATCTTGAAAGCCTTGGAGAGGGACTTCTGGCCATTCAAGTTCACCTTGATCACCACCTTTTGCTGCACAGAACCAAAACAAACACAGATTAATCCTCAAATTAATTAGCATAAATCCTTGGTAAGGAAAGTAAAAGAAAATAAAAATTATAATTAAACCCCATTTCATTACCTTCATGATGGATTGATTTCGTTGGAAATGAGAGAGATGATATTAATTGGACTAAAAAGGAGGGTGAAATGAAGAAGACTTGAGAGCAGAGAACTTTTCTGAAGTCTTGAAAGTTAAAGACTACATATGATGATGGTGAAAGACACTGCAGTCTAAACTCCTATCTATAGGTAGTAATAAAAACGCGTAATTGAGGACTTTGGGTTTCGGTGTGAGTTCGAGGAAGCTTGTTGGAATCGCCGTCGATCGCTCATCTGTCCCCACAAACAAAGTACTTCCTTTGGGCCACGTAGAATGCCAACAAAACAAGCGACGCGGTTCACCGGCACCCCGAAGAGTTTCTTTTTTTTTTTTGGTGACAATGGAGGGTCAAGCCCAACACATAGAGCTACAGTACGAGACCACGAGACCCAGAGAGAGTCAGCCGAAAGTAAGTTGCTGGAGTCTCTTGGGGGGCTGAACCAAACATGCAAGCCAGCACCAAATAAAACGCGTCGCCGACGCCTGGCAAATATGAGGATATCAATAATTTTGACTTTAAACCTTTAATTTTTTTAATGTTTAAGTTTTAAATTTTTTTAACATTATTTGAATGTTAAATCTTTTGATTTCATAGTACATCAGTCATTTAAATTATAAAAAAGTGATCAATTCATTAATAAATGAGTTTAACTTAATAATAATTATTTAAAAAAGATTAAATATATGAATTAAATATTTTTTTCATCAACAAAATATACACATTAAATATTTTTTAATTAACAAATATACGAATTAAATATGCAACATACATATTTTTAATAGAAAAGACATTCAATTCATATATTTAATCTTTTTTTAAATAATTTTTTGTAAAGTTAAAATTATTTTTTAATAGATTGATCACTTTTAGTAAACAAAGAGATTGATTTGGTAGAAAATCAAAAAGTTTAGAATTCCAATAAAATATAAAAAAGGTTTAAGACTTAAATATAAAAAAAATTAAAAATTTAAGATTAAGAATATTGATATCCCAACAAAAATATGTCAAGTGGGCTTTTGTCAATTTTAATCATTTAAAACCATCATGATCGAATTACGGCTTTTGGTTTGAAATTTAAATTCTGAAAGATATAAAATAATGATGATAAAATAAAATGAAACACAACAAAGCCCAAAAAGGGAAAGATGAAAGGATCTGGCGATCCAACTTGCCTTTGGGAAAGTTTGGTAGCCCAGAAGGTATTGGATCAGTAATTGTTGTAGAGTATGTGAAATTGTAATTGAGTTTCCTAGACAAATTGTTACTTGCTTAACTAATCAAAAGAAGGGGCAGCAACTTACAAAGGAGTGCTATTATAGCTTGAAGAGGCAACCAGTAGCTGCATTGATTTGTAGCAGCTGTAGTGAGGCAAATTCCAAGTGTCCAGCAGCTGAGAAGAAGCTCCAGAAGCTACAGAAACATCAAGCAACAGCCAGCAGCTGTAGAATCCTTCTAGCAGCAGATGGAAACAACAAGGAAGTCAATAAGTGCAGCTGAAAGTTAGTGAAGCTCTACCAAACATGTTCGGTAGCTTCAACACAGACCAACCAGCATTAATTGTGAAGTGACAGCAGCAGCAAATCAGCTGCAATTGCCTCCCAAGAGGACCAATCAAGTCAACAAATTGCAGCAACTTTATTGAATAATTAAATGTATTAAAATGCTGAATTTTCTTATAAAACTTGACAGTTAAGTTAAGTATTATGTATGCCATATAAAACAGCACAAGGATGAATGAAAAAATACCTAAGTTGCTAAAAGAATTTCAGTCCGTATGTTCTTCTTTCCCTTGCAAACCAAAACCCACTCAAGCAATTCATCAAACACCTAAGCTGCACCTTGTAACAAGTGGTATCAGAGCTACAGATCTTAAGGGCCTACAACCAAGCTAGAAAATTAGCAACTATAACACAAAACCAATTGCAGAAGACATGTCTGCATCCACAAAAACAACCCCAACCAGCTCATCCTCTCTTACATACACAACCACAATTCCATCCATGCCACTACCAATATATCATTTCCAGCTCCACCAATGTTCAACGGAGAAAATTATGATTATTGGGTAGTTAGACTCAAAGCATTTTTAATGGTCTATGACTTGTGGCACACAGTGGAAGCAAGATATACTCCACCAACTACAACAGCACAATTGACTCAAGAAGAGATAGCTTTGAACAAGGAAAGAGCTACTAAAGATATAAAGGCTCTCACCTTGATTCATTCCTCTATAGCTGAGGTAATTTTCCCAAGAATTGTAGCTGCCAAATCTGCCAAAGAAGCCTAGGACACCCTTCAGGAGGAGTTCAAAGGTTTAGAAAGAGCCAGAAATGTCAAGTTACAGTCCTTGAGAAGAGATTTCAAAAATTTGAAGATGAAAGATAGTGAAATTGTAAAAGACTTTTCTGGTAGGCTCCAAGAGTTGGTGAACCAATTAAAACTTTATGGAGTAGTCATTGGTGATCAAAGAATTGTAGAGAAGATACTTAGATGCTTACCAGAGAGTTTTGATGCAGTTGTCACTTCTATTGAACAAGTTAAAGACTTGGCAGATCTTAAAGTAGCAGAATTGCTAGGAGCACTGGAATCACATGAGCTTAGAATCTCCAAGAGGAATGAAGAGCATGTTGAGGGAGCATTTCCTGCGAAATTCAAGCAAAAAGGCACGTTTCAAAAAGGGAGTAGTAGTAAATCAATTCTAAACTACAAAACAACAACATCCACCTCTTCCGGTGCTAGTGACATGAGAAACAAGTTCCCACCATGCAAATTCTGCAAGAAGGCCAACCATCCTGAAAAGGATTGTTGGCATAAAGGTAAAGTTCAATGTCGATGGTGTAAAAAATATGGTCATTTTGAAAAAGATTGCAGAAACAAGCAGAGGAGACAACAATTCCAGCAAAACTAGCCCCAAATAACACAAATACACACACAACTTGGTCAATTTCAGCAAAGGCAACAACAAGCTAATATTGCAGATTCTAGATCAAGTGAAGAACATTTGTTTTTGGCTTGCCATGAAGGAGGAGCTCACAACGAAGAGACTTAGCTTATTGATAGTGGTTGTACAAACCACATGACAAATAAGTCTCAATTCTTCACAGATTTGGATTCCAGTTTCAAATGCCAAGTTAAGATGGGAAATGACACAATGGTGGAAGTTGCAGGCAAGGGCACAGTGGCCATTCAAACTCATAATGGTACAAGATATATCTCTGATGTATTGTTGGTACCAAGGTTGGATCAAAATCTGCTAAGTGTTGGACAAATGGTGCAAAAAGGGTACTCTCTTTATTTCTCTCATGACACTTGTAGAATTTATGATCCTAGAAATGTTAAGCTAGCAGCAATTGCTATGGTTGATAAAGGCTTTCCATTAAAATGGAAGTATGCAACTGAGGAGAGTATGCATGTGACGGTAGATGAAACTGAGCTATGGCATAGGAGGTTTGGTCATTACAATCTAGATTCACTCAAACTTTTGCAATCAAAAGGATTAGTTAATGACTTACCTCCTTTGCTTGAGCGCCTATGCGTCTGTGAAGCATGTCAACTTGGAAAACAGCATAGGGAGCCTTTCCATTCATCTATGCAAGCCTAGAGAGCAAAAAAAAAGCTTGAGTTAGTTCACACTGACATTTGTGGCCCAATGAGAACCAATTCTTTAAGCAACAATAGTTACTTTGTACTGTTTATTGATAATTACACTAGAATGACTTGGGTGTACTTCATGAGGCACAAGTCAGATCTTTTTTCAATATTCAAGAGGTTCAAGGCAATGGCAGAAAATCAGAGTGGATGCACCATTAAAAAGCTAAGATTAGACAGAGGAAAAAAGTACACTTCTACTGAGCTTGATCAGTTTCTACAGGAGGAAGGTATTATGCACCAGTTGACAGCAAGCTACACACCACAACAGAATGGTGTATGTGAAAGGAAAAATAGAACAGTGATGGAAATGGCTAGGTGTATGCTAGCAAAGAAAAATATGTCAAAGCAGTTTTGGGCAGAAGCTGTCAACACAGCAGTCTACCTATTGAACAGGCTACCAACTTAAGCATTGCAGAATAAAATACCATTGGAAGGTTGGAGTGATCACAAGCCAACTATCAAGCATCTAAGGGTGTTTGGTTCAGTGTGCTATGTGCACACCCCAAATATGAAGAGGCACAAGCTTGAGGAAAAATCTGCTAAAGGCATATTCCTTGGTTACAGTTCACAAACTAAAGGATTTAGAGTCTTTGATCTCAAGACTAACAAAGTGATTGTTAGTAGAGATGTTATTGTTGATGAGCAAGCAACATGGAATTGGGAGACTTCACAAACCGAAGCAAGGCAACCACTAATCATACATAGCAGTTCAAATCAACAATTTCCACTTACCTTTAGCAATACAAGTCAACAGTCTCCTCTTCTCCAACAACAAGGCAGTTTAGAAGCTAGTGGTGATTATGACACAAGTTCAAATGACATTTCCAGCACATCTTCATCAACTTCCTCACCTAGAGCATCAACTTCAACACCAAGGGAAAATTCTTCTCCTGATTCTTTGAATCCTGTACAAAGAACAAGATCTTTGTCAGACATTTACAGATGTAGTGTAGCAATATTTGAGCCTCAAACATTTGAAGAAGCAGCAAGAGAAAAGACCTGACAACTTGCAATGCAAGAGGAGCTGCAAATGATTGAAAAGAACCAAAGTGGAGGCTTGTCCCAAGACCAACAAACCAGAAAATCATTGGAGTGAAATGGATCTATAGAATCAAACAAAATGCAGATGGAAGTCTAAACAAACATAAGGCTAGACTCGTTGCCAAGGGCTATGCTCAACAAGAAGGAGTGGACTACACTGAAACCTTTGCTCCGGTGGTAACGTTAGATATAATCAGACTTCTACTTGCCTTGGCAGCTCAAAAGCAATGGAAAATTTTCCAATTAGATGTGAAATCTGCATTTCTTAATGGTTTTCTTCAAGAAGATGTGTTTATAGAGCAGCTAGAAGGATACACACATCAAGGGAAGGAGGACTGGGTTTACAAGCTAGACAAGGCTTTGTATGGCCTAAAGCAAGCTTTGAGAGCATGGTATACAAGGTTGGATCAATATTTTACTGATCATGGTTTCAAGAGAAGTCCAAGTTAGCATATACTTTATATCAAGCAGTTAAACAAATTAGATTCATTGATAGTTTCGGTGTATGTGGATGACTTATTGGTGACTGGTGGAAATGAAGATGTAGTAAATGAGTTCAAGCAACAAATGTTGAAAGAATTTGAAATGTCAGATTTGGGGAAGTTGAGCTATTTCTTGGGTATGGAAGTGAAGCACTAGGATCTTTGTTTGCTAACAAAAGTATGCAGTGGAGATACTCAAAAGGTTCAAAATGGAGAATTGCAAAAGCTCTACTACACCATTTCCAGCAAACATAAAAGTATCAAAATCAGATGGCAAACCATTGACAGATGCAAAAGCCTACAGAAGTTTGATTGGTTCTCTCCTTTATTTGACAGCAACTAGACTAGACTTGATGTTCCCTGCAAGTCTATTGTCTAGGTATATGCAAATGCCAACAGATGTACACTTTGGCATAGCCAAGAGACTTCTCAGATATATAAGAGGCACAACCAATCAAGGCATTTGGTATGAAGCAGGAAATCAAACAAGTTTGCATGGCTATACTGAATCAGATTGGGCAGGTTGTAGTGATGACATGAAGAGCACATTGAGTTATAGTTTTTACCTGGGATCGGGTGTGATCGCTTGGAACTCGAAGAAGCAAGAAACTGTGGCACAATCTACAGCAGAAGCTGAGTACATTGCAGCTTCAGGGGCAGTGAACCAAGCCATTTGGTTGAGGAAGATACTAAGTGATTTGGGAGAAGATACATCAGAGCCAACTGAGATCTTTTGTGACAACAAATCTGCAGTTTCTATAGCCAAAAATCCTATCAATCATGGAAGGACCAAGCATTTAAAAGTGAAGTTTCATTTTATAAGGGAAGCTGAACAAACTCACCAAATTGTTTTGTCACATTGCAGTGGAGATGAGCAAATTGCAGACATTTTCACCAAGCCACTGCCAAGAAATAGATTGAATGAGTTTAGAACCAAACTTGGAAACAACAAGGAAGTCAATAAGTGCAGCTGAAAGTTAGTGAAGCTCTACCAAACATGTTTGGTAGCTTCAACACAGACCAACCAGCATTAATTGTGAAGTGACAGCAGCAGCAAATCAGCTTGGGACCAATCAAGTCAACAAATTGCAGCAACTTTATTGAATAATTAAATGTATTAAAATGCTGAATTTTCTTATAAAACTTGACAGCTAAGTTAAGTATTATGTATGCCATATAAAACAGCACAAGGATGAATGAAAAAATACCAAGTTGCTGAAAGAATTTCAGTCCGTATGTTCTTCTTTGCCCTGCAAACCAAAACCCACTCAAGCAATTCATCAAACACCTAAGTTGCACCTTGTAACAGTAGTATGGAGGGACTTGGAAGAGCTGTGTTCATTTTTGTAACGATTCCTATCCCCGATTTCGCATTAATGAAGAGAACTTCACAGGTAAAAATTCAACCAAGTCATTTTAATTTATTTTGCATGTTTTTGTACTCAAAATGAACTAAAATTTGATGTAGATGATAAATTTTCTAGATGACGAGTGCGGAAGAAGCGGGGATGCAAGCAATTCTTTTAAAAGTCATGGAAGCATATGTAAGTTATAAGCACAAATTTGTCTTTTAGAATTTTGTAAAATGCAGAATAAGACTAGTTTGATAATATCTGCCACATCCCAACGAGGTTTGCGCAGGAAATGGTATATGGCAAAGAACAATAGTGATGGGCAAAGTCTAGGGGCCGTGATTCTGCTATCTTTTTCTTTGGGTTTATACAATCTTTAATTTTTTTAAAAAAATTAGATATATGCTGACAGAAGTGTTTAGAATCAATTGATAGTTTCCAATAATGGAGGCACCAAAAGTTCGATCATATAATCGATTCGCTTTTTTATTCGAAATGTGGTGCTTTCTAAAATGATCTGCTCTCTCATGGTTGTTGGGTAGAATTGATAGTATTTGCAATAACCGAAGCTAAATATATAAACAAAATTTTCAATGAGGCTGATATTGGCAAAAAAAAAAAAAAAACACTTATTTTAGGTTGATGTAAGACCAAAACGTTCAGAATCAGATGAACCTGTTACAAGGCTGGTGAAGTTGAGCTTGAAGATGAAAAGCAGCTTTTGGAATAGCAGAAGCATGGAGTGCATCAGAACATCAACTAACAGGTGCAGCAGGAAGCAGCTGAAACATCGTCTCACACTTGGCAGCTTGGAAGTAGCAGGAAAAGTGAACAATTGCATATGCAAGTTGGAGAAGCTCCTGTCCAGCATGTGTAGCACTTTCAACACCAAGTAATCTGTAGCAATAAGAGGATGGCAGCCACTACCAAATTTGCTGCAAGTGCCTCCCAGGAGGACCTATCAAGTGAATCAAAATGCAACAGCTTTGTTGGAGAATTAAGTGTTTGGAATGCTAAATATTCTTGTAAAACTTGACAGCTAAGTCAAGTATTTGTATGCCATATATATTAGATGTGAAATTAATGAAAAAGTGAGTTCTTGTTTCTGCAAAAATTTTTTGTCCTTGTGCTCCTCATCTTCCCTGCTCCAGAATTTCATAGAGAAATTTCATCAAACACATAACCTTCAATTTGTAACGGATACAAAGCCGTAAAAATTAGTGACACTCTGCTTGCCTACTTTGGAGTGATATTGATGCTGGGTCCAGATTGTCTTAGGTGAATACTTTTTTGTTACTTAGAGCTTGAATGGATCTTTTCAACTCTTTTGCTTGCTGTAAATTTCAGTGTCTTCTTGATTAAATGAATCCATTGGAATATTTACTTTGCTTAATATAGTAACATGGTGATTCAAGTTATTGGCCAAGGCCCATTTATTTTAAAAATTTTAAAAATTGTTACATAAAATTGAAAATCCGTTGCAATTTTAATTATTAGCCAAAGACCATTTGTTTCAAAACTTCTAAGGACTGTTGCTTAAAATTTTTGGACCGTTGCCATTCCATTGCAATGACTCTTATGTCACATACTAAGAAAGATTACAAACTAACTATTAAATTAATATTAAATACTAAAGACATCAATTGAACCTTCTGTATATCAATAGATTTCAACTAAAGGAAGTGGACTTTAAAAAAAAAAAATGCAACGAAGTGAGATTTTAAGTAACAAGCTTTGGTAAATTAGAACCAAATGAATATTGATTATTAAAAGCCAATTAATTAACAAATTTAAATATAGTAATTAGCTTACCCAAATGACTATTACCCTAACAAACTATTGAATATGAAATGTCAATTTCTTATCACTTAAGTTTAGTGATTAGATTCCGCAGAGTCGATGGTTTAAATGAGTTGGCCGATCTTGGTCCCTAAATGTATCAAGTGTTTCAAACAATATGAAGAGCCAATTTATTATCACTTACAATAGTCTATATCCAAAAGTCATTATATCCAAAAGTCACTGGGAAACCCTGTCTACTTGAGTTTAGGGACACGGTAATTCAAATTATTACTTGAATCCCATTTGTTTTAGGAATTTGAAAGACTGTTACTAAAAATTGAAAGACCGTTGTAATTTCACTGTAAAGACCCACTACATAAGAGTTTATAAGTGTCGAAGCAATTTCATCTCCTAGTATAGGAATTGCTCGAGTAACATCTCAGAATTAGTGCAACTACCTTAGGGGTTGAAAAAAGGCTCTGTCAATTAACACAAATAAGAGAAACAAATGAAGCCCTTCTTGTATATGAATTTGAAGCGAACTGCCTAGTTTTAGTAAAAAGTTCGAGCATTTCTGCAACGACTACTCATCATAACATAAATGGAGCTATAGGCCACCAAACCGAAAACTTTTCAACCATCTTAGGGGTTAGAAAGACGTTCGGTCGAATAACAAAGTTAAGAGGAAAAAACAAGACCTTCTCATGTAGGAATCTAAATCGAACGTGTATTTTTGTATGTTTTAGTAACGAGCCTGAGGATTTCTGCAACGACACTTCATTAACATAATTGGGGCAAAAGGTCAGCATACCAAACACTGAGCAACCGCATCAGGGGTTGAAAAATGCTCAGTAAAATAACAAAGTTAAGAGGAAAAAACAAAGGCCTTCTCATATAAGAATTTGAAGCAAACTTCTATGTTTTAGTAACGAGCTTGAGAATTTCTATAACGACATTTCATCTTAACATAGTTGGGACAATAGGTCGCTAAACCAAAAACTAAGCAATCATCTTAAGGGTTTAAAGATACTTAGTTGAATCACAGTTAAGCTAAAAAACCCAAGGCCTTTTTATGTAGGAATTTAAAAGTGAACTTACCACGTTTTAGTAACAAGCCTGAATATTTCTGTAACGACACTTCATCTTAACATAAATGGGACATTATGATGATTCTAATTTAATTTTTAAATATGGCAACAATGCATTATTATTTAGAATTCAACCGGCGTGGCTGATATTTTAACAATTTTTCATAATTTGATTTCTGGCAATAAATTAGTTTTTTAGTGCATCATGCAATATTGCTTTTAATTAGATCACAGCTATATAAAAACAAATCTACTGAAAGCAATGTATAACAAATTTAAAGGTGTGACTTTTAGGGCCCGTCTAGCATCGTTTTTCTTTTATATTTTTTGTTTATGTTTCATAAAAAAAAATAGAAAACATGTTTGATGATGTATTTTTATTGAAAAGTTAAAAGTATTTTTCAAAGAAAAAATAAATTGGGAAAACAATGAAATAATGTTTTGCTAATTTATTTTTCACTTTCTTCTCTATACTTTCTTTCACAACCCTTTTTCTCTCTATTCATTCTCTTCACAATATCTCTGTCTACTCATCCTTTCTCTATCCCTCTCTATTTTTTTCTCTCTTTACTCTTTCTCTCTATGCATTCTTTGTCTACCAGTTCTGTGTCTTTATCCTCTCTCTACCCATTCTCTCTCTACATATCACTCACCATCCTCTCCCTACCATCTTCTTTACTCTTTCACTCTCTACGCTTTCTTTCTCTACATATTCTCTGTACTCTCTCTATACTCACTCTCTCTATTTATTCTCTCTCTATCCAGTCTCTTTATTTTTCTCCCTCAACCATTCTATTTACTCATTCTCTCTATACCCCATTTTTCTCTCTTTTTCTTTCTCTACTCATTCTCTTTCTACCCTCTCTCTACTTATTCTCTCTCTACCCAATCTCTCTCTTTTTTTCTCTCAACCATTCTCTCTTCTCATTCTCTCTTTATCCTCTCTCTTTTTTTCTCTCTCAACCATTATCTTTACTCATTCTCTCTGTATCCACTCCTTCTCTTCTTTTTCTCTCTCAATCATTCTCTCTATTCATTCTCTCTCTACCTGCTCTGTCTCCTTATTCTCTCTCTACCATTTTCTATGCTCATTCTCTCTCTACCCTCTCTCTCTTTCTTTTTTCTCTGTATGTCATTCTCTCTAGTCATTCTCTCTCTACCCACTCTTTCTACTCATTATCTCTCTACTTATTCTTTCTTCATATTTTCTCTCAACTCTCTTTTTGTATTCTCTTTCTATATATTCTCTCTACCCTTACTGTCTCTACTCATTCTCTCTTCCTGTCAACTCATTCTCGTTTTACCTTTTTTCTCTCTCTCCTCCTTGCTCTCTCTATCCATTTTCAATCATCTCTCTCTAATCATTCTTTTACTTTTCATCTCTTTATCAACCATTCTTTATATTTTTTGAATATATAAAAGATAATTAAAATTTTTCGAAGCCTCATCATATTCGTGTTGATGTCATTTCCCCCTTGGAATGAACTAAGGATCCCGGGCCATACACATAGGGAGTTGATATTTGCATGCCAAAAGCATCCAATACACGCACCACATAACAGCTGTTATATGGTGCGTGTATGGAGTGTTTTGGTGCCTGCAAATAACAATTGTTCATTGGATGCAGCAAGGAGAAGGATGATTAATGAGAAACACACCTAGAGAGATGCAACTCAACACCAATATGTTCATAACAATCCCAAGAAAGTTAAATCAGATTTAGCAAATAGAATCAAGACTCATTGTCTATAATGGAGACAATAACTAAGGTTATAAGCGGAACCAAGACCCGATATCTATAAAGAGATATAAACCAAAGTCATAACAAGATCATAAGATAGAAATCACACTCAAGAACAATTTGAGATGTGAATGATAAGTCTGGTTTGTTCACCACAAGACTGAAATCACAAAGTTCTCAAAAGAACCAAGTATGATAGTTTATTCCTTTCAATAATTCTCTAACAATGTCTGGTGGTTCTAGGGCTTTAACAAGGTATTTATAGTCTTTTAGAAACCCTAGAATCAGAATAAAATGTACTTAAAAACTTACTAAATAAGAATTGAGCTTAACAAGAAAAGTACAGCTCTAATTCTCAATTAGTGTAGATTAACTAAATCAAAGGAAACAAAACAAATCCTCCCAAATTAAGTTTAGCCCACCTTAAACAGAATGGTGGCACAAAAATATAAATAATATAGAATGGACGTTCATATTGATGATCTTGATGCAAATGGCCTTGTATCCTCAATTTTGGGCTTGAATTAAGTTAACCAGATTTTGTTCTTCTTGTATGAATGGAATCCCTTGTGTTTTGGCCCAACTACCTTCAATCAGCCCTTGTAAAGCTTGATGCATCCTCTTAGTTTTAAGCTCTTGTGATTGGACTATCCCTAATGTGCAACGGATCATGATTGTTGTTGCTGCCTTGATTCCCATCATTTCCACAAGTAAAGAATATATCGTGTGGGTGCTGACTATGATCATATCATGCCCCCTTTCTTCAAAAAGATTTGTTCTCAAATCTTACTGTTGTTCCACTTCAAAGTTAGGAGGAACGTCTTGAGCTACTAAGAATTGATATCTTCCATGCCATAGAAACAAATACTTGGAGTATAAGGATGTCGTCACTACGAACCAAAAACTCATTTTTTGAATCGCCACCAAATAATCAAACCAAAAAAATGAGATAAGGTGGTTCAGCATTGGATATGATAAAATCAATATTAGAAAACATAGTAAATATAGAATCAACAAAATCCATTGGTGGTGAAGGCATTGAGCTAATTGATAGCTCTGTAGTATGACATATTGCTAACTCTCCACCATCAACCAATTCAACTTTATGCACAAATTCTACATCCAATTCACAATTTTCCACAAATTGATTCTTATGACCTTTAAATTTAGATTCCACAATATTAACCACTTCACCATCATGAACAACTTTCTCATGTGATGCACAACCAAACTTAACAACTTCAGCTTCAACCTCATAATCAACTTCAATGTTTGTTACCACACACCCATGGTTAGATGTATAATTAACAACTTCATCTCCAACCTTTTGCTCTAGTGGGACATCTGTGATCACATCAACATAAGAATTAGAATCCACATGCTTTGATTTAGACCTCTCCGCTTGATTGATATATTGACTAAACATTTGGAAAAAATCTTCAACAAAAATACGTTTGGGCTTAGGAGCTCTTCTTTGTTGTTCTTGTTGCAATTTAGCAATTGCAAGATCTCGCCTCTCCATTTTGTCCAAGCTGTCAGTAATGCTATCGAGAACAATATCCAAACGTTCAAAATGCTTGAACACTGCTTGCAAGGTGAACTGCTCATCTATATTTTCTCCATCGAAAATGCTTTTATCCTTGTGTTGTGACATGATTCAAAGACCTGAAAAGAATGTTAGAAAACCTCACAAATGCTCCCTCACATGTTTGCACTCCTCTCCTCACGCTATGTCACTCAATCTCCCTTGTTTGCACTCAAAGCACCCAATCACTCAACCACTCATGTTTAGGTCTGATTCCTTGAGCCAGAAGCTCAAATTTCACTCCCAAATCTATTTTGGACACCCAGCAACTCAAAACTCAAGGAATCTTAAAGAACAAATCACAACAAAAATTTTTCTCTCTCTTTTTTTTTTTCCCCCAACCTGGACAGATTCTGCATGCCAACTTCAAACACATTTTTGACTAAGATACCAATCGAACTGAGCTTTGGTTAAAACATAAAAGTTGTAGTCCTATGTGTTAGCTTTCAAACGCAACTAGAATCACTCAATTTGAAGTTGTATAGGAGAAGTTATGTCACAAACACTGAACAGACCTCAAATCTGGCAGACATAAATCTCCAACAAAAGACACAACAAAACACGCAAAGACTAGGTTTCTTTTTTTAAAATTTTATTTTCAACAAAGAAAACACAAACAAAGGGCAAAGAACACACTAGAAATTTTTTTTTCTGGATTTTCGGGTATAAGCAATCAAAGACACGAATAGACTAAAGATACGTAAACCTGATGTAGAGCCTGAGCTCTGATACCAACTAATGAGAACCACACCTAGATAGGTAAAATCCAACACCAATATGTTGATAACAACCCCAAGAAAGCTAAATCAGATTTAGCAAAGAGAACTAATACCCGTCATCTATATTGGAGACAAAAACCAAAGTTATAAGCGGAATCAAGACTCGATATCTATAAAGAGATATGAATCAAGGTTATAACAAGATAATCAGATAGAAATCACACTTAAGAACAATTTGAGATGTGAGTGATAAGCCTGATTTGTTCACCACAAGGCTGAAATCACAAAGTTGTCAAAAGAACCAAGTGGGATAGTTTATTCCTTTTAATAATTCTCTAACAATGTCTGCTAGTTCTAGGGTTTTAACATGATATTTATAGTCTTTTACAAATTCTAGAATCAGAATAGAATGCACTTAAAAACTTATTAAATAAAGATTGAATTTAATAAGAAAAGTACAACTCTAATCCTTAATTGGTGTAAATTAACTAAATGAAAGGAAACAAAACAAATCCTCCCAAATTAAGTTTAGCCAACTTTAAACAGAATGGTGACACAAAAATAAATCCTAAATAACATAGAATGGACGTTCATATTGATGGTCTTGGTGCAAATGGCCTTGTATCCTTAATTTTGGGTGTGAATTAAGTTAATTAGGTCTTGTCCTTCTTATATGAATGAAATTCCTTATGTTTTGGCTCAACTAGTTTCAATTAGCCCTTACAAAACTTGATGCATCCTCTTAACTTTAAGTCCTTGTGATTAGACCATCCTTAATGTGCAACGGATCATGATTGTTGTTGCTGTTTTGATTCTCATCATTTTCACAAGTAAAGAATATATAATGTGGGTGCTGACTAAGATCATATCAATGATGGTCATGAATCTCCCAGACATATTGAGGGTTGGTGCCCGCGGATGGCCAAGCCAAAGCCTGCGTTTGCGCTGCTGGCTCGGGGCCACTGCTTTGTTTTGTTCCTTCTTGTCCTTCACAGGGCTCACAGCCACCAGCTCTGCGTAGCCCATCTTGTATCTTAGCTAGAAAAATGACTTTCCAAACTTCTTCCTTACTAGCGTTGTCAGCTTTACTGCATCTACTCCATCTCCTACCGCCTCTATCAGGCTCTCATCGTTCCCTGCTAAAGCCGCGGATTCAACACCTGTGTACAAGCCTTGTGTTACAATTAATCACCAAAATATTTCTACTGCAAATTGAGGCGAAATGTTTTCTGCACGAAATATGATAAATAAGTATTTAATTGGAGTACCTCGAAAGCCTGCAATGACCTGCAGGCCCTTGTTTCGTGACCTCTGGTTAACCATCGATGGTACCTTGATGACCATCGTTTGCCGCAGCAGGAATTGAGAGAAAAAATAAATAAATAAAAAACAAAATGTTAATGTTGTAGCTTGTACATTTTGCCGTGCAATTAAGGAAGGTGGCAAAATTAACATCTATATTATATATGATTTCGCGTTTTTCTTCCTCAATTTCTAGTTCCTGCTGTAGAGAAATAAGTAACTTCATCTTCTTGGCTCGTTAAAGACAATCCTCAATAGCTGGGGAATATAGGTGGGTTTGTCAGAGATATCCTTGTGGTGATAGCCTTTTGGGGGGTTTGGGTGGGGTTGGGTTGGGTCGCGTTTTTCTTCCTCAATTTCTAGTTCCTGCTGTAGAGAAATAAGTAACTTCATCTTCTTGGCTCGTTAAAGACAATCCTCAATAGCTGGGGAACATAGGTGGGTTTGTCAGAGATATCCTTGTGGTGATAGCCTTGGCGGGGGCGGGGGGTTGTGTGGTTGGGGTTGGGTTGGGTTAACTTACACGATGATACATGTTTGATTTTCCTTATGTGAGATGGTTAGAAGTGTTATTCAAAGTTATAAGAATTGAATTGATTATTGAACAAAAAATTAAGAGATTTAAATTTTAACCGATTTAACTAGTTTAACCAAAATTAAATCAGTAAGACCGATATTTAAAATTAAATATATAAAAATTAAAAATCTATGTATATTATATGTAAAATATTAATATATATATAATGTAATATTATATAAAATATAAGTATTATATATATTTATATTGGAATAATAATATTTTTAAATTTATTATATATGATTTATAATTTTTTATAAGGTAAGATAAAAAAATAACAAAATTAATATGTTAATGTATGTAAATAAATTGTAAAAAAAAACAACATTCAAAGATATTAAAGTTATATAGTTCATATTTATGTTGCAAGTAATATCATAAAAGTTTTCATAAAATATAATAGAAATTTTATTTAGTGACAGTATTGGTATAAGATATTAATTTTTACATATGTTAAAAATATTATAATTCATTTTTTAGCAAAATATTAAATAATTTGAATAAAATATAAATTAAAAATATTAATTTGATTTATTTTAATATGCAAAATTGCTAAATTGTGATATTATTATTAGCATATTTATAATTTAAAGGAAATTTTAAATTTTAAAATAAATTACAACTTACAAGCAATTAATAATGGTTTCTCAGTTACCAACAATAGTCACGTTCCAATATGCCCATTTTTCCATCTAGACTTCTCAACGTGCTCGCTTGTCCAACAAAAACTTTCCTTTTCCCAAGAAATGAAAGCGCGTCCAAAGGGATTTTACATTTCTGTTTGAATTGTATGGGTGACGTGGCACCTCTAAAATATGCCACGTTACCCATCAGCTCTCTGAACAAACCAAAAAATTTGGTCTGAGTCACTAGTTTTCGATTGAATCAGTTAGTTTTTCGATTTTTTGCCGGTTCATTAGCCATCTTATTTTTTTGACATAACCGGAATAGATCATAAATTTGTTTTCAATTTTTTCTGTTAAACCAACCAATTCAATCCGAATCTCAAACATTAATGCTACCTACAAATTATGCTTATTTATAAGGGAAATAATAGTTAGACGGCTAATGGAATTCGGGAATTGACAGGAAAAGACAGAGCGGGGAGGGTAGAGAAAAGGTATCAGCAGACCTAGGTTGCACAGACACGGACACGACGGGTATAGATACGACGACATGTTAATTTTAAAAAAATTATGACACGGACACAACATAGACACGTATGTGTATATATATATAAATAAATATTATTATTTAAAATAAAATATAAATTATAACTTAAAATATAACATATATAAATTTAATTTTTATTAAAATAAATCTTATAAAATATACTTTTTAAGTATATTTAAAATCTCACAATACATATTAAATAATAAATATTAATAAAAAACGATAACTTTAAAAAAAATTTAAATCTTTCTCAATTCCTACTCTCCTTCATTTGAATTTAAAAAAAAAAAAAAAAAAGAGGCAACGACAAACCCATCCCTTTTCATTTTTTTACTTTTCTTTTTGTTAGCCGTGTCCGCGTGTCATCAGTGTGTCCGAGCCGTATCCGATTTTTTTTTTTAAAATTTTTTTTGGCGGACACTTTTTGGCGTGTCGGACACATATTTGTGCCGTGTCCAAACCGTGTCCGTGTCTGAGAAGTGTCTGACACGGACACTTCCTTTAAATAGGCGTGTCCATGCATCCTTGCAGCAGACCATACAATATACATTTTTTTTTCAAAAAACATATGGCGTGAGCAATGGTAAAATCAAACGTACAATAAATCTAAATTTGATGTGTAAATTGTAATAGCCCTATAATTGGAGTTTTGGGCGGCGTTGGTAAAGCTTTAGGTGGTGGAGGTTGGATGGTGTATCCAAGGTGAATGAGTTTGATGTGAGAAAAAAAAGGGAGAAACAGATAAGAAGAAATGGTTTTATCTGACCATGGAGAGAGAAAGAAACAAAAAAAAATACTCAGTCATGAAGATAACAAAAGATTTTTTTTTCACATAAGAAAACTTAACTGATTCACAGTGTCACGTTATGTGACACGTCCAAAATTAACGGATCTTTTGACAGAAATAAACTTATAGACTTAATTATGAACTTTTATTAACGGAAGTGACCTACATTAACCTTTTTTAAAGTTATTGACCGAAATTTGTTTAACTAAAAAATTATTGACCTGATTTAGGACTTATCCAGACAGACGCCTTTTGGACAGATTTTGTCTACACACGTGTAGTTTGTGCAACCCTGACTTTTTTTGTGCAACTGTAATTAAAAAATATGAAACGAAAAAAATAATAATACTTTTTTGTATCACTTTTTTACTGTTATAGTTGCACAAAATATAATATTTATTGAACACATCAGACTCGTGTGGCCACCTGCGTCTGCCTACAAACATTTTCCGTATACATAATGGGTTGCCTTGTAATTGAAGATTGCCAATGGAGAAGGTAAAACATACACCAGATCAGCTTTCATGCCCAAAATAACTTCCTCCAGTTTTGTGCTGTAACATTTCGAGTTTCCAGCTTACCTCATCGGCGATGCCCAAATCATCTTCCAATTTCTAGAAACCGACATGTCGGTTGTACGAGATATGTCAGAAAGCCAATTTGTCGTTCATCTGTCACCAGCGAAGAAATGCAAACAATCAGAAGGATACTTGAACTTATTTTCCAATAATATCATTCAGATTGTCAAGCCATTCACTGAATATTCCCATAAATCTCAATATTTTCAAATTTCGGCAGACGTGATTTCAATGCACAGAAAGTCTTATACATGTAGTCTATGGTTTCCGGGTAAACCACAAATTGAAATTCTGCACAATAGATAATTTTGTGTTAAAAGCCAATAAAGACATGTGAACTTGCTACATTTATATAATTTTTTTTAAGTGTAGTCAACAGAATAAAGCTCTACTTTATTATTATTATTATTTTTTCATTTGACATTAGATCAACTTCTTTAAGTTAAAACGTTGTCAAATTAAACAATTTTCTAAACATAATATGAATTTTCTTGTTTAACTTTTTCTAAATTTTCTTTTTGTCTACAAAAAGGTCTCAACCTGAGAAGGAAAGATTCGGAGAAAGCGGAAACTTAGCACTAGACCAAATGACCAACTGCAAGTTTAGTTCTTTATTTATTCATTTCTTTGAATGGGAAGATTGAAAGAGTATTAGGGCCTTGTGCTAAAAGGAAAATTAGGAAATTTGTCTCTCTGATATTCTCTCTCCTCCGTTGTATAGACATTGCCCTATAGTGAATTGAGAAAACAAAATAAAATAAAATAAAATAAAAAACTAATGAAGTTCATTTGGTCCATCGTGGTAAAAGGTAACTGAAAAAAAAAACTGGATATTTAGATGTGCTGTCCAACATGTTGTAATTTTCTTACATTTTTTAAAATGAATAAAATTAGGTGAACACGTATAAAAAAATATGTAAAATATGTGTAATTAATTTAACAGTATCCAACAAATTATTTATTTTTTATTTTTTAAATTTAATATATATTTTATAATTTAATAATTTAAATTACTTGGTGCACTCGTACACTTACATGCCCACCAATTTTTTCTATTTTAGAATATAATAAATACTCAGTAACTCCTTTTACCGATAAAAAGTAACAAGAACAAGACCTCTTTTGTGTCCTTTTTTTTTTTGCTCCGTTTAAGTTTGAGGCAACCGGCCAAGTACCCAAACAAGGCTGGATCAGAAGACTTTTCTGTGGGAACTACACCTGTTTGGTTGCCTTATGCTTTTTTTCAAAAATTTTACTAAATAATTCTAATTGAAATTCAAATTCAATATTTTCAGCTTCTCAAAAGCAAGCTCCAGGCTACTAATGAACTATTTTTTCCCTTACGTTTTTGGTTGGAGATTAAAACATAGACTGTATATCTGTATGGAAGGCAAGGTCTCTTTTGTTGTGATGGGTATCCCCAATTTGTTGCATATATTAACCAAAAATCTCAGCCAGAAGGGTTGGTTTGTTTGTTGGGCTTAAAAAGAGATAATGACATACTTATCTCAAGGTTATCTTATGTTTTTCAGGCAAAAGAAAAATTGCACATAAACTTTTTCACAGCAACAATACGTGCTTTACTAGCGAAAAGAGGCAACTTCGCAACCGAAGACGAAATAAACCGAATGACAAATATGGCAGCAAATCAACTCCGAAACCACCTTGTGATCGCCTAAGTTACCATTTTTATGACCACAGCAGCTTTCACCTTCTGATATTTTGCTAATTCAAGCCTGCATTGCATGTGTTTTCTTCAGAGTCTTGCCGTCCACCATTATCCATACTAATTACTGACTCTACATTGGTTAGTGTTTACCAACAGAACGATTTCAGAAATGAAAGTTTCTTATGCCAGTCTACTCCAGTACAAAGTCAATTTTGGAATGGGTCGTCATTAGCAGTTAATTATATGCTTGGCAAGCATTCCCCAATCTCTTTATTGTACAACCTGTTTGGATTACAAGTTCTAAAATTTATTGTGAAATTACAGGATTTAGCCATTGAAATTCCACTTGTTTTTATAGTCGTATTTAGACCGAGAACGAGTTTTTTCAGTGACGTTGACGCAATTTGAACACCCAAGCCTAAGAAATTGTTCAGATCATTAGTTTATATGGATGATTGATGCAATTACTGACAAGTGGGTCACATTCTAGGGCAATGTTAAAATCATTTTGTGGATGGTTGTGTGACCACTATTGCATTGTCAACAAGTTTTTCCGTTGCAGATGTTATGAGTATGGTTAAATGATTTGCACTGTTTTCTGCAGAAATTCTGACTACTTCAGCCTTCAACATATACACATCACGTATTGGAAACTGAAAGCAAAAATCGAAAATATAGTCCAACCCGTAGATTTGGAGATATAGTCCCCTCTGGCTAAACCCATAAACCTGGCAAGGAAAGCACACACACTATATATACGGATATATATATAGTGATTTCAATTGGTTTCTTTGATTCTGATCCACGTCTGCCGACTACATGATGGAGCAACCGCTGCTGGGGTCATGATAAGGGTAATGGCTACTGTCCCTGACTTCATATATATGGGGAGGCATTGAATATGGCGCCCATGACCAAACAGGCTGTGACTCTGTCTGTGCTTTTGTCTCGCTAGCTTTCTCCTCTTTCTTCTCTCCTACAGGGCTCACGCTTTCTAACACCGCATGGCCAACGTTCTTTCTCAGCAAAGTTGTAAGCATTACTGCATCGACCCCATCCCCTGTCACCTCTATCTGGTTCTTATCTGGCCCTCCCATAGCGGCCGATTCCACACCTACGTATATGTTAGACGCATCAGAAACAAATCATCAAAAAAAAAAAAAAAAACAGAACAAGCCCAATTTCCCATCTGGGTTTTCCGTTTAGTTTGTTTTCTGCTTACCTGAAACGCTAACTGCAGTCTTCAAAGCCTTCGAGCGGGACTTCTGGCCGTTCATGTTCACCTTGATCACGACCTTTTGCTGCACAGAACAAAAACAAACACAGATTAATCCTCAAATTAATTAGCATAAATTCTTGGTAAGGAAAGTAAAAGAAAATAAAAATTGTAATTAAACCCCATTTCATTACCTTCATGATGGATTGATTTCGTTGTAAATGAGAGAGATACTATTAATTGGACTAAAAAGGAGGGTGAAATGAAGAAGACTTGAGAGCAGAGAACTCTCCTAAGTCTTGAAAGTTGAAGAGTACAAATGATGAGAGCGAAAGACGCTGCCTTCTAAACTCCTATTTATAAGTACAAAAAACTAATAAAAACGAGCAATTGAGTACTTTGGGTTTCGGTGCGAGTTCGAGGAATCTTGTAGGAATCACCATCGATCGGTCATCTGTCCCCACAAACAAAGTACTTCCTTCGGTCCACATAAAATGCCAACAAAACAAGCGACGGTCAACCCGCGCTCCGAAGAATTTTATTATATAAATATACAAAAAAAAAAAAAAAGTTATACAGTATTTATATTATAATAATTAATTTTTTTATATAATTATAATAAAAAATAAGTAAAAATAATAATAATATTTTCATTCTATGTTTTATTATTATAGTAAAAAAAGAATATTAATTTCTACCATATAGGCACGGTGTAATAATTTTAAAATTGCCATTGATCCCGAGATCACCATTGACTTGCGAGTCAGCTGATGGAAAATGTCCTCCATCGGACGATGGTTCGTGATGTTACCGTGTCATGTTAGGTGGGACCTAATTGGGCAATCGTACGGATAATAGAACAATTCCTCCTGTTCACTTATGGCCACCATTAAAGTCGAGCCTGACTTGGACGGTCCATATGACCATATATGAATCCCTTAATTTAATATCTCTTCTCAATAAATAATTATTTTTTTTAAGAGTTTTTCCATGGTCAGTGCAGTGTTCGGAATGGCCAACGCGGTTTCGACGCTGTAAAAAGCATTGCTTTTGGCTTCTGGTAGCAGGAAGGAGGCGTTTGAAAGAAAGGTCTTCGGTCAAAAAAAAAACACAAAACAGAAGGTCTTTTTGTCGGAAAAAATTGTATATGTACGTAATGATATATACAAAATTAGTACGTAAAAATTTAGATTTTTAAATTATAAAAATATGATAAATTTTAAAAAATAAATAAATTATTAAATTAATTATATATTTTTTATATATCGTAAATTATATGATCATAAAATAGCGCCCATTTTTTTTATTTTTCCCGTAGATCGGAATTTTCACATTTAACAGAATCACCTAACGACCTTTGATTTGTCTTTTAATTGTCTTGTCATGAAAGTTTCTTTTTCGTTGAAATTGTCAAGAAAGTTTAGCTACTAGAGAGCGTTGCATCTGTCATTTTTCAGGATTTCATACTGCTCAATCAATTGAATTGGCATTATTATCGTGGCAAGGAAATCGAAAAAAAAAAACAACAAAAACAGGGACCCAACTTTGAAATACTGCTTCGCCTAGAAATAAAAAAAAAACAAGAATTAGTGCTACTACCAACCAAAGGCATTAGACACAATATTTTTCAACGAAAGAGAATTGGGATATTTTTTTCAAAAGAAGTCTGAAAAATATCATTCTTATATCTTAATTTTGATAACCACTAAATTATACCACACAATGTCTTATCATACGAAAGAGACTTCACTTTGATCGCAATCCACAGCCACAGCCCATGGATTAGATCAAACTCCAACTATTCTGTCATGGAAATCTTAGAATATTCTCTCATGACATGAACGGGTGGTTAGGCATATGTTTTACCATTGAACTTTTCTTTTTCTTTGTCTAATGAACCATGAATTAGTGATCGGGAGTGACTTTATCTGCGATTCCTACTGTAAATTAGTAATGAAGCCTAAGAAAAACGTTGATTATAGGGCCTTGGAACCTTTTCCAGACTCAGTTTTAGACCAAAGCAATACAAGTCCCTGCATGTCATAATTGTTTATCAACGTGTATAAAAAAGGTAGCCTACTTAGTTATCGGGTTCAAATGGGAGGCTAGAGTTTCAACCTCCACTTCCTACCACTTCTCCTCCCTATATATATATATATATATATATATATATATATATATATATATATATATATGACCTTCTCAAAAACTCAAAAAAAAAAATACAATTAAAATTCTTCATTACATAAACATATAAATATAAATACGAAATTAACCATTATAATTAATTTTTTATGAGCCTGAATTACTAGGGAATAAAAAATCTGCATCCACTTAATATTTCTGTTATATTTCACAATTATTAGATCCATGATGTATAAAATTCAACTATCAATTATCAATCTGTGCGTTCAATCTCCGAAACCAGATTGAATGAAGTATCATGTTAAATACATCATCTCTCTAGGGAGGATCATTTATCACAAAATGTTTCTGCACCTGCATCAGTCACTCCTTCATTCTCAAATACTGATCTTCAGATATTCCCATCAAGATTTTCTTCAAATTCAGAATTTCACTAACCGAAAGCTGAATGGAAAACGAATCCCAAACAAGAACATATCACTGAAAGATAGTTCCACGTAGTGCTGTGATATCAACATCCTTGGACTAGCGACTTCACGCCTACTTGGGCAAATGCAAAACATGCTAAAAAATGGCTAGTCTAATTTTAACCATGTAATTGACCCGCAAAGAATGCCAGCACCGTACGTTTACCCGGCAGCAAGCCGCCCGTCAGATCCGAGAATTCGCCTGTTTGCAGATGAATTTCAAGGATTGATGCATCCTTCTTTGGATTGAATCGCTCAGAGGTGTTTGCATTGCATAGGACCCTATCCCGATGGAATTATGGAAAAGTGCAGGCACATACCAAGTCACCCATGGCGCACATGACCAACAACGTGACCTTTTTTTTTTTTTTAGCTAATCAACTTATGCATTCAGGAAGAATAGCTTGAAATTTGGTGCGTCACAATCCTCGTCTCAATGTTTTCAAAATTTGTTTGATCAATATAAAATTCACCCTTATTTTATGAGTGTCATTACATTCTATTTTAATTTTCTTGTAAGTTCCAATTGATAGATTGTTTTTTTTTTTATTGACTAGAGGCTGATTATTCAGCGGATGCACTTTTATCTTCTTCTTCTTTTTTTTTAATTTAAAGAGACTGGTTCTCACTTATTTTTTTATTTATTTTTTTATCATGAGTCTAAAGATCTGCCCATGGAATATAAGTTTGGGTCAATCTTCTACAAGACTGGGCCCAACTTAGCTTTAGAACCATCATACCCAACGAACAACTCGGTCCAAAATAATTAAGGCCGCGACGAGGAACAGAAACCCAATTCTAATATCATTTTATTATTGTTTTATTCTGAGCTTTACAATTTGCAACAAGGCGGTTGGCTCCCGCCAAAAGAGTGGTGAGAGAGAGAGGCATCGCTTTCTCCGCCGTTTCACGGGACTCTCAGTCATCACGCTTCAAAGCTCCTCCGCATGCCACTTGTCCATCCTGACCACACCCTTCTGCCACGTAAGCGCCCACTCACATCCTCTCTCACTGCCCAAAAACCGAAAAAACACAAAAAGAAAAATTCTCACAAAAAAAAACAAAAAGCAGGAAGGCAACAAATAATTATAAATTCTTAATTTATAATCTCATCGCGTGGGCAACCTTTTTATTGGAAGGGTCTTTATCGGTAACCCACCCTTATGCCAATTTAATTTAAGAACGTAGGGAGCTTCTTTTTCGATCATGAGGAGTGCAGACGAATTATATTTATCGAAAAAGAAATTATGCTGTAGATTGGCTAGTCAATTTTTCACTCATTCAAAGACTTGGTTTGGTGTTGTTAAATCAATCTTCGATAAGTATTCTTCTAATTTTATAAAAAAATGTTACGGAAGTCTTTTTTTTTTCGACTTGTAATTACTTAACTTAAATCATTGACCTTTCTTATTTATCAAAAAAAAAAAAAAAAACATTGTCGAGTTATAAAATTATGCATAAAATACATGGATCAGTTACTAAAAATATCAATAATAGGAAATTATAACTAAGAGTGTTCGTGGATCGGGTTAATCGGTTTTGGGATATATTCGTACCTAATTCGCCATCTTACTTAATTCATCTAATCCAATGCATTATTAGCGTATTGAATTGATTTGATTTTGATAGATTACATATAATAAAGAAGAAATATATAAGATAAGGGAAGACAGGTGAAATAATTATTAGTAGATATCACTCAATGTAACAGTTTAGTGGTTACTTAGTACATTTTTTTTTTGCCATAACCCAAGTTCGAGTCCTGTCACTAAAACTTTCGCCGATCCTAATAACTTGAGATTATGTAGGATTACGGCTGTCGGTTCAAAATTCATTAATACTATGGTTGGACGTGGGAAAAGCCTGTTAGATCTAACAATACTTGGATGATGAGTTTGCCTCTTAGGTATAGTTAAACAAGATTCAAATAAACGGAAGTTACTCCGATCTTAACTCATAAATTCAATGATCGCTATGTCTGTTATAATTTTTTTTTATTCAAAAAAAATTATTAACAGGTGGAGGAAGCATTAATATTGTACTAACAAATTGCTTTTTCATTTTCAGAGTGGTGCTCTGTGGCGTGTTGTTCATCAATTCATAAACTTGTATTAATTTATGTGAAGCCCATTCCTGCTCAGGAGAGCTCAAATGCTCTTGCACCCTAAGAGACACTTCTAGTAGTGTTGTTTTTACATACTATACCTAAAACAGAACCGCAAGACCAAATTTAGCAATCGATCATGTCCAAAAAATATACATACAGAGATAGTTAATATTTCAAACCTCCCCGTTTTCTTTTGGTGCGACGCAGTAATGCTCCATATCTTATATGGCGCATTCACAATAATTCGCTCATCCGTCAAAGACCGCGAGGAGGCCTGTCGCTACACCGAGGAATGATTCAATTGACGTGCTTAATTAGACTTTTTTTTTTTTGTTTATTTGCTTAGACAAAGCCAACATTTATTGGCCCCAAAGCCATTAAACGGTGCCTCGTTGAGTTTTCATTTCCTCTTCTTTTAATGTCTGTCTTGACAGCCTCCTAATATGTTCTAATATGATGCAATGTTATTAAAAGTATGATATTCTGACATTTTATTTTAATTTTTTTTCATTTTATTCAAAAAATAAGAAAAAAAGAAAAAATTAAGAAAAAAATATTACGCTATTATATATTTAATGATATAACATCTTATTAAGAGGTAATTTGATAGCACGATAAATAGATGATATCTTCTTTAATAAATTAAACAGTCAGATAATAAAAAAATACTGAATTATTTTACAATAAAAACGTTGGGAACCAATTCTACAAAAAGAAAACATTATATCTATAATTAGACTTTAGCCCAAACGTTAGACACTAATTTAAGATTTTGACCATATATATATATATATATAAAAGGGGCGGGTCGAATAGAATGGAGGGAAATTTTAAAACTTTTAATCCACACTCAATGCGCTTTTAGCAAATTTTAAAATTTTAAAACTGTAACTAATTCAAACCCTTGCAGTTTTGGCAAATGCAGATTGGTGCAGATCGGATTTGTAGGTTTGAGGCAATTTGGTTAATTTTTGAAGAGTCCTAATTATAACAATGGTAAAATAAAGATTTTTTTTTTAAAAAATACTCAATAAGTAAAATTTAAAGTTTTATATTAAAAATTTTAGATTTTAATTTCAATAATGAGAATTTAAGATTTACCAAAACGTAGACCAACTCCATTTTATATCTGATGATTTAATAAACAAAAGAAGACCAATGGCAACAACTTTCCTTCAATTTTCAAATTTTTTTTTATCTTGTTATTATTCAAGGATAAATTTTTAAAAGAAGGAAATTACTTACCAAAGAATTCACGCAGAACCAAATACTGAAGTTTCCGTTCATTAGAAAAGAGAAATACAGTTACGACAATAACAATGATAAAGCCTTTAATGGCGAAAACCAAATATATAGGGAGTTGTTATTTGCACGCCAAAAGCATTCAATACACGCACTATATAACAGTGTGGAATCCACATTTGTTTTGTATGGTGCGTGTATGAAGCGTTTTTGTGCTTGCAAATAACAATTGGTCACTGGATGCAGCAAGGAGAAGGATGAGGGTCATGAATTTCCCACACAGAGTGAGGGGTGGTGCCCCCATATGACCAAGCCGATGCCTGCGTTTGCCCTGCTGGCTTCGCGGCATCCCTCCTGTCCTCCACAGGGCCCACAGCCACCAGCTCTGCGTAACCCATCTTGTATCTTAGCCAGAAAAATGACTTTCCAAACTTCTTCCTTACCAGCGTTGTCAGCTTTATTGCATCTACTCTGTGTCTAACCGCCTCTATCTGGTTCCTATCGTTCCCTGCTATTTTCACTGATTCAACACCTGTGTACAAGCGTTGTGTTACAATCAATAACCAAAAATATTTCTACTACAAATAAAGGTGAAATTTTCTGCACCCAAATATGAAAAGAGTACAATTAGGTGTCTGGATATTATATATTAAGATTTTGTCCCGGATGAAATTATAATTATTATATTTGAAATTGTGATTGATATTTTTAAAATGTAAAAAAAATAATTATTTAAAAAATAATGTTTTAATTTCAAAAATAACAGTTTTAGTTTCAAAAATAACAGTCTTAATTTTATTCAAGACAAAAATCGACACATCAAACGTGGATACACTAACATTTACTCATATGAAAAATAATTATGTAATTGGAGTACCTCGAAAACCGGCAACGATCTGCAGGCCCTTGTTTCGTGACTTGTCGTCAACCATCGATGATACCTTGATGACCATCTTTTGCTGCACCAGGAAGTGAGAGAAAAAACAATAAATAAAAAACAAAATTTTAATGTTGTAGCTTGTACATTTTTCCGTGCAATTGAGGAAGGTGGAAAAATTAACATCTACATGATATCTGATTTCGTGTTTTTCTTCCCCAATTTCTAGTTCTTGCTGTAGATAAATATGTACCTTCATCGTCTTGGCTCGTTAAAGACAATCAACAATGGTTGGAGAATATAGGGTGGGCTTGTCAGAGATAACTTTGTGGGTGATAGCCTTTTGATTTGAGTTAGTTGGAAGCGTTACACATATGCTTATAAATAAGGGAAAAATGGCCAGACGGCTAATGGAATACGGGAGTTGACAGTAAAAGAGAGAGCAGGGGAGAGAGAAGAAAAATGTATTTCGATCGTACGATAATTTTTTTTTCAAAAAGTATAAGATGTGAACAATAGCAAAAAGTCAATAGGAGACAAACTATGACCAGGAGTCTCCGGACTCCGCACATGCCTATGTATTTTGCAACAAATGAGACCATGAACGAAGGGCATGGATTAAGAGGTAGAATTTTTATTTTGAAAAATTATTTAGATAGTAATAATTTTATAATTTTTAGTAATAAATATATATTTTAAATAATAAAAAATAAAGTGACATAATTTTATTATTTAAAATATAAATATTATTATTCAAAATTTAAAATTTATCACTTTTAAGACATTTTATCAAATACTAAATTATCAATCTCTAAAACTTTTCTAATGAAAGAAATCTTGTTAACAAAGAAAAGTAATTTAATGTGATGAGTGTAAGTGGTGAAAATTCTCTGAAGTGTCCACATGGGTTCCTCAGAGTCCACTAATTCAAACAATATTCATTGTGGGTTCACGAAGTTGGTTCTCAGTCCTAAGTGTACGTCAAGGTTAGTTGTTTTTTTTTTTAAAATAATTTGCAAATATTTTTGTGATGCTTACTATATACATTTTTGTAGTTACAACTTATACATAATTTTATATTATATAAATTTATTAGGTCATTTAAATAATTTGATTAGATAACTTTTGAATTTTTTTAATCATATTTAAAATTAAATTAATTTAATTCATATTTTAAGTTAATTAAATTTAAAATTTTTTATTTTTTTTCTCTTTTGTTCAAATTTAGTCTCCGTGCTGGAGACGAAGACTATTCTTTGGTGTTAAATTATACAGCTGCTTCCTTTTCGTCATATTTACTCGTTTAATAAGTCCGCTGACCCGTAAAGTCGACGCGACAAAGCCATAACTAGTCAATTCCACGGAGAATTGGCCGCAAAAAGAAAAAGAAAGACATCAAAATTGGCAGTTTCACACCTGGCCGCCGCGATACTGTTTTGATTGTTTTATACCGTAAAAAATTGATTGATGAAGTAAGAATAAAAATTTTATATCACTTAAGGTTATAGTTTGATGGTTAATCTTTATATTTTTTTTACATTAATTTAGTTTTAAATTCTCACACTGTTATCCGCACTATTAAATGACATTTATGATAAGACACAATGTCGAATTTAAAACTTGTTAACACTAAGTCAGACATGAGAAAAATTTATTCGGCTCATGAATACTTAGGTAAGAGGTTTTTTCTTTGAAAGAGATTGAATGAGAATAAAATGGATGACCTCCGATCTTGACTCATATATATTATAACTCATATATTAGTAATGCATATTTTTTTGTTGTTCAAAAAGAAAAAAGAATATATACTTTATAATAATCTTTAATGGACATGAACCATTGGAGACCAAATTAAGCTTTTGGTCAGTCACCGTTGTTACGTGCTGCTAACCTTGAAATATTCGCGAGCAAAATTAGCCTAGCTAACATACCCATTTTAGTTGTCAAAAAAAAACATAACCATTTTAGCCTAACATACATGACATCATGTCCTCGGCTTCTAATTTAACTTGGAAACATATAAACATCATGGGTTGCCTTGCAATTGATGATTGCCAATGGAGAAGGTAAAACATACATCCGATCAGCTTTCATGCCCAAAATAACTTCCTCAAGTTTTGTGCTGTAACATTTCGAGTTTCCAGCTTACCTCACCATAGATGCCTAAATCATCTTGCAATTTCTAGAAACAGACATGTCGGTTGTAAAAGATATGTCGGAAACCCAATCTGTCGTTCATCAGTCACCAGCGAAGAAATGCAAACAGTCAGAAGGATACTTGAACTTATTTTCCAATAATATCATTCAGATTGTCAAGCCATTCACTGAACATTCCCATAAATCTCAATATTTTCAAATTTCGGCTGACGTGATTTCAAGGCACAGAAAGTCTTTACATGCATGTTCCAACTTAGTCTGTGGTTTCCGGGTAACACAAATTGAAATTCTGCACATAAGCTTTCACCGGCAATAGAAAATTTTGTGTTAAAAGCCAATAAAGACATGTGAGCTTGCTACATTTATATTTTATTTATAAGTGCAGTCAACAGAATAAAAGTTCTACTTGATTTATTTTTTTTGTTCATTTGATATTAGATCAACTTCTTTCAGTTAAAACGTAGTCAAATTAAACAAATTCCTAAAAATAAAATGAATTTTCTTGTTTTTTCTGAAAAAAAAATTCTTCTTCTTTTTTTTTTAGTCTACAAAAAGGTCTCAAACTGAGGATGAGATATTTGGAGGAGGCGGAAACTTAGCACTAGACCAAATGACTAACTGCTTAGCTGCTAAAAAAATTTAGTTCTTTATTTATTCATTTTTTTGAATGGGAAGCTTGAAAGAGTAGGGCCTTGTGTAAGAGGAAACTTGGGAAGGTTGTCTCTCTGATATTCTCTCTCCTCGGTTGTATAGACGTTGCCCCATAGTGATTTAGAAAGACAAAAATAAACTAATGAAGTTCATTTGGTCCATCACGGTAAAAGGCAACTGAAAAATAAGTGGATCTTTAGATGTGTTCTTTAACGTGTCATATTTTCTTTTGAGATGGTATTTTAACGGCAATTCAGTATATTTTTCTAGTTCGTGGCTCAGGTTCAATTCTAGTGGCAGCGCTTTAAAACTTTGACTCCTTATTTTTTTGATTTAATTGTGAGCTGTGCACCGCTAATTCTCGAATCGTCATGGCTAACTAGGAGAGATCGTGCTCAAGTTCAATAGTATTTGGGTGGTGAGTCCCTTTTTATGAGATTAATTGAATGGAGATTTTCAAACAAGGGATACTCAAGCCCCAACTCGTAAATCCGACGACCAATATATTTCTAATGAATATATTTTTTTCAAAAAAAAAGTTTTGTATTTTTGTTACATTTTTTAAAATAAATAAATTTACAAAAACACACTTAAACAAATATGCAGAAAGCATATCATATTTAATTTAACGGTATCGAACACTTTAATTATTTTTTTACTTTTTTAAATTTAATATATTTTTTATAATTTAATAATTCATATTATTACGTATTCATCGTATTCTTATATTTACGTGTCCACCAAATTTCTCGAAACGAGCTCCGGCCTACCAAAGAACTATTCGTCCCCTTATGTTTTTGGTTGGAGATTAAAGCATGGAACACCTGTACGCAAAGCGAGAGTGATCCAGGTCTCTTTTGTTGTGATGGGTATCGCCAATTTGTTGCATATATTAAGAAAAGATCTCAGCCAGAAGGGCTGGTTTGTTTGTTGGGCTTAAAGAGATAATAATTGACATACTTATCTCAAGTATATCTTATGTTTTTTAGGCAATAGTAAAATTGCACGCATAAATTTTGTCATAGCAACAACACGTGCATAGCTAGCGAAAAGAAGCAACTTCGCAACTGAAGACGAAATAAAGAGAATGACGAATATGGCAGCATATCAACCACGAAACCACCTCTTGATCACCAAAATTACCATTTTTATGACCACAGCAGCTTTCACCTTTTGATATTTAGCTAATTCGAGCCTGCACTGCATGTGTTTTCTTCAGAGGCTTGCCGTCCACCATTAGGCCTACTGATGATTACTGACTCTACATTGGTTGGTGTTTACCAACAGAACGATTTCACAAATGAAACTTTAATTTCTATGCCAGTCTCCTTATCAGTTAAGTATATGCTAGGCATTCCCCTATCTCTTTAGTATACAACCTGTTTTGATAACAAGTTCTCAAAATTTCTTATGAAATGACAGGATTATGGATGAAGTTATTTAGCTATTGAAATTCCAGTTGATTTTATAGTCGTATTTATACTGAGAAATGAAGTTGTTTATTGATATTGACGCAATTCGCTCACCCAAGCCTATGAAATGGTTCTGGTCATTAGTTTATATGGATGATTGACGTAATTAGTGACAAGTGGGAAACATTATAGGCCGACATTAAAATTATTTTGTGGATAGTTGCGTTGTCACTGTTGCATTGCCAAAAAAAATTTCCGGTGCAAATGATTTGCACAGTTTTCTGCAGAAATTCTTACTTCTTCAGCCTTCAACATAAACACATCACATATTGGAAATTGAAAGCAAAAACCAAAAATATAGTCCAGCCCGTAGATTTGGAGATATAGCCCTCCTCTGGCTGAACCCATAAAACCTTGCAAGCAAAGCACACTACATATATCGATTAAGTTCAATTGGTTTCTTTGATTCTGATCTATGTCTGCGAACTACAGAATGGAGCAAACGCTACAGGGCTCATGGTAAGGGTAATAATGGCTACTGTCCCCGACTTCATATATATGGGGAGGCATTGCATATGGCGCCGCCCCTGACCAAACAGGCTGTGACTCTGTCTGTGCTTTTGGCTCGCTAGTTTTCTCCTCTTTCTTCGCTCCTACAGAGCTCACGCTCTCCAACACTGCATAGCCAACGTTCTTTCTCAGCAAAGTTGTAAGCACTATTGTATCCACCCCTTCTCCTGTCACCTCTATCTGGTTCTTATCTGGCCCTCCTATAGCCGCCGAATCCACGCCTATGTATATGTTACACATGTCAGAAACAAATTATCAAGAAATTTTGAAAAAAAAAAAAAAAAAACAGAACTAACTCAATTTCCCATCTGGGTTTTCTGATTAGTGTTGTTTTCTGCTTACCTGAAACGCTAACTGCAATCTTGAAAGCCTTGGAGCGGGACTTCTGGCCGTTCATGTTCACCTTGATCACTACCTTTTGCTGCACAGAACAAAACAAACAAGGATTAATCCTCAAATTAATTAGCATAAATCCTTGGTAAGGAAAGCAAAAGAAAAATTTTTTTTAATTAAACCCCATTTCATTACCTTCATGATGGATTGATTTCGTTGGAAATGAGAGAGAGAGATTATTAATTGGGCTAAAAGGGAGGGTGAAATGAAGAAGACTTGAGAGCAGAGAACTCTTCTGAGCCTTGAAAGTTAAGAGTACACACGATGAGAGTGAAAGAAGATGCCTTCCACACTCCTATTTATAGGTATAAAAAAGTAACAAAAACAAGTAATTACGGACGTCGGGTTGCGGCGTGAGTTCGAGGAATCTTGTTGGAATCACCATCGATCGCTCATCTGTCCCCACAAACAAAGTACTTCCTTTGGGCCACCTAGAGTGCTAACAAAACAAGCGACCCGGTTGACTAACACTCCCAAAAGAGATTTATCACATGACCATATACAGTGTACGTTTGATAGATAAATTAAATAGTATGATATAAGATAATATAAATTAATATAATATAAGATAGGTTAAATTGTTAATTTATGTTATATTTACATATTATCAAATAGTATAAAATAATTATTTTATTTAATATTAGATGATATAGGATAAAATAGTATAATATATCAAAATAAATTTTTTACCCTTAAAAATAATTGATTTATATTTATTATTAATTTTAATATTTTTATTATAAATAATTAAAATTAGGTAATAAAATTAATATTTATTTTACATATTATTATACATTATATTATTTATAATTTTTTAATTTTGTATAAAAAATATTTTTTAAAATTAAACATTAATTTTATTTATACAAATAAATTTTAAGATATTAAAGAAAGGAGATTAATTTTTTTAAATTTTTAAGAGAAAAATTAAAAAAATTTTAAGATATAAATTTTTAGATTTATATGAACAAAAAAAAACAGAGAGAATGAGCGAGAGAGAGAGAGAGAGGGAGAGCGAGGAAGGGAGGAAGGAGGAGAGTCGAGAGAGAGAGGAAGGGAGGAAGGAGGAAAGAGGGAGTAGGGAGGGGAGAGAAAGGGAAGGAAGAGAGAGACGAGGAGTGAGAGAGAGAGAGAAGAGGGATGAGAGAAAAAGGAAAGAGAAATAGAGGAGGGAGTAGAGAGAAAGGAAAGAATAGAGAGCGAAGATTAGAGAGAAACAAATTTTTATATTTTTATATTAAATTTTTAAAAACATATTTAAAATTTATTTTAATTAAGAGGATATTTTAATAAATATATAATTTATTAACATTAGTTCATGATATAGGATAAACTAGTTTATAAGAGTAAAAGGGATAGTACTATCTCATATTTATATGATAGTAAATACACACTAGTATATTTTATATTAATTTTATTAACTAACCAAATATGAGTTAATATAAAATACTTGATCACTAAATTATCATATTTTATGAAATAAATACACCTTAAAAAGTATTATAAAATCATTATATTATAATAATTAATTTTTTTATTATTATAACAGAAAAATGTAAGAAAAGGATAATATATTTTAGGTGACTGATATTAACGCATAAAAAACACTGCATGCACGCATGAAAAGGGTTGTGGGCCTTGATTCCGCTTTCTTATGGCGCGTGTATGCAGCGTTTTGCTGCGTGTGAAGATCAATCGCTTATATTTTATTACGTATAAGCACCGTATAATAATTTTAAAGTTGTTGTTGATATCGAGATCACCATTGACTTGCGAGGCAGTAGATGGAAAAGGTCTTCCGTCGGAAGATGGTTCGTGATGTTACCATGCGATGTTAGGTGGGACCCAATTGGGCAACCGTACGTACTGATGGAAGAATGCCTTGTGTACATTCGATGGGCAACCACCAAAGTCGAGCGTGACCAATACGTGCGTTCACATATCTCTTCTTAATAAATAATTACTTCTTTTCTTTTGAATTTTTCCAAGGTCAATTGAATGTTCGGAATGGCTAACGCGGTTTCGACAGTGTAAAAAGCATTGCTTTTGGTTTTAGCCCCCTAGTAGCGGGAAGGATGCGTTTGAAAGAAAAGGCTTATTTGTTGGGTAAATATGTATGTAATAATACGTATAAAGTGAATATATAAAGATTTAAATTGTTTAATTATAAAAAATATAATAAATTTAAAAAATATAAATATATTATTTAATTAATTTTATATCTTATACGTGTTATAAATTACGTGATTAAATAATAATATTTATTTTTATTATCTTTCACGCGGATGCGGAATTTTCACATTCAACAGAATCATCAACGACCTTTGATTTGCCTTTTAATTGTCTTGTCATGAAAGTTCCTTTTTTTTGTAATTGTCAAGAAAGTTTCTAATGGCCAGCTACCGACTTTTGCATCTGTCATTTTTCAGGATTTTATGTTGCTCAATAAATTGAATTGGCATTATTATTGTAGCAAGGAAATCCAAATAAAAACAAAAACAAAAACAGGGGACCCCAATTTTGAATTATTCCTTCGCCTATAAAAAAAATATTGAATTAGTGCTAACCAAGGGCATTAGACACAATATTTTTCTTTTTTTTTTTTTTGATTAAGTTGGAGTGGAGAATGGGACTTTTTTTTGTAAAAAAAAATCTGAAAACTATCACTATTAAACCTTTAGTTCGGTGACCAGTAAACTACACCACATAATAAAACATACGAACGAGACTTAACAAATCACTTGGACCACAACCCACAGCCCATGCATTATATCAAACTCCAAAGCGTATTTTGAAAAAAAAAAAAATGAGGGCCATTGCATGACTAGATAAATTTAATTCAAATGTCATTTAGACATAACGTAATTTGTGCAACGATAAATATATTTTATGTAATTATAATTAAAAAATATGAAAAAAAATTATAATAATTTTTGGCATTACTTTTTATTATTATAATAGTATAAAATTTACTAATTATTACACAAAATATAAATCAGTATACTATTTAACTATCTTTTTGTATGGCCTTCCAGTTTTGCCCTTTTGAAATATTCTATCATGGGAGTGCTAGAGTATTCTCCCATCAACAGGTGATTAAGAATATCGTTTACCATTGAACCTTACTTCTTTTTTTTTTTTTTTTCGTTTCAATGGAGGGTAGACACAAACTACACACATGCTCCTCGTGACAACGCAACCCCACCACGAATCTAGCTCTTGCATTAAAGGCAATGCCCCCATCTCTTTTTTTTTTTTTTTTAACTTTTCCTTTTATTTTTCTTTGCTCAATTAACCATGAATTTTTTTTCCAGATCGTATAGTCATTTTATTTAAGATTCTTATCGCTTGAAGTGATAGTTGAGTGATAATTTGACGTATTCTTCTCACTTATAATTTGGATTCAAATTTTAGTAACAGCACCTGAAGAAGTTTAAGTACGTACTAGGTCACCCATGACGCCTATGGCCAACAATGTGATTATTATTATTATTATTATTATTATTATAAAAGAATACAATCAACTTATGCATTCAGGAACAACAGCTTGAAATTCGATGTATCACAATCCACGTCTCAATGTTTTTAAAATTTGTCCTATCAAATATGAAATTTAGCATTTTATGAATGTCGATTAGATGACTTCGAGAATTAATCTTGTTCAATTATGCTATAGGCTCCAATCGATAAATTGTTTTTTTTTTTTTTGGGTATTGACTAGAGGCTGATTTTTCAGTGGATGCATTTTTAAGTTTAGTTTTTTTTAATTTAAAGAGACTGATTCTCACGTATTTTTTATTTAATTTTTTTATTAATTTATTATCATGAGTTTGAATAAAGATCCACTCATGAAATAGATGTTTGGGTCACTCGTGGACAAGAATCGGCCAGAGCCCGTGCAATAGAAGTTTGGGTCAATCTTCTACAAGACTGGTCCCAACTTAGCTTTAGAACCATCATACCCAAAGAAGGACTCGGTCCAAAAGGCCATGTCACGACGAGGAAAAGAAAACGAATTCAATGATCGTTTTATTATTATTTTATTTTGAGCTTTACAATTTACAGTAAGCCGGTTGGTTCCCGCCAAAAGTGTGGCGAGAGAGAGAGGCGTCACTTTCTCCGCCGTTTTACGGGACTCTCAGTCATCACGCGCCAAAGTTCCTCTGTATGCCACTTGTCCATCTGGACCACCGCCTCCTGCCACGTAACCGCCCACTCACATCCTCCCTCACTGCCCAAAACCCAAAAAAACCAAAAAAAAGAAAAATTCTCATAAAAGAAACAAAAAGTGGAAAGGCAACAAATAGATATAGATTCTTAATTTATAATCACATTGTGTGGGCAACCTTTTTATTGGGAGGGTTTTTATCGGTAATCCACCCTCATGCCAATTTAATCCAAGAATGTAGGGAGCTGGAAGTGCAGATGAATCATGTTACCAAAAAAGAAATTGCGTCGCGGATTAATTAGCCAATTTTACACTCACTCAAAAACTTAATTTGATATTTTTAGATCAATCTTCTCTTAGTATTCTTTTAATTCTATAAGAAAATATTAAGGGAGTCTCTTTTTTCCGACTCTGGCTCGTAATCAGTAAACTTGGGTCATTGACTTTTCCTATTTTTCAAAAAAAAAAGTTGACGAGTTACAAAACTATGCAAGAAACACATGAATTGGCTGCCAAAAATCTCAATAATAGCAAATTATAACAATGAAAAGTAAAAATTTTTTGAAAAAAACACTCAGTAAATAAAATTTAAAATTTTATTTTAAAAATTTTAAATTTTAATCTTGATAATGAAAATTTAAGATTTATAAAAAAAACAAATAACAACTCCATTATGTATCCTATGATCTAATTTATAAAAAAAAAAAAAAAAAAAACTCAAGATTTCCTTTAGCCATTATTGGTGCAAAGAGATCTAAAAAGTTGTATTGGTTGTCACTTACATGTTGACGAACAAATTTTCAATTCTAACCTCTATGTGCAATGAGTCTGATACCCTGATCAAGACCATTGGCAATAACTTGCGTTCAATTTTCTTTTTTTTTTTATCTTGTTATTATTCAAGGATAAATTTTTAAAAGAAGGAAAAGTTAACAAAGAATTCGTGCAGAACACAATACTGAAGTTTCCATTCATTGGAAAAGAGAAATACAATTACGAAAAGAACAATGGCAAAGCCTTTAATGGCGAAAACCAAATATATAAATGATAATTAAAATTTTCCAGGACCTCATCATGTTCGTGTTGATGTCATTTCCTCCTTGGAATGAATTAAGGATCCCGGGCCATACATATAGGGAGTTGTTCCAATACACGCGCCATTTGTATGGTGCGTGTATGGAGTGTTTTGGTGCTTGCAAATAGCAATTGGTCAAGGATGATAGTCACGAATCTCCCAGACAGAGTGAGGGTTGGGGCCCCCATATGGCCAAGCCGAAGCCTGCGTTTGCACTGCTGGCTCGGGGGCCACTGCTTTCTTCTCTTCCTTCTCGTCCTCCACAGGGCTCACAGCCACCAGCTCTGCGTAACCCATCTTGTAACTTAGCCAGAGAAATGACTTTCCAAACTTCTTCTTTACGAGCATTGTCAGCTTTACTGCATCTACTCCATCTCCTACCACCTCTATCTTATCGTTCCCTGCCATAGCCGCGGATTCAACACCTGTGTACAAGCGTTGTGTTACAATTAATCACCAAAATATTTCTACTACAAATTAAGGCGAAATATTTTCTGCACGAAATATGATAAATAAGTATTTAATTGGAGTACCTAGAAAGCCGGCAACGAGCTGCAGGGCCTTGTTTCGTGACTTCTGGTTAACCATCGATGATACCTTGATGACCATCTTTTGCTGCACCCGGAAGTGGGAGAAAAAACAATAGATAAAAAACAAAATTTTAATGTTGTAGTTTGTACATTTTTCCATGCAATTAAGGAAGGTGGAAAAATTAACATCTATATGATATATGATTTGGTCTTTTCTTCCTTAATTTCTAGTTCCTGCTGTAGATAAATGCGTACCTTCATCGTCCTGGCTCGTTAAAGACAATCCTCAATAGTTGGAGAATATAGGTGGGTTTGCCAGAGATATCCTTGTGGGTGATAGCCTTTTGATTTGGGATGATTGGAAGTGTTACACATGCTTATAAATAAGGGAAATAATAGTTAGACGGCTAATGGGATACGGGAGTTGATAGAAAAAGAGAGAGCGGGCAGAGGGGAGAAAAAAGTAATAGTAGACTATACAAATTTTTTTTTCAAAAAACATATGACATGAGTAATAGTAAAATTTAATGTACAATAAATCTAAGTTTAATGTGAAAATTATAATAGACCTATAATTTAAAAAAAAAAATTTGTCAGTCCTCCCATCCGATGGCTCTCGTTCCTATATTGAGTCTAACAAATAACCTTTTATACTTATAAAAAAATAAATTTAATTAAAAATTCTCTCTAACTCTAACTTACAGGCCTATTGAGTCAATGGGGAACAAAATCTCTATGACCACGAGCCTAGACCAGGAAGGAAATCTTGTTAACAAAGAGTTGACTGAGTGTAAGTGGTGAAAATTCTGGACTGTCCACAAGGGGCCCTCATCCAGTCATCCTTCAAAGTCCACTAATACAAACGAAGGTACAAGAGTGACAGGACCCATTGACGGTCCACGATGCTGGTTCTCAGGCCTGTACATGTATGTCAAGGTCGGTTTTGTTTATAGGCGAAAAGTAAGAATTCATCTGTAATGTTTTACTGTTTTATAATTTATGTTCACAATATATATATATATATATATATATATATATATATATATATATATATTTTATCAAAATTAACCCTTTATGTAATTTTTGTCAACACATTTGGCTCTTTTATGCTAACTCTCTATCAACTCCAGCCACATGAGCTGCCACATCATACATCTTGTCCTATTCAAAGTGCCGCGTCCTCCAATTTTATTGTTTTCACCTTCTTTTCCTTTGAAGAAGAAGGTATTGTTCTCCAGCTACACACCCACAGATTTATCATGCGCCCCAGGCAAATCACAGCCTCCCCATCTTCTTCTACGCTTAATGGTGTTCGTGACCCCCTTCTAATACATGGATTCTTGTATAAAATCTCCATAAACTCTGTTTTCTCACAAAAATGACAACACAATAAGCGAAATTATCAATAACTCGTGTTGAAAAGAAAAAAGAAAAGGTCTGCAACCCAGTAAATATTAATCAATGAATTTAATTAACCTTGTAGCGCTGGGTCCTCTGGAGGCAATTTCCATGACAACGACTGCATTATAGCCACCATTGTCTTCCTTTTTTCACATTGGTCTTCAAGTCCACTACAACTTCCTCTTATTTCCCTAATACTGTGTTTGGGAGGGGGGAAAGTGGGGGAGAGAGAGGAAATTGAGAGAATTAAGGTAAATTGTTATGTTTGGAAAATGTTTAAAAAGTGGGGGAGAGGAAAGTTTCTAATTCCTCTAATCCTCCCTACCTCACCAAAACCAATTTTCCCAAAAATGGAAGGAAAGTTGTTAGTTCTCATACTAAATTTATTAAATGACTCAATTACCCTTACATAATTTAAAAATTATAATTTTACCTAAACAAAATATTTTAATAGAATTTATTATGAAGGATAAAATTGTTATTTCAACATATTTTATATTCTTATCTCCAACTTTCCACCATTTCCCAAATAAAAGAATTTATAATTTTCCTCTCTCCCATTATCTCTTTCCAAACACAAGAGATGATAGAAAATATTATCTTCCTCTAATAATCCTCTCCTCCACTTTTCTCTCCCTCACTTTCCTCTCTCTCAAGAATTTTATCTAAACACAGTATAAAGGACAATTAGCCGAATTTCCACTACCGTTCGAGCTGAAGGCATATCGGAAGAAGATAAAGGGGCCGACAGAAGTGGGGCGGGCAAAGACGGCCGTAGTGGTGGAGGAGTTTACGGAGGGGACAGCGGCTTTGTCAGAAGACTTGCCTGAGAGACTGACAGCAACATTGACGACGTGGCAAATAAAAAAATTGGAAATAAAAATTTAAGAAAATGTTAAGAAAAGTTTTAAAAAATAAAAATAAAAAAAAATTAAAGAAAAATTTTATTTTTAAAAATGTCATGTCATTAAATACTAATGACATGACAATCCAAGTAAGTCAAAATGTATGACGTGGCACTCATGTGGCTACAACTAAAAGAGAGTTAATATAAAAGGAGTAAATGTGTTGACAAATAAAGACAGCATAGACGGTTAATTTTGACAAAAAAAAAATGTTATAAGCATAAATCATAAAATAGTGAGATGTTACAGGTGAATTCTTACTTTTTACCTTTTTTATATGGTTTATAAATGTTTTTGTAATATTATTTTTACTTGTATCTTTATAAGTATAGTTTATAATTTTATATTATATAAAATTATTAAATTATTTTATTATTTTAACTAGATAATATTTAAATTATATTTTTACTCATATTTAAAATTAAATTAATTTAATTTACATGTTAAATGAATTAAACTCAAAATTTTCTATTTTTACTCTTTTGTTCAAATTCAGTCTTCGTGCTGGAGACGAAGACTATTCTAAGTGTTAAATTAAACAGTTGCTTCCTTTTCATCATTTTTAATAGTTTAGGACCGTTTGGAGTGGTTTAAGTTTTCTGTTTTCTGTTTATTTTTCACAAAAAAAACATGAAACATGTTTGTTATTGATTCTGTTTTCTGTTTTTTGTTGAAAAGTTAAAAGTGTTTTTCAAAGAAAAAAAACAGATTGGGAAAACAATAAAAATAACTTTCTGATTTTGTTTTTAACTTTTTTTTTCTATACTTTCTCTCACAACTTTTTCTCTCTCTATCCACCCTCTTTATCATATCTCTCTTTACTCATCCTCTCTCTATCCCTCTATATTTTTTCTCTCACTACTCTTTCTCTCTCGACCCATTCTCTCTCTACCCTCTATCTCCTTTTCTATCTCTACCATTCTCTCTGTACCCTCTCTCCCCTTTTTTTTATCTCTATCATTCTCTCTCTACCCTCTCTCCCCTTTTTCTATCTCTACCATTCTCTCTCTACCCTCTCTCTCTTTTCTCTCTCTCTCTTTTCTCTCTCTACTCATTCTTTCTCTACCCTCTTTCTCTTTTTCCTCTTCCTACCATTATCTCTACTAATTCTCCCTCTACCCATTCTCTCTCTCGCCTTTTTCTCCCTCAACCATTCTCTCTACTCATTCTCTCTGTGCTCCCTCTCTCTCTCTCATTTTTCTCTCTCTACCATTCTTTCTTCTTTTTCTTACTCTATCATTCTCTCTACTCGTTCTCTCTCTGCCCTCTCTCTCTCTTTTTTTTCTCTCTACCATTCTCTGTCTACCCATATTCTCTCTTTTTTCTTACTCTACTATTATCTCTCTACTCTCTCTTTCTTCTTTTTCTCTCTCTACTCATTCTCTCTCTATCTAGACTCTCTCTCTTTTTTCTTGTTTTACCATTCTCCCTACTCATTCTCTCTCTACGCTCTCTCTCTCATTTTTCTCTCTTTATCATTCTCTGTACTCGTTCTTTCTATACTCTCTCTCTCTCTTTTTTCTCTACTCATTCTCTCTCTACCCTCTCTCTCTCATTTTTCTCTCTCTACTATTCTATTTACTCATTCTTTCTCTACGCTTTCTCTTTCTGTCATTCTCTCTACTCATTCTCTTTCTTCTCTCATTTTCTCTCCTTTTTCTCTCTCTACCATTCTCTCTACTCATTCTCTCTCTACCCTCTTTCTTTCTCTCTCTCTTTCTCTCGCTCCCATTTTTCTCTTCATGTTTATACTTTTTTTTACCATTTCTCTCACTATACTTTTTTTATCTATTTTTTTATTCTTATAAAAAAAATAAAAATTGATAGCAATAAACACAAAAATTCAACAAACAGCAAAAACAAAAAACAGAAAATGAAAAACAGAAACAAAAAACTAACAGCGTCTCCAAACGGACCCTTAATTATTCCGCTGACCCATAAAGTCGATGCTACAAAGTCATCACTAGTCAATTCCACAAAGGATTGACAGTTTCACACCTAGCCGCCACAATACTCTTCTGGTTGTTAAAACCGAAAAAAAAAATGAAAAAGAAAAAGAAAGATACTGTAAACAATTGATTAATGAAGTAAGAATGTATACTTTATACTCTTAACGTGTTAGTTTAGTGGTTAGTTAATGCGTCTTTTTTTTTATTGATTTGAGTTTAAATTTTAATATTATTATTTGATTTATTAAGTTAAATTTATATTGAAATACAGTATTAAATTTAAAATTTATTAATATTGAGTCTGATGTAAAAAAAAAATACTCATTCTGCCCATTAGTACTTCATTAAGGGATTTTTTCTTCGAAAGAGATTAAATGAAGATGAAGTGAGTAGCATCTAATCTCCACCAATATATGTAATAACTCACATATTAATAATACATATTTTTTTGTTATTCAAAAAATATATATATACTTTATAATAATCTTTGATGGACACGAAATCATTGGAGACCAAATTAAGCTTTGGGTCGGTCATCGTTAGGCGCTGTTACACACACATTCTACACCTAAACCCACCTTGTAATATTCATGAGCAAAATTAGCCTAGCTAACATAACCATTTTAGCCTAACATACGCACAAGAGATCATGTCCTCGGCTTCTAATTTAACTTGGAAACATATAAACATCATGGGTTGCCTTGTAATTGATGATTGCCAATGGAGAAGGTAAAACATACATACAATCAGCTTTCATGCCCGAAATAACTTCCTCAAGTTTTGTGCTGTAACATTTCGAGTTTCCAGCTTACCTCACCTTAGATGCCCAAATCATCTTGCAATTTCTAGAAACAGACTATGTCGGTTGTACGAGATATGTTGGAAAGCCAATTTGTCGTTCATCTGTCACCAGTGAAGAAATGCAAACAATCAGAAGGATACTTGATCTTATTTTCCAATTATATCATTCAGATTGTCAAGCCATTCACTGAATATTCCCATAAATCTCAATATTTTCAAATTTCGGCTGACGTGATTTCATGGTGCAGAAAGTCTTATACTTGTATGTTCCAACGTTGTCTATATTTGGAGTGCGAAGGAGAGGAAAAAAAAGGAAAAAAGAGGAAAAAGAAAAAAAAAGTGAAGAGAAAATAAAGTTGTTTGGAATAGTAGAGAAAGTTGAGAGAAAGAAAGTAAATAAAGAAAGGTGAATAGTAATTTGTAAGGGAAAAAATTTAGAAAAAATAAAATTATTTGGAGTGATAAAAAAATATAAGAGAAAGAAAATAAAGTAAAAGAAAATGTGAATAGTAATTTGTGAAAGTAAAAGTAGAGAGAAAATAAAATTATTTAGAATAATGTAGAAAATAAAGTAAAAAAAATAAATAATAATAATTATACTTTTTTTCCCTCCTTATATTTTCTTGCATATCAAACATTAGTCTGTGGTTTCCGAGTAAACCACCAATTGAAATTCTGCACATAAGCTTTCACTGGCAATAGAAAATTTTGTGTTAAAAGCCAACAAAGACATGTGAACTTGCTACATATATATATATATATATATATATATATATATTTTAGTGTAGTCAACAGAATAAAAGTTCTACTTTATTTTTCTTGTTACAATTTTTTTATAAGTAAGTTCTATTTTTATTTTTATTTTTTTTTGCATTTAATATTAGATCAACTTCTTTCAGTTAAAATGCAGTAAAATTAAACATTTTCCTGGACATAATATGAATTTTCTTTTTTTTTTAATATACAAGACTACAAGAACACGTTTAAGGAAGTACATAGAAAGCTCGTAATTAATTTAACAATATCTAACGATTTATTTTTTCTTAATTCAATACATTTTTTACAATATAATAATTTAAATTATTGTAAATTCACCATACTCATGCCCACAAAATTTTTCTATTTTAGACTATAATAAATAATTAGTGACTCCTTTCACTGGTAGAAAGTAACAAGTCCCCTCCATTTAGTGGGAGGCAATCGGCCAAGTACCCAAATAAGGCTGGATCAGAAGACTTTTCTGCGATAACTACACATGTTTGGTTATCTTATGTCCTCAAAAATAATAAAAAATTAATTTTTTAAAATTAAATTTTAAAGATACTTGATATTATTTTAAATTTATATGAAATTACTCTAAATTTTGATTTTAAAATTTTTTTGAATTTTTTTATTAAATTTTTTTTTACTATTTATAATTATTTTATAACTATTTTCTATATTTTTTTTTTTTTAGTTAAATGATTTTAATTAAAATCTAAATTTGATACTTTCATTTCTTTCCAAACAACTATTCGTCCCCTTATGTTTTTGGTTGGAGACTAAAGCACGGAATATCTGTACGCAAAGCGAGAGTGATCTAGGTCTCTTTTGTTGTGATGGGTGTCGCCATTTTGTTGTACATATTAACAAAAAATCTCAGCCAGAAGGGCCCGGTGAGATAATGACATACTTATCTCAAGGTTATCTTATGTTTTTCAGGCAAAAGAAAAATTGCACGCATAAACTTTGTCACAGCAACAATACGTGCTTTACTAGCGAAAAGAGGCAACTTCGCAACCGAAGACGAAATAAACCGAATGACAAATATGGCAGCAAATCAACTCCGAAACCACCTTGTGATCGCCTAAGTTACCATTTTAATGACCACAGCAGCTTTCACCTTCTGATATTTTGCTAATTCAAGCCTGCATTGCATGTGTTTTCTTCAGAGTCTTGCCGTCCACCATTATGCCTATAGGTGTCAAAATAAGTCATTGAGTCGGATTTGAGTTAGGTCGCTTCGAATTCGGGTTGAATTTGGATCAGATTACTTATAAGTTAAGTTATCTTCGAGTCATTTTAGTTTAGGTCACTTTAAGTTTGGTTTGGATTCGAGTTAATCCACATGTTTGTCACGTCATAAAAAATGATGACGTGATATTTTTTATTAAAAATTTTGTTAAAAATTCTTAAAAATTAAAGAAAATTTTATGATCAAAAAATAATTGAAAAACTTTCTTTTAAAACATTCTAAAAAATTAAAATAAAAATTAAAACTATATAAAAAATTTTAAAATATTCTAAAAAAATTTATAATTAAAATTTATATTAAAAATAGTAGAATATATACTTTTTATAATATAAAATATGTTAAATTTTTTTATTTTATTTTTTTGTTCTCTTAAGAAAAAAAAAATTCAGGTCAGATAAGTCGGGTTAGGGTTGTGTTCGGGTTTAACCCAAAATTTTCTGGTCATTTCGGATTCGAGTTATTTCGGGTTATGTTATTCTTTAGGTCGGGTTCGAGTCATAATTTTTAGAGTAGGTTCGAATCAACTCATCGGGTTGGGTCAGATTTTGACACTTTTAATTTTGTTTGACTCTGGAAAGATGTCATAAATGAAATTTTGGAATGGGTCGTCATTAGCAGTTAAATATTTGCTTGGCAAGCATTCCCCAATCACTTTAGTATATAACCTGTTTTGATTACAAGTTCCAAAATTTCTCGTGAAATTACAGGATTACGGATGAAGTTCTTTAGCTACTGAAATTCCACTTGAATTTATAGTGGTATCTGGACTGAGAAACGAAGTTGTTTATTGACATTGACGCACTTTGAGCACCCAAAGCCTATGAAATTGTTCATATCATCACTTTATATGGATGATTGACGTAATTAGTGATGAGTGGATTACATTATAGGGCATAAAGTCATTTGGCGGATGGTTGTGTTGTCACGGTTGTATTGCCAAAAAAAATTATTCGTTGTAAATGTTATAGTGGGATCCATTAGGAGTACAGAAGCCAAGATTTATCAATAATACAACAGTTATAAATATTTGTACAATAAGACTAATAAAATGTGATATAAGAAATTATAATATAATTTTTTGTTGTACAAAAAATTAACACAGTTGCATAAATATAGGTTACAATTGCATTATGAACATTTTTTCTGTCCACCACTTTATGTTCTCTAATATTTTTCCAATGTTCTACGTATGGTTAAATGATTTGCACTGTTTGCTTCAGAAATTCTTACTGCTTCAGCCTCCAACATATACACATCACATGGTGGAAAATGAAAGCAAAAATCGAAAATATAGTCCAACCCATAGATTTGGAGGTATAGCCCTCCTCCGGCTAAATCCATAAACCGAGCAAGAAAAGCACACTATATATCTATACGCAGTATCGATTGATTTCAATTGATTTCTTTGATTCTGATCCATGTCTGCGAGCTACATGATGGAGCAACCGGAGCTGGGGTCATGGTAACTGTCCCTGACTTCATATATATGGGTTGCATATGGCGGCCATGACCAAGAAGGCTGTGACCCTGCATAGCCAACTTTCTCGTCTTTCTTCTCTCCTACAGGGCTCACGCTCTCTAACACTGCATGGCCAACTTTCTTTCTCAGCAAAGTTGTAAGCGCTACTGCATCGACCCCATCTCCTGTCACCACTATCTTGTTCTTATCTGGCCCTCCTATAGCCGCCGAATCCACGCCTACGTATATGTTACACATGTCAGAAACAAATCATCAAGAAAAATTGCAACAAAAAAAAAAAAAAAAAAAAAACAGAACTAACTCAATTTCCCATCTGGGTTTTCTGATTAGTGTTGTTTTCTGCTTACCTGAAACGCTAACTGCAGTCTTGAAAGCCTTGGAGCGGGACTTCTGGCCGTTCATGTTCACTTTGATCACTACCTTTTGCTGCACATAACAAAAACAAACACAGATTAATCCTCAAATTAATTAGCATAAATCCTTGGTAAGGAAAGTAAAAGAAAATAAAAAATTATAATTAAACTCCATTTCATTACCTTCATGATGGATTGATATCGTTGGAAATAAGAGAGATGATATTAATTGGACTAAAAAGGAGGGTGAAATGAAGAAGACTTGAGAGCAGAGAACTTTTCCAAGTCTTGAAGGTTAAAGAGTACATAAGATGAGGATGAAAGGCTCTGCCTTCCACACTCCTATTTATAAGTAGAAGAAACTAATAAAAAGGAGTAATTGAGGACTTTTTGGGCTTCGGTGTGAGTTGGAGGAATCTTGTTGGAATCACCATCGCTCATCGGTCCCCACAAACAGAGTACTTGCTTTGGGTCACCTGGAATCCCAACAAAACAAGCTCACGCCGTTGGCTTCTATGCAGAAAGTTTTATTATGTCGACATATTACTAATGTTATACAGTGTTGGTATTATAATAATTAATTTTTTATAATTATAAAAAAATATTAATATTTTTATTGTATATTTTATTGTTATAATTTAAAAAAATATTAATTTTTACAATACAAGCACCGCATAATAATTTTAAAATTGCCATTGATTTCGAGATCACCATTGACTCGCAAGTCAGCAGGTGGAAACGGTCTTCCGTCGGAAGATGGTTCGTGATGTTACCGTGTGATGTTAGGTGGGACCCAATTGGGCAACCCTACGGTACGGACTAATGGAAGAATGCCTTTGTTCACACGGTATCCAAGCACCAAAGTCGAGCGTGATCTGGACGGTCCACATGTCAATCCCTTACACCCTGTTTGGTTTTCCGGAGAAACTTTAGGAGAGAAAAAAATATACATAATTATTACTCCATTATTTTTTTACAATTTTTTTTCATAATTTTTTTTATTTATCTAAATAATTTTTTTATAATTTTTTCTCTTACAAATTATTATTTATGTTTTGTTTCGAATTATTTTCTTTCTCTTAATTTTCTCTTCTATCTAAATAATATATTTTTTTCACAATTTTTTTCTCTCATAAATTACTGTTTATTTTTTTCTCATCATTTTATTTTTCATAATTTTTTTACTTATCTAAATAAATTTATTTTTTTATATTTTTTTCTTGCAATTTTTTTTCATACCTTTTTTTTAATTTATTAATTTCATGGCTTTTCTTAATAAATAATTACTTTTTTTTAAGAGTCTTTCCATGGTCAATGGAATGTTCGGAATGGCTAACGCGGTTTCGACACCGTAAAAAGCATTGCTTTATGGTTTCAGCCCCCTAGTAGAAAGGAGGCGTTTGAAAGAAGGGAAAATGTGCATTGCCATATACTAACAAAACAAAATAATACTAATATAATTTAAATTTTTTAAAAAAATTAAAATTTATAATAATATTAAATATATTTAAAATTTAATTAAAAAAAAAAATATGGCTGGACGTTGGTGGCCCAACGTCTAGTCATGTAATGGGACCCTTGATAAGAAAGGTCTTGTTGTTGATAAAAGTTTCGTATGTATGTAATAGTAGATATAAAGTTAGTATGTGGAGATACATATAGTTAAATTATGAAAAATATAGTGAATTTAAAAAAAATAGAAAAATTATTGAATTAATTATGTATTTTTCATATATCACAAATTACGTGACTATATAATAGTTCTCACTTTTACTACCTTTCTCGTGGTGGAAAAGATTGATTACCCTACTGATTTGAGCCCGATCAAGAGTACTGAAAGTAATAAATGAGTAATTTTAAATAATAATAATTATATTTTTAGTTATAAAATTTTATAATTTTATTTTTTTATTACTTAAAATATATATTTTATTATTAAAAATTATAATATTATTACTTTCGAAATAATTTCCGAGATTAAAAAGTCAGGCAGCGAAACTAAGCTTTTCTCGTGGCTGCGGAATTTCCACATTCAACAGAATCATTAATGACCTTTGATTTGTCTTCTAATTATCTTGTCATGAAAATTTCCTTTTTGTTGTAGTTGTCAAGAAAGTTTCTAATGGCTAGCTACTACCGACTGTTGCATCTGTCATTTTGTAGGATTTCATGTTGCTCAATAAATTGAATTGGCATTATTATTGTAGCAAGGAAATCGGAAAAAAAAAAGGGAGGGGGCGGGGGACCCCAACTTTGAATTAGTGCTTCTCCTAAAAAGAAAAAAAAAAAATAATTAGTGCTACTACTTATCAAGGGAATTAGACATAATACTTTTCAACGAAAAAGAAGGGGACATTTTTTATAAAAAAAAGTATAAAAAATATCATTCTTATATCTTAATTTTGATGACTTTTAAACTACACCAGACAATATTTAATCATACGAAAGAGACTTAACAAATCACTTTGACTGCAACCCACAGCCACTCCCCATGGATTAGATCAAACTCCAAATCGTACTTTGAAGTATTCTATCATGGGAATCTTAGAATATTCACTCATGACATGAACAGGTGATTAGACACACCTTTTACTATTGAACTTTTCTTTTTCTTTGTCTAATTAACCATAGATTAGTGATCGGGGTCATTTTATCTGAAATTCCTACTGTAAATTAGTAATTAGGCATAGGAAAAACGTTGATTATAGAGCCTTCGAGCCTTTTCCAGTCTCAGTTTTAAACCAAACCAATAGAATTTCCTACTTGTCATAATTGTTTATGGATGTATATCAGAAAAGTAGGCTATTTAGTTGTCGAGTTTAAATGAGAAATTAGAAATTTAAACCTTTATTTCTTATGAATTTTCATCCCTTTATAAAGTTAATAAATCCACCAAAAGTGTCAATCTGTACATTCAATTTCTGAAGCCAGACTGAATGAAGTATCATGCTAAATACATCATCTCTGTTGGGAGGATCATTTATCACAAAATATTCTGCAGCTGCATCGCCCACTCCTTCATTCTCAAACACTGATCTTAAGATATCCCCACCAAGATTTTCTTCAAATTCGGAATTTCACAAACCGAAACCTGAATGGAAAACGAGTCCCAAACAAGAACATATCAATGAAAGATAGTTACGCGTAATGCTGTGAATTGTGATATCAACATCTTGACTAGCGACTTCATGCCTACTTGGGCAGATGCAAAACTTGCTGAAAAAGGACTGGTCTATTTTCGACCATGTAATTGACTTGCGAAGAGTGCCCGCACAGTGCGTTTATCCCGCGACAAGCGGCCCGTAAGATCCGAGAGTTCGCCCATTTGCAGATGAATTTCAGGGATCGATGCATCCTTCTTTGGATTGAATCGCTCGGAATTGTTTGCATTGTACAGTACCCGGATGGAATAATGGAAAAGTTCAGGCACGTGCTAAGTTACCCATGACGCCCATGACGAACAATGTGGCTTTTTTTTTTTTTTTTGGTAAAAGAATACAATCAACTTATGCATTTAGGAAGAATAGCTTGAAATTTGATGTATCACAACCCACGTCTTAATGTTTTTAAAATTTGTCTAATCAATAAACAATTCACTTTTTTTTTTTTTTTTCGAGTGTCGCCCTGACTTTCCATTTATATGTAGTACCTGATAACTAACTAAGGGGTCGTTTGGTTTAAGAGCTGGAATCAGAATCGAAATTGAAATCGGAATCAAGTGGAATTAGAAACGGAATGATTTTTTTTATGACATATTTGATTTATTTAGGAATCAGAATTAAAACTTTTTGTAGTCGTTTATTTTAATTTGGAATCGAAATCAATATCAAATATGTGATAATATTTATTTCACTAAAAATAAATAACCAACAAATACAAAAAATAAAAAATTATGAATATCAAAATAAAAATTAAAAATACAAAAATATTGTAACATAATTTCAAATTAAAAATATTAAATAACGATAATGATAATAATAATAATAATAATAATAATAATAATAATAATATAGTTAACAATAACAATCATAAATATAAAATTCAAAATTAAAAAATAACATAAATTTTTATTAATAATTATAACAAAGAAGAAGTATGAATAATATTGTTATAATCAAAATGATATTGTAGATATTATAAAATAAGTCATTATTAATAAATAAATTATTATTAAAATTATGAAATTTTTATTCAAATAATTTTATTATTTATTGTTATTATTAATATTATGAAAATATAGATAATATTATTATCATTTATAATGTAATTATTATCCTAATTTTTGAAATATTTAATTTTATTATAATATACAAATATTTATTATCATTATCATTATTATTTATTATTATTATTATTATTATTTATGAGATTTATTTGTAATATTTTATTATAAAATAATTTACAAAGTGAAAGAGAAGATGAGAGAATGAGAATGATTAACTATATAAAGGTGAGAACGATGATTCCTATAGATGTGGGAATCTCAATCCCAAAAATAAGGGAATGAAAATGAGATTTTTCCCTACCAAATATCAAGAATGGGAAACACTCATTCTCATTCTCATTCCCAAACAAAAAAAAAAGCCAACCAAACAACTCCTAAACTACACCAGTCGGTTTTTATTAATTTATTATCATGAGTCTAAAGATCCGCCCATGGAATAGAGGTTTGGCTCACTTCGTGTCCAAGTCTAGGCCACAGCCCATGGAATAGAAGTTTGGGTCAATCTTCTACAAGACTGGGCGGAGCAGAGCTTTAAAACCATCATACCCAAAGTAGGACTCGGTCCAAATTTAAAGGCCATGACGAGGGAGAGAAACCCAATTGGCCAATTCTAGTATCGTTTCATTATTATTTTATTCTGAGCATTACAATTGCAACAAGGCGGTTGGTTCCCGCCAAAAGAGCGGCGAGAGAAAGAGAAGGATCACTCTCTCCGCCGTTTCACGGGACTCTCATCAGGCTCCAAAGCTCCTCCGCATGCCACTTGTCCATCTGGAGCACAGCCTCCTGCCACGTAACCGTCCAGTCACATCCTCCCTGACTGCCCAAAAACCCAAAAAAAATTTAAAAAAAAGAAAAGAAAAATTCTCACAAAAGAAACAAAAAGCGGAAAGGCAACGAATAAATATAGATTCTCTGTTCGGAATCTCATTGTGGTTTGGGCAACTTTTCTGTTGGGAGGGTTTTGAGGGGTCTTTGTATCAATTAATTAAAACCCGTTCGGATCAATTAAAGTTAGAAGAGAAATGGAAGTTCCTGTTGGGTTTCTGGCGAAGCTATGGAGCTTTCTGTCATTTTTGCCTTTTTTCGTCTTGCTCTTCTTCCTTGGTCTCGTCAAAGGTAATCAAATTTTTTATAGAAATTTAGTAGCTTTCACACTTTGATCACTCTGTTATAACTTGTTTGTTAATGGGTAAATCAAAATTTTGTGAATTGGAGAGTTGTGAGTGTGCTCTCTCTCTCTCTCTCTCTGTGTTAGCGTGTCATTTTCTGGATGGATAATCGGGTAGTCGATGAGATTGGAGATTTTCGTTGTCTTTGTTTCTTACTCAGAATCTAATTTCCTGCGCAGCTGCGATAATCGGTCCGATCACAGTGGGAATTATGGTAATTGGCAATTCGGCTGTCATAGTTGGGCTTTGGATTGCTCATCTTATTTGGACTTATTATTGTGTGGCAAAGTATGTTTCCCCTTGGTACTTATTTGTTTGTTATCTAACTCGCTTGCTTTGTGTGCTGTGGGTTGATTCAATCCTTTTTTGTTTCTTTTTTCGGTGGGTTTACAATTGTAGAACCAAGAGGCTTGGGCTGGTTCTGAAGATTGTGGTGTTGATATTGCTGCCCGTCCCTTTGGTACTATGGCCGGTAATTGGGATTTTCGGAAGCCTCTTGGGTGGCATTGGATATGGGTTTTTCTCTCCTCTTGTTGCAACCTTTGAGGCTGTTGGAGAGAGTATTAAGGATAAATGCTACCATTGTTTTTTTGTGAGTTTCTCTTTCTTCATTTGGTCTATTTGTTTACTTGGGAGTGACTTTCTGATTCTGACTAACATATGTTTTGAGTTATTCAAGTGCCTTGGCGTACTCTATTTTACTTGCTTGTATCCACTTTCACCGTCAGAGGATCAGTTTCCACTCACACATGCTAGTACTGTGCTTTGATTTGGTGCGTAAAGAACAAAAAAATAGTAACAGGGTTCGGTTTTGTGAGAGTCAATGCAGACAAATGAGACCATATAGGGATAAGGCCTTAATTTCTGGGAAGTGGTCTTAATTTGTACATTGGTTCTGTATGATTTACTGTTTCCAGGATGGTACTTTCTCTACTATCAAGGGCAGTTGTACGGTGGTGCGGGATTTGACAGATTTTTGTTTCCATTCTTACTTTTCCTACATGGATAAATTGAGCGAGAGAATTTCTGCAGATGAGAAACCAATGGATGTAAAGTAAGAAATTTTCCTTCCAATCATCTGCTATACATTCGGGAAGAAAATTAACTATGGGGGAAACTTGACTTTATCCTTTCTAGGTTATTCAAATTGCCGAGTTGTGTATTGGTGATCCTTATGGCGGTGCCGGTAGACATGCTTCTCATTACATCTGTTACTTTGTGGAAGAGCCCATACATGCTGTTCATAGGCTGGAAGAGGCTATTAGAAGACATGATTGGTAGAGAAGGGCCGTTCTTGGAGACCGTTTGTGTTCCATTTGCTGGTCTTGCCATCATCTTATGGCCCTTGGCTGTTGTAGGGGCTGTTATAGGTGCCATAATATCCAGCTTTTTCTTGGGACTTTACAGCGGAGTGATTGTCCATCAGGTCTGACATAGGCGGCACTTGCACATAGTTCATTTTGCTTGGTTATTATATTGTGGCCATTGACATTATGGCAGGTATTTTTTGTATTGGCTTGACGTCTAAACCAAGCTCCATAAATTTACAGGAAGGCTCACTCCTCATGGGGTTTGGCTACATTATAGCTGTGGTTTCTCTGTTCGATGAATATGTAAACGATCTGCTCTACTTGAGGGAAGGATCATGCCTTCCAAGGTATACCATTGGAATTGATGCATTCTAGTCTGTATGTGTAAATATATCCTACTTCTCTTGATAGGAAGTTTACAAAATTGATATTCCCATTTGCCATTTATTTTGATTTGAAATGTCTATTGACAGCCAGGCCTAGGTATCGCAAAAACACAGGCCTTAAACCAGGTGATCAGGACGATGATGTGATGGGTAGGAAAGAAAAAGTACCTGATTCAAAACTCGTCTCACAAAAATCAAGAACTCTCAAGGAAGCAATCCAGCAATATAAACTAGTGCAAGTATGTAATTTTTTCTTATGGAGAAGTTCTCATCTTTAGTTATTTATTGCAAGCTTCTCAGTTTAAACTTGAACATCATAGGTGTGGGATTGGTTGTTTAAATCGTGTGAGGTGAATGGTAGGATACTTCTTCGTGATGGCCTGATAACCATCTCAGATATTGAGGAATACATTCTGAAGGGTGATTCTAAGAAGTTGAGCATCAAACTACCTACTTGGTCCATTCTACAGTGTCTGCTTGTTTCTGCAAAGTCAGATTCATCTGGTTTGGTAATCTGTACGTCTTCTATCTTTATACCCAATGTTCACGTCAGGTTGATCTGAATATTCTTTTCTAGTTCCAGTGATTTGTTACTGTTCCGTTTGAGTTTTGCAGCTGAAGACATAGAGCTGACAGGAGCTAATGGCCCCGGGGATAGAGTGTTTGATTGGTTCATTGAGCCGCTCTTAATCATGAAAGAACAAATAAAGAAGCTCCAATTGGATGAAAATGAAGAAATCTGCCTCAGAAGGCTGGTTCCATGTTGCGGTATTGAAAAACCCGAGGATTGGGATGAATGTGGATTTCCATCCAATGACAGTGTCAGAAGGGCTCAATTACAGGCCATAATAAGAAGGTAAACTGTACATTTATGAACACTACTAGTTAAGCTCTTTAGAAATCAAGCCTGTCGAAGTGAATACTGGGATCAAACCAGTTGCTTTTCTTTCTGTTTCATGCAAATATGCAATGGATGGTGTGGGTTGAACTGCACTGGAATGGTCCGTTCCAATAGGAGTCATTACGATTATCTTTTAAACTGTGCTGAAGCCTAAATGGGATTCAAAATATAAATGGTTTACTTGAACATTCATTGTGCATTTTTACATCCTGACAGACTGCAAGGCATCGTAGCTTCAATGTCCCGAATGCCGACATTTCGCCGTCGCTTCAGGAATTTGGTAAAGATGTTGTATATAGAGGCAATTCAAGCTGGTGCTTCAGATAAACGTATTGGAGGAATATTAGATTCCAAGTACATTGGCACGAGCTTGATTGAGAGAGAGAATAGGGAAGACAGGGAAGAATCTGAAATTAAAGCAGGTCACGAGGAGTACGGCAGCATAGATGACGCAGTGTAAGTTTGATCCCTTTTTTTTTCCTTTTTTAAAAGAAACAAAAGAAGAAAACTACAATCACCTTAGCATTTTATCTTCCCATAAAAAGAATCTTATATTATGCAAAATTAATTAATTATTGTCAATGTGATCTTATTGTTGATAGAGAGTTTTTTGCAATAGGACTATTTAGACGGTCAAAAAAAAATTGTGGGTTATGAAGAGTCAAATGTGTGCTGTATAATAAATAATTCGATATAATAAATAATTATCGAATGTATTGAGCTAATTAGTTGAAAACACCTGCAGATTATTTTTTGGTACTCGACTCTAGTATCTGGAAACAAGATTGGCTTCCAATTAATCCGATTCGAGAGGAGAAAGACCTACGTTATTGTGAAAATGTTATATGACAAAACAAAATTGGTGAGGGTGACGTTGTGATTAGAAAAATTGAGAGAGGCCAAAATGGCAAAAATGAACTCTATAATAGCGAATGAAAATTTCTTTTAATCCCTTTTATTTCGGGGAAGCTATTCCATTACGGCCTCTAGCTGGAGAGATTATCTCCATTAACCAACAAACTTTCCCATGGACAGTCCTCAATTCTCTTTTGTTCAACCAGGCAAAAAAGGGGAAAGAAAAGAAAAGGAAATTTCGCAGGAACATTTTCTTCCAAATCATTGTTTTGCATCCTTCATTCTGCAGCCAAAATTCAGGTGCTTAGGCTTCATTGCTTGCAGTCAATCAAACATCCAAGCTTTGAAATCATTTCAGATTTCCCTTCAGGATATAGCACGCAACCTTTTGTTCGTGCCATGATCCACCACAAATCGACTTCCGGCAATCCGAAAAGGTCAGGAACGTTTTGCTGGGGCCTAACCAGCCATATCAGAAGGTTTTTTTTTTTTTTTTTTTCAATAGAACCATGATCACTTTTTTTTTCTCCCATTGAATATCCGTGAAATCCTTTGCACCTTATAGCTCCCATCTAGAATAAAACGATGTCCTTTCAACATCCACTCAGGGCCTTCTCCGTGGCGTCGCGGCGGTCAGCTTCATTAGATAAAATAACAGATGATCATCTAACAACAAACAAAACCCCTCAGAGCACGGTGACATGCGTCTACCAGACTCACATCGCCGGCTACTGGCGAAACGTGACGGTCTTGTGGTGCAGGAACCTTATGAATCACTCCCTTAGCCTCATGATCAATAGCCTTGAAGGTGAGGTTTATTACACCTTCAAAATTGACCTTAAGCCTTGGTTATTTTGGACGAAAAAAGGGAACAAGTCCTTTGATCTCGAAGGCTGTCAAATAGACATCCACTGGGATCTCCGTTCTGCTAAATACACAGGCAGCCCGGAGCCGTACAGCGATTACTACGTTGCCATGGTTTCCGAAGAAGAGGTGGTGTTGTTATTGGGAGACTACAAGAAAAAGGCTTACAAGAGAACAAAAGCAAGGCCTGCTCTTGTTGATGGCATCCTGTTCTACAAAAAGGAGAACGTTTTCGCCAGGAAAACATTCACCAGCAGAGCTAGATTTGACGAGAAGGGTCAAGAACACGACATAGTTGTGGAGAGTTCGACGACGGGGCCTCAGGACCCCGAAATGTGGATTAGCATAGACGGAATAGTGGTGATTCACGTGAAGAACCTGCAGTGGAAATTCAGAGGGAACCAAACTGTGACGGTGAATAAGCAACCGGTGCAAGTGTTCTGGGATGTCCATGACTGGTTGTTTAATAGCCCTGGAGCAGGCCATGGCTTCTTCATATTCAAACCAGGGCCACAAGAATCAGAAGACGATAAGGATGGCAGCGGACACGGCAGCGGACAGGGCGCTCACAGCGATACAAGCGATGGAAGCAGGTATTTCTCCACCAGGAGTTACGCAACAACAAATGATTTCTGCCTTTATCTCTATGCTTGGAAGATGGAATGAGGCTGAGGCCCCTTTTGCAATTCCATGCTTTTCGCAATGGCTATGTATATGGATTTACACTGTAATCTTTGTCGTAGCAGAATTTACACATTTTAAGGCATTCAGAACCCTTTTACTGATGATGTATACTACTTGGATTTAATTTTTTTCAAAGGCCAAATCTATTGAAGTGATGGTAAAATTTCAAAAAAGTCATGCTCAACAGAATTGGTATGCATATTGAAGCATTTACTTTCACCACAATTGGTTGGAATATGTTATTGAGATTTTTTCAATTTGCCTTATAATAAAAAAACTGTTAACTTCACAAAAACTTTCTTGCAATTGTGTGCGTGCACAAAATAATTGAATTTCTCAAGTGATATTATAGGTCCAAAAAGTTATGGAATCTTCTTTTTTAATTACAGAATGTAAAAAGAACAATGGCATAAAAAAAAGGGAAGAGTTGAAGAAAGAAACTTCTTCCCAATAGATCGTCAAGGCTTGGGGTCCTCTTCCTTTTACTTTTGTCACCATAATTTATTTCAAAACTTTTATCAGCAGACCAAAAAAAAAAAAGAAATATTTATACAAATCAAATGCTTGTTTTAATGTTGACTATACCGTAACAGCAAAACAAAAGATTAGACTACTTTGTTCTTGCGTGCAAAATGAGATTGAGAATGGAGCCCATTAGCCCAAGAAGTATCTTTCTGGCTTTATATTTAGAAATAATTAGAAGAAAGATAAATGTTAATGCCTGAATATTACTGTTTCGATCATTATCTGTAATATAATAATTATTATATTTTATATAACAATAATAATAAAATGAAGAATAAAAAATATTAATTTTTTCTTCTTATTCTTGTTGTACATTTTGTGAATATAATTATAAAAAATTCCTTATTTATTGTATCACAGATAAATTTTCGGGTAGTTTCTTCTTATCATCTAATGGGGCTCTTAGAACAAATAGACTTGAGGATTGCTTCATAGAACAAAAAAAAAAAGGGAAATGAATAATTGGACGTACGGTTTTCGTGGATATAAATAGATGTAAAATGATTTTATACAATATATGAGAAATTTTATGCCACACTATACAACATAAAAAAGATATTCATGATTTATACTATTTTACTATACACTTACTGCATATTGTATATAATATTATTTATGTGGTAAAAACATTTTGAATGTAGTATAAAATAATTTTGTGCCGAGATTGCGTCTGTAAAGAATTTGTCAAAAAAATTCAATTTGTTGAATTTGTATTTAAAGGATTAAAAATTTAAAATGTACCCAGAATACAAAATAAAATTCAGTCCGTTGGAACATGTTTTATGAGTTAGATGTTGGATTAGGACTCTAGATCTAATTGTCAAAAAAAAAAAAAAAAAAAAAAAAAAAAACTCTAGGTCTAACTCGCAAATTTGTTAGTCACTATTTTTATATTTTTGAAATTTTAGCTACAAGTCTACAACAACAATACGACAAAGGTTGACTCAAAAAAAAAAAAAACAATACGACAAAGGTGTTTAATGTTTTGTGGGACAAATTTGAAGGGTACCCTTTTACGTAATTATCCTTTTTTTTTTTTTTCAAAAAATAAACCGTCTAAAAGGGAGAACTTACAAAAAAAAAAAAAAAAAAAAGGGCTTTGGCAAACGAAAAAAAAATCAAAAGAAAAAAAATGTATGACTGAAAAAAAAGTTATCAAAATTTTTTTTAAAATTGTAATTTATTAGATTTATCATGCGATCAGTTGTATTTATTGTGTAATAAAAAATAATAATTTTTTTATTTAATTGTATTTATAATTTAGATAATTACACAATAAATTTAGTGAGTTGTATTTTAAAAAAATTTTCGACTTTTTTTTTTAAGCATGTAACAGCACCAATGTTGTTAAAACTGGCTCGGACCGGCCGGTCCTACCGGTTCAACCGGTGACTGGCCAAAGGTCCGGGCCGGTTCGTGGTCACTATTGCCCCTTAACTCGTACCGGTCAAAACAGGTCAAAACCGGTAAAAATCGGTGAAAAATCGGACCCGATTCGACCGGTTCAAACTGGTATAAAAATTTTATAAATTATAATTTGATCCCAATGTTTCTTTAAATTATAATTTGAGTTTTAAATTTAATTAAAACTTTTAATTTAGTTTTAAACTTATCAAAACTTTCAATTTAGTTCTAAATTTATCAAAACTTTCAATTTAATCCTTAAAAATAAAAAAAATTAATATTTAATAATCATATATAAGTATTATTTTTTAAATTATTTTTATACATATATATATTAATAAATACAGGTTCAAATACCGATTCGACCGGTTGAATTTTAATTCACTAATATTTCCGTTTCGATAACCGGTCCGATTCTGACAACTTTAAACAGCACCCAAATCCTAACAGGAAAGGGCAATAAAACGTAAACTTGGGGGTGGAATCGGAATATTGGAAAAAATTACAAAAGTGGAAACGGATCGTTGAAGAAAGAATTCGTAATTTAAATTCAAATGAAACGGGTCCGCCACAGTCCACCGACTTGGATATTTTCCCCCTTCTCTCCGATTCTGATGCATTTCAAACCCTAAAAAAAAAAAAAAAAATTAAATGGAAGAAAAATCCTCTCCAAATCCACCGAAGATGGAACCCGACGATCCCTGCTGCGTCTCCGGGACCGACGAGGAAACCATGGCTCTGAAGAAGAAGCGGTCGCGGCGCGTCAGCTTTGCCGACCGCGAGATCACTGCCGTCCACATCTTCAACCGCGACGAGGACTTCGAGACTCCTCCCGAAGACGACTCCGCCAAGAACCACCGGGCTTTCGATAATGCCATTGGTGGGGCGAACGATGAGATTCTAGGGTTTTTCAGGGATCTTGAGGATAGCGACGATTCGAAAGAAATCTCGCCGATGGGATACAACGAGGAAGAAGAAGAAGAAGAAGAGGAGATTGGTGATGCCAGGAAGTCGTTCTTGAGGCCCATTGAATCGCCTTCCCCTGGGAGTAGTAATTTTGGGTCTGCTACTTCCAATGACGGTCCGTTTCTCCGAACCTTGGCCCTTTATTTATCGTATATTTGTGCCCTTCTTGGCTAAATGGATTGATTTACTGTTTTTCGCATGTGTGGGAATGCTTGTTCTGAACACAAATAAAGTACAAAAGTTTTCGGATGGCCTGTAACTAGTCCCGTAACACCTCTTTTTACTACTAACGGATTCGGTAATGAAGTTCACGAGTACACTCTTAAATCTAAAAAGGCTTTATTGGAACTTTGGGTGCCGAATATGAATGACATGTTTATTCTTCCGGCCTTTGGGATTAACCATGTTGAAAAAGATTTAGTTTGCTTTCCATCTGATAAGTGAATTTGGGATCCAAGTAACGAAATTCTATTATTGCATCAATCCCTGGTGACCAGGCAGATTCTGACTCTTTCTTTTTCTTATCTTGTCTGAGATATGCTGTATCATGGGAAGTTGTTGTTGCTGTGTCTGAAGAGTGATGTCACGAAAGCAAAACCAATTATTGTTTACTTTTTTTGCAAATCTGACAAAATTAGATGTATCCCGAGTCGAGGACTTTTAATGCTTTGTATCCTGTTTCTTTTTACAGAGGACAACTTTTTTGGCCCTGTATCAGCAAGTTTTATTAGGCCTGGACGTTTATCTGATTCTGTTGCATCAGATGATAATCATGATGTTACAATGGATTCAACAGCATTTTCTATGCATTACCAAAGTCTTGCAAAGTCAGAGTCAGGAGGGGACATTAAGACCCCCACAAATGTTCGGCTTGCCTTTGAAGAGAAAACACCTTCCCACACGGCCACCCCTGCTGATCCAGGGAGTTTCATGGTACTATCGAAAGATAAGATGCTAGATTCAGAGGATCCACTTCCTGTTGACAAAGTTAGTGGTGGTAGAGATTCAAATGCCATGAGTCTTGTGGGAGAAAGTGGGTGCAGCTATGACTACGGGAGATTACCTCCTGAAGTGGAAGCACTTTTAGCAGAAGGCAGCAAAGCTTTGCATGCTGCCGCTTTTTCAGCTTCAACACATCCCAAAACATTGAGTAAGAGTGAGGTTTCTAAGCTTGATGGGAATGGAAGCAACTATATGGATCAAATGGATATCAGAGATAAAAGAATAGGCAATGATAACACACTTGTCAATGAGGTAGATGGCTTTTTTGTGACCATTAATAACTGCTCAAGTAGTAGAGATGAAGATTTGACAGCTAAAGCACCTATTGACAGTCAAACTCCCGATGATTCGAACAAAAAACAAGCTCCTAATGGGATGAGAAAAGTAAGATCCTTGTCACAGATCATTGTGTATCTGGGTAACAGGCTTGGGCTGTTCTCCGATATTTGCGTACTTGGACTAGTTTATCCCTTTGGTTTTTCATAAGTTTTCATCACACCTCTTCGTCAGCGTCTTTATGATGAAGATTTGGCAGCTGAAACACCTACTGACCATAAAACTCCTGATCATTTGAACAAAAAACAAGATCTTAATGGGATGAGAAAAGTAAGATTCTTGTTTTAGATTAGTGTGTATTTGGGTAACAGGCTTGGGGCGCCCTAATATTTGATTTCTTGGATTGGTTTGCCCCTTCAATTTTCCATAAATTGTCATCACACCTCCTCCTTAGTGTCAGTATGATCACACAGCTTCCACACATGACAGATGAAAATTTGTTCAAAATCATTACCACAAACACTTCTTTGCTAGTCATTGGTAGCAGTTGTTATGCAATCTTCAGTTTTTGTTTGCTCAATTTTGTTTCTTCTGTGTTTTGTGTTGTGGCTTGAACTGTTCAGAACCATATTTGTGCCATTAATTCTGTTGTTAACAGGAAGACACAGCATAGGTTCAACTCTTTGATTGCATTTATCTTTTAATTTAAGTTTTTCTGAGTTTTTTTGTCATATCTTTTCTTCAATTGCAGGTCAATAATGACCAGAATAAACCTGTGATTGAGACAAACACAGTGGATGTTGAATTTACCTCTTTTAAAGGTGTTGCACCAACAGATATGCATCATAAAGTTACCCAGTTAGACTCATTCACACAACACACATCTGAAAAATATTCAAATGATGTCCAGGTGGATTCTCCTTTGGTTGGAAGAGATAAGGTTATTGATCAGGACTCTGATCAGAAACAAGAATCTCCATTAGTGGGTTCCATATCTTTATTATCTTCTAAGCGTTCGCAATTATTTTTAGATACTGCTAAATCTAACAGGCCATCATGCTATATAACCCCTTCGCCAAAACGACCAGTATCCCTTTTAGACAAGGAAAATATAAAGACTGGTGGCATTGCTTTTTCTGCCGATAAAAGCAATTCTAGGTTCAAGATTTTTGAGCCTTCTCCACTTGCATCTTCTCTAAAAGAAGGAATTGAAAAATCGAGGCTTAGATTATCGGAGTTCATTTCTTCAGCAACTTCTTCCTTCAGTACTGGTTTGGAATTAAACAGCTACTACATCAGGAGAAAGAACGTGGATGCACCCATCAGCAACTTTGAAAATGATTTTTCAAGCACTGACATAAAGAGCAAACATAAAAAAGAAACAACCTACAGTCATGTTGATGATGCTGGGACACGAAAGAACAATGCTGGTTTGAGGAAAATTGAAGGAACCATCAGCCTTCCAGGACATGGGGGACCTCCAATGCACGTATCTGCACATGATCTTTCCAAGGAGAGATCTAATCTGACATTACCAAAAATTGTTTCACCTCCACCGTTCTATGGATCGCAGAACAAAATGAGCAAGCATGTTTTGATGTCTGAGCAGTCTGTAGAAGGCATGTTTGTAATCTCTGGATCTGATCCGCCATTGATGGATAACAAACTGGAGGACAGGACCAATACTGAAACAAACAGTATGCCCAATAACTTCAATTCTCCTGCAGTGAAGACGTTGGATCAGAAATCATCATCAGCAGAATATCGAGGGAGTATCTGTGAGGACCTGAACCAGCAGGCTCAGAATGATGATCTTTTCAGCGTTGGCTTAGGACAGAAAAGAAATACAGTAGGTAGTCTTACAGATCATAACGGGCCCACTTCACTGAGTGAGAGACTGAAATCTGGGTTTGATGAAAGAAGAGTGCATTCTAGGTCACCCCTTCTTCAGAACAAGCAAATTCACCTTCCTAGTTCAGATGAATCTGAAACATTATTGGAAAACTTTCGAACTTTTTCAGGGGAGAAGAATATCCTTGGAGCAATGCCTCCAATCCATAATGAAGAGGAACCTCCCAATGCAGGAAAAGCTTCTCCCCACAATGATAACACAAGTATAAATGATTCCTCACCTAAGGTCATCTCTATCTCTCTCTCTTTTTCTCTCTCCCCGTATTCATGCTTTAGTTTGTTTGCTGAAATATCTAGCCTATTTGTTAGCATTAATAACTGGTATCTTTCGGACAATCATAAAATTTGACTTTTCAACTCTGCTTTGTTGGTTAAGTCAGAGCCTCTTTGAGAATGAAGTAACTCAGAGTCCCATTGCTGAGGGGCTAACTCAGAATTCCTTAATGAAAGAGCAATGGAATGCATCTAATGCCCACAATGCACAACCCCTGGTTGGAGAAGTGGTGATATCTCTCACCTCCAAGCTTGGTGGATGTGCCAAGGTTGATGATCATCTGGGAGTAGATTATACACAAAAGGGTATAGAGAAATCTTCTGGACAGAAAAGAAGAATTGAAGAGCCATTTGTTGGGGATGCAGATCATGCTGAAGTTAGCAGGATTAAAAAGAGCCGGCAAATTCAGCAAAGTCAGGGTTCTGATTTGGAGTTCATGTTGGAATGCTCTAATGAAAGCGATGACGGAAGTGCTATCAGTAGAGGTGACGCAGGATTGAAACATTGGAGTAATGTATGTACACGTATGCTGACCTTTTGTGTTAGTTTGGTAGGATGGTAACTTTTTCTTATAGGAAATCTCCAAGTGTTTAAATTTTAATCTTTGGTAAACATGCTTTGTTATCTTATGTCAAGGTTATTTGTCACTCTGCAGGCCTGGCTTTCGATTTAATAATTGTAATGTGGAGTAACCAATTACTTTTTCTGGAAAAATTTACCTAGGTTTACATTTTAACTTATTGAGGCATCTTTCAAAGTAAAAAAAAAAAAATCAAGATCAATTTTTTGATGTGGAGTGGTTGCTTTTAATTCTCAACCTTTTGTGGCTCTCTCTGACTTCATTTTTCGCCTTGCAGATTTTACCAAAGCTTTCAGCAGATACAAAAGATTTGTTTTCGCCATTAGTTTATAAGCTACACATAGGAGCAGTATGTAACTTCTGTTTTCCACTTTAAATTCTACAAACTTACTATGTGGAATAGGAAACTGGATGTGCATTTTTTGCACTTGCTTTTGTCTTTTTCTTCAATATCATCATTTTTTTTCCTTCCCATATTCTTCTCAGTTTACCTTTGTTTAACTTTTGTAGGTTGGCTTGCTGCAAGATTTTTTGGCTCATCTGCAAAAGATTTTGATGTATGAGTTGCTTTGTTCTCAAATTCAGTCTCAGGTTTGCTGAATAACCAATGCAAATTTTTCACAGTAGTTGTTTCATCTCTGTGTTTTTTTTTTTTTACGGCTGAAAAAACTACATTACTTCACCTTTTTTCTGCAAAAACTCATTATGACGCTTGTTGCAGAGAATGTTTGATCCCTCTAGCAATACTAGGCAAGTAAGGTAGTTGCTCATCTTTTTTTATTACTGGATTTTTTAAGTTTGTCTTGCTAGTTCTTATTGATGAAGTTATTTTGCCTGAGAGGCAATGAAATTAGTAATTTGTTGTTGTTGCAGACTATGTGAAACAAGACTGTTACTCAATAAGTTGGTGTTTGCAAAGGCAAGAATGCATATCATGTCTGTGAGGCGTGAGAAATTGCTGGTATGTTATTACTCTTTTTACGCTTTTGTCCTTCCTATATGCATTTTCATTTACCTGCCATATTTTTTAATGCAGAAACGGCATCAACAGCTGAACTCTGCGATTCAGGGATTTCAGACATTGAAGTCAAATAATGCTTTGTGTCTGTCAGCATCTGGTAAAACAGTCAATGCAGCTGTTGCTGATCTTTGCATGGTTAATTTTGGGAGCAAAAATGAGGTTTTTATTTTCATCTTTGACGTGCTTCAGTTACATATATTTATTAGTTGTTTTTCGTTTCTGTTTTGGATGCCTTACTCAAGAGTAAAACTAAAAGAACTTTAAAAAAGGATTCTCTGCGGAAAGAATAAGCATAGTGCCATTCAGGAGATTATTCTTTTAGAATTGCGCATTCAAGGTTTACATTTTAGAAATGTGCTGAGTGACCTGGTAATTAATATGTCACAATGATGTTGTCGAAGTTCTTAAGAACATCGAACATAAGCAATGCCCCTCTTGATTTCTGATTCTGCAATGGTCTGAAAGTTCATCATTCTATTGTGAGCAAGGAATCAATAACCTCAGAAATGCATTAATACCTTATGAGGACAGGGCTTGGTTTCTTTCATTCTGTTTAATGTATTTTAATTAATGAGGGGAGTAAGTGTAGGTCACCACTGTTTTAAGCCTGTGCATAATTGGTCAACTAAGATGCTGGAACATCATTGGTAATGTGGGCTAAACACTATGATTTCTTTCTTATCAGCAAAATTGAAAATTTATTAAAGGAAGTTAGATATGTAGTTGTAACATACCATAATATCAACGACTGGACTCCAGAGCTTAGGTTTTGTTTTTCTTGAAATAATGTAGTAATCTGCCTTTGTGTTGCTGCATTCATGGATGCTTGACTGGGCAGATTCTGCTAACTCTGGAGTTTAAAGATGACATGCATGCTTTTATGTCCTACCAGGTTTCCAGAGAGAAAGTGATTGCAATGAGGCATGAGTATGAAATTTTAGATAGGAAGATAAAGAACTTGACCAAATATTTCCACAGTTACTGCAAAATGAAAGGAGAACCAAGCTGTTCCGAAATTGTCGTACTTCTTAATAATCATCTGCAGAAGAGAAATTCTTGTAGGTTCATGAAAGAACATTTGCAGGTCTTTCTACTCTTGCTACTCTTATGTTGATTCTTATCTTCAGATGAGTATAATGGTTTATGTCATTGAGAAACATGTGGGTTTATTGTTTCCCCAGATTTGGGAAGTTGATGATTTGGGGAGCAAGAATGGTCAACTCAATGTTGTTCTCAACTACCGAGGCTTATTTTGCCAAAGGTTGCTTCTTTATTCTCTTTGGCCCTTTGTCTCCATTGGTCACTAGAATGTATTTCATACATTCTTCTGTTTTGATGACAAGTAGGTTCAAGGTAACTGCTGTTCCTGCTCCTAGCGTATTTGTTTTAAACGAGTTGGATGTTAGGGGCATTATGAAGGTAATACAGAGAAGGCATGCCTCTGTTTCTTTTCAAGTCCTTTTCATGCATCTAAGTCTAAAATTCAGTTTGTCTTGTTCATTAGCATTTCCCAAATATTGATGCTTGCATGGCGTTCACCCATGGCCTAAAAGCTGAAACCAGTAAGAAGTATTTTGGCTCCAGAATGTTGGCTCAGGAGACACAGGTAAAATTTCATCCGTTTGCTTTTGATTCTCTTATCAAATATTTTTTGTAGCCGCTGCAGATGTAAGTATGTGTCATAGCCTAAAGATTCCAGTGACTTGCACAAACCCACTTCGAGTTGAAGTATCAGCAGAAATTTGTGCTGTGGTTTCTTCTCTCCCTCGACCAATTTTCTCTCTCTTTGGATCCCTCCATATCTTATGACTTGCATTTATTTTGAAAGCATGGCCAGACTGAGTTCCAAACTTTTAGTGGTTAAGAGCCTAGACATTCATCTTGAAGGTATTGGGTTCAAAAAGCAGGTCGGGTTTCTTGTTTTTTTTTTGGAGATGGGGGGGGGGGGGGTGTGCTGGGGCGGGGGGAGGGAGGTGATGATGAGATTTATGAGAAAGTGGATAGCTACCCCATGTGTAACTGATGGCCTAATGGGCCTCTTAATGGACCAAAAAAATTGCGATTCTTCAATATTAATTTTGATTGCTTTCAATCTAAAATCATTTTGGTTTTTGCAGATGACCACCTCACGTCTACATAATCTGCTAGATGTGGTTGAGGAAGTGTTATTGGCACGGGTAGAAATTAAAAATCTAGTAGATGCAAGTTTTCATTCTTCATCTGGTATTTGTGATCCCCTTACTATTCTTTTTACTCATGTAATCTTGGTTCAGTGCATTATGATCATGATGTTGGTTGAAGTTAATATAATGATGTTAACTGCTGAGGGTGTATCAATGTTGGTTGAAGTTAATTTAATGATGTTAACTGCTGACTGCTGAGGGTGTATCATTGTCAATTGGACAAGAATTCCTTTATTTGCTCATCGTTTTATACCATGGAATTAGAATATATATTGCTTCTTCCGTCGTTAGTACATTTGCAAACTAAAATGGTTCCATATTTAGTGCAATATTGTAGAGTGGCTTGTTGATTATGTCCCCCACTTATGTGCAACCCCATGTCTGATTGAAAATCCTATTCTGTGGAGGTGTTCTATTGTCAATGCTTTAAACTTCTCTGTGTTTAATGTGTTTCATACGGTAAGGTGGCCAGTTTACTGTACATTAGCTTAAGGAGTCAAACATGATGCTCAATTGATACCTTGGAGACTCTTCCTGTCAAAATTTTTGACATACAGATTTATGGTTTGCATCTAACCTTCAGTCATATGGCTTTCTCATGTGCAGCAGAGAATCTTGACTTGCAGCTTTTTTTTGTTTGTTTTAATGGTGGTGGGTTGGTGAAAGTGACTCTTGATATAACCTGTTTGAAATGGTAAGTGCTCCACAAGTTGTTCTTTTAATCACCTCCAAAGGTTCTGCAAATTTAACACCCTCCTTTATTTGTAGAATGATTTTGAATTAATCAAGCGTTGCATCTTTGACTGCCCAGTTGCTCCATGTTATTGCTGCTTTGATTGGTCCTAGCACTAGCAGTACCGATCTGGATACAGACTTATCTTTTTCCTTCAATATGTTAGCTGCTTGTGATAATCGAAACTCATGCACAAAACTTGCACTTTGGAGCTCAAGAGTCACCTTTACAATGTATGTTGGCTACTCAAAAAGATTACAGATGAGTTGATGAAAAAGCAAAAGGAAAAAAGATTGCAAATAAAAAATGGTTTCTGGTTTTAAGATGCCTGGATTAATCTTTGAATACATCCTAAGCCCATAATGTAATTCACACAAAATATGTTGCTCAGGTTAGTACAACTCCTTCACTAGAAAGATATAAACTAGTTTGACATGAGGGCGGCATTTAACCTAGAAATTTTGTTGGGACTGGTCAGATACCAATGCAAATAAACCGTAGTAGTTATGAGCAATCTCGAAGATATGACCTTTGGCCGTTGAGTGACTACTTTTTGAACTGTTAACATTGCACTTTCATTCCTTCAGCTAGGCTCCATTTTTTTTGGTTCATCAAATGATTGCATTGTCTGACAGTTTGGTTTCAAAACCAGGGGAATTTATCCTTCAGAGATCATTCCGTGCCTGATACAAGAGTCCACTGGGGCACAAAAGTTTCATCCTGGGTCGCAATCAGCTGCAATAAAAGCTGCTGTTGATGGCCTTACAGCTGGTTATCCAAGGATCATCAGGCTTTGCAGGTGTGTTTCCCAAGTGGTGCAGTCCTTAAGCACATGAATGGTTCTTGGAGATAAGAATCTCTTGGTTTTGTTGCATCCTATTCAGTTTGGTGGACTGCTAAGACAGGTGCAATTATCTCTTGCGGGATGCATTCTCCTTGCAATGCCATGTTTGGATTTGCTAATCTTAAAAAAGGGTTTCACCTAGGTTCTTTATTTGAAAAGAACTCAGTTAAAAGTTCCTTTGACACAATGTTTCCGGCAACTGGACGTTGCCCCAGCACAGAGATGTGCCCGTTTGCTGGTGCTTCATTGTTGCATTCTAGAAGCTGGAGGACGACTCAGAGTCATCCTGGAAACTTCAAATGCCGTTAATAACCAGAGAAAGGACGGAGTAGGAGCTGAGGTACTCATGTCAAGATGTGGAAAAGAGACCAGTGGAACGGCTTACCTGGTTTTTCGCGAATTGTGACATCGCAGAAAAGATATGACAAAAAAAAAAAGCATCACTGTGGCCCAATTCAGAGTCTTGGGACTGGTTGTCATGTATGTATACTGCGGAATGTATTCAGGAAGCTGAAGTGAAAAAAAGTTATTTGTGTGTTTGCATCCGGATTGTTTACTTGCCTAATCGAATCAAATTCCCCCCAGGAATTTGTAGAAATTATTTTCTGCAAGTGGGGCATGTGACCAATTCTCCGTGCCACGCGTCCTTTATCAGCTCGCAGAAAGCGGGATGCTGATCCTCCCGTGGGCTGCAATGCTTCTTTCGTATCTTTTCTTACTATATAGGTCACGGTATATGTTGAGCTGTGAGAACGAATTGTCTAAAACTAGTACTAGATATTTGACGGTACAAGTTTACGGTATGCAATTAGGACACATCTATTATAGATAGGTATTTCTCTTGTTTTTCTCGTTGGGTGTATAAAATGAGAAAACGAAGATTGTGTTTGAGAGTCTCGTTATTCAGCGTTATGTCTAACGAGAAAACAAAATGGAGTTTCGTGTCCCGTAAGGTTAAGAAATTTTTTGTTCAAAGCGTTGAATAGCAATTTTAATTTCATTAGTTGACCTTGAATCTGTGTTTCGATTCCTTTTGCTTTGGTGAATTCTGCTGGGTCTTGACGGTATCGAGCAGCAGTCAAAAAGGGTTTTCAAATGTTAGAGTTTTCCTTGCGTCGGTGACAAATTTAAACTTTAAAAAATCTGAACTTCGACCAACAGAATTTACGAGAGGAGACCAAGGAGCGGTCGTCGCAGGTTATGTGGGCCATGGGAAGACGGGCTGTCCATCAATAATAAGATGGGGGAGGGCAGTTTCGGTTTCTCAAATGAAGAATGAAAAAAGGCGAACAACCTTTTTGTGGGGTTGGATCTCACATGTCTTTTCTTTTATCCAATCAAGTGGATTACTGGTAACTACGTCAGGGATGCCTTATCTAAACATACAGTTCTCAGGTCTTACTCTCTCAAGTACACAATACAAAACCAAACTCTCTCAATTTGATTGCCATGTATCACTTCAAAACCACGCCACGCCAGCTATTTCTCATGCTCCGCAGAGGGAAAAATTTGTGCGATAGAGAGTTTTGGAGTCTGACAGTGTGTCTGAAATAACGACAGACTTGACTTTTAAGTAATAAAATTTTATCATTTAATTTTATGTTATTAAAAATATATTTATTGTTATTAAAAATTACAATATTATTACTCTAGAAACAAGTCAACCGGAGCTCCTCAGTAAATTACACATGCACAAGTTTCATTACATGATAGAAAATTTTGGTTTACATTGTATTGTATTATTATATTTATGGATTAAAGAACTAAAATTGTACACTAATTTTGTCTTTGGTAAAAAAAATAAATAAATTTGTGTTTGTCTCTTATTAATTAGTGTCTAATACTTTTTCTTGTTTCTCACTTTGTTAGTTATGTAAATGTCTTGTAAAATCAAAGTGGACCCATCAAAAAAAAGTGGACCCATCGACGCGCAGTCTTTGCGCCAGCTGCCCTTCACATGCACAGCTCATCAGGATCTCAGGAAAAAATGGCAACGGTAGCGTTGAATTGAACACAATTTTATTGCTATTCCCACTTTCTGGGGTAGTAATTAGACTTCAAAGCAACACCCCCACATTATAGGTGCCTCACCCACACGCAGAGGTTTCTAGATTGAAGTGAAAAACACGCTTTGAAATTTCCCGTTTAGGAAAAGTTACGGCATATCCGGATAAACACAAAATTAATATTTAAAATTTATATTATTAAATTATAAAAAATATATAAAATTTTTTAAAAAATTAATAAATTATTAAATTAATTACGTACATATTATATATTACAGATTACATATTTATGTAATCATGTCCTTTCTTTTTTAGCGCTGGTAAGGCTTAACACAGAGAGGGGGGAGAGGAAGAGAGAGAGGAGCAAAACCTAATTATAACGTCACAAAAAATATGGCATGGGGAGTGTACTGTACATACAGGTGTAGGAAAGAGAGAGAGAGAGGGAGTAAATTAGCCGGGAGCAAATAATGGTATTATAAATTAATTACTAATGCAACAACTAAAGCCTTATAATTAACAACATATTGACCATGAAACATTAACATCACAAAGATTAAAGATCAATCAAGGAGCTTTCTCCTCTGTCAGTTAAGAGACCCAATTACATTAAATTGTGGAATACATAATCTCGAATTTCAATCTAAAATCTTCAAGATCAATTACTAAAATTCTTAGTCGTTGTTAACACTCAAATTAGACTTTAAATTTTTATTCAAATGGTCTTAAATTTTAATCTTACAAATAGATGTGCCACTAGAAGAGCTTTCTATTTGCACAGCCAGTAGTTAAATTGAATTTTTAATGGACAAAAAAAAAATGATAAACTAATTATGATGTCTTAAGAAAAAGAGGACTATTATATGACTGTAAATTTTAATGGCTGTAAGCGGCTGAAAAAATGACACAATATATGAAATATACGATATTTTATTGTACTTATAAAAAAAATATACGACATATGAAAAAGAAATATACGACAACTCTGAACAGTTATATATTTCTCAAACTAAAAAAGTTTAGTTCTCAATAACTATTTATATAACTCTTATAATTATGTTTGATATGTCGTATAATTTTTTTGTAATTATTCTATCATGTTATAATTTTATCTGTTTATATAAATAATATATTTTTTCTTTTATATGTTATATATTTTTTTGTATATAAAAAATATATATTTAACATATTATATCGTTTTTACACTCACTTATAAAGCAACCAAATTTCGCAGCTACCCAGTTTTTAGGAAAAGAAATCGAAAAGGAAAAAAAATAAAGAAAAGAGAAAAAGGCAGGCTTTTTATATTTTTTTTCCTTAAAAAAAGGTTTTTTTCTCTGCTTTCACAAAAAGATGAAAAAGACAGGGCCCCACTTTTGCCCACTCACAAGTCGCCTTTTTAGCACTTTTCTCGCTTTTTATCTCTCTCTCTCTTGCACTTTTCACGTTTTCTAAACCCACGCATTCCAATTTGCACGCACATACACACACACACACACCCACACACAGACACCCACCCACCCATCCAATTTCTATCCATCTTCCCCTCTCTCTCTCTCTCTCTCTCTCTCTCTCTATCTCTCAGTCTGAGCCAGCTGAATCCTTTTTTTTTATTTATTTTTCTCTAATCTATCGAAGAGAGAGAAATAGATTTCGAGAATTCTCTGTCTGCAGTGCTAACCACTTTGGCCTTCTTCAGCTTCTGCAGCTTTTTTCTCTCTTTTTTTTAAAATTTTTTTTTTAATAATTTGTAGGTTTAAATTTGATTCAGAAAGAAGCCGATCTTGTGTTTAGTCATATGGTGGTGGGTAATTTCTTTTCTTTATATTCTTTTTCTCTGTTTTTTTGTTCAGTTTTTTCTTTCTCTGAATTTCTTTCTTTCTCTGCCTTCTTTTCTGTTTGTTTGTGGGTTGCTGATTGTATATAATGATAGAATAGAACGGAAGCTCTGAGAAATGAATTTTTCTGTTTTGTGATTTATTTATGGGTATAATTCTCGCGATTTCCTCTCCTTTATTTTTCTTTCTCTTTTTGGGTTTTTTTTTTAGAGAAAAAGTTATCCTGATACGTATTTTTTTAATGTATAAATTGGGTTTTCTGTGGATGTATATTCATATGAGAAAAATACCTCTGACTGACTGAGTGTCTACCCTGAATTTTTATATTTTTTTCCTATATTTTATTTGTGGGAATTTTCTGTAAGTATTTAAAGTGGACTTTGAAATGATTCTTCCTTTTTGTTAATTTTTTTTAAAGAAATTTTCTTTTTTCTTTTTTCTTTTTTTCTTTGGTGGGTTTGTTATTTATTAGTATCATAAATTGTTCTTATTGGGATTTTAGGTAATCCTAGAAGAATAGGAATTCTTTTTCAATGAATGCTTGTTATATTCCATTCCACTTATCTCATTGAACGACTTGCTTGACTTTCAATTTTGTATTCTTTGGCTGCAAGAATTTGAACTTTGGTTTCTGTTTGGTGTTGCTTTGAAGGTGGGGAAAACGCTGATGAGTGGAACGTTGGTGCGCTGAAGAAGCTAGTTTTTGTTGACTGATACTTCGTTTGGTTGTAAGATTGTCTGAATTGGAGGGATTTGATCTTGTACAAGTGGGAACAGTGAGTTGAAACATGGGTTATATCTGTGATTTTTGTGGGGATCAAAGGTCCATGGTCTATTGTCGGTCAGATGCTGCTTGCTTATGTCTGTCTTGTGATCGGAATGTCCACTCTGCCAATGCTTTGTCCAGACGCCATTCGCGAACCCTGTTGTGTGAAAGATGCAATCTGCAACCTGCATCAGTTCGATGTGCTGAAGAAAAAGTCTCTCTTTGTCAAAACTGTGATTGGATGGGCCATGGAAGTGCTACATCAGCTGCAATGCATAAGAGACAAACAATCAATTGTTATTCTGGTTGCCCATCAGCTGCTGAGCTTTCTGCATTATGGTCATTTGTGTTAGACGTCCCTTCTTCTGGGGGTGAATCTGCTTGTGAGAAGGAGATGGGGTTGATGAGCATTGCTGAAAATAGTAGCAAAAGCAAATGGGTTCCTTCGGATAATTCAGTTAGTGAAAATGTTTCTGCTACCATTGGGGTTAATGATGCACACCAAATGGGTAACTCAAGTGTTTGGGTTGGCACTTCATCAATACCTAAATTGAGCTCTGGGCCAAACAGTCTAGACAAGCCAGCTGGCTCTGCAAATACTGCTTTGCCAAAGGTATGTGTTGTTATGGATATAATTGCAAATTTATATAAAACTCTTGCCATGTACAGTTTATGAACAGCAGAATGACTGGAACTATCGTATTCCTTTTTGTCAATCTCTTCCACTTTTTGTTTCTGACCATGGCAGCGCATTTTCTAAAGCTTATTTTTTGCTTGTTTGTATGCAGTTATGTTGTCCTGGAACCAATGTTGCACCATGTGAAGAAGACATCTATGAGGACTTTAATATGGACGAAGTAGATTTAAATCTGGAAAACTACGAAGAACTCTTTGGGATTGCCTTTAACAGTTCAGAGGAGCTTTTTGAGAATGGTGGGATCGATAGCTTGTTTGGGACCAAGGACATGTCTGGTGCTGATTCCAACTGTCAGGGTGCAGTTGCGGCTGAGGTTTGTATCTTTTAATTTCCATTGTGACTCCTTTTATCGTGGTATTATGCTACCTGTTATCTCTGGCAACATCCCTTTATTTGTTTTGCTGCTGGTGCTTCTTTGTCTTGTGCTGTGAATAGCATGTTAATTGCTCGGATCTAAGAGTTTGAAAGCCCTGACTGTTGTCAAAATGAAGCATGCCAATTTTAAGTTCAATTTTATCACTACTGGAAAAGAAATGATATTGTATAAGTTTCATTTTCCCTACGTCCAATAAAATGCTTTTGAGGGTCAGTCTCAGACTAAAAATGTGGTTTACCGTGCCCCGTTAATTTTAAGGGAAGCATCTTATGCATCATTACCAATTATGGAAAATTCTAGCATGTCCGTAACTGCTTTTGGTCAATGTTTTCCTGGTATGGATGTTGTCTCTGTGTGTATGTGGACAGATGGGTGCTTGCCTGTGGGTGTAAGGGTGAGAGAGAGAGAGAGAGAGAGGGGGGGGGGGGGGGAACTGTGATTCTATCATCTCAAATATTCTTGGTTGCTGATATGACTCGCGAAATGTTACTGTGGTGTGCCATAGCCACAATGTCAGTGTAAAGGGAAAGTTCCTGGCCGCCGCTCACTCATGCGGCATTACGTTCATAACTTCTTGTTGGAATACAACTCTCATAGCATTGCCTGTCATTATTAAGCTTTCTTTCCAATATGGTTTTTTGATTTTATACTTAAGTACTTGCATTTCTCTAGGGCCCGTCAGCTGGAGTGGTAAATGCAGTACAGCCAGCATGCAGCAATGCAGCATCTGCCGACTCCATTATGAGTACTAAAACTGAACCAATGCTTTGTTTTACGGGAAGGCAAGCCCAATCAAGTCTTTCATTTTCTGGCCTTACTGCAGAAAGTAGTGCTGCAGATTATCAAGATTGTAGTGCTTCTTCAATGCTTCACATGGGAGAGCCTCCATGGTGTCCTCCATGCCCTGAGAGTTGTTTCTCATCAGCTAACCGAAGTGATGCTGTAATGCGCTACAAGGAAAAAAAGAAGACACGGAAGTGAGCATACTGGCATTATGATTTAATAGGTTTTTTTTTTTTTTGTACAACACTGATGTCATCCCCTTTGCTTTGTGCCTATAGGTTGCATTCAGATTACATAATTCATTTCTTGGGCAATGGAATTAGTTAATTTGAAATATTTTGACAAACTATATATGGTTCATAGTAATTATATAAATTCATCACTTGAATGTAAGTAGGGAACTTTGTCTTCTGACTGATACAGCTTTATAAAACTTTTGAAAGTCTGACTTGTTCTTCCACTAAGACTCTTTGTTTAACTTCATCAAATTATATAGTTGTTTTCCAATATATATGCATTAGTAACTCTGGCTGAAATTGCAGCATCTTAATCCAACTCTGGTTTTATTTTTCTTCCTTGCATAATCTGCTACTCAAGGAACTTGTATGGTTTAATCACATGTTTTCTTTGTAATAGGTTTGAGAAGAAAGTGAGGTACGCCTCTCGCAAAGCTAGGGCTGATGTTAGAAGGCGTGTGAAGGGGAGGTTTGTCAAAGCTGGTGATGCTTACGATTATGATCCGTTAACTCACACAAGAAGCTATTGAGGGTACAATTTTTAACCATGTGCTTAGCAAAGGGAAGAACGGAGGTTTAAGGGGATAGAATCAATTGTGGTTGCCTGGAGACTGGCCGAAACTTATCCCATTGATTTCCTTGTGCAGTTGTGGCTGTACACATCACGGGATTCTATGAAGGTGGACGCAAAAGGAGCTTGTTTCTGATGCTTCACTGGTAAATGGTGCAGAAAAGGGATACCATCACATTAACGGGTAGATGGTTTCAGACATCATCAAGAGTACGAGATAGAAATTTCCGGGTTAAAGGTTATCCCGTGTCATTGTCCTTTTTGCTTTCCTGAGCAACTTCGCCCCTTCAGCTCGTTTTCAAGGAAAGAAGAATATTATTTACTGATCCTGGTACAGCAATAGAAATGCTCAATGATCATATTTATGCTAATGACTTCATGCTTGCTCAGTTACATAAGTCAGCTCATGTGCCATTGGTGGCCCCCTAAACTCACATTTGCTACTTACAGCTCGAGATCTTGTAATATTTTTTTTTTTCCTCTTATTTCATTTGACCTGTACAGCAAAAGGATATATAACACATTGATATGTAATCCAGGGTGTACCAGTCTAGCCCCAAACCGCGGTGAGGTCAGACTAGCGCTCACAGCGTTTTTCTTCCACTTTCTAGTGGGAATGTATATTACAGGATTATGTATGCCGGTACGAGGCTAGTGTGTAGTGATATATACGAAAGATGTTTTTGTTATCAGGGCATGTACCTTCAACACTTTCTTTTTAGTAGGACATAAATGATATGTGCTCATCATCTTGCTGTTTTCCCTGGACTGCCATGGCTGGTTATTGAACTGCCTTTGATAGCGTTTGGGGATGGAATAGAAATATTTCTCCCTTGCAATTTATAACTGAGAATAAATCTTTTGCGAGACATTTCGCTAAAAGTTATGCTGTCAAGTTCCGATGAGCAAGCGATATCTCCAACGGTGTACTTCGAGGTGATACCATTGATTGAACCAAATAATTCCAGGGTTTGGGTCGAAGGCTAGACGTTATGCCATTTATATTTGGGCCAAATCCCATTGTCATAAAAAAAAATTTCCAATAACGATTGATTTCTAATCCAATTGGAATTTCTATAGTTCTTATAACTGATAGGAATTCAAACCAAAATATATATATATAATAACTGATAGGAATCTTGATTGCATTATAAAAAATAGTTAATCACGAGTTCTAACCCAATTAGAATTTCACACTCAATTAGGATTCCTATACTCAGTAGGAATCCTAATGGCATAAGAAAAAAAGTTTCTAATCATGAATCCTAGTTTTATTGCAATTTCTATACTCAATTAAGAATCCCATACTCAATAGGAATTTTAATTGCATTATAAAAACATTTTTTAAGAAATAAAAACATGTAATTTAACCCCCAAAAAAAAAACGCCTAATCATGATTCATAACCTAATTAGAATTTCTATATTTAATTAGGATTCCTATACTAAATAGGGATCCTAAATACATTAGAAAAAAATTCCCTAAGCATAATTCCTAGGCCGATTAGAATTTCTATACTCAATTAAGAATTCTATACTCAATAAGAATCCGAATTACACAAGAAAAAAAAAACTAATCATCATCCCAAGCCCAATTATAATTTTTAATGTAATTAAGATTCCCATAATTAGAAAAATTTTCTAATTATAATTCCTAGTCCAATTATAATTTATATACTCAAAAGAAATATAAAAATTAAAATTTTCTAATCAGGATTCCTAGCTCTATCAGAATTGGATGAGGTTTTTTCATGCTATGCAAGCAAGCCCATGTGTTTACTTATTGATCTAATAGAAACTCAGAGCTCTTTTTTTTTTTTTTTTTTTATTGGTACAGCAGCTCATTTGTTATGTATGTAGAGAGTAATTAATTGGTCGCCGGTACGTAGCTGGAGGATTTCACCAGAGTATTTATCCCCATGAAATATAAAAATGCGAGGAATTTTTAATTTTATACAATTATATTAATAAAATATAAAATATTTATTATTTTAAATATTAATTTAATTGCACAGAATTAACAAGTCATCGTATTTACTTCAATACATTCTCAAAACAAATCTTTTAAACACATCATTTGAGTCCGAAATTTTTTCCTAATTTAATATTTGCAGATGTCGATGGGATGCGGCAAGGTCCCAATGATGTGTCCTGGGGTCCAGCAAACAATTCAGCTTGCAATGCGTCGCTGCATGGAGACTATTTGGGCCTCTTAATCTCTCCAAAGCTGATTTCCGCCTCAACCTGAAAAACCACCCGTATAAAAATAAAATGACATCATTTGTCTTATCACATCCGTTTGGACCTAATCCGAGGTCTTAATTACTAAGCATTTAGGATTGCTATCGTGCGCACGAGTTTGTTGTCATGCGTCGAGAGCATCAGTCGGTTCCACTCGCCATTTGGCAGTCCGATGGCTGTTTGTGTCCCTTGGTGGGCTGTGTGGGGCCTTGTGTGCCTTTTGGTGGGCAGGTTCCAATGGTTGTTTCGTGGCTTCTTTGTCCTGTTTCTGCTGTCTGCAGGCTTAGTGGTTGCTTCATCTCCCCTACCTCCCCAATCGATGTGGTTAGCGTGGGGATGGGGGAGGTGTAGTCCTTTTGCTGCTCTAGTCATGGTGTGTATAGTGTGCTCGATGGGTCCTCTTTTGTGGGTCAACAGTCTTTGCACTCAATCGGCCAGTGGAGATGGGCTTCAGTTGGCTACAACCCCAATCTGTGCTTCTTATCCGCTGCTGTGATGCTTGGTGTGCGTTTGGTGTTGGTATCCACCTATGTTGGTGTCGGTGTTGAAGCCATTGAGGCGATTGGCCGCTTGTGGCCAGAGTTGGCTCACACCGACATCCTACCGGTGCCAATTTCTCTTTGGGTCTGGAGAGAGCTGTGGAGTTGTCAGGTTAGGTCGCTCGTTGGCCTATGGGTTGGGGTCGTTTGGGACTTTGGGCTTGGCCTAGTACTTGTGGGTTGTCAATTGTATTTGGGCGTGTTTTCTGTTAGTGGGTTGGGTTGCTGTTGGCTACTTATACCATGTGTATATGGTGTCCTCTGGATCTAGCCCGTTTGGGTTTGAGCTATGTTCTGGGTTGCTTTAGTTTAATGTAATGATCCTTTTTTTGTTGTTCAAAAAAAAAAAAATAAATAAGAATTCGTTTAGAAATGCTGTCAATTTTTTGTTACTATTTCTTATTTTTTTATTTTTTTTATATTTTTGTTGTTTGCTGAATTTTTATATTTATTACTACCAACTTTTTTTTTTTCTATAACAATCATAGAGAGAGGATAGTGAGAGAAATAGTAAAAAAAAGTATGAATAGAGAGAAAAAAAATATAAAGAATGGTTGATAGAGAGATAAAAAAGTACAAAAAAAAAGTTAGAGAGACGATAGAAATGGAGGAGAGAGAGAAAAAGGGGAGAGAGAGGGTAGAGAGAGAATGAGCAAAGAGAATAAGAGAGAGAGAGAAAAGGGGAAGAGAGAGAGGGTCGAAAGAGATTAAGTAGAGAGAATGGTTGAGGGAAAAAAAGGAGAGAGATAGGGAGTAGAAGGAGAACGCGAAGAGAGAATGATAAAAAGAGAAAAAGGAGAGAGATAGAGTAGAGAGAGAATGAGAAGAGAGATGGTTCAGGCAGAAAAAGGGGAGAGAGAGAGAGAGTAGGTAGAGAGATTGAGTAGAGATAATGGTACAGAGAGAAAAGAAAGAGAGGGAGAGAGTAGAGGGAGAATAAGTAGAAAGAATAGTTGAGAGAGAAAAATGAGAGATAGAGAGGGTAGAGAGAATGGTGAAGAGAAAAAAATGAAAGAGAGGGTAGAGAGAGAAAGAGTTGAGAGAGAAAAAATAGAGATGGATAAAAAGAGAATAAATAAAGAGAGATATGATGGAGAGAGTGAATAGAGAGAAAACGCAGAGAAAAATGTGAAAAAATAAAATAAAAAAATATCATTTCATTAATTTTCTAATTTATTTTTAACTTTGAAAAATACTTTCAAATTTTTGATAAAAAATAGAAAAATAAAAATAATACCAAACATATTTTCTGTTTCTTTTTTTGTGAAAATTAAACAAAATAAAAAACAATATTCATTCCAAACAAACTCTTAGCATGTTGTTTTTGTGATTTTTCAGAGCTTAATTTCCCTTGGCGATGAATTTGATATGTTATCAAGACATTATTTTCCTTGTCTTCGCATCCAGTTCTTCACTGAAGAGGTGAACTGTGTTATCAAGTGGAAAGTGGGCCGTGGGCCGCACTTGGTCTGGGACACACCCGTGTCCGTAGGAATTATAGGAAAATGTTGAATTGCTTTCATCCATATATTGTGACACATAAATATAGCATTCACGTTCACGGAGAAATGGCCAAAACTCGGCCTTCGTTCTCGTTCCCCCATTACAACCTCTAAGACATTCAAAGTCTCTTTCGAATATTCTATTAATCAGCGATTTCTCTAACTTCGAGATGTAATCCATCTGTCAAGCTTGAGGTTTCCTGCTAACAACCAGAAAGGAAGCACAACCGCTGTGACATCATTGTGACCGTATTCCAAATCTGACATGAATTTAGCCAATGGACAGCTTGCTCAAAGTTTTCAATCATCATCAGAATCACTATCTTCTGCCATCCTCCCAATTTCATCCTCTACAACTGTCTCCTGCATGCATATTGCAGAGAAACATGTATTGCCAGCAAAAAACTGAAAACGCCTTCTCCCATTCACATGCCAGCATTAAATGGGTTGCCAAAGCGAGACTTGAAAATATGGTACACAGAGAGGTCTTACCGGCATTTTGTCCCAGTCCTTCAATTTGGAACTTGTTAACATGTAGTTATCACGTAATGGAGCCCAAGATGGCCCCTCAACATTTGTTGGCGTTGAAGATGTATTGGCCTGCACATATTGAAGTTACAAGGTTGTCCATCAGTGAACCCCAAAACAAAGATGATATAAAGCTGTGACCTGGAGTGGACTTTAGACCAAATTGCACAATTTAAGATCAACGATCTAAGAACCACCAGAAAGTTTTATCAATGTTCATAAAACAATTCTGAAGTAATAACTTATCTTATGCAGACAAAAAATTACCAGAGAAAGAAGGGCAGCAACTTGCAATGAATTTATAATAGCAAATTCAAGTTGATAAGGCATAGAATGAAGCCAGAATTTGCAGCCATAGTTCTTTGACTACTGACATGGTGCAACTGGAAAGCAGAAAGAGAAACCAAACCTTGGCAGAAGCATCGGCCACTGGGGTCTTCCCTAACTCTGAAAAGAAGGCTTCCTTTTTTCTTTTGTTTATCACTGTCAATACCCAGACAACATTGCATCAAAAAAAATGAAGGCTAAGTGAGCACAAGGAAAGATTTGTGTAAATTTGCACTTGCATGTCATAAATCAACCTTATGACGATAAAATTCACATTTCGATATAGCACAGTACAACATCATACAAACATTGCTAACAGAAAATTTACGCGGAAAGATGCAACGATCCAAATTTAAGTATATACTATCATCCTACCATGAAATTAGCAACAACATTCACCCAATTAGACTTCAATAGTATGAGATGAATGAAAAAGATAGCATGGCATCAATGCAATTCTTGCAGTTCACATGTAGACCTTGCGTTTGGTAAGGAGTGCCTTCCCGAGGAAAAACAATTGGAGGGTTTTGAAATGCAATGTCATGTAAAAGGCATAAACTTTAACTTAAAGTTTCACTGTGGATGGGGGTGGATGGTTTCTGATTGTTATAATAGGCTACTAGCAAATATAGGAATCAGTGATCGTAAGAAGTGGCCTGGTGATTACATCATTAAGTGATATAAACCAAACAAAAAAAGAAAAAAAAAAGAGAAAAAAACATAATAACAGATGTGTGAATATAAGAGCGTCACTATGAGTCCCAATTCAACTTCTTACACCACTTGAATTATAGTTCATTTCCGGAACAGAACTTAAAAAACAAAAACAAAAAAGGTCATAAGATGGACCCAGTTTCCAGCCAAAGACAATGAGTATACCTTTTGCATCTTTTGACCTTGAAGGATTTAATCCTTTCTGTGCATGTTGTGCTTTGTTAACCTGTACCATATTACAAACAACTACAGCTTAACCTCAGCAGCATGACAACAGGGGCAGATAAGGAGAAAAAACTAGAAGAAACATCATGGATATCAAAACCAACAGGACATTAGAAGTCTGCAGAAAACAACTTACAGCATTAAATAGCTTGACCACTGAAACACCAGTAACATATTCAGTAAATATGAATCAGGTTAGTACGGAATATAATAAGTTCCAAAATGTAAAATTAAGAGTACCGCCACCACATAAATAACAAATGAAAACAATTTTAATACCCCCTTTTGTAGCAACACTTATAAGAAGCTTTTCATGGGAGTCTAAAAATTGGCAGGCTTGGTATGCCCCTTTTCTCCTACCTATCACGACAAAATAACTGGTATCAGCATAAATCTAATTGCAGAAATGGAAATACAAAAACAGCATCTCAACCACAGAGCAGTGGGATACACACACACACACACACACACACATCAAGTGGTTCAAAGTACGTTTGAGATTAAGTAGAAATTAAGATACCAATTGCTTCTCTTTCTTGGCCTCTCCCTTGACCTTCTTTTCTGCTTCCTCGTCAGCAAGCTTTTCTGCCAGAAGCTTCTTGTGCCCCGACAACACCGGTCCCTGCAAATCAAACCAATTTACGCAATTATGATCTATTCCAATCAAAACACAATCTCTCTCTCTTTTTTTTTTGGAAAAAAAAAAAAAAAAACCCACAAGTCGAATCAATGAAGTTAGCTCACCAATGCATCATCAGATACACTCTTCTTCATAATACTCCTAAAAGCAATCCCAAACGCTCTACAACCCTCATTAAGTTTTGTAATTCCGGGCTGAATTTCACTATCTTCTTCTTCTCCTTCTACTTCTTCATCTTCAGACCCACCAATCTCAACGCCAAAATGGCCCTTTTCAGCAACCTCCTCTCCACTAACCTCATCATCATCATCAACACCACCACGACCACCGTCCTCCGCCTCCTCCCGGTTGTTCTCGTTGTTGCCCTCGTCGGAATCAGAGTTGTAGTCACGTGCCTTCTTTCGAAGAAATTTCTTCAATTTGGGGTCAATTTTGACTCTTTCAGCCATACCCTGAAACGATTTCTGCTTCTTCTTGGCCCTGCTCCCTTTCTTGTGCTGCCCTGATTTTCTCTTTATTCTGGTGGGTTTTACAGGTTCTGGCATATGGGTTTCCTCTGCCATTTTTTTACCTCAATATTTCAGAACAACTATTTCGGACAAATGTGAAGACGTCGTTCCTTGTGTTTTGTAATAGGATTTTGCCTTTAGCAGTTGGCCGGATGATGGCGGAGGTGCTGTGTAACTGAGATTAGGGTTTATCTGAGGATTGCAAAACCCTAATGTCAATTTTCCTTTTTCCTTTTCGCATCCCTTATTTAAAAAAAATAATATTTTTTGGCAAAAAAAAAAGATATTGTAAGTATTGAGATTTTAATTTAGATTATTCAACAATAGCGATCACTCGGCAATTCCGGAATAAAGAGATGTAAAAATAATAATAATAATTGTCGGTTAGATCTTCAATTAAAGTTTTATTTTTTAAAAGAGAGTGACCACGTGGCTTGATAAATGTTGTAAAACAATACAACCCACTTTAAGTTCTTCAAAACTAATTAATTAAAAAAAATTATACCTTGCTCAAAAAGAAAAAGTGAAAGGACTAATAAATTTTCTAGAGATGTATTTAACAATTATTTTAATAATAATACAGCATAAAAATACAATACATTTTCTTTTCATGATAACACACTACATTTTCTTTTTTAAGATACAGTACATTCTTACAAAAAAAAAAATTTAAGCTTAACTATTTAACTATTTATATTACAACGTATTTATATATATTCAAATAAAATTGTGTCTTATTGAGATTTGTCTTACATATAATAGGTGTATTTTCTACCGCTCATTTTCTACGGTTCTACCTAATATCTCTGTATTATCAATGATTATATGTAATTTCCATAAGAACATTTTTTTTTTACAAAAAAAAAAAAGAAAAGTAGAGTGGTGTTTTATAATTTTATTAGAGAAGATTATACGATTAAACCCTATTAATTAAGCTAGTCCGGTGGAGGCATTGGACTCATGAAAGTAAGCCGCAAGTCTTGTTCGAAATTGGACCGTTCAAGACATAACAAGGTTTACCTACGTTTAGCCTCATAGTACTCTCCGGCCGCACTCAAACTCACAACTTTAAGATTAACACGTTTAATATGTTATCGTTATACCATAATATACAGTAGTAGACAACTTTTACTTACTCAAATAGTAGTTTTTTTTAATTAAATAAAACAGATGAACGAAAAAAAAAAAATTGATGAATACAGTAAAATATAATTAATAAAATGAGATAGATATCATTATAATATTTCAAAAAATAGAATTAATAAAAAATAAAATATAAAAATTATATTATGTTATTAATTATATTCAGTTGTATTTATTCGTATTTACCTCCAAAATAAAAATTCACACCTCTCGATTATCAGAATTAATAATTCAAATTATAATATTTAAGACAACCGAGCTGGTTCCAATAGATGCGATTTTTTTTTTCTTTATTGTTGAGAAAACAATAAATGCTATGCTTAGGATTGAAAAATGATATACACAGATGAACTATTAGCATTTCACAAGAAATGTTTCAGTAATTTATATTTATATTTTAAAAGTTTTTCTGCTAATCTTGAAAAAAGAATATAAAATTCATAAAAATGAGAAATTTTTTTTCATTATTTGACTGCAGTCCCCTTTATAATAAAAGATATGTACCAAAAAAAATATTTATAAAAGGAAAAACAGAAGCAGCTAGCAAAGCCAAAAAGGGAAAGTGACTGATGACCTGCACTGGAGTCGAGAGATATGCATATTTTAGATTCTAAATTTTTAATTTTTTATATTTAAGTCATAAATATTTTTAAAATTTTATTTAAGTTCTAAATTATTTGATTTCTTATTACATCAGTCATTTAATTTACAAAAAGTAGTCAATCCATTAATAAATGAGTTTAACTTAATAAAAATTATTTAAAGAAAGTTAAATACATGAATTCAATATTTTTTTTATTAACAAAATATACACATTAAATATTTTTTTAAATATGTAACGTGAATATTTTTTATAGAAAAAACATTCAATTCATGTATTTAATCTTTTTTTAAATAATTTTTTATAAAGTTAAAATTATTTTTTAATAGATTGATTACTTTTGATTAACATAAAGACTGATTTGGTAGAAAAATAAAAAGTTTAGAATTCAAATGAAATGTCAAAAAAATTTAAAAATTAAACGTAAAAAAAAACTTAACGGTTTTGGATCTAAAATATGCATATCCGCTAGAGTCGAGAGACGGACAAATAAAATCTAAATAAAAGTCAGGCAGCAAGCTCTCAATACGTACACTACCACGAATTTAACTATTAATTTTCTCTCTATATATTTAATTTTTTTAGTACAATTTATTTTATAATTTTAAGTTGTATAAATTTATTTTTTATTTTTTTTATTTTAAATGAATTTTATTTATTATATATTTTAAAAGGTATTTGTTTATTTTATTTTATTTTTTAAGTAAAATAAATTTATAATCTTATAACATATAAAAATTTTTTCTTACTTTTTTATTTTAAATAAGCTATATTTATCATATAATATAAGATCATCAATAAGTTATGTTAAATAAAAAAATAAGAGTTAAATTTAAAAATAAGAATTAAATCAGAAATTTCTTAAAAAATAATAAATGAATTACATTAAAAAAAATAAATGAGAGTCGAATTACCCATCTTCCTTTGTTTGCATGAAAGTGAGACGTGAGATCAGGCGAAACGTGAGCTTGCAGCCATTCACCCAATCAATGCTCGACACGTAAGTTGTCACGTGAAAGTTCATGTGATCATTCTGCTTATTGTTAAATATCATAATAAAATACATGATCGAGCAAGTGTATAGTATTTAAATTCATATTATATATAATAATGAGTATATTTTATATAATAATAATAATAAATGATATGAATAAATATTATTATATATATATATAATTTTTTAATTATAATTATATAATATATATTTATTATTATATAAATTATGTAGTATTTGAATATTATTTAGATCAAATAATCTGAGCATTTAATTGTCTCCAAAAACATAAATACCACGGTGGGCCAGCTGTTTCTGGGATTCAACGAACCAGATTCGTACTCGCCCCAGATTTTATTGCATTTACATTTACATTTGCATTTGCATCTGCATTTGCATTTGCATTTAACAAGCGCCCGCCATTGAGATGATTTAGACAGTCCGTCCTTTTCTGCGATGATTTTATGCCAGCGTCCATTCGTTTTTTACCTAAATTCATCCAGCGAGGCCACCTCGTCCTAGCTGTGGTGGTCCGGGTGAGGGGGGCCCACATCCCCCTCATCCTTAAAATTGCTCTGTTTATGTGAAGGTTGCTTATTTTCTAAATAAGAGTGTTTTTATTTTGTATGGTATTTTTAACTAAGAGTGTTTTTATTTTTAACTCGTATTTTTTTTATTATTTTTAATTATTGATTGAATAATCATTAATTAGTACTTTGTGTCTAAAAAAAATTCATCAAGCGTAGATTATGTTTACATGAATACATTTAGTTAGATATAAAAGATACGTAATTATTTTAATAATATTTAATAATTTATTTATTTTTTTAATTTAATATATTTTTCACAATCCAAGCGGACACTACATTATCACAGTTATATGTTCACAATTTTTTTCTTAATTAAGAAATCCTACAAGTATAAGAGAAAGATAATCATTATTCACACAAAGAAACAGTCTCTTGCTTTCTTGCTTTCGTTATAAAAATTTTTTTAAAAAAATATGGATGGCATTTTACAAATTGTTAAAAGATTGTGCTAGTTCACTAGGTAAAATAAATAAACTCTCTATACTACATTATTAAAAGAGCATATTCAGATATTCTTGAATTTTGATTAAAGTCACCAAAATATGCCGACAACAAACAGTTAAATCTTTGTTATGATATGATTCATAGTAATTTAATTAAACAGTTAATCCATTTTCTTGATATATATAAAACTTGAATTGGATGTAGTGGATGCGTTGGAACCGGCAGAGTTTAGAAGATAAATAGAAAATTACTCCTCGGCGTCGTCGCTGTCGTGTTTGGAAAGTGTGAAATTTTTTAACGGGGAAGTCTTCCACACGATTGGACAAGTCAAAGAAAAATGAATTAGCAGTTTTAAACTTTGGCTTAATCATAATTACTTTGTTTTGTATTTTTCACACTGCAACTGCAAACAAAAGTGTTTCTTTTCTCTTACACAAATAAAAATAAAAATAAAAATTTCAACCAAAATAATAATAATAGTAATAAAATGATATATATCTCAAAAATTATATTATAAAATATTTCAAATTTTATAATTATAAAAATAATCATTAACCTCTTTCCCTTTTTAATTTAACAGTGTTAAAAAAGTGAATAACTCTTTTTATAATTATAAATTTTAGAATATTACATTATAACTTTTTTGTAATATATATCATCACTAATAATAATAATAATAATAATAATAATAATAGACATTGTTAAGACTCTTTGAGTTCTAATTAGACCATTCATACAGTAGGTCGAACTAGACAAATTACCGTTGCTTGCGAGAGATTTTCCATAACATATATACTTCCCCCCTTTTTTTTTTTTCCTAAAATTCGGCAAGGGATGATCCATTTAATATTTCTTTTATGGATCTTGTTAACACGTGTTGATTAACTATCAAAAAGATAAAAGTCAGATATATTATAAATTTATTATTAAAAAATATTAGTGTAACAATTTTTGATTAATAATTATAAAAAATAAGATAAAAAGTAACTGTTCATAACAAACTCTTTCTTTTAATTATACTAGTTTACAACAAAAAAAAATTAAAATTTAATTAAATCCATTCCCCCCCTCCCACTCTTTATTAATCTCTCACCTAAAAGCAAATACGTCACCGATTGACTGATAAATGCACGGTATGCAACAAATGTAGCTTTCAACCCCAAATACAGATAAGATTGATAATTATTGATCTTAATTAATTAATAAGTTATTGATATAGATGCAGTATTATATTAATTAATTGCTAAAAAAATATTTGTCAATGGCTTCCCATTTCCTCAGTCCACAAGCTGGCTTTTGTCTATCTTTGTTGGATTTCCACTGCTATGAGACCTCTTATTCATTGATTAATTTGGTCGCGAATCCTTTATAAAACATAATCCACTCGGCTTTCACTTCCTTCGGTTGATATTGGGTTGACAAAAGTCAACTCAGACTGCCATGACTTTGGACTTTCCAGATTTCTCTAGAGCGCAGTTTCAGACTTTAATTGTACAGTAGAATCATTATTAACAAAATTTAATTACATTAATAAAATATAAAACAGTAAATTTAAAATTTAAAATTAAATAAGTATCACTTAAAACTTAAAAGTATAAATTTTATGTAGTATGCACCAAATTTTTGTTCTTCAAAAAATTTTTTTAAAAAAATTATTATACAAAATATCAATATAATCACTTTTTTTTAATAAATAATTATATTTTGTTGCTTTATTCGGACCATACATTTGGATTGCAAAGTATTGTTCTTGAACTTTTTCCTTTTCTCTGTACCACAACCCCTTACTAGCCACGGTATTTGGACTCTCTCTCTCTCTCTCTCTCTCTCTCTCTCTCTCTCTCTCTTTTCTTTCTCTTCCCTCTCTTACATAATATCTTCAAAATTTCAAACGTGAGCATGTTTGGTTAAAAATTTTACATTAGAAAAAAGAGATAATTAACAAAAGCATTCATAGATGTGAGTGAGTTAAATTTACGAACGTGTTAATCGTGCTCATATTTTTCTCTGGTCATGTGCTCTAGGATTCCCTGGACACACAAACCTTGTGCACGAATATATTAAGCTTACTGTGTATAAACCCACTTACTCAAATAACCATTTCAAAAACAAATGGAATGTTAAACTGCAAATAACCATTTCATACTTGTTCAATTTTCTTCATATTTTTCTTTTTTTTGGTTGGAACAAGTTTATCAATTGACAAATAATAGGAATGTTGACAGAGAGATGAAAGTTCAAAGAATTCGTCCAAATTGACAAAGACATGACTAAAATGTGCCATGATGTAAGCTCCACATGTTGTCCCATTTTTGAAGCACTTGCCACTACTCGCCACTTGGACGATTCTGCTGAGACATTGTTGGGGGGGCACTGCCACACCACATTAACATTTCCACACGCTTCTCCTGCGGATGCTAACACGTATCCTATGAAGTTACAAAAGTAAATTAACTATGATTAAAAGTATGATTAACAGTCACCAAACTATGATTAAAAGTAAACGCGTCGACTTTTTGATTCGATTGGACGAACGAATTACTCCAACTCCGAATGATCTAAATGCAATATAGTTCCACCTTATCAAATTTAATGTTTTTAAAAATATATATTATAAATATATTAATCATTATATTTATAAATTAAATTTATAAATTATTCATTAGCATTCTGATTTAATTTTTCTATAACGAAAATTTTCTATCTAAATATTACTGATTCATATGAACTTTCTGGCGCACAACTTCGATGTAACCAAATCTGGAATTTTACCACCGCGTCACAGCATATTTTGGCCTTAATTTTGACTTAAATCCACGTAACATGTATCTCATTTGATAAATATTGACACATGCCTTTATGTTCACACACAGTCAGACTCTACGATGTACATTGGCGGAGACGTTCTCTCTTCACATGTGTGAACGAAAAAAAAAAAAATAGATATTAGATGAATGCATAATAGAACATATAATAATAATCATTGTTCATTGCTTTTCTTTTGGCATGGTAACGAGTCATAATTAAAGAATATTAATCTGCATCTATTTCTTATAATCTTTCATCTTTTTATTTTTTAGATACACAAAATACAACTCTTGTGGCATGTAATCAAATAGTTTTTCTCTTTGATGCATAGAGGCGCAAATAATTGAAAAAATAAGTGCCACTTGTCAATGATATAAGTGATATGTATGAACTGGGGACAACCACCGATTTCATCATTCACTGCCATGATAACTCGTGGAGACAAACGTCCCTGTTCGGCCCAGGGAAAGTGAAAAAGCAGAACTCACTAGCTTGGAATTCTTGGAAAGATGGACAATGACAATGACAGAGCAAAGTGCAAATGCTACGAACTTTCAGATATTGTGCATTTGTTTTCCTGACTTTTTATGGTAAAAAATAAATAAATAAATAAATAAATATAATATTTTTTAAAGTATTATTACATAATTTAATTTTAAATAATAATAAAATAATTATACTATTTATTTAATAATTTATTCATTTTTTGTTCTTTTAAATTTCAACTATTCAATATTTATATTATTTTATTAATATTTTATTATTATAAAAATATTATTACTTAGTTTTTTTTTTGAGACCTTAAATTTAGTTAATTATTATGAGTTTTGATACAAAGACCGGTTGGCGGAAGGAGGCAGCCACAGTAATTTTACATTCTTCTTTTTATTTTGTTAAGGGTGTATATATATATCAAAATTAAGTATGTTGCATATTAATCATCACTATTATAACATAATATTTGTTGCATATTAATCTTAACTTATATACCAATCAACTTATTGAATTTTGTATTTAAATCTGTTGCATATCAAATTTAATTATAATACATATAAAACTAACTTTTAAAAATAAACAACAAAAACTTGGGGAACTTATGCCGCTCTTTCTCTCTCCCTCTCTCCTCGCCTACCCGGTCCGGCGACCATTTCCGAATAATTATAACCCCATTTTAAGCATTAATCAAGTGTCTTTGCACTAAAAAATATTAATTAATCAAGTGTTTATAATTCTGTTGATGGACTTATTGTGTTTTTGTCCGGTCAAGTGGTCAAAAACTTACTGACGTCTTCGGACCTCTTTGATTTGCTGCTTGAGTCAACAAACCACATGTTGATGCTTCTTAAGTAACTAGAAATTTACTATTGAATAGGTGATTTAGTGATTGTCTGACGTTATCTTAATCTTAGAAATTAAGGTGAAAACAAATGTTTTTTTTTTGTCCCCTTCCAAGGCAAGCCTTTGTGCGAATCAAATGGTAAAAATGTATATTTAAGAAATAATTTTTTAAACTTGATACGAGGTGTGAACTAGGCTGGAGGTACAAGTCTGCAATTAATATTAGTATTTTGAAGTGGGTTTAGTGTATGAAGATTTCGTATTTGTAAGTTTAAAAATTAGTTAGATGTATATATTTTTATATTTATTTTCTCGAAAGAAATTGTTTTTACTGACTCATTGTTTTTACAACAACACAAGTAATATGATGCAAGCGAGATTAGCACTTCCAATTTATAGGAACTGATATATGGCTTGTAGGATACTCATGAAAAAAAAAACACCAGAAAAGGTAAATTATTTTTTTTCGAAGAAGTTTCAAAACTCAACAAGGTTACCGAAAAAGGGTCAAGAAACAACAGAGGATTACAAGGATTTAAAGTAACTATGGTTAAAATAAAGAGAGTGTATAAAATAAGAAATATTTATTAAAATTCTTAGGTAGAATCAAAGTTATTTAGGCCGTTTGAATTATTAAAAAAAAAATATATAAGTTGTTAAACTCTGCTATATAGATTGGCTGGTCATTTTGCAAGAAAATAATCTGTATGCCAACTCCTTTGTTAGAATGGGTATTTGTATTGTTGATGGCGAGATTTTGTTAAATCATCCTCTTCTTAGGTTGTGACTGTTTTTGTTGATGGTGATAGTTGTGCAACTGATTTCTTTGATTTACATTTTTAGTTGATTGTTATCTTTTAAGATGTATCAAAACAGAACTCAAACTCCGTGAAAAAACAAAAAGAAAAGTAATAAGAGAGTCAGTAGATACCGTAAAACACGGAATCCTAGATGGGTTTGGCTTTTAGGACAAAACAAAATAAAAAACGTAAGGACACGGGAAACAGGGGTTTGGCTTGCCGATGATGGTTTTGCTTGGCCTTTAGTGGGGTTGGGGTGGGGGTGGTGTTCAGTTCAGGGTTTGTGCTTTTTTCCTATATAAACACAACAAAAGAGCAGCAGGCAAAGCAGGCAAAAGCATCGCCCATTGCCTTTGTTCCGCTTTCTTTCATATCAAAACGCTCCACAAAACCCGTCTATCTATGCAAAAGGCTTCAATTTGATGATCCTCACAATATTTTTTTGTATCTTTTGTTTGTTCATTCCCATAAATTTTGTTTCTTTGGCTCTTAGATGCCTTTGTCGTGTGTATCTCCTCTGTATCTCTCTTTCTAAAGCAGAAAACTTTAACTTCAAAACTTCAGAAATTCGGTTCTGGGGTAAGTCTTTATTATCACTCAAGATTCCATTTTGAGATTGATTTCCTCCCTTTTCTTCCCTTTTCTTTTGTGGGTTTTCTTTGGAATCCAAAGAAAGAGCATTTCTTTTTGAATTTTACTAAAAGAAAGCGAGATCTCATATTACTGTTTCATGCGTTTTTTATTGGTTATTTTGATCTAATTAATTCCTTGACATAATTTAATGATTGGATACTCCTCACGTTGTCCCTATTACATGGTTTAGTTTGAATAATTGCATTGATCTCTGTAAAATATCAAGATTTTGGCGTTGAAATGACTTCTCTGATTCATGGGATTTAGGATCCTTTGATATAAATTTAGTTTGTTTGCGAAACTAGCTTCTGTTTTATAGCATCCAAAAGCCAACAAGGACATAAATACATTAATTAATGAGTATATTTTTCTCTATTTCACGAATGTAAATTCCCCTTTTGTGTTATGGTCTTTTGCAGGTCCGTCTTTTTCTCTGCTCTTACAGGATTTAAGACTCCTGGCTGGCTTGATCATAACCTAAAGATTTACCTCCAATCAGAAGGTAATCAGGGTATTTCTTTATTTGATTACTTGTTAGTTGTTTTTCGTTATGAATCAATCTTCTTTTGCGAACTCTGTGTGTGTGTGTGTGTGTGTGTGGATTTGTAAGCTTTGATATATTTCTTGCTTTAATAGGATGAGTTACTATTCTAATTTCCCATTAATGCAATTTCAGATCACATACCAAAGACAGAAGGGGGGAAAGGAACGTGTCCAGCTCTTCCAATTTTAGCTCCTGTCATTGACCTGAAAATAGCTGTTTTTGGTCCCCAATCAACATTTAAGTCTGAACACATTGTGTTTCAAAAACCCTTTTTCGTTTTAGTTTGAGCTGAGCTATTATCTCTTTGCAAGTTCTACCCCATTTAGCTTCAGTTTTATTCCAAAAGAAATAATGGGTCTGTCAAGCCTTCCAGCTCCATCTGAAGGGGTGCTATGCGTGCTTTTGGTAAATACTGCTCTATCAATCTCCCTTGTTAAAGGATTAGTACGTTCAATTCTTCATGTTGTCGGTATCCGTCTGGCATCAGCATCTCCATCTTCTTCACCCTCATCAGATTACTCTGAGGTTCCTAACGAACCACTCGATTCTCGCTCTACTCTCTCTGGGGGTTGCATTGAGGATTACATCGAGGAGTTCCGAAGCAGGAATCCAGCAACCCAATTTGACAAGGTGTGCAACTGCAAACAGCCAGCACACGACTGCTGTGTTTGCTTGACTAAGTTTGAGCCGGAATCCGAGATAAATTGCTTGTCTTGTGGCCATGTGTTTCACAAAGTGTGCTTGGAGAAGTGGTTGGATTATTGGAACATAACTTGCCCTCTATGCAGGAGTCCCCTGCTCCCTGAAGAGGATTCTTCTTGCTTTTGGTGAACGCGGATTCCAAGTTTGCTTGCTAGTTACAGAGAACCTGTGCTATACAGAATGTTAGTGTACAGCTATATTTTTATTTGAGTTCACTAGCCAGAGGAACAGTGCTGTGTGCCTGTGTTCTGCGCAAGATGTAGCAGCATGATGCCTTGATGAGTGCTTGTGTCACCAGAAATGCCATTGTACATATTTGAAGTTTATGATAATGTGAGCATTTGTCAGGATTTGCTCTCCAGCTTCTTTCACAATTGTTGTGGCATGTTCTTCTCCATTTGTTTTCCTTTTTTGGATTAGCAAAATGCCATGTTATATAGTAGTTGTGTATGTTTTACCACCTTAAACCTGTAGGTGGGCGATCATCTTTTAGGAGTTCAGCCACCTTCTTCCTCCTCCTCCGACGAGGATGTATACTAGAGATAGAGATCAAAGTTCATTTGCTGAGATCTTCTGGCCATCAATGCTCCAATATTGGAGCTACGTCGTTTTGACAACCATGGATCATTTCTCGGACGAGCAATTCATCTAATTTATCTCTTATTAAAAAAATAAAAAGCAGTGAGCTTTAAAATTTTTTAGCACGATGTCAAGATGCCCAATTGCTGCCCCTTTTTTTCGGTGAATAAAATGAGAGAGGGAGGGAGTGCCTCAATTAGTCCTCTTAGGGGACATTATACTGTAATTTGACGTAAATTTAGTCTTACTAATTATACTAATAAACATTTGAACTCACATCGTTCAGACGGGCAACGACGTATTCATAAAGCAGCACATTGGGCACATTTATTCACTTACTTTTGGGACCTATATGGAGGCCAATTAAGTCGTAGAGCAATTTGCAACCATTTTTTTTCTTGCTTACTAGGCTAGGATACATTGAACATCCCTTTCGAGACTTATTTTTCTCAGTAGCAATGGAAATCCTTAAACCGATGGACTAACAAAGAAGATACCTTGGAATCACCGAAAACTCTTTTTTTTTTATACGAAAGAAATCGTTGTATTAATTTATTCGAAAATAACTTTTGAGTTCCTAATGCATATTCTATTTGACACCCACCGCATCCCGCTGGACCAATTAAAATAAAAGTATCATTACATAACTGTAAAGTAATTGTCACAATAAAATGTGACAGACAAAATATACGATATGATAAAAAAATTATAAGAAAATTATACATATTAAAATATAGTCATAGAAAAAATTTAAGTTCTTTTTCACACGAGTCATATAATTCTTTTTGACATATATAATCCGTGTGAACATCTATTAAGAACTTCAATTTTTTCTATCATTGTTCATTCGAGTCGTATAATTTTATTTGACATATCGTATAATTTACTTTTAATTTTTTTATCACGTCGTATATTTCATTTATCACATCGTATATTGACAGACACTTCCAGTCATCTAACTTACAGTCACAAAGTTTTTCGGTTAAAATAATATATATTATATATATATTAAAAAAACTTGGGTTCAGATCCGCTACATCTATTGGGGCCTGTCAGGGCAGGCCCATTCCCACAAATAAATATTAATAACCCAAAGGAAAGAGCCCTCCTGGGGCTTGGCTCTGCCCCATATCTTCTGTGTATTCTTCCTTTACTACTCATTTTATCCATTCTTCTTCTTCTTCTTCTTCTTCTTCCCTCCCAGTTTCCACCAAGAAGCAGAGCAGTATCACAATCTGGCCTCCTCCAAATTCTTTTTCAAATGACTGAAATACCCTTATTGTCTTTCCTAATTTTCTGGTTCAGGATGACCCTTCCCTAATGCTTTCCTTGCTCCATTGTCCCTGCGCTGCCGAACTCCATCCCAGCAAGAAGAAGGCCATGGGCGGCGGCCGGCCTTGGGCTCGCCTCCCCACCACTACCACCGCCATCTCCTCATGTCTCCTATCCCTTCTTCCCTTCTCGGCTGCCGGAGATTCTTATCACCGTAAGATTTTTCTATACGCTTGAGTTCCTTGGATCTTCTTGATGATTTCTTTTTGTGTTTCTTGAACTTCTTTTCAAGTTTCTTGTATTTTCTTTTTCAGCTTCTAAGA